>CM076986.1:21493059-21773059 GCA_039105355.1 Benthosema pterotum
GAAAATCAAATCACAATACATCTTGTAAAGACTACAGCTATCAAAAGAAAGCTTTTATCACACTGACCCAGGGACAGATCCAGTGGGGAAACTTTAGCAGAATTGTCTCCACCTGGTGGTGAGACAATGAAATCAAACCTCAGACAGCAATAATACTGTAAGACCAGTGGTGGACAAAACAGTCAAAAGGATGGTAAAAAGGATGTGGAGAAACATACATGCATTTGCCGTGTCCTCCATGCAGCCGGTGGTGGTGTGCGAGTTGTGCGATGTGTCCCAGGCGGCGGAGTGGTTGCGTAGGAGCGTGCGCAGGTGTGAGATGCGACGACTCAGGCTCTCCGTGTTGGCCGTGCCCAGGGCGATCATCCAGGACGCACACTCCTGGGGGGTCGACACGCCCACGTACAGAGAGGGATCTCCATTCTCAAACCCTGTGTTCAAGCACACACATACCTAATATAAATAAAATACACAGTGCAATCAAAAAGTAAAAGAACTGTGACAAAGCAGCAAAAAGATGCTGTTCATAAATAAAAGCAAACTGCAAACTCACCACTCCAACAAACCAGGTGAAGTTATCATGCAAGAAGGGTGTTTTCAGCAGCTATGAGATTGGTGGCAGTCAGATGAGCATGAACTCACCTGCTCAAGTGTACACATGCTAGTGTACAGGGATATCCCAATTACCAATTTAGGTGACAATTAATTGCCACACAAATAATGAACGCAATTAACAATTGAATTGTGTTTGGCATTGTAAATTGAACATTTAATATGAATAGAAATCACACTTCTCTTTGGCTTTGTAATGAAAAAGTAGTGTAAGTGTACTGTAAGTTTGTAGAACTGATACTTAGCCTTTTTCATGGATGAACATCTCTCAATATGTAAACAATAATGTCAAAAATAATCTCTGTAATGTCAAAATAATCTCTGTAATTATCTCAAATAATTGCAATTCTGATTAAGTAAATATGTATTATAAAGAATAATATGTGCGAAATGCAGATAGACTTAAACTGTTGGCCTGACAGTGAGACACGTGGCTTGTCTTCCAGGTCATATGATGGGAACATTTTATGAGCTTATACTACATAATGTAGCTGTATAACAGCTGCTAGCATACTGTAGACAACAAGATCAACAATGGCTGTAATTTCACATTAACAGAATTAACACTGGTAAATTATAATTGGGTCTGGATTGTCCTGACCTACTTTTGGTAAGTAAGTATAAACATTGTCTGTTTTTCTTCAGGAAAAGGGTCAGATATGTTTCTAGTGATAACAAGTGGATGTGGCTTGTGAATGTGTCTGTGTCATCATTTTACAAAGATCTCCCTCTGTTCCCACTGGCTACCTCACAAAGCAGAGCAGACCAAACATGGTCAACAGTGTTTTTAAAGACCTCTGGGATCATAAATGCCTGATTAGTGTGTGTGTGTGTGTGTGTGTGTGTGTGTGTGTGTGTGTGTGTGTGTGTGTGTGTGTGTGTGTGTGTGTGTGTGTGTGTGTGTGTGTGTGTGTGTGTGTGTGTGTGTCATACTGATCTCATACTGATCATCAGTTGTTTGTTGTTGTGTGGGACTTCCAAAACATCACATCTCTCCAAAACCAGAACCTCCATTGGATCAGAGCCCTGAGAGAGAGAGAGAGAGAGAGAGAGAGAGAGAGAGAGAGAGAGAGAGAGAGAGAGAGAGAGAGAGAGAGAGAGAGAGAGAGAGAGAGAGAGAGAGAGAGAGAGAGAGAGAGAGAGAGAGAATAAAAACAACAACAATATTTCATTGTATTATATACAGTACTATAATTGGTGGGAGGAATTCCAGTATATTCCCGGCTGTTGACCACTCTTTCTAACAATCTACTAGCTGTTTGTTGTTCTCCGGTGACCTGTGCTTGGTCAGAACTACCTGTTATATAAGGTTTTGGGCAAACTGCCAGCAGGTCAGGTTTTACTGTCTGTCCACACTGCCTGCTAGAACAGCTTCCAGTCAGAGGTCCACATTGAGTCCCATGTGGATCTAGAGAAGCACATGATTTTATTTTAACATCATTCACTGCCATTCTTGTCAAAATTATGTGTGGGAAAACACTACAAAACCATGATGCATTGCAAATGCCACCCACTTTGAATGTCATCATCACTAAATCACAGGAAATGTGATAGAAACAGCCAGAATGTGATAATCGCACATACTGGGAAAAACTATGGAAACATTTTTCTATATGAGGAGGCCATAGGGAAGTGACTGCTTCTGCAACATGCTTGCAGGTTATGTTTGTATGTCACACACACACACACACACACACACACACACACACACACACACACCACACACACACACGCGCACACGCACACGCACACGCACACGCACACATACACGCACACACACACACACACACACAGACACACAGACACACAGACACACGCGCACGCACGCATACACACACACTGTTTGCCTAGCTATGTCTGCACTGTGGGCATTGGCGCCAAAAGCAGTGGGTAGATGAGGGCTTTGCACCTGGTGAATAATGAACGGCACAACATCCAGGTAGTTTTATTGGACATTTTCCAATGTCCTGATAACAGTTGATTTTGTGTATTTAATTTTGTGATAACGGTCGAATCGGCTACAAATGCAGGTGTTCATTATCAGAGTCTTGCATTTACAAAGAACATTTTATCTTGAAGAGGATATAATACGAGTATATTCTCTGACATGTTTTAACAAACCAAGTTTTATCTAATCTAGAGACCAAAAACACCCATCCCCCCAAAACCCCCCATATTTCTGTGTCTCTGTCTCTCACCTGTTTCTTCATGATGAACAGCAAGTTCCCCCTCAGGCGACAAAACCTCTCACTGAGACCTGACAGGAAGACAGACATTCACCATAACTACATCAATACCCACTAGCTATCAGAAAACTGACAAATACAAAGGTGCAAAACAGAATGGAACATACTGCTAGTCATCCTACCAGTTTGGTTTAGTCCCACGCTAAGCGTTCCTTCTCTCTGGAAGTTTCCAGAATGTCCTTTGGACAGAAACACCAGCTGTCTGCGGTCTACCCTCATCTTCCTCATGTTTTCACCATCCTCCTCCTCCTCCTAGGTACTGCAACAGGTCACCTGGTGGTGGAGACCTTCAGCATCATCTTTATCATCAGCGCGGTCTCACAGACCGGTCATCATCTGTATTTCAAAAATTAGTCATTTTACCGTGACTGTTGTGTTGCATGTAGGTTGGAGGAACAAGCCTTTCTCCCACTATTTATTCAGAATTTGAGCCACCAATCCCACCATCTGATGATATTTTAGCCTCACAGACCCCAAAACTAAAGATTTCTTTTGTTTTTGTCCACAATTACAGTCTGGATTTTGGAGAAAACAAAACAGACAAACATAGAGATCAAACTATAGTACAAGCTTAATTGATATGAAGCGTTGTGAGCTTGTAGATCTGCTACTTTTACTTTAAAAAACATGATACATCGTTCATATTCATGAAAGTTGTTTAGCCCTACTATAATGAATGTGTTTTTAATAGATTAATACCTTATTTAAAACATAATTGGAAAACCTGCTGTGCATAACTTGGGTTCCTTTGACACAATAAGGGGGGATTAAAAAAGATACAAGATTAAAAACAACATTTAATAGAGGACATCATGTTGCATCAAGATGTACTTCGCCAAAATTATTCTTTTTATTTTACTTTATTTTATTTTATTTTATTTTATTTTTTCAGTCTTTAACAGACTTTAACAAAAATATTTCCACACAACTCCTCTAATGACCTGAAAATGGGTGGAATTCTCCTTTAACCTTGACTCGTTCCAACAACAACATGTGTTGTTAGTGAAAGGCAGTCATGGAAGTGAACAGTTCAAGTGAACAGCAGATATCGTCTTTGGTATGTCTAACAATTTCAGTCTCAGAGATACAGACTGAAATACTATAAAGGACTAAAATAACATCGGATAGAGAAAAGATCATTAGATATCGTACTGGATCAGTAGTATAGGCTACAGTCAACAAAGGGTTGCAAACATTAGTAAAACACAACCACAAAAACAAACGCTCGAGTCTCGACACATAAATATATGAATGCATGTCAAGTTTGTTTTGTCACTTTATTTATTATATGTGTAATAATGTAATAATTCTTACCTGGTACAGGTCATGAATGAGGTTATTCTACAACATGGACAACAACAACAACGTTGCAACGGGTCGGAAGTTGAACTCCAGTCTGACTCTCACGAGACTGGAACTGCTTCACAGTTGCCTAAATCAACCGCCAGGTGTCGTTAGAACAACACCGACAGCTGTCAAACCAGAGCAGATGGCTCTTGTGTCAAACACAGGCAGGGGCGTTTTTGCCCTAGGGCGCCATGAAGGGAGGGGGCCTGGATCCCAGGCTAATAAGCCTCATATGAATAAATACATTATACTTGTCCTCTATAACTATAGAATTGAACATTAAATGTTCAATGACTAAATAACATATTATATGTGTTTTAAATTTTAAAACACATATAGGGGGTACCAACGGCGCGTCATAGGACCTCCGGCTCTGGGGCAAACTGAACCGTAGTGGAGAGCTGCACTGTCGCCATTGACAAAGTCCCATTCTCTCCTATTGCCCTGCTTGCCCCAGAACAGGGATCGGGGCTAGAAGCGAAAATGTTTACGCCCATTAGGGCCGTTTCTGTTCCCCTCTATAATATGTTATTTAGTTTAAAAATAATTCATAGTTTTATCCCTTGGGGGCGCCATTTTACAGAAGATCTTGCCTAGGTGTGTGTGTGTGTGTGTGTGTGTGTGTGTGTGTGTGTGTGTGTGTGTGTGTGTGTGGTGTGTGTGTGTGTGTGTGTGCACGTGTGCGCGTGTGTGCGCGTGTCTGAGGATTGTTTCCTGGGTGTTTCTTTACAGAGATCCATGGGTTACTGACTGTCCACCATAAACCGTCCATCGAAGTATTCCTGGTAGCTGGTTTAGATGATGAAGAAATGGTGCCTCTAACTCTCAGGTATTGTCATATATTACAGTATCTCCTGGAGGTACTTGGTACTTGCAGGTGTCGAGGTCTCTGGTCACTTGCTCTGCTTATCATGGCCTATTTGTGCACAATATGCAAGTTGGCACTCCTCTGCAGACCTAGTTCCATTAAAGAGGAGAGGCTGGTTGGAGTTCTATCCAAGAGATTTTTATTTTTATTTTCACATAGTCCCACTGCAAGGCAGAATCATAGAAGCAGTAGCTATGGGCCAGAGCCCCAGTATGACATTGAACTCCTACTATAATGGCCAGGATAAGGGGATATGGATGGATGGATTATTACCTACCAGTACATTTATTTTGTTTGTTTGTTTGTTTCAAAACATATAAGGAACCAAGGCAAATGATCAAACATTCTGTTACAGTTTTAAGTACCGAATAATGCATTAATGATGGTAATTATTAAGAAAAAGAAAAAAGAAAACAAAAGTTGACACCCAGTCACCCTTCATTCCAAGATCACTCAAGATTATTGCAAGATCACTCATACACCCTCAGTCAAGCTTCATTTATGAACACAGCACACGGTTCACACTTCAAGCTGAACATCGGCCAAACTCCCTCAGCCTCCCCAGCTTCTCCCTGTGCCATAAGTTAAATGCATGATTCTGTGGATTTATGGTTTTATATCAGTGTATCTTTCTTTGTAGGGCCAAATGTAAACAACTTATACCTTTGAATGGAACATCCAATGCAATAACTGTGGCCTGTATTATATGCTCTGTTTCTGTGTGTTGAGAAATAGGATCATATAAGAATTAAGTTGGTTGCTGAACATCAGAAAAACTAAACTCATGTTTGTTCTTCATCTGCTAATTTAGGATTCTCTGGTCCCTACCCTATCCCATGCCACCACACCCGATCAAGTCATTTCCTCACATTCAAGGTGACCTTGATACAGTACATCTGCTTTTAGCTTCTGTGGACCTATGGAAGAAACTTAAGACTATATGAGGCCTATGTAGTCTTAAGCCCCCCCCCGTCTTACTTTGTACTAGTAAGGATAATACAGTTATTGCTGTTGGGTAACATTTTTTGACCTGGGTTAACAACATGGTGTGACTGTTTTGGGTTTGTCGTTATAGCTGACAATATGGCACACAGGCCTTTGCATACAAGACATAACATCTTAAGATTCTAATACGCAATACTACCCTTTGGATGTACACGTTCTACTGCACTGTAAAACTTATACAAACTGTACGAGAACCTGGAGTAAAATGCAAATTTATATAACACACGTACAGCGTCTTGCTCAAGGACACTTCAACACTAAATCTGGGGTAGCCCTGGGATCAAACTGTGAACCTCACAATTCCCACTTCTATCCGGTCACTCTGCCGGCCAATCTACCCTGATCCACTGATGCCCTGACACCTGCCTTCTTCCATTTATTTTAGTTGGAGTGCCAGGCCCAGCTGGAGGCTCCACATGGAGGATTAAAGTGGTTTAAAGAATATCCATGGGTTGCTATCAAGTATCATCATCATCGTCATTGTTGATCTGTGAATGCGGAAGACCGCAGACCTTCAATTACATCACCAACAAATTAATGTTCAATATTCAAATCCCTTTGTGGAGTCGGTGGCGTAATTGGACTGAACTTCAAACGCTTTTCTCCTTGATTGGCTGTGAATTCTAGTCTTTTGTCTCTTTTTGACTATCGGTATTTAGTCCAAGAGCAGGTGCAGACAATCACCTCCTCTTCTGCTACACATAGGCCTACCACCTGTGAGTGAGTTGTTTCACAGGAAGGACATGAGGAATTAATGTTTTATTCCTCCCTAACTTAACTAACCTAATATGTAACTTCTCACTATTCCTCCTAGTTCCACACCCAACTGAGCACACCCATAGCTGGCCAACCTGAAGGCAAAGATTAGGAGGTCATCGTTTCTCAAACATTCGGTCAAAAAAGAGGCTCAGAATGCGTCACGCTGCCTGCAAAATGTGAACTTCGAGATTGGATATTTTCAAATAGCCGTAATGGAAATGTAATGGGAAGTGGTTAATGATCTAATCAAAACGGAGTAAAAGTACAATACTTGGATCTAAGAAGTATTAAAACTCAAGTAAAATAGAAATACTTTAAAATTGTAGTTAAGCACAGAGGTGTACTCGTAGTCTCTTTCCACCACTGCTAATCTCTCTTGACTTTGGGGTCTTGACCCTACAAGTTTAGGAACCAGATGAGATAAACCTCCCCTGCTCCCCACCTGTCTTCCTGCATTAATTTATTTTTACTTGGAAGCACCAGGACCAGCTGGAGGCATCGGCTTTGAAGAATTATGCTTTAGTCTAGTTGGCGGAACTTCACCCCTGTCCCACCACCAGGGAATTTCCTAGACATAATTCCCCATACAGTGCACGCACACACTGAGCAGTAGAGTGATGAGAACTGCAAGGTGCATGTCGAATGTACTCTGAACCTCAAATTCCACCCGCTGTGCAACTCAGTGGCCTCCATGGTTTACGGTATTTTAAATTGTTCATATGGTCAATATAAGTATATGGGATAACCCTTTCACAGTAGTATCTTTTTGACATTTGACATTTGCATATTTAAACATATAAGATTTGTAATAGAATTAATAATTTATTTGTGTAAATAAACAATTGGAGATGTTTCATGGTGAGAACAATTAATATATTGTTGATTTTCCAATAGTTATGTTCTGATTTTTGAGGTCATTGAACCAGTTCATCCCTGGTGGAAAAGAGGCCTAAAAGTTATTTAAAAAATAAAAGCATATTGGATTAGGAAGATTACCAAAACAATCTTTATGCTTCAGGTGGTGAATATTTGATTTAAAACAAAAAAACAAACTTGCTGGTAGAGCTCATTCACTTCTGACCTTTTTAGGAGCTCAGCTATTCTTTGCTCAGCAGCGCTGACTAGAGATGCTTTGTATCTGCTTCATAGCAAGCTGTGGCGACAACCTTGGACTTCATCAAGTGAGGCTGTGTGCACAATGATATGTTACAGTTACAGAGATGGATGAAATGTAATGTGTTGAGTACAAGGAATGGGCCAGTGAAGGATTAAGTGACAGTGTCATGAAGCCAGTGTCAGACTACCGTGTGTTGGAGCAGCTCACAGCTCATAAACATCTGAACTGTAATAGTTCACAGCTCGTAAACATCTGAAATATGACCATGACAACAAAAACCACAAATCAAAACCCACAAAGCTGATCTGGAGCTGTCAGATTAAAATTGAGAGCCAGCAGTTCACTGCATTTCAGGAGGAATCTTCACTATATTTTAGAGACAGCGAGGTCAATTTGCAACTGCGACGTACAGTACATCAGAACTCTTAAAATGTCGCAACGGCGGTTACGGTATACGGAGCGGCCGTGACCGTTTGACAACCGGTTGTGGCCTATCCCTAACTCCTAACCCTAAGCATAACTCAGTAAAACCTATGCCCAAACCTACATACAGAAAGTAAAATGACTTGTAAGTTCTTCAAAATTATACTCAGATATGTTTGAGTGATAATTTATTTACCATCATCACTGAATATTGTTCCTAATAATAACAATAAGGGTAGTAATCATAATAATAAGGGTAATAATAATAATAATAATAATAAAGGAAAGGAAGGAAACAACTTCATAAAAACAGACAAAGAAACAGAGACAGAAGTGCTAGAATACTTAATAATAATTTGTACATGGGCTGGGGAGACATATTAACTAGACCATCAGTAACGTATCAGACAAGACATGCAGAAAATGTAATGACTTTACCAAATGAAGAAACCCAGCACCGTGCCAATTATACTCTATTTATACCATAGCCATGGTGTGGACATGAACCACATAGCTACATGTATAGAAAGCATTATCACTTATAAGTATCATGTGAGTGTGAAGTATACTTTTACAAGTTCATTAATATACCACAATGTCAACAGGAATGAAAGGACCTTGAAAGGCAACTACTACTTTTACTTTGTGCATAGTCTGCAATTAACACCTAATATAAGTATGCTGGGACGGTGGACAGAGAACCCTTTGCGCTAGAGATCGGAGTTCCGTTTGCTGGTGAGTGAGACTTTCATCTGTCCATAGTTTTAGAAATCTATATGCTAGACATGTTACACTATAGCTATTCATTTTAACATTACTTTGTGCATAGTGCCACATATATTAGCTACAGACATGACCTGGGATTACACACACAGAATGATTTATGTCATGCTGTACAGATTTAGGTGATTCATTCTATTTTATTCATGACTTAGTGATATAGTTTTAGTCCAGATTGGAATTTGCTTTTGTTCATTCATTTCTACTTTATTATGTACGATTATGCTATGATTATAAATATGATTCTAAATTGTGAAGGTACACATATATTTTGGGGGGGATTTTTCATTGTAGTTTCATTTTAATTAGTTTTGACATTAGAGTGGGTGTGCTATTTTCTTTCATTTATTACTGTTTTATAAACATGCATACAGTTTCAGGTAGCTGTTGATTATTTTTAATTGTCTTATTTTTAATTTCTTTTGTTTTCTCTTTTTTGCTGATTGGCAGTCTTGATTGGCATGTCAGTTGACTTCCAATCTATTTTATTTTAACTTATTCAACTCGACTAGATAGCCAAAAGTTGTCAAATACGATGATACTATCCTAAAACCATGTTAATATCCTCAAAATGATGTGTTTTTCTCCCCAACCAACACTTAGGGGTTGCACAAAAGGTTCCACTGCTACTGGTAGAAGGTAAAAGTAAGTGTTCATATTTTTCTAATAAACCTACAATATGCTATTACCTATAGCCATAAGAATCTATAATTATCTCTTATGTGCTCAGATATCCAGTTAGCAAAGGCATCAACACCATCTATTTGTCCGTCTACAGAAAAGCCGCCGCCATGAGTACGGACGCAGAGATGGAGCAGTATGGCAAAGCCGCCATATATCTCCGCAAGCCAGAGAAGGAGAGAATTGCAGCTCAGACTGCGCCCTTTGATGCCAAAACGGCAGCATATGTGGCCGATAAGGACGAGCTGTACGTTAAGTGTAAAATCTTAAAAAAGGAAGGTGGCAAAGTCACCGTGGAAACACTCGACTCGAAGGAGGTAGGTAGAGGTGTATCTGAAATCAAATACACACTATAATTGTAATCGGACTACACTCTGAAGTTGTATTTTCTTTTTCTTTTTTAGACAAGAACTGTCCCTGAGGCCGATGTGACCCCCATGAACCCTCCCAAGTATGACAAGATTGAGGATATGGCCATGATGACCCACCTCACTGAAGCCACCGTCTTGTATAACCTCAAAGAGCGTTATGCAGCATGGATGATCTATGTAAGCTTTTATACAACAGTATATTGCACAATATCTTAGGTCTGAAGTTAAACTTGCTCATAGGTTTATGCAGCATGCAACACTACAATCAGCAATCTTTTTTCCCAGATGTGACATACTGTATGCTTAGTGCTTTGCTGTATGATGTTACATTCTCTCCCTTCCCCCCTTTAGACCTACTCTGGTTTGTTTTGTGCAACTGTGAACCCCTACAAGTGGCTCCCAGTGTACGACCAGGAGGTTGTATCTGCCTACAGAGGCAAGAAGCGTATTGAGGCTCCCCCCCATATCTTCTCTGTCTCTGACAACGCCTATCAGTTCATGCTGATGGGTACGTACAGTACTAGACGGGACAATGGCAAAAACATAATGGTTTTGTGCTCTATCCGCCACTAAAAGTTTTGCTTTACATTTTACAGACAAAGAAAACCAGTCTGTCCTGATCACGTAAGTTTCCATCATCTTTAACTAGTCATTAAAAAAAGAGAGAACGTTGTACACAAATTCATTAAACTTACATGTCTGAATGTATGAATTTATAACCAGTGGAGAATCCGGTGCTGGAAAGACTGTGAACACCAAGCGTGTTATCCAGTACTTTGCAACAGCAGCTAGCGGAGCTGGTGGAGAGAAATCTGCAGCCGATAGTGGGAAAATCCAAGTACAGTATATGTTAAATAATTGTATGCAAAATGCAATAGAGCAATTCAAATTAAAATACTTCTGATAAGAAATTTAATTGAGAGATTTCTAAAACTTTCTAGGGGTCACTAGAGGATCAGATTATTGCAGCCAATCCCTTGCTGGAGGCCTATGGTAATGCCAAGACTGTGAGGAATGACAACTCCTCTCGCTTTGTAAGTGTAAAATAATGTGTAATTTTATGAGGAAATCTGCAATATTTCCACAATGTAGAGTGATGCATCAAATTGTGCTATATCAAACAGGGTAAATTCATCCGAATCCATTTCGGCTCAACGGGAAAACTGGCCAGTGCAGATATTGAAACATGTACGTATGAAGTTCACATACCTATCATATACAGTATATGCCTTTATTTGAGGACTATACTTTGAGTATGTACAATCCATATAGATCTCCTGGAGAAGTCCAGAGTGACCTACCAGCTCGCTGCAGAGAGAGGTTACCACATCTTTTTCCAGATGATGACCAACCACAAACCTGAGATTATTGGTAAGTAGGGTTAATAATAGATGATACAGTGGGAGAACATACATTAAGAAATAAAAACACATGTGTAACCAGTGTTGCATCACAGTGGTGTAGCCAGTAGCCACTTTAATTGTAGATTTTGATTATTACAAAACATACAATAACCACTTATTTTGGGCCATTTAAAAATAGACAGTCTAAAGATCACAGTGTATTGCAATGTGACACATTGCAAGCTTTTACAGTGTAAAAGCTCACATTTGAAAACATTAAATAGAACATTGTGCATAATTAGTACTTTTACTTTTAGTTGTACATTTGGAATTCTAGATTTTTACTTGTATGGACTAGTTCTAGTAAAACATTTGAGTACTTCTACCACTGCAATTCAGAGGTATTGCAGGTGCATGTGGCACGTTATCTATACATAATGGAGCTGGGACCAGTACTATTACTGTATATACAGTATATATACATGGGGAATCGAGTCTATAAACATGTTGTGTAATTATAACCCTTTTAAATCCATTTTAAGAAATGTGTCTCATCACCGCCAACCCCTATGACTTCCCGTTGATCAGCATGGGTGTGATCACTGTGGCCAGCATTGACGACAAAGTAGAGCTGGACGCAACTGACGTGAGCGAACACGTTTTAAATAGTCTTTTAAGTAGTTTTAAATGCTCTTAAAAGTCCCTAAATTGTCACGTTATACCCTGTGTAAAGTATTGCATGTTGGTTTGTTTACTGTTTACTTAGTTGTACAAAGTTTAAAGGATGTTTGTTAATCTAATGCTCAACCTCATCTCTGCTCATTGCCATAATGCCATCAGGATGCTATTGGCATCCTGGGCTTCAGCAACGAGGAGAGACAGTTGATCTACAAGTTCACCGGTGCAGTGATGCATCACGGAGTCATGAAGTTTAAACAGAAGCAGCGAGAGGAGCAGGCGGAGCCAGACGGCACAGAGGGTGAGAGGAATTAAAATAATGCAAAAATAATGATACATAATACAATAATGAAAACAATTCAAAAAAACACAATTGCTCTCCCCGACAGCAATAATAATGATGTACTTTGTCATTCTTAATTGTTTCAGTGGCTGATAAAATCTGCTACCTGATGGGTCTGAACTCAGCAGAGTTGCTAAAGGCATACTGCTACCCCAGAGTGAAAGTGGGAAACGAGTATGTGACCAAGGGCCAGACTGTGCCACAGGTGAGGAAATTACATTTCTATCTTTGTTTTGATTCACTTTCTTTTCTATTTCTCTATTGTGTAAAGCATACAAAATATCACTTTTGCTACCAAAACCTGCAGCTATTGACTTTCTTTAACAGTGTCTGCTAAAATTGTACGGTAATTTGTAAGTTGTGTAATTCAGAGCCTTACTAACGTTCCTATTTCCTTAGGTAATGAATTCAGTCGGTGCCTTGGCCAAGTCCATCTATGAGAAGCAGTTCTTGTGGATGGTCGTTAGGATCAACGAGATGCTGGATGCCAAGCAGCAGAGAAATTACTACATTGGTGTGCTGGACATTGCTGGTTTTGAAATCTTTGATGTAAGCATGAACTTGTTGTGGGAGGCTAATTATTTTTGTCAGTTACACAATTACAAGAGATTGGCCTGATGATAATTGGGTTAAAAGTTAGCACTGCTCATGGCTGCCGAATCTGAATGATATTTCCACTTGCAGTTCAACACCCTGGAGCAGCTGTGCATCAACTTCACCAATGAGAAACTGCAACAGTTTTTCAACCACACCATGTTTGTTCTGGAACAAGAAGAGTACATGAAAGAGGGAATTCCCTGGGATCTTGTTGACTTTGGCATGGATTTGGCTGTCTGCATTGAGCTCATTGAGAAGGTATACAACTATTTCTATTCATATATATATAAATATTTATTTTAAATATTATTGTATTACCATGGCTGTTAACATTGCATTCAATGAGATGATATACAATTATTTTGTGCTTTAATGGACATAATGCAAATATTGTCATTGGCACTATTGTCATTTGCACTGTTTTTTTTATTGATGTCTCTTTTGTCTCCTTTCCAAAGCCCTTAGGTATCTTCTCCATCCTTGAAGAGCAGTGCATGTTCCCAAAGGCTTCAGACAAAACGTTCTCTGACAAGCTGATGGACCAACATCTGGGGAAGAACAAGGCTTTTGAGAAACCCAAGCCTGGAAAAGGCAAGGGTGAAGCCCACTTCTCCCTGGTCCACTATGCTGGAACGGTGGACTATAGGTGAATATACAGTATTAATATGTCCTAACCCTAATAAACCACTGCTCGCTGGTCCACTATGCTGGAAGTGTGCATGTAATAAACACTATTATTTTTTTGTCTAACTACAGCATCACAGGTTGGCTAGAGAAGAACAAGGATCCTCTCAACGACTCTGTCATTCAGCTGTTCCAGAAGTCTTCGATTAAACTTCTATCCGTGTTCTATCCCCCACCTGAGCCTGAAGGTATGACAAATATAATAATATTGTGTGTTCATCTACCACCTGAGCCTGAAAATATGTTTACCAGTGAGACGTCATAAAGGCGAAGAGTGAGCTTGACCTAAAGGATGAGTCTAAGTCTAAGTTTGGAGTGTTTAGCATGCTGCATGGGAACTGGATTCATGCCCATAGATAATAGAACAGAGTGTTCGGTGCCTGTAGCACCGATTCATCTGAGGGCAGATCTCTGACCAAATTTGGTGTGATCACTGCAGCTCACAGGCTTCGTCCACCCAAACACCCAACCGGCTGTCCGCCCTCTAAGCAATTTTAATGTCTGATAATAATAATAATATAATAAATATGATGTGTTATATCTTCCACCTGAGCCTGAAGGTATTCTTCTGATTCCAACAAATGTAAATACATTGTAGATAACACAAAGAAGGGAGGCAAGAAGAAGGGTGGTTCCATGCAGACTGTGTCTAGTGCTTTCAGGGTAAGAATATAATTCATTACTATCAACCGTTATATCCATGTAAGAAATATGCATTTGGGATTAAACAATTTCTGTATCATGTTGTGTTGTGAAATTAACTAAAATATAGGGTTTGGGTGTATGATTTAGATTTTCTGACTACAGTAGCATTGTAGTGGAGGGAAAAGTATATATATTTTTTTTTAAAAATAATGACCCGAATTGGATTTTTTTTTCCTCTATAGGCAAACTTGGGGGTGCTGATGACCAACTTGAGGAGCACTCATCCTCACTTTGTGCGTTGCCTGATCCCCAACGAGTCCAAGACTCCAGGTAAACACAGAACATAACTACTTAAATAAATAATGACTGTGAGGCGGTCAGTGAATGCAGGTTTGGCCAGTCTGTATTTATGACACATAATGATGCAAAATCTTTACAGGCCTGATGGAAAACTACCTGGTCATCCACCAGCTGAGGTGTAATGGTGTGCTGGAGGGCATCAGGATTTGTAGAAAAGGCTTCCCCAGCAGGATCCCCTATGCTGATTTCAAGCAGAGGTATTCACCTGTATTTTTAGAATGATTTATTCTCACAACAATGCCTGATAAAACACCTTCAACTGAGATTTTATGTTCTGAACCAATTCATGCAAAATTACTCTTTTTCAAAACAGGTACAAAGTGCTGAATGCCAGCGCATGTCCCGATGGCGCGTTCATGGACAACAAGAAGGCTTCTGAGAAGCTGCTTGGTTCATTGCCCGTTCCTGTCGATGAGTACAAGTTTGGACACACCAAGGTAAACACACTGCAAATCCGATTTAACGCATGCATGGGGTAATACTTCTGTTTGGCTGTTTTGAGTGGCCAAACAGCTTTGCCACACCTCCAAGTTTTGACTTAATCAAAATAGTACTGTGACATTGTAACATTGTATTCAGGTGTTCTTCAAAGCTGGTCTGCTGGGTGTCCTTGAGGAGATGCGAGATGAAAAGCTGGCTAGTCTGGTCACTATGACTCAGGCTCTTGCACGAGCTTACCTCATGAGGAAGGAGTTTGTCAAGATGACAGAGAGAAGGTACTTGGAAAACACCAATTCAAGTATAATGTATCATTGCTATTTAATAAAATAAATGCAAAGTCACTATCACTATCATAAAATAGCAAAGATTTTAAAACAGAACCAGCAGAAAGCTGAATTGTTGACACAATGAGCTCTAGTAACACCCTGCAGTCATACACAGAAACCTAATATACAGCTCAGGGGACCCTCAGTCAAT
Source organism: Benthosema pterotum (assembly GCA_039105355.1). NCBI lineage: Eukaryota > Metazoa > Chordata > Actinopteri > Myctophiformes > Myctophidae > Benthosema > Benthosema pterotum. The sequence continues at coordinate 21,508,837 of CM076986.1, forward strand.
CCACTGTTTTCCACAGAGAGGCCATCTACACCATCCAGTTCAACCTCCGCTCATTCGTCAATGTGAAACACTGGCCATGGATGAAGGTCTATTACAAGATCAAGCCTCTTCTGCAAAGCGCTGAGACTGAGAAGGAGCTGCAGAACATGAAGCAGAACTATGAAAAGATGACAACTGACCTGGCTAATGCCCTGGCTGCAAAAAAGTCATTAGAAGAGAAGATGGTGACTCTAGTGCAGGAGAAAAATAACCTTGCACTGGCAGCAGCATCAGTAAGTAGCTGCACTTGCTCGAATCTTAAATATTTTATCTAATGTAGAATGGAGATGTATTGTACGTAGTCACTGGTAGATAATTGCCTGGTAGTCGATTGGAATCATACAATTTGTTGTTCTTCTGTGGGGGAGGGTTAAAGTGGATAATGCACTGATACTCGCCACCCTTTGGAGGAAATTGATAGCCTCCCCACCACCACTTCAACAGCATGTTCTAATAACATCCCCCCAGGAAGCAGCTGCAGCTTATATCTCACTGAGAACAAATGCTGAAAGGTTCTCTCACTATAATCTTTTTTATCGACAACCAGGGAGATGAGGCTCTGAATGATGCTGAGGAGAGATGTGAGGGTCTTATCAAAAGTAAAATCCAGATGGAGGCAAAGCTCAAAGAGACAACCGAGAGACTGGAGGACGAGGAGGAGATCAATGCGGAGCTGACAGCCAAGAAGAGGAAGCTGGAGGATGAATGCTCTGAGCTCAAGAAGGACATTGATGACCTGGAGCTCACCTTGGCCAAAGTGGAGAAGGAGAAACATGCCACTGAAAACAAGGTTCTTCAATATACAATCTAGTCGACCATCTTAGCTCATTATACAACAATATTGTTATTGATCCATTCCTGACAAATAATCTGTTTCACTTATTTAGGTTAAGAACCTGACTGAGGAGATGGCCTCCCAAGATGAAGGTCTCTCTAAGCTAACCAAGGAGAAGAAGGCACTCCAAGAGGCCCATCAGCAGACCCTGGATGACCTGCAGGCAGAGGAAGACAAAGTCAACACTCTGACCAAGGCCAAGACCAAGCTGGAGCAGCAAGTTGACGACGTCAGTACATCAAGTCAATTGGGTGTTTTGAACAATAGCATATATTGTTTTACTTGTAGTGAATAAAAAACACATACATATTGTTGTGCAGTTGGAAGGTTCTCTGGAGCAAGAGAAGAAGGTCCGCATGGATCTTGAAAGAGCCAAGAGAAAGCTTGAGGGTGATTTGAAACTGGCCCAGGAAACCATCATGGACCTGGAGAACGACAAACAGCAGTCTGAAGAGAAGCTAAAGAAGTAACATTGACCATGATATGAATAATTATTATTAATAATGACTAATATTAATATAGTAAGAGTGTGAAATGCAACAGAGGTGATGGATGATGTACTGTATTTCACAGGAAGGACTTTGAAGTTTCCCAGCTTCTGAGTAAGATTGAGGATGAGCAATCTTTGGGTGCCCAGCTGCAGAAGAAGATAAAAGAACTCCAGGTATTCACATTTGTTCCTCTTCTTTAAATATGGAGTGCCATGATTTTTTTTTCTACCCTAAAGGAATTATTGTTATATGAAGAGTAAGATTTATTTTTATTTTATTTTTTTTCTCAAAAAGTGTAGTGTTTGTTAAACTGTCATTTTTATGATTCCACCCTACCAGTTCATTAAGTATGCCTGGTTTGCCTGGTGGGTGGTGATGGGTGGAGATCCACCTGAACTGAAGCCACGCCCACAGCTTTAGTTGCACGATAAAGGGGGAGGAGTTAGGGGAGGGGCTGAGCACATGATGTCACTATATTGAAGTTTTTTTTTATTGGCACGTTTAACTGGAAAGGTTCAGCCCCCAGGAAGAAACCCTAAATACAAAGGGAAGACATCATTGCACATAAAAACATACCAAGGGGTCTATTTACATACTTTCACCTCTCAAACACGTACAGAATTGGAAAAAATAAAAAATCATGGCATCCCCTCTTTAAAGCCATTGAGATAAATACATGTTCATTCATATTTGAATATGTTTCTTAATTTGAAAGGCTCGTATAGAAGAACTGGAGGAGGAGATCGAAGCAGACCGTGCCGCTCGTGCTAAGGTTGAGAAGCAGAGAGCAGACCTCACCAGGGAACTGGAGGAGATCAGTGAGAGGCTGGAGGAGGCTGGAGGCGCCACCGCCGCTCAGATCGAGATGAATAAGAAGCGTGAGGCTGAGTTCCAGAAGCTGCGTCGTGACCTCGAAGAGTCCACCCTGCAGCATGAGGCCACTGCTGCTGCTCTCCGAAAGAAACAAGCGGACAGCGTCGCAGAGCTGGGCGAGCAGATCGACAACCTCCAGCGTGTCAAGCAGAAACTGGAGAAGGAGAAGAGTGAATACAAGATGGAGATTGATGACCTGTCCAGCAACATGGAAGCTGTTGCAAAGGCAAAGGTAGAATAGAATGATTGGGTGCAATTCTTACCAAAATGCATAAGATAACAAAGGAATACATTGTTGGTTACATGACTGAGTGATTGAATACATACAATGTTAATTAACAGGGAAATCTGGAGAAGATGTGCCGCAGCCTTGAGGACCAACTCAGTGAAATCAAGTCGAAGAGCGATGAGAATTTCCGCCAAATAAATGATATCGGAGCTCAAAGAGCAAGATTGTTGACGGAAAATGGTAAATTTTCATCGTACGGTCTACTAGCCTGCATGGTTTGTCCATGGTACTTGAGCAAATTCTTTATTCAGAGATAATGCTTTGATCAGAAATTATCTCAGGTATTCAACAACGATTATTTAAATGCTTGAAACAAATGTATAACTACAGGTGAGTTTGGCCGTCAACTTGAGGAGAAAGAAGCTCTGGTCTCGCAACTTACCAGAGGCAAGCAGGCCTTCAATCAACAGATTGAGGAGTTGAAGAGACACGTTGAAGAGGAGGTTAAGGTATGAGGAACACCCTTTTCTTGTATTTTTTATGATTCTGTTTTTTGGCAAATTTTATCCAGTTGATTTTATTTGGGTATTTTTTGACAGGCAAAGAATGCTCTTTCCCACGCTGTGCAATCAGCTCGCCACGACTGTGACCTTCTGAGGGAACAGTTTGAAGAGGAGCAAGAGGCAAAGGCAGAGCTGCAGCGTGGATTGTCCAAAGCCAACGCCGAGGTCTGTCAGTGGAGGGGCAAGTATGAGACTGATGCTGTCCAACGCACTGAGGAGCTAGAAGAGGCTAAGTAAGTGGTTTACTTTGCACCATCAGGTACCACTCCCTATATAAAACATTGTTTTACACAATCAGCCACTCAGTATACACAACATAGACAACATCACAGTAATTTTACTCCATTTGAAACCGATTAATAGGAAGAAGCTTGCCATACGTCTTCAGGAAGCTGAGGAGCAAATCGAGGCTGTGAATTCTAAGTGTGCCTCTCTGGAGAAGACCAAACAGAGACTCCAGAGTGAAGTGGAAGACCTCATGATTGATGTGGAGAGGGCCAACTGTTTGGCTGCCAACCTTGACAAGAAACAGAGGAACTTCGATAAGGTGCCTTGACATACAATATTTTAAAACAAAATAATGCATGACTTCTTAAATATGTTGGATAAATGACACCATCATTACTGCTGCTGTGCAGGTCTTGGCAGAATGGAAGCAGAAATTTGAAGAGAGCCAAGCGGAGCTGGATGGAGCTCAGAAAGAGACTCGTTCTCTTAGCACCGAGTTGTTTAAGATGAAGAACTCCTATGAGGAAACTCTGGACCATCTGGAGAACATGAAGCGTGAGAACAAGAACCTGCAACGTGAGTTTTCTATACATCATTTAGTTGAAAAAAGCTTGAATGATTCAAATGCAAGTCTAAAGTAGTTGACTGTGCAGTTCCTCATTGATTCTTGTCAACCTTGATGCAGAGGAGATCTCAGACCTGACTGAACAGATCGGTGAAACTGGAAAGAGCATTCATGAGCTGGAGAAGTCCAAGAAGCAGGTGGAGACAGAGAAGTCAGAGATCCAGACAGCTCTGGAGGAAGCCGAGGTGAAACTTTTAGCTCCTATATGAATAGCAGATACATTTAGATTTTATAATTCTTTCGATATGTTTTACATTTAAACAGCATAGTATGAGCGATGCTTCAATGTACATTAAAAGGTCCTTTTGATTCTGTACTACATTTCAGGGTACTCTGGAGCACGAGGAGTCCAAGATTCTTCGTGTCCAGCTGGAGCTCAACCAGATCAAGAGCGAGGTTGACAGGAAGCTGGCAGAAAAGGATGAAGAGATTGAGCAAATCAAGAGGAACAGCCAGAGAGTGATTGAGTCCATGCAGAGCACTCTGGACTCTGAGGTCAGGAGCAGAAACGATGCCCTGAGAATCAAGAAGAAGATGGAGGGAGACCTGAACGAGATGGAAGTTCAGCTGAGTCATGCCAACCGACAGGCGGCTGAGGCCCAGAAGCAGCTGAGAAACCTCCAGGGACAGCTTAAGGTGCAAAACATAATAGTTAAACACATGGAAACAACAGAACTGAAGTCACATTCTGATGATTTTATTAAAAGTAGGACCTTACCCGTTGTGAATATATGAACACCAAATGATGTACCATGTGGGTAATGTAATTTCAGCATTGGATGCAAGTATTTGGATGAAGGAGTGCTTTAATGCACAGACAGCAAAATGGCCAGGCATAACGTATGACCACCTTAAATGTGATTTATTGTAGGATGCACAACTGCACCTTGACGATGCTCTCAGAGTTCAAGAAGATGTGAAGGAACAAGCATCCATGACAGAGCGTAGAAACGGCCTCATGGTTTCTGAGATCGATGAGCTGAGAGCGGCTCTGGAACAGACAGAGAGAGGCCGCAAAGTGGCTGAACAAGAGCTAGTGGAAGCCAGTGAACGTGCTGGCCTGTTGCACTCCCAGGTAAGTCAATGGGGAAAAAACTAATATACACAGTTAAACATATTTAACTTACCAGCCATGCATACTTGTACTTGCTCATGCATTTCTAAAATAAATGTTCATTTTAGAACACAAGCCTTTTGAACACTAAGAAGAAACTTGAAGCGGACCTGATCCAGGTCCAAGGTGAAGTGGACGACAGTATTCAAGAAGCAAGGAATGCTGAGGAAAAGGCCAAGAAAGCCATTACTGACGTAAGTTAAGATGACCTACTACTTGGTTTGATTCCTTCTGGCCTTTTGTTTAACATATTTTAATGAGCCGCTATCTGTGTTTTAAAGCTCTATATTGTGATAGTACTCACTGCTATAGTCTCAGATTTTTAGTAAACAGAACATACATTTTTAGTTTGGTATACTGATTTTATCCAGACAGGACAGGGAATTCAATCAGGTTACAGATTAAAAAAGTGGAATTGAAAGTGATGACACAAAGAAATGAGCAGACAAAATTGGAATTGGAACACTATGAAAATGAATATGCAGTTTCTGTTTAAAACACAACTTGTACCTTTAGTCATGCTTATAGTGTGATTAAGTATAATCCACATACCAGGTTTTTCTTGCGGGACAGTAAAGTATATTTGATCATCTTCCCAGGCTGCTATGATGGCAGAGGAGCTGAAGAAGGAGCAGGACACCAGCTCTCACCTGGAGAGGATGAAGAAGAACCTGGAGGTCACAGTCAAGGACCTGCAGCACCGCCTCGACGAGGCTGAGAACCTGGCCATGAAGGGAGGCAAGAAGCAGCTCCAGAAACTGGAGGGCAGGGTATGTTGTGGTTTACTTTGACATCTTTATGGTCAGTGAAATAATAATAAATCATTTCATTGTATTGTTCCATTGTGAAGGTGCGTGAGCTGGAGGGAGAGGTTGAAGCTGCCCAGAGAAGTGGAGCGGATGCTATTAAAGGTGTCCGCAAGTACGAGAGGAGAGTGAAGGAGCTGACATATCAGGTATTTGCAGTCTTGTATTAATAATGACCATCATGCTCCCAATGTATAAATGAACAGACCATTGTAAGTGCTTTGAGTAAGTACGTAGTGCATAGACAAGCACTATCAAAATGCAATCCATTATTATTATTATTTTGTCACTAAAGAAATAAATAGATTGCACGAACATATGACTTATGTTATAAATTCACTCTCACTTCAGACTGAAGAGGACAAGAAAAATCTTGCCAGGCTTCAGGATCTGGTAGACAAGCTGCAGATGAAGGTGAAGGGCTACAAGAGGCAGGCTGAAGAAGCGGTAAGACAAATACCGTATACAGTATGTGGTTCCCATGGGCATAGTGTTGTCCTCTAGAGTAAGAAATAATGTGAATCGGTTGTGTATTAATTGGCATTGTGTAGCTCTGACCTGTTACTTTTATTTGTATGTGTCTAAATGTCTTTTGTCTATTGTAAACAAGCACCGGTAGAATGCTGTCCACTCACAGTTATCAGTCTTGTATTTTATTTATTTTTGTATTCAATTTTTATCCCACGATTTTGTAACCCATTTCTTCACCCAAGTGCCAATTATCCAATGTGATCCTGGACTCTACACACCCTCCACAAACCTGGGGAGGCAAGGGACTTGCCTCATGCTTCCTTCAATGCATGAGGAGTCCCAGCTGTATTCCTTTTTACCTGACTTGGGAGATTCCCTGGTTGGATGTAGCACATAGAACGAACATGTTATTCCAACCAGTTCCTTTTCCCTCCATCAAGCACCCCGCTGGCCAGGGGGAGGCAGTTTAGAGACCAGGATTACTGCATGTTTTTGTGAGGGTACCTACAGTACCTTAGGGGAAACAAGGAGAACATGCAAATGCCACACAAAAAGGCCCTTTCGCCAAACCTGCCTCAGGTATGGGCACTGAACCCAGAACCTTCTAGCTGTGAGGCAACAGCACTTTCAGTCTTGTATTGAGTTGTGCTTGAAATGTACTTCAAACTGTAACATCATGGGCGCTGAACTCAAACATAACTGCATGAGCCACAATCACACATTACAATGTCCTGAAATTATTTTGTTTGGACTATAATCATAAGATACTCTTTTAAATTATTGATGCTTGAAACATCTCTGCCATACTGTAGGAGGAGGCAGCCAATGTTAACCTGTCCAAGTGCAGGAAGCTTCAGAGTGAGCTGGAGGAAGCTGAAGAACGCGCTGACATCGCTGAATCCCAGGTCAACAAGATGAGAACTAAAAGTCGTGACGCCAAGGTAATAGATACATATACACTAGGTTCATTATGTTGAATGTTTTAAGATGTAACTAAAGATGCTGAATATTCTACAATATTCCTATTGCTGTTCTTACAGGGGAAAGAGGCAGCGGAATAATTCACAAAATTCAAGTCACCTGACCGTGCAAAGTCATAAAATATGACCCTTTGTGTAGAAGCCATTTAACGGTTTTCTTTGTACGTTATTATTATGTTTTTTGTTTATTATTTTGTCTATTCAGTTTAAAGTTAATTGCTAAATATAATGATTGATTAATTAATTTATTCTGATTGACTTCCAATTGGGCACACCCCTCTAGGCCTGAGACAGTGACATCATATCAAGGCTAGAGGAAGGAGGAGGGGTTATGCACCTGGGTGGAACAATGGTTTTTACCAGGCTAGCCAGAAGAAGGTCCTGAATTGTTGTTTGTTTGTAAAATGCACTATGGAGAATTAAATGCAACAAAAGGAAGCTGAACTTGTGGACATTCTATCTGTGCCTGCGTACATCCCAAGTCTGGGTGCATCAGTAGGTCTAAGGTCAGTTTGTTTGACAACTGACTCAGCCACTATACAAGTAAAAACCATCTCCATTTTGGATCTTGGACAAAAGGATTCGAACCAGGTCCTGGTGACTCACAAGGAGATTCATTTGAAAAAGGCCTAAGGATCAAGTATTGGAGTCTGGAAGGAGTTCAGTAACAACAAACTCAACAAGCTCAAATGAATAACAAGTGGATGTGCAGCATTAGCCGTGAAAGCCTGTCAGTGGTATGTAATGAGCACCGAATTTAAGGCTGTACAGGAAAACAGCAAATGACTAAAGGAGTCATTTTATTTTTTGTGTGTCACTCACTGCTGCCTTTTATTGGTGACACGTTGCTGAAAATTGCTGCATTGCTCGTCCATTGTTTTATTGTTGATGTTTTGTCACTGCCGGACTTTTATTAGTGACAAGCTTTTTGCATTACTGTCCATTATTCTTATTATTGATGTTTTGTCACTGCTGGACTTTTATTAGTGACACGTATGCCCTTTGATTTTCACTGCCTTCATTTAATATGGGCATTTTGCTTTGCTACTTTTGCACCTGAACCGGACAATACTGTGAACTGGTAAAAGTGTGACTGCGCTCCCTTAAAGGTTCATTCTATACTGCACTTTAATGTGCTAAGAGGAAAGTTGCAAATATGTCTGTGAGCAGTGGTGCACAATTACTGGAAAAGAGGAACCCAAGGTTAACAGAAAAGGGCATGGCTTTGCACAAGGAAAACTGTCTCAGAGCTTTAAAGACAAAGAGTAAAAACACTGGCCAGTGTATCGACAAAATAAATGTGCTCATGAATTCCAATGAAAATGTCACTCCAGTACAAACTGAGCTGAACAAACTGACAACTTGCTTTGATGAATTGAGTAATGAATATGATGCATTTTTGAAAATTCCTCTGACGGAGGAGGAGGTTAAGGAACAAGGAGAATGGTTTGAACGAAAAAGGAAATGGTACAATGATTTTACAGAGGATGTGAAAAAATGGTTGTGTGGGGCAGTTCAAGCATCACAAACTCCTGACAGCCTGCATGAGGCAGATGACATTGGCCCTAATGACAGCGTCTCCAACATTGCAAGCCGGGCTAAGTCCCGTAAGTCCACAACCTCACGCACCTCGACTACATCATCTGCACTCATAAAAGCACAAGCTGAAAAGGCAGCCCTTCTGGAGCGGGCTGCTGCCTTAAAGAAGCAACATGAGCTGCAGGCACAGGAGGAAAGTGTAAGGAAAAAGGAGGAGGATCTGAGGAGACAAAATGAAAAAATAAGGAGACAAAGGGAACAATTAACTCTGGACACGGAGTTGGCTGCATTTAATGCAAAAATCAGTGTTTTGGAGGAAAATGCATCAAGGGCCGGCTCAAAAGTATCCAATGGAATGCACTCTTATTATGAGAAATATGATCAAACCACAAAGCAATCCATGCTCAATCCTAATGCAACTGTGTACACTCCCGCTGAAGTGATCAATAACATGACTGTGACTGTATCTAACCCTATAACAATCCCACAGGTTGTCCGTCAAAAGGAAAGTCCAAATTTACAAGTCACAAATGCACAAACTGTTTTTTCTCAAGCTCAAATAATTCCAACCAATGAAACTGAAATGTCCAGGATTTCTACCACATCAGCACAAAGACACCCAACAGAATCTCTCCCAGTCGGTCAATCAAATGGTCGTGTTTCTCAAGCCACAGTGCTATATGACCACGGTCAGAATGATATTGTAAACATAATGAAAAGACAGAATGAAATAACATCTTTATTGGCCCAACAGAATCTTGCATCTGCTCTTCCAGTGAGAACTATTCCTGTATTTGATGGGGACCCTCTACAATATTATGCCTTTATGCGTGCTTTTGAAAATGGGGTTGAAATGAAAACTAATAATTTTAGTGACTGTTTGCACTTCCTTGAGCAATACACCAGGGGACAACCAAAGGAGATAGTGCACAGTTGTCAGCATCTGCCTCCTCAGCAGGGGTATTTGAGAGCAAAAAACCTCTTGAAAGAGCACTTTGGAAACGAACAAAAGGTCACATGTGCATATATGGACAAGGCTCTCAGTTGGGCACCCATCAACAGTAATGATATTAATGCACTACAAGCATTTTCCCTCTTTTTACGTGGATGTTGCAATGCAACGGAGCAAATCACACATATGAGTGAATTGGACATACCGTGCAATATGAGGAGCATTGTTTTAAAGCTGCCCTATAAAATGCGAGAAAAATGGAGGAGCACTGCTTGTGACATGCAAGAACGACGGGGTCATAGGGCCATGTTTAATGATCTTGTGGAGTTTATCGAAAGGCAAGTCAGAATAGCCACGGATCCATTGTTTGGCAATATACAAGACACCCCACTCGCTTCCTCTAAGGGTCTGAAGAGCCATAAAGGCAGCAGTTTTGCAACCAATGTTGCTGTGGTGGAGGAAACAGTAAACACACTCACACCCCAAAGCTGTTTGTATTGCAAAAGGAGCAATCACTCACTGGAAAAGTGCTACCAGTTCAAAGGAAAATCACACAAGGAAAAGATCAACTTTATTAAGGAGAATGGGATATGTTTTGGCTGCCTAAAAAAGGAGGGCCATATTAGCAAAATGTGTGGCAATAAACTGACTTGTAATGTGTGTAGCCAACGACACCCCGAAATTCTCCACATTGACAAAGAGGACAAAAAACAACATCCTGAACAAACCGAGCCATCTGAAGGGGCAGAATCAGCACTTGGTGATGAAACTACGGCACCAAAATTATGTGGTCATATTGGGGCTGGTTGTGAGGAGGACTGTACTTTTTCAATTGTGCCAGTACAGATAAAATCTAAAAAATGTAACACAATCATACAAACCTATGCCTTTCTGGATCCTGGCAGTTCAGGTACTTTCTGTACAGACAGACTTGCCCACAGATTGAATGTACAAAAACAAAAGACCAGCATTATGCTGAGAACTATGGGGCAGTCAAAGACTATTTTTACCCATATAGTTTATGGGCTTGAAGTCTCTGCACTGGATACTGATGATTTTGTAGATCTGCCTGAGGTCTTTACCCACAACAGCATGCCAGTGAATGAGAGCAACATTCCCAGGCAGGAGGATGTTGATAGATGGCCATATTTGAGTAACATCAAAATATGTAAAATTGACTCTGGCATCGATCTTCTTATTGGAACTAACGCTCCTAAAGTCATAGAACCGTGGGATGTTATTAACAGCCAGGATGATGGTCCCTATGCAGTGAGGACCAAAGTAGGCTGGGTTTTGAATGGCCCACTTCGAGGTGGAAATTTGAGTGACGGCATGAGCAAGAGAGGCTGCTCTATTTACACAAATCGAATCTCTATTGAACACCTAGAGAACTTAATCATCCAACAGTATAATCATGACTTCAGTGAAAGGACTTCTGAAGAACAAGTTGAAATGTCAAGAGAGGATGTTAAATTCATGAACATTATGCACAACTCCGCTGTATTGAAAAATGGCCATTACACCTTTGACTTACCTTTCAAGAAAGAAAATCCCATCTTGCCTAACAACTGCTGCATAGCAGAGCAGCGTACTGTGAGCCTGAAAAGAAAATTTGAAAGAAATGAGACATTTCATGAGGAATACACTTCCTTTCTGAATGAGGTGATTGATCAGGGCTATGCAGAGATTGTGCCAGAGGATCAATTAAAAGGAAATGATGGGAAAGTGTGGTATATTCCACATCATGGAGTTTATCATCCCAGGAAAGGAAAATTAAGAGTTGTGTTTGACTGTGGAGCTGTGTACAAGGGAACATCTCTCAACTGCCAACTTCTACAAGGGCCGGATCTCACAAACTCCCTCATAGGAGTCCTTATTAGATTTCGACAGGAACCCATTGCACTGATGGCTGACATACAGGCTATGTTCCACCAGGTCCAAGTCACAAAAAAGGACATTGACTTTCTGCGCTTCCTGTGGTGGCCACAGGGTGACACCACACGCCCTCTGGTGGAATATCGGATGAAGGTACATCTGTTTGGAGCAGTGTCATCCCCAAGCTGTGCAAATTATGCTCTGAGAAGGACTGCAGATGACAACCAGGCTTTTTTCTCTGCAGAAGTAGTTAATACTGTAAAACATAATTTTTATGTCGATGATGCTCTCAAAGCTATGCCATCAGAGGAGTTGGCAACACTGATGGTCAAGGATCTTACTGCTCTGTGTCGCAAAGGAGGCTTTAGTCTCTCTAAGTGGATAAGCAACAGTCGTTCAGTTTTATCATCAATCCCACGAGAGAGCAGAGCAAAAGAGGTCAAAGTGCTAGATCTGGACACAGACAGTCTCCCATTGGAGAGAGCACTCGGACTACAGTGGTGTGTCGAGACTGACAAATTCAAGTTTAAGACCATCATGAAAGAACAGCCACAGACAAGAAGGGGCATTTTGTCAGTGGTCAGTTCACTCTATGATCCCTTGGGTTTTCTTTCACCATACACCTTGACAGCCAAGATGATTCTCCAGGAACTCTGCAAAAGACAGTGCACATGGGATGAAAACATTCCTCAGTTCCTTTCTCGTCAGTGGGCAGAATGGCTCAATGGCCTTGAAAGGGTGTCAGAAATAAAAGTGAACCGGTGTTTTAAGCCCAAAGACTTTGGCAAACCCACTGAGGCACAGTTGCATCATTTCTCCGATGCCAGTCAAGATGGCTACGGTACTGTGTCTTACCTGAGGATGGAGGATGATAATAAAAAGGTGCATGTTGCATTCCTCCTGGGTAAAGCCCGAGTCGCACCTTTAAAACAAACCACAATTGTTAGAATGGAGCTCACCGCTGCTGTTCTAGCAGTTAGGATTGATGGGATGCTGCGAAAGGAGCTGCAATTGGAGTTGGAAAAATCTGTCTTTTGGACAGACAGTACAACAGTACTTAAGTACATTTGCAATGAAACCAAGAGATTCCATACCTTTGTGGCAAATAGAACAGCGGTCATCAGAGACGCCACCAGTGTTGAACAGTGGAAGCACATTGGCTCAAAGGATAACCCCGCCGATGATGTTTCACGTGGACTGAATGCCACGGATTTTTTGGAAAACAAAAGGTGGATCAACGGACCAGGCTTTCTCTCTAGGCCAGAGGGAGAATGGCCTTTGTCTGATGTGGAACTGCATGATATTGCTGCTGAAGACCCAGAGGTGAAAAGGGATCTGAGAGTCAGTTTCATTTCTACAAATACAAAGAACCCTACTGATTGTTTAATGAACTATTTTTCATCTTGGTCAAAACTAAAAACTGCTGTAGCCTGGTTTCTGAAAATTAAGCAGTGTCTTATGTTGCTGCGACAGACAAGAAAGGAAATCCATGCTGCAGTCTGTGGCAATGAAATGGACCCAGAAAAGCAAAAGACAGAAATAACAAAAAGGATGAACAATTTCAAAACTACCATCAAAGTGCACAGTTTACATCCTGAAGACCATGCTGAAGCAGAAAAGGCCATCATGTGTTTTGTACAAGGGCAAAGATTTAAGGAGGAGATTGACATTTTGTCAGCTGGAGCCACAAGTGTCAACAGAAACAGTCAATTGTACAAACTTGATCCAGTATTGGAGGATGGAATTCTGAGAGTTGGTGGCCGCTTGTGTCGATCATCTATGCCAGAGGAGACGAAACATCCCATTATCTTGTCTAAAGATCTTCATGTCTCTTCACTCATTCTTCGCCACATTCATCAGCAGCTGGGACATGGAGGACGAAATCACATGCTCTGCCAGCTTCGTAAGAAATATTGGATCACCAATGCAAATTCTGCAACAAGGAAAATCATTTCAGAATGCATCATATGCAAACGTCAACGAGGAAAACTTTGTGAGCAAAAAATGTCAGATTTGCCAAAGGAGAGAGTTTTGCCTGACAAAGCACCCTTTACCAATGTGGGGGTGGACTATTTTGGCCCCATCGACATTAAAAGAGGAAGAACTCTGATGAAAAGATATGGTGTGATATTCACTTGCTTCACCAGCCGAGCTGTGCATCTAGAAGTGGCATACAGTCTGGACACAAGCTCATGTATTAATGCCATAAGAAGATTCATCTGCAGAAGGGGTCAAGTGTCAACCATTCGATCTGACAATGCTACAAATTTTGTTGGAGCTAACAGAGAACTAAAGAAGTCCCTGACTGCCTTGAATAACGACAAAATCCAAGCTGCGCTGCTGCAGGATGGAGTGACCTGGCTTTTCAATACCCCTGCAGCTTCCCATCAGGGCGGCGTGTGGGAACGCCTTATTCGCATGGTGAGAAATGTACTCAATTCTGTTCTACAGCAGCAGACACTTGATGATGAAGGACTGCAAACTGTCCTCTGCGAGGCGGAGGCAATTTTGAACAGTCGACCCATTACAACCGTTTCAGATGAGCCGAATGATCTGGAAGCTTTAACACCAAACCACATCCTTCTGTTAAAGGGAAAGCCAGCTTTGCCCCCTGGACTGTTTGACAGCGGAGATCTGTATACCAGGAAAAGATGGAAACAGGTTCAGTATATTGCTGACCTTTTCTGGAAGCGATGGCTCGCTGAATATCTGCCTTTGATGCAAAAGAGACAAAAATGGACAAAAGAAAAGAGATGCCTCACTCCTGGAGACATCGTCCTCATCGCAGATGCTGCGGCTCCTAGAGGCTCATGGATACTGGGTAGAGTTTTGGAGGCAAAACCAGATACCAAGGGCCTGGTGCGGACTGTACGCCTTCAGACAAAGACAAGCCAACTGGAGAGGCCTATTAACAAACTTTGTTTGTTACTGGAAGCAACGGACTAAAGACTTAAAGCTGGCGTCAGAAGACCTATGCCAATGTTTATTTTGTTTAATGGCTTCTTTAAATATTTTGTAATTGTTTATATTATGCACAATTAGGGGCCGGAGTGTAGAAGCCATTTAACGGTTTTCTTTGTACGTTATTATTATGTTTTTTGTTTATTATTTTGTCTATTCAGTTTAAAGTTAATTGCTAAATATAATGATTGATTAATTAATTTATTCTGATTGACTTCCAATTGGGCACACCCCTCTAGGCCTGAGACAGTGACATCATATCAAGGCTAGAGGAAGGAGGAGGGGTTATGCACCTGGGTGGAACAATGGTTTTTACCAGGCTAGCCAGAAGAAGGTCCTGAATTGTTGTTTGTTTGTAAAATGCACTATGGAGAATTAAATGCAACAAAAGGAAGCTGAACTTGTGGACATTCTATCTGTGCCTGCGTACATCCCAAGTCTGGGTGCATCAGTAGGTCTAAGGTCAGTTTGTTTGACAACTGACTCAGCCACTATACTTTGTATTCAATAAAGGTGGCGACAGAAGGATTTGTAATTTCTTGTATTCCTTATTTTGCCTTGTCAATACTTTGTGACGCTTGAATTCTGCATCCAATCATTTAAATATGATATATTTTCAATTCCATGTCAATCTTTTTATGCTTAAATACCAGCTCAAGGTTTCTATTTCGCACATTGGCCATCCAAGAATTCAGCAGATATCAACCCCAATGATGCTTTATGGCAACCATAAACCATTAATTAATTGCCAATTCATTTGTATTTTTTCCACATAAACATTAAAAGTTAAAATGTTGTGGATTTTTTTAAATGATTTTAACCTTTGATCTTTAACTCTGATAAGTAAGTAAAATGTCTGCAATAAATATTTTTGTCATCATTTCAATGTATAGAACATGTACATTACTTTGAAAGCTATCCCCAAAATGTATGTTATAATTTATTATAATTAGTTATTGTAATAATTATTATTGGCATACAATTCGAATACAATTTCTTAAAAAAAATATATATATTTTTTTTTTTAAGTTAAGTTAGTACAAACAGTTTCACCTCAACATTGATATACAGTATACACTTTTTTGTGTTGGTATGCTGGAACAAGCCAGTAATTCATTTCTCAAAAATGCACCTACTGTACATCAACACTTCCTACAAACTTCAAAATAAATTTACAAACTGCACTTAGTGAAAATAGCAAATAGTGAGGTCATCAAGTGTGCTGGAGAGCCTTCAACAATCTTAGGGCTCCATCTAGTGGCATGTAGGAGCGAAATCATTTCCCAACCAATCATGGTTCAACGGCTGGCCTGATTTATGGTATTTAAATCAGGCCAACGGTTGGGATTTATGGTGTCTTTCAACGGTCGGGGTCATTGGGCCAACATGATTCAAAATGCCAACCTAATGATCATTGGGCAACCTGCTCTACCTCCTAAGATATTCTGTACTGTCCAAGCCACCACCTCGTAGAAACACAAGGCTGTCAACTCTCCCTAAAGCAGACTTGTTGATGGTAATGGGGTCCAGTTCCTCCTTCCTCTATTCCACTTCTATATGTCCACTTCACACTATTTTTGTCAACATGGCAACATCTGTTTGCTGGGAACTTGACTCCAGCATCATGTTCTTCTTGATGGATCCTGTTTTCTATTGGGAAAAAAAGTATTGTCATTTTGGATGTTTGCATTGGCTGTTAAAAAGTGCTCAACACTCAGTACTGATTCATAAGGCTTTTGTAGAATCAAGACTCATTTTTCAACACTAAATCTCTTCCCCAGAAATAGCTGATCTACAAGCTCACAATGTGACACGTTGCAAGCCAATGTGAGATGTTGATCTATTAGGGCAATTTGTTTTCCAATTATCCCCACGGAATAGGGATGCTGTTTAAAAAGTAGGGCATGACTAGTAAGAATATTACTCACACTTAGTTGTTGGTGTTTTCTTCTATATCGCATGAGGATGAATCCTGTGATTATCAGCAATATTATCACCACAGAAGTGGTAACAACAGCAGCTATCACACGAGTTGACACCCCTGGAGGAGAAGAATTTCAGTTTTCATTATTCTACGATGAAAAGCATTAATGAACCAACATGACAACTCCCTTAAGAACAAAGCAAATGCAGCATATTTAGCAAAGGTAGCAGTGTAATAGCTTGTTACCTTGCTGGTCAGTGTTGTTGTGATGTGGATTCAGTGTTGTATGTGGTGCCTCTGTCTTCAAGTTGTTGGATGCAGGGGTTGGTTGTGCTACTGAACACAAAATATAAATATACATATAAATATATACTGTATATATGATTAAGTATACATTATATACGGTACGTTGGTTTATGTGGTTAATATAAACTTACCAACAACAATGATACGGATGACATGCTCCTTCATTTGACTGCGTAATTTGGGAATGAAACAGCGGTAGCTTCCGCTGTCAGAGAGTGTTACATTGGTCAGTTTCAGCGATACATTGCCACTCGACAGTCCTTGTTTGGGGAGTGTGGTTCTCCCAAAGTACAAAGGGTTCTTCATTGCCGTCATCTCCCTGCCGTCTCTGTACAGGTAGACATACTTTCGGTTCAGGCCGTCCTTGGGGTTGGGTTTCAGGTCGGGTCTGGACCACTCCACCGTTAGCTCTGCTACGTCGCGTGGCGGCACCAGGTAACAAGGCAGGATGAGGTCATCCCCAATCACAGCCACGATTGGCTGGGACGGACCAGCCACATAAGACTGCCCTGTGTGGACAAAGAATAATATTAACACATGAGCATTTTATTTGTTTTTGTCTTTTTTGCTTTTATTGATCCCAACACCTGAGGTTTTTACATGTAGATCAAAGGCACCATTGCTTGAATACCTGAACGCGATTCCAATAATAGTAATAAAACTACATAGACATTTTCTTAATTTTAGCCTTTTGATACCTCTGATTGATGACTTGCACAATATTGTGGATTGTGGACTTGCACAATAATAGCCATGGATCGATCCCATTCACATGCTCATCGAGTGGTCATAACTCTGTGTGTACTCACCCATGCTAACTGCACTTCATTTTTGAAAACCTCCTCTGGCCTACAGCTGGCATTATAAGCCCCTTTGCCCGAGGGGAAAGATGTCCAAGTGCATCTTGTGAAAAAGTGGAGATATTTGACTAAATAGATGTTTTGTGCCACAACTTTTACATGGATGAAACTAGATAGAACTATAACCCCACGTCTTTGGAATTAATATTTAATGGGTGAGTACACGCAGAGTAATGACCAGTTGATGAGCAAGCAGGTGTCAGTCAAACCAAAAGTGAATGGGATCAGGGTGGGGGCCCCTGTTTCACAATCAGTTGAAACCCCATGTCATATACCAGGGGTAGGGATTAGGGAACCTATGGCTCGGGAGCCAGATATGGCTCTTTTGATGGCTGCATCTGGCTCGCAGACAAATCTTTAAATATAGTTGGGCAAAAAAGTATTTGGTCAGCCACCAATTGTGCAAGTTCTCCCACTTAAAAAGATGAGAGAGGCCTGTCATTTTCATCACACGTATACCTCTACTATGAGAGACAAAATCTGAACAAAAAAAAATCCAGAAAATCATATTATCTGATTTTTAAAGAATTTACCTGTATATGCAAAACAAAAGTTCAACTCAATACTTTGTTATATACCCTTTTCTGGCAATGACAGATTTCAAACGTTTTCTCTAAGTCTTTGCAAGGTTTCCACACACTGTTGGTGGTGTGTTGGTCCATTCCTCCATGCAGATCTCCTCTACAGCAGTGATGTTTTGGGGCTGTCACAACATGGAGTTTCAACTCCCTCCAAAGATTCTCTATGGGGTAGAGATCTGGAGACTGGCTAGGCCACTCCAAGACCTTGATTTGCAAGAGATAAGAGTTGTCAACTCTTATCTCTTGTTGTTGAAGTTGTCGTCATGGAAATAAGCCCATCCCCGTAAGTAACGTAGGCCGCGTCATAAAAACGTCAATAACGTACGTCGTTTTGAAATCTGGACCGAGCATTATGGTATTCAAATGTCAAACCTAAATAATATTAAGTTAATGTTGTTGACACAGACCGTGTAACTAATAAAAACATATAGTCTCATATGAGTATATTTTAATCAAAATAGTTGAACTGATTATTATTTAAAAAATAATATTATTTAATTTAAAATATATATATTTATATATTATTTAGTTTTATCTAGGCTACTTTATTCCAGAGCTTATAAGATGTTGCAACCTACATAAATTATTAAATAAGTTACAGTGAGTGTTCAGTGACTTCCTACCTTCAATGAGCTTCAGAGCCAGTAGAGAAATTATCCAAACTTTACGAAAGTTTTTCTGTGTAAAGTTCCAGGCTGAATGCACGTCGACCATTCGTAAAAAATAATAATAATAATAATAATAAAAAATCACCAAACACTACTACTTTAACTTCTTTGCAAGCGAGGTGTGGACAAAAAGAAGAATACTACTCCCTGTTGTGCTGGTGTCATGTCTAGTCTTGTCTGATTTGTGTGCCTGGTCACCTCACGTCACCTGCCTGTGTTATCAGAGTCATCTAGTAGATTTGCGATATTGAAGGGGCAGAAAACAGCCTGGTCACGTGGTTCATGTAGTCGCGCTCCATAGACTCCAATCCACTCCGTGACTTCCGCTTGTCCCCATCTTTAGTCTAAGGTCCCCATTCTCAATAGAAGTCCATTTATAGATGAGCCTCCATTGGACTGGCCCCATGAAGTGAATAGAGTTGTGTGCTACGCCCAGTGGTAGGTGCTGCGCCGTCCCTATGGTTACACTGTACACAACAGCATGTTTTGTATGCTATGTATTTTGTGTCCATATCACTAAGCCCAAAAAGTAGTTCCATGTGATAGGGGGGTCAAAATGAACGAAGGAGCCAGGAGGTCCTAATATTAATTCAACTTATACTAATAATAATTCAACAATACAAATTACGTTAGTTTTGTGGATTAATTTACTTTTACTACATGGCCCCAGGGACCCCCACAAAATGACCGGACCTACTTAATATTGACCAAAACCAGAGCAGAACTGAGAACTCCCACCCTGGGACTCTGGTAATCAACAGTTGACACCACTATATTAATGGCAAGTATTTCATACAACTTAAGTTCCAAAAATCTGAACTATCCCTTTAACTGTGCTGAAGTGAGCTCTCAACAAGCCAAGGGCTCAATCTAGTGCCTGACAAGAATACACACCTCCCAGCAAAAAAAAACTACCAGGGCTTTATTGCAAGAGGGGTGAAATCATTTCCAGACCGATAGTAACAGTTGCAACTGATTTGTGGGTTTTTTAACACCACGGTCACAACCATGGTCAGGACCGCTTGTTATTGGTCGCCACCATGCAAAATGATTTCACTGTCTCATATTGTTAGAACTAGAACACAACAGGTAACATTGTTGTGCTCTCGCAATCCTCTACCATATAAAACGGGAAAAGAATGCCTTCTCAATGATCAGTCAAGTGTTTTTATTTATTAAAACATTTTATACATTGTGTCATCTGCAGTAACAGATATTACATACAATGGTAAATGGTGCATAATATATATATGTAGGTCCCAAATCCTATATTTGCGGCACTACTGGTTGCCAACAGTAGGGTTGTAGTTAAGACGTGTGCTCCAGAAAATCCAAACATTTCCTTATAGTTGAAGATTTATTTTCTGTCTCTGCAGGCCTGTATCATTACAGCAACATAAATAAATACAAGAAATGATAGACAGCCCTCTAAACACAGTCTGAAAACTGTTTGGGGGGAGTTCAGTTTTCTGACTGTCTGGTGCACAACTGTTCTTCAGCCGGACAGTCCTTGCTGGAAGTCTCCTACTGGAGGTCAGGAGACTGAAGATGCTGTGTGAGTTGTGTCACGATGCAGGTAGTAAGGAAGCCCTCAATGGTGCCCCTGTAAAAGGGGCACATGGTGGTTGTGGAAGCTCTGGCTTTTTCAGCCTGCAGAGAAAATAGAGGCGTTGGTGATCCTTCTTGGCTAGAGCTGCGGTGTTTGTGTCCCATGAGAGGTCCTCCGTGATGTGCACCATCAGGCTCACCACTCGCTCCACATCTATGCCACTGATGGTCAGTGGCAGGGGTTCGGAGGGTGCTCTTCGGAAGTCAATAATGATCCCTTCATCTTGTCCACATTGAGAGCGAGGTTGTGGTCAATGCAGACTGACTGTGGCCTCCCGGTCAGGAAGTCCAACAGCCAGTTGCAAAGTGATGTTCTCAGCCCTGTCCAGTTTCTGAATTAACTTCTGGTGTATGACTGTGTTGAACGCTGAACTGTAAGTCTATGAACAGTATCCTATAGCTTTTAAGTTAAGCTGTATAAAATACTTGCCATTAATATAGTGGTGTATTCTCCTATATGTCCAGTAGGCTACCCGGCTTCACAATGTTTTTCTGTCAACATGGCTTCTGTTTGCTGTGAACTTGACTCCAGCATCCTGTTCTTCTTGATGGAATCTGTTTTCTATTGGAAAAGAGTACTGTTGTTTTATATTATGTTTGTATTGGCTGTTTAAAGTTCTCAACACTCTTACGTGTATTTTAAAAGTTGGAGAACTACTGATTTAGAAGACATTTGTTGAATCAGCCTCATTTCTACCTACTTTATTGTTACATCTTGCGATCACGAAATCTCTACCCCAGAAATAGCTGATCTACAAGCTTACAACAGACACATTGCGAACCGATGTGAGATGTCGGTCATCCCTATTCCCACAGAATAGGGATGCTGTTTAAAAAAGTAGGATGTGACTAGAAGAGGATTACTCACATTTAGTTGTTGGTGTTTTCTTCTATATCGCATGTAGATGAATCCTGTGATTATCAGAAGCATTATTACCGATACTGAAGTGGTAACAACAGCAGCTATCACACCAGTTGACACCCCTGGAGATGAGAAGAATTTCAGTTTTCATTATTCTGTGATGAAAAGCATTAATGAACCAACGTGACAACACATTTGAAGTAAAATAAACAAAAATGAGCAGTGCAATAGCTTATTACCTTGCAGGTCAGTGTTGTTGAAATGTGGATTCAGTGTTGTATGTGGTGGCTCTATCCTCAAGTTAGATGCGGTGGTTGGTTGTGCTTCTGAACACAAATATAAATATACATGATATAAATATATACTCATATATACTGTATATATAATTAAGTATACATTATATACAATATGCAAGTTCACGTGGTTGATGTAAAATAATAATAATAATAATAATACATTTTATTTATAAGGCGCCTTTCAGGACACTCAAGGTCGCCGAACAATCAGTAAAAATAAATAAGAAGACACATTAAAAACAAAAGCAAAGAATCCAAGAAACAAAAGAAAGAAAAGTATAGCTTGCAGAACAAATCACAATCATCAGCTATAGGCCTGCCTGAACAGGTGTGTTTTGAGATGTGTTTGGAAAGTGGTAATATTGTCCAGGTTTCTTATGTCAGGGGGCAGGGAGTTCCATAGATGGGGGGCAGAGCGGCTGAAAGCTCGCGACCCCATTGTGGACAGACGGGCTGGTGGGACTTTGAGTGTGGTGGAGGAGGCAGACCTGAGAGAACGGGTGGGGATGTTGATTTCTATGAGGTCAGATAGATATGGGGGGGCGAGGTTGTGGATGGATTTGAAGGTATGAAGGAGGATTTTGTAATCAATACGGTATTTGATAGGTAGCCAGTGGAGTTGTTGTAGAACAGGGGTGATGTGACTGATGACCGGGGTTCTGGTAATGATACGTGCGGCTGCGTTCTGGACCAGTTGAAGTTTATGGAGGAGTTTGTGGGGGAGACCAAAGAGCAGGGAATTACAATAGTCTAGGCGGGAGGTGACGAGTGAGTGAACCAGTATAGCAGCACTGTGGTGGGTGAGAGAGGGGCGGAGCCGGTTGATGTTCCTGAGGTGAAAATAGGCAGATCGGATGGTGTTGTTGATGTGTGTTTGAAATGATAGTGTGCTGTCGAGGACGACACCCAGACTCTTAACCTGAGGGGAGGGGGAAACCGAGGAGTTGTCTATGTCGAGGGAAAAACTGGGTTGCTTGGTGAGAGTGGATTTGGAGCCAATGAGGACTACCTCGGTTTTATCACTGTTGAGTTTGAGAAAGTTTGAGGTGAACCATGACTTGACTTCCTGTAAACAGGTACAGAGGGAGGAGGGTGGGAGGGTGGAAGTTGGTTTGGAGGAGACATAGAGCTGGGTGTCGTCCGCGTAACAGTGGAAGCTTATATTATATTTCCGGAAGATCTGTCCGAGAGGGAGGAGGTAAATGATGAACAGAATAGGGCCAAGAACGGAACCCTGGGGAACACCAGAGGTAATGGGACAGGGATGGGATGTGAAAGTTTTGAGCTTAATAAACTGAGTGCGGCCGGTGAGGTATGACAGGAACCAGTCCAGGGGTGTACCAGATATGCCAATGGAGGCTAGTCGGTCAAGGAGGGTGTTGTGTGAGATTGTGTCGAAGGCTGCACTTAAGTCTAGAAGGATGAGGATGGAGATCAAACCAGAGTCGGCTGCAATGAGGAGGTCGTTTGTGATTTTAATGAGGGCTGTTTCGGTGCTGTGACGGGGGCGAAAACCAGATTGAAACTGTTCATAGAGATTATTGTTGGTGAGATGGGCCTGAAGCTGTGATGCTACTGCCTTTTCCAGTATTTTTGAAAGGAAGGGCAGGTTGGAGATGGGGCGGAGGTTACTGAAAATGTTGGGGTCTAAACCAGGCTTTTTGAGTAGCGGGGAAACAGCAGCAGATTTTAGCGCTGGGGGGACAGAACCAGAGGTGAGGGAGGAGTGAATAATGGCTGTTATGAGGGGTAACAGAGAGGGGAGGGAGGCTATGACCAGGGACGATGGCAGGGGGTCGAGTTGACAGGTAGATGGTTTGGATGTCCGGATGATCTTAGAAAGATCAGCAGCAGAGGGAAGTTTGAAGCTGGAGAGAGGAACAGAGAGGGGGGTGTCGGGAACAAATGGAGGTGGACTGTTAGACATCAGAGGGGTCAGTTGTTGGTGAATGGTGGTTATTTTAGAATTGAAAAATGACATCAGTGTGTTACAGTGGTCAGTAGAATAGAAGTCCGGGGGGAGGGAATCAGGGGGGCGGAGTGAGTTGTGGACCACAGAGAACAGGGCCCTGGTGTTTCCTTTCCCAGCAGTGATTTTGTCAGTGAAGTATTGCGATTTGGCAGCGGAGATGGCATCTTTGTAATGGAGAATGTGGGTATGGTACATTTGTCTGTGTATAGTGAGGCCAGTTTTGGTGGAAAGTCGCTCCAACTGGCGACCTTTCGCTTTTAGCTGACGTAGGTGAGGGGAGAACCAGGGAGCAGAATGGGGGAATGAAACAGTCCGGGTTTTGAGGGGGGCAAGTGAATTCAGCAGTGACTGGAGAGAGACCATCATTATAGGTGGAGACCAGCTGTTCTGTGCTGAATGGAGGGGTTATGGCTGGGAAACACTCAATGCCAGATTTGAGGTCAGCTAAATTTATATTTCTAATATTACGGAATGACATAGTGCGTGACAGTTTGGATTTGGACAATGTTAGACTGATGTTGAATGAGATGAGCATGTGGTCAGAGATAGGGAGACAGACAGCAGAACAGTTGAGAGGAGTGACACCAGAGCAGCATACAATGTCCAAAATGTGACCTTTCGAATGAGTAGGAAAATGAATATGTTGTTGGAGACCGAAACTGTCCAGACATGACTTGAAGTCCTTTGTGAGTGCATGATTTGTATTGTCCAAATGAATATTTGCATCACCAACCAGAATTATATTAGCTGAGAGTGAACAGACATGTGTGAGGAATGTGGTGAATTCATGAATGAAGTCCTTGTTTGGTTTTGGTGGCCGGTATATATTGATTAGAACGGTAGGAGTGGGTCCATTTAGTTGAATAGCCACTGACTCGAATGAACGAGACACGGGCATAGTGACAGCTGAGACCTTCCAAGTCTCGCGGTGCAATATCGCGAGACCTCCCCCTCTGCCTGTGAGCCGTGGTTGACAGGTGTAAACAAACCCAGGAGGGACACACTCATTCAACTGGGAAAAGTCATCGGGTTGTTGCCACGTCTCCGTTTGATGTAAACTTACCAACTACCACGATACGGATGACATGCTCCTTCATTTGACCGCGCAACTTGGGAATGAAACAGCGGTAGTTTCCGCTGTCAGAGTGTGTTACATTGGTCAGTTTCAGTGACACGTTGCCACTCGTCAGTCCTTGTTTGGGGAGTGTGGTTCTCCCAAAGTACAAAGGGTTCTTCATTGCAGTCATCTCCCTGCCATCTCTGTACAGGTAGACATACTTTCGGTTCAGGCCATCCTTGGGGTTGGGTTTCAGGTCGGGTCTGGACCACTCCACCGTTAGCTCTGCTACATCGCGTGGCGGCACCACGTAACAAGGCAGGACAAGGTCATCCCCAATCACAGCCACGATTGGCTGGGACGGACCAGCCACATGAGACTGCCCTGTGTGGACAAAGAATAATATTAACACTTGAGGATTTTATTTGTTTTTGTCCATTTTGTTTTTATTGATAGATAAAAGTGAAGAATGACAGGAAATAGGGAGAGAGAAGGGGACAGACATGCAGCAAAGGTCATCATGAATGGGACTGGAACATGCAACACACTAGTCAGGCTTATGCGGGTCATGTGCCTGGACTTTGGCCAGTAGGCACCCCAACACATTTTTACATGTAGATGTACCATGGCCTGAATTTTCATTCATAGTCTAGTCACTAGACTATGAATGAAATTAGTGTGCAACACTGTCTAGCATACATGTCTTTATATATACTGTAAGTCAAAGTCACCATGGTCATGTGTTTGGAGTTGACCCACTTCTAAATGTATATTAGGTCATAATTGATGTCACCTGATGCAGTCTAACTGTGACTGCATTCTAACATTTTGAGTTTAGTCAGTGCCAACAACAAATTACACATTCACAACCCAGAGTTTCAGTATACAGTATCTATTGAAATGTATTAATGTCTTCTCCTGTTGGTTTAAAAGGCATTTTTAAGTATGAGCCTCAGCCTAAATGGGCCATACAGGGGAGTTGTAAATGGTAGATGGTGCATGTTTTTAGCGCTTCATTGTATGTTGTAAAATGTATTGTGAATCCAGATTAAATTGTAAACTTTTCACCATTGTAAGTCACATTAAGAGCGCCTGCTAAGTCACATGCCTAAATTGTAATTGTAAATTCATACTGTGACTGTAAATGGTAGATGGTGCATTCATACTGTGACTGTAAATGGTAGATGGTGCATAAGTGCATTCATACTGTGACTAAGAATTGGCCAAAATTTACATTTGACTATTATTTTTAGAATACCATGTGGGTTCAAACGAATATCAAATTATTCGAATATCAAATGTATATAATTTCAATATGAAATATTTCAGCCTAATATGCTGTATCCTGCTCCAGTCCTGTCCACGGTTGGTGCTGAGAAATCTTGAGTCTCGCGAGATCAAATTAATGACTCATAATTATCTTAATAGCCTATTTTGTATAATGGTTTAGTTTATGTGGCCCAAAGTCTTGTGGAAACTCGCACAACATTTTTTTAAAAATAATAATTCATGATATTATTATTATTATTTGCATTTTTATATTCAAATATTCTTTTGAATATGGAATATATTCGTTTGCAGCACTAACTGTGACGTTTGAAATATGTGTTGGATTCACCCATCAGTCACACACATGCACCACCAACCAACCTGCTCACCCCCCACACTGTAGGGGTTTGGGTATCTTGCTGAAGGACTTTCCACATGACAGAAGCTAGGTATCAGACTGGAAAACCTGGATGAATTGAATTAGGTCAGAGGTGGAAAGAAAGATACAGCATTGGTTAAACTAAAGCTTTATTGGAGGCAATAACATGAACTAATGCCAGCGACCAGTGCAAGTACCCCAACACCTCTAGGAGATAATACCCAGGACAATATTTATAAAGATTCCATGATTAATCACCATTACATCATCACCTAGCCCTGATACATGACGGTCGGTATACATCTATACCGTATAGATGTATACCGACCGTCATGTATCAGGGCTACATCATCACCTGTCTTGGGTCCACCCGACCGTGAATTCAATAATAGTAATAAAACAAAGTAGGCATTTTTTAATTATAGCGTTTTGATATATTTGATAGATGACTGTAATCATGGCAATAGCCTAATATGTGGACCTATTGAGTGATGACTGTAGTCTGTAGACATGGAAACTCCATATAACAACCACAAGACCTCGAGAGATAAAAGTTGTCAACTTGTGGAAGTTGTCGTCACGGAAAAAAGCCAATCCCTTTGCGTCCGTAACGTAGCCTGCGCCATAAAAACGTCAATAACGCACGTCGTTTTGAAAGTTGAAACTAAAGTTGAATTGTATTCAAATGTCCAACCTGAATAATATCAATGTTATTGACACAGACCGTGTAGGCTACTAATAAAACCATATAGTCTCATTATTTGTAATAATTTTTAATCAATCAAGTAGTTGCACTGACTATATTTATTAGTTGGTTTTTACGCTTCTACTTTATTCATAGAGATTTTCCAGAGCTTATAACAACATGTTATACATAAATTATTCAAGAAGTTACAGTGGGTGTTCAGTGACTTCTTACCTTCAATGAGCTTCAGAGCCAGTAGAGAAAGTATCCAAACTTTACGAATTATTTTCTGTTTAAAGTTGCAGCCTGAATCCACGTCGACCATTGCCTACTCTGTTGTTTGTCGAGCTGTTGCGGCTGCCTTCGTTTTGTCTGGTCTTCTTCTCTGAGTGTAGGCTATATTGACGGACTCAGCTCAGCTGCCTGTTTATAAAGAGCCCTCTAGTGAGTGCGAGGTGTTGGTGTTGTTCCAGAATAGGCTCGAACGAAGAAGAAGCGTTGTCATGGCCACAGTACACAAACCCAGCGTCATGTGACGACAACAACAGCATACGTCATGGGTTTCCTTGCCTTTATGCGTGGGCGCGCCTCGGGGGTTCCCCACGTTATTTTACTTTCTGTCTATTAATAGAAACTCGTTGTTTAACATTTTTATCTAATGACATTCTGATGACAATGACATATCCTACTCACATGATATGAGTAGCAAGGCTATTAGTCACTCGTATCGATCAAACAGCATATGACTCATATGCTGTTTGATCGATACGAGTGACTGATGATTTGACTGGATGATTTGAGCCACATTTCATGACATCATCTCATATGATATGAGATGATGTCATGAAATGTGGCTCAAATCATCCATATCATTTCAGAGCGAACATTTTTAACAAAAAGCTTTGCCACTGGGAGGTTCCCTGAAACAACATATTTTGAGTTGGCGGTCCGGAGTCAAATAGCCTACAGATAATCCTGGGGTCTTTGACATGATTTTTTCATAAATTAAAACATACTGTAGAGTAGAAGGCATTTGTAGAATATTGTCCTCAGGTCTAGGGATAAGTGAAACCTACAGTAGGCTAATACACAAACAGACAATAAAATAAGTGGGTAATAAGGGTAATAATAATAATAAGGGTAATAATAATAATAATAATAAATAATAATTCATAATTCTGTTCTCTGTTCTGCCTGTTTGTGTATTCATCATCATCATCAACTTTACTGTTCAGACTCAGGGTCCAGTAAAAAAGAACAGACAACATACAGAAAATTATTATTATTATTAATTATTGTACCATAAAATACCATAAAAACTTACCACAAGTCAATTATTTTTTCTTTTCTTTTTTCCCCACGTCAGCGAGTTAAAGTCCAGTCACTGTTACTATCCACTCCAGGTGCTAGGTGAGGGTCACTGATGATGAATCATGCATTATACCAGGGGTTTTCAACCTTTTTGATGCCAGGGACCACCATTTTTCAGAATTTGAGCCATGGACCACCACTTGAGGACATTTTAGCCCCACAGACCCCAAAAGTAAAGATTCCTTTTGCTTTTGTCCATCTTCTAGTTGTGTAGACTTGGGCTAATTCAGATGATGAATATTTTAACTCTTGAGAGTGTAAAAATGAAACCAAATGGACCCGCAAGGGTCCATTTGGTTTCATTTTTACGTTCTCAAGAGTTACATCTGGTTAACACACTTAGCTGGGGACCACCTGGAACCCTCTCAGGGACCACTGGTGGTCCCCGGACCACCTGTTGAAAACCCCTGCATTATAGCTGCTACTGCTCACATGACTAAGTATGTCATATCTCCTGCACAAATGAGGGTGTTGCTGATCCTCTACAGCTGTACTAAAACACTGAATGACACACCAACTATATCAGCACTCGGTATAGGTGCAAACTTAGGCATGTAGCCTATGGCCTACTTGTGCGTAAGAAGAACCAACCCAATGTTCTGGTCCTTGACCCTTCCCCGGGGTACTCTGACATCTGCTTCAAGTCACTGTGCCACCATCGGGACAAAGATGTTTGTATTTGGGTACACAGAGACAAATTACTGGCTGAGCTTTCAGCAGGACTCATTTGACCTTTGCTTACAATGGAGAGCTGTGTGGGGCTTTCAGTACCTTCATGATACTCAGTGACATCATAGAATGTGGGTTTGTTTCCTTTCACACACCCCTAGTTCTTTCTCCAGGGAGAGTCCTGTGAATTTCACCTGTGAAAAAATCCCATTCAACCACAAGGGACTTTTTTCTTTTTCTTCTTCACTGGAACCAATCTGGCAATCTCACATGTCTTGGAAATGTTTCTACCAGAGGAGACGTTCCCAAATTAACTTTTCTTTTTAAATAATATTTAAAAAAATAATACGAACATTTTCTCCAATTTTGACTCCCCTCCCCCCATTAAATTTGTTTTTTTTCCCACAATTAAATATTAAAGAAGAGTACCCCAAGTTGCCATGTATTGCCATACTTTGATATTTGTGATGGGAAATATTTTTATTAAATAGTTTAGAATGGGTAATATATACCTGTGTTTAGTGATGGTGGTGTAACAAAAATTAAGGTAAGTGTTCTAGGGTTAACGTATATACTGTATAACATCAACCCATCTTGTTACTTGCACTCGCTCTGGTTGCACAAGTAATGCAAGCGGTTCACGGTCGTTGACCAATTTACTGTCCCTCAGTGGGCTCCGATGATGATGATGTAACGGTGATGTAATTAAATCTATATGTATTGTCATGAGTATTATCTCCTGGAGGTGTGGGGGTACTTGCTCTCTGGTCACTCGCTTTACTTGCTCACAAGTAGGCCATGCCTGCTTCTGTGCAGTGTACAAGTTGGCTCTACTGAGTGCAGTTGTATTTTTATGCTGTTTTTGTTTTACATCATAATGACATCAGACCTCCACTGATATTTCAGTCTACATTATGTGACACTAGGCTATTTTCTTATTTGTTCAGGAGGTCTAGAAACCAGGAACCAGCTGCTGAACAAACTAGCTGAACAGTTCTAGGCAGCCAGGGTAGGGAACGCATAAGAGTACTTGCTTGTAAGCTTTACCTGAACATACTCTGACGAAGATGCCTATATATCCTAGGGCCAGAGAGCTTTATCTAAGTACATCTCTGGAAGACCTCAATAAACTGACTGAAGTCAAACCAGACAAGAGCAAAACCACGAAACTATATATCCAAAGTGCCGCTAAAGTCTTTCAGAAGGCAGAGGACAGTCGCTTGGAAAGAGATGAGGAGAAGGCATATGTCTTGTACATGAAGTACATACACATATTTCACATCATTAAAAAGAGACCAGAATACAAGGAATCACCACCATATCTTAGGAAAGCCCTTGAAGAGGCAGAGAAGCTACACCAGAACCTCAAACCCAGGTATGAGGTTAGGAGGAAAGCCGAAGAGGAGAGACAAGAGGAGAGGAAAAGGAAAAAGGTTTTTGAGAAAGGACCCCCAGTGAACACAAAGGATAAGGTTAAAATGATAGAGCTAACAAAGGTTAAATATGCACCTGCAGGCGGAATCACTGCTGAGAAACTATTTCAACTGATTGGGGACCAGACTGTTCTAATCATGGACACCCGTAGCGTGAATGAATTTGAAGACTCTCGCATTCATGTAGTGGGCCAGACTTGCGTCATCAGCGTACCAAAAGAAGTCATAAGCCCAGGAATTACAGTAAACCGGATTGAGGTAAATCTTCCAGAAGTCTCGAAAGAACAGTGGAGTAGACGAGGATTTGTCGACCACATAGTCCTACTTGACTGGTTCAGCTCAGTCACTGATCTGACTCCTGGAACAACCTTACAGTGCCTCAAAGATGCTCTTTACAAATGGGACAGTGTAACCATCCTTCACAGTGAACCGTTGGTACTGCAGGGAGGCTATGAGAACTGGCTGCTGTCCTACCCTATGTACACCACCAACCCTAAAGCCCAGCCCCCTAGGCAGAACATCATCAACACACCCCCCCGGTTAAATTTCAGTTACCCATCCCTCGAGGAAAGGAAGCCAGCCAAGCCGGAACCTAAGCACCAGGACCCCCCAGCCCCTCAGCTGGTGAATGGCATTACTACAGCAGAACAGCCATCCCCTAAAACATCCACAGGAACAGAGGATCTGCCCAAACCATTTGATGCCCAAGTATACCTGTCCATGACACCTGAAAATGCTAGACCCGGACCATCAATCATCACAGCCTTGAGCATCCCACAGGTTGACCGTACCACCAAGCCACTGGATGAAGCCACTACATTGCTTTCAGAACTCACCCTGCAGCCGAATTCCTGCAGCATTGCAGACATGCACGCCTCAGCTAAGGACCTGGCTCAGAATGGCCCAGTCATTCCTGATCGATCGGTCAAACCTCTGCTTATCCATGCCGAGGCTGCTACCGTGACGGGGAAGGCCAGGGAGGAGTTGGAGAAGCGCATGCAGGAGTTCTGCACTGAAGACGAGAGGGCAGATAAGGAGATGAGAAGTGAGAATGTGGTAGAAGAGAATGAGACGCACAAGGTAAGGAAGAGGTCCGAGTGGCAGAAGGCTGAGGAGAAGCAAAATGTAATGAAAGAGCAGAGCTCAGACATACCACCGGACTCACCTGTTCCCAACCACATTATGGGTGAAATTAAGAACATAGAGGACTTGACTAAGCCTAAGAAAGAGGTTATGGGAATTAGTGTTCCTGGTTTGCCTCCAGGCTGGACTAGGTTCCTGGATAACGTGACAGGTACATACCGCTACTGCCACGCCTCATCTAACAACGTCCATGTCTACCCTCCCGAAGTTCAAGTTCCCCCGGCACCATCTGGGGAGCCAGACACCAACCATGATGCCAGCCAAGAGCTGAAGGAGGAGCTGCAGAGGAAGGAATCTACCATTGCCACAGCTACCATACCCCCCATCAACAGAGAAACCAAACCTGTCAGCACTGTACTCAATATAAAGCCATCAAATGCCAAGGTCTCCAACTTAAATCCTATATATGGAGGCACAGGTGCATTAATGACAGGGCTAAAAAATCTGGGCAGCACATGTTATATGAACTCCATACTGCAGTGTTTGTGTAGCACTGGCACATTGGCCCAATACTTCAATGAAGACCTCTATAAGGACCACATTAACAGGGACAATATCTTGGGCCATAAGGGACAGGTGGCAGAGGAGTTTGGTGAGATCATGAAAGCCCTCTGGTCGGGTCTGTATACGTGCATCAGCCCAGTGGACTTCAAAAACACCATAGGCAAGATAAATAAGCAGTTCAATGGTAATGAACAACAGGACTCACAGGAGCTACTGCTCTTCCTGATGGACGGTCTCCACGAGGACCTCAACAAGGCAAATAACAACAAACACTACAAGGACGAGGACACCAACCATCTAAGTGACCAGGAGGCAGCGGATCTGGCATGGGACAAACACAAGATGCTCAACGAGTCCATCATCGTGGCACTATTCCAGGGTCAGTTCAAGTCCACCGTGCAGTGTCTCACCTGCCAGCGCAAGTCACGCACCTTTGAGACCTTCATGTATCTGTCACTGCCCCTGGCCTCTGCCATCGATTGCACACTCCAGGACTGTCTACGGATGTTCTCAAAGGAGGAGCGCCTGACCCTCAACAACAAAGTATTCTGCAGGCACTGTAACGCTGACCGAGACTCCACCAAGAAGCTGGAGATCTGGAAGGTCCCTCCCATTCTCCTGGTGCACCTGAAACGCTTCTCCTACGAAGGCCCGTGGAGGCGGAAGCTACAGACGTCGGTCGACTTCCCTCTAGACAGTCTGGACCTGTCACAGTACGTCATTGGACCCACGCAGAAGCTCGGGAGATACAGCCTGTACGCCGTGTCAAATCACTATGGGGGTTTGGATGGTGGCCATTACACAGCTTACTGTAAGAACAGTCTCAAGCAGAGCTGGTTCAAGTTTGACGACCATGAAGTGACCAGCATCTCCACGGTCAAGTCCCCGAACGCCTATATCTTGTTCTACTCTGTTCTCTCATAGGCAAAGGACTTGTAAGCTCTACCAGTGCAGCAGCTGAATGCTAATATACGCTGTTTCTGGTGCACCATCAGTGTTTTGTCCTTGCAATTCATTCACTGAAGATAGTCTTGACATGATGTAGAACTAAATCTGCCTTAAAATGACAACACACGATACAAAGGGGCAAGGTGTTTTATTTAAGACCAAAAAATGTTACTTTTTTGTACAATTGGTTGATTTCTTTGATTTATGATGGTGAAATGAAAAACTAACAATAGCTCTCTCTCACTCCTTGTCACTTTTGTACAGTGTGTAATTCATAATGCAGGTGAAATCATGCTATCTTGCAGAGCCCCCTAATGCTTTATTCACCTTGACATGTTGTACACACTGTCAGGAGGAGTCCACCCACCTGATGCTGTTATCTACAAAGAGTAGTCCTACCTGAGCATATCATTTCAAACAAATGTACAAATAAAAAATATTCCAGGGTCATAACCAATATGCCTGCCCTTGCAACTCCCTACATTGACCACATGAGGGCAGAAGAGGACAACTGTAGTTGTTGTGAAGCAAACACTCCCTCAATTCCCACAACTGTAACTCAATAATGGAAACATTAAAATGCTGCCATGTGTGATTCATGTAGCATTTACCACTTAAACCCACAATATTTGTAAACCTGACCTTTGGCCCCGTATTCTATATGCTTGGTCTCAAATGAAAAGTGTGTTAACTGTGGGGCACCTGGTAAATTTAAGGTGCTGTAAACATAAACAAACGTTAAAAGTCCATAGACTTGGCTATACCACATGTCAAGAAGGGCTAAGATGGAGGGGCTAAGATTTTGCAGCTGACCCTGCAATAGAACAGATTTACAAGCTACCAACAGATAACGACTGAGATGAGCAGTAGTTTGTAAATCTTAATCCGCTGCAGAATTCTGCACAGATGACATACACTACTAGGTTTCACAGTTGTCAGAAGTTAGATTGTGATTGTGTGTACATCTCTATTCTTTGTGGGAGGGAAGAGGGGACGTGGGAAAGTAAGAAAGTAATATGTAACATATTACTCTTTGATTCCAGTAATAACTAAAGGTATTACTCAGTCTCAAGCTTGACTTATCCTCTTACTATACCTTTCAGATGAAGTGCTGGAGTTGGACAGCCCATCCACCTCCAGCTTCGTGCACATAATTCAGGAGGCAGGAGTTTGCTTTACCGAAAACAAGTGCTTCCAAACTCTGACACTTCAGAGTGCAGGGCACATTTCTTGACAGAAAATAGCTTGATGTTTCGAAAGCTTTCCAAGCTTTCCTTTCAAAACTTCTCTGTTTGAGTGTATGTGTCAAGGACAAAAGGTAGTTAATTGAAAGTAATTGCGTCTAGCTCTTTTAGTATAACAGAAAATATATTTTTGGATTTCTTTTCAGAGAGAGAGAGAGGGAGAAAGACAGAGAGAGAGAGTACTGTAGTTATTGCTATAATTGCAGGGTTAACAAGGAGGGTCTGCCCTTAAATCATTAACACCAGCTGTCACATGCGCGCGCGCGCGCACACACACACACACACACACACACACACACACACACACACACACACACACACACACACACACACACACACACGGACATGTGTGTCTATAAACTTAGGAATCTATTCAAACTACCAATCATCCTCTGCCCCTCTTCTCTCTCTCCCTCTCTCCTGTGCATGTATTATGAGTGTGCATGGAGTGCGTTGCAGGAGAACTTCTAAAAGCAGGTGTTACAGTCACCATCTGCTCCTCCCACCTCTCTGTGGATGCTTTGATAGACTTAACAGATGAAGAGACTTCGCTGATGTGGATGCTTTGATAGACTTGCAGATGAAGAGAACTTGGACTTCCATCTGGACACAAAGCAACCACAACACAGCTCAAAACAGACACTGGAATAACTGGTGAGTTGGAGCTACTTTAGGCAGTTATTAACTGCTTAACATAGCTCCAACTCCTCCATATTCAACCTGGTCTTCAGAATGTGAATATGCATGACATTGACTTTTACTTGACTTTGATAGTCATTTTTATATTGCAGTAGTGATACTTTTAAGGAAAAAAAATAAAGAAAGAAAAATAACAATTAAAAATCCACCAGTTCTGTGCCCCGTTTGTTGCTTGTGACCGGAGAAGACCACATTGGAAATACTGCAAGTGTAGCATTGTTTTTATCCTCTCCTTGCTGTAAAGACTTTAATTTATTTTCAAATAAAATAACTCCCTCAAATAAACTAAACCCTCCCTCCCTCCCTCTCTCTCTCTCTGTCTCTGTCTCTCTCTGTCTCTCTCTCGCCCTGGGCAGTGTCTGAATTGGTGTCAGGAATTAGGGGTCAGAGGTTAGGTATTGGGGCGGAGCTTGTACACCTGCACCCGTCTCACCTCCTCTTCCTGTCTGTCACTGTGTTGATCTCCTGTCTGACAGACAGCGAGTGGCAGACACGTGTGTCATCAGATCAGACACT
This sequence comes from Benthosema pterotum, assembly GCA_039105355.1. NCBI lineage: Eukaryota > Metazoa > Chordata > Actinopteri > Myctophiformes > Myctophidae > Benthosema > Benthosema pterotum. Next base: position 21,544,412 of record CM076986.1, read on the forward strand.
GTTCACCATGGCTGTACACCGCAGGCGTCTGTCAGTTGGACAGTGGTGGAAAAAGTAATCTATGTTCTATATTTAAAGGGTCATTTCACTGTTTTCGCAAAAGTTACCGACATTTAGTAGATTTAGGACTCTTTCCTGGGGGTCTTGATGTGTGTAATATGTGGTTTTAGATATTTTAGATTTTACCAGTGCGCGTAGTGTCTCTGATGTCATGGACTATACTTCCTGGACTAAACAATTCTTTAGTGCACTGGATAGGGGAAGGTCTGAGACAAACGTGTAGTCCAGGGAGTAGAGACGATGACATCAGACACTGGGCTCACAGCTAAAATCTAAGATATCTAAAACCACATATTACACACATAAAGAATTAAACCACCAGGAAAGTGTTCTTCTAAATGTCATAAACATATATATCTGTTTGCAAAAACGGTGAAATGTCCCTTTAAGTAGAAGTATCAACATGTACTTGATTAAAGGTACAAATGTATTCGATTTAGAATGTACTTAAAGTACCAATTACGCAGTACATCCCATTACATTTTTAATACATTAATGTATTAAAAATAAGACAGACAACGCCTACCGGGTGTTTTTGCAAAGACCAAAATGTCCGCAATCCATCTAATATGATTCTTTGGTTTGGGTCCATGTTCTTCCAAAATAGCCCTGCCCTACAGTATGACATCTGCAAGCACGTACAGGCCTGAGCTCCCATTTAATTGTTCATATCGTTGCTGTCGGGCAGAAAGCAGTCAGAACTAAACGTGTCTCAGTGGATGGGGCACATCACACGCTTGTCTTCACTACTGAACATTTCAGTGGTAAAGTGCCTGCCCACCACCGCGGCAGCTCGGCGTTCAAAGCCACTGTGCTGCATTCGGCTTTGTCTATACAATGGGGAAGTAGATTAAATTTACAATATTGGGTGAAAAATGGGTTTAAAAAGCCACAAAACAAATTAAGAAAATAAATAAAACTGTCATATTTAATGCTCATACATAAAGAAACCAATCAATAACATGAATATCATCAATTAAATTAATCCACATAGTCCTACTCAATATTGGGCCAAAACCAGCCAACTCCAAAGAAACTCCAAGAAATTTGGCTTTTTTTCATACAAGATGTACAAGATGTAGGGAGGGTGTTCAATAGCACTGATTTATGAGAAAACAACAATGTAATGAATAATTATGTAAATTAATCAAAAACCTGAAAATGGAGTTAGTGGGTTTCTGCTGGACAGTGACAATAAAGAAAATACACACAATCAATGTATAACATGTAAAAAATGACATGATATTCAATATATAAAATATAATCTGTGACTGTAACACTACACAGTCATTATTCAGTTCCTATAAGTTTATTCCTGGATCAACAACTTGCTGGAATATTGTGATGAATTAATATCCGTTATGTGATCAATAATGTTATTCACATAAGCAATAAAGTCAGTATTGTGATGTTATATTTACATATTTAGGAACATTAGTGAATTATCAACAAGATGTACTAGTGTGCTAGTAACTAAACGCAATCGAGTCTTTAGAAATTCTGCAATCGCAAAATTTTAAAGGACCACTTCACCACTTTTCATATAATTGCCCCCCACTAACAATCATGATAAAATGGCACTATTCTTTTCTACTCAGCTTATGTCTCCAAGGAGGGATGTGGGCAGTTCAGAAAGCCATCCACCAGTGACATCATCAGTGACAGATTGTTTTTAAATAAGATGTTTTTTTACAAAAATGTTTACCTTCTTTAGTGTTGTGAGAACAATGACTTCCATTCCACCAAATTCCACTTTCCAGGACTAGAAAGCCTCCAGTTTCTATTAGCTTAGATTCCCCATTGATGATGTCACTGCTGGACAGGTTTCCAGAAAGGGAAAAGAGATCCAGTAGCGATCAACAACCTATAAACTAGTCGCGACTATAATCAACTAGCTGCGACCAGGTTGCAACTAGTTGCTCACTAGTTGATGCCACAAGTAACTAGTGGCACGAACAGTAAGAAAGCAGTCAGTAAGCAACTGGTCGTGACATGGTTGTTGGTCACTACTGGATCTTGCTGTCTCTATGGATTTCTGGACTGCCCACAGCCCTTCTATGACACACAGCAGAAAAAAATGGTGCCATTTGATTGTGATTATTAGTGCGGACATATTATATGAAGAAGTTGGGCGTTTAAGTAAAACTGTTAAATAGGAATAAAAAATAAATAGTTTATAAATATTTGACTGTAACTTTAACATACTGTTTTTCTTTGGATTGTCTCTCAGAGTGCATGTATCGTGCCTAAATCCTCTCCCGATGTGATGTCACTGACAGGCTCCGCCCTTAAGAGTGATGTCATCAATGGCGATCTGTCCTCGTCCCTTCCTCTCTGCCTTCAGCAACACCTACACACACACACGCACATGCGCGCACGCACACACGCACACACACACACACACACACACACACACGCACACACACTAACACACACACACACGCACACACACACACACACACACACACACACACACACACACACACACACACACACACACACACACACACACACACACACACACACACACACACACACACAGAGTCAGGAAGGCATTTCATGCGTTTGTGCATGTTGCAAACTTGCATGCATACGTACGTGCATCCATGCATACATATCTCACCTTCTCCACCCCCCACAGTGTGACCCGTGTGTGTCTCCACCCATGACTGCCTGTCCGACTCCAGAGGGCGTGGCCGTATCTGCAACAACCACCATCACAATAAGGCATCATGTTGGAGCTGCATTCTAGGACACTGCTAGCCTTGTGTTTGATACATTCTAAAGGCAGCTAAAGATAGCACAAGACTTGTCTGCAAGACCCGATGCTCTGCTTCCCGATGCATCAGAATCCATTGACCGGTCGCAGGTTGATTGCCAAAATCAGAAGTGATTGCTATCCATGCTGCAGTGATGGGCGTAATATACTCCAATGTAGAGTGAATCTCTAGTCTGCTAGTCATGTTTCAGGGATGACTAGAATAGCCTACTGGAATACTGGATTCATTCTACCTTTGACCACGCCCCCTTTTCCTGGCGAACAGCTGGAGCACGCCCACATGGTGGCCCGTCAGCCAATGGGAGAAGGAGAAACACACGTCGCTCTGGTTCCAGGCTGGGGCTAGGGAAACAGTCAATCGCGCGCCTCGGATGCTCCGTTGTCCCGCCTTCAACTCAGGGACAGAAAGATACCGCCCACCTGAGAGAGAAAGTTGACATTTGATTCCTGATGGTTAATGGAAGTAGATTAAACCTTACATTGCAGCCAATGGATCCTTTCCAACACCCACATCAAAAGCGAATGTCCGTTGTTATCAAGGAAGAGGATGCATCCTATTGTCCCAAATATAAGACGACTGGTTATAATTTAACCACCATTTTTCAAGACTCATTTGTGGAAAAACAGCATTGAATGTTAAATAATGTAGCCTCCGAATATAATATATGATGATATAATGATATTTCCATTGGAAAAAAGTAGTCTTAGATTCCCAATTCCGTTGAAGTTGGGACGTTGTGTAAAATGTAAATAAAAACAGAATGCATTGATTTGCAAATCGTTTTCAACCTCTATTCAGTTGAATACACCACAAAGACAATATATTTAATGTTCAAACTGATAAACTTTATTGTTTTTTGAAATTATACAATCTTTTGTAAATTGATCCCTGCAACACGTACCAAAAAAGTTGGGACGGGGGCAACAAAAGAGTGGGAAAGGTCATGAATGCACAAATAACGCCTGTTTGGAACATTCCACAGGTAAACAGGTTAATCTTAAACAGTTTAATATCGTGATTGGGTACAACAGGACCATCCCAGTCGTTTACAATCAAAGATGGGGCGAGGTTCACCACTTTGTGAACAATTCAGTGAGAAAATCATCCAACGGTTTAAAAACAATGTTTCTCAACATTCAATTGCAAGGAATTTGGTGATTTCATCATCAACAGTCCATAATATAATCAAAACGTTCAAAGAATCTGAAGAACTTGCTATACTAAAGCGACAAGGATGAAAACCAACACAGAATACTTTGATCCCTCAGGTGGCTCTGCATTAAAAACTGACGTCATTGTGTAAAGGATATTACTGTGAGGACTCAGGAACACTCTGAAAACCATTTGTCAGTTTACATAATTTGTCGCTACACCTGCGAGTGCAAGTTAAAACTCTACCATGCAAAGCAAAGCCATACATCAGAAAGGTTGGTTTGAAAAACAACCAGAAAAACAACCACTATCATTAGAAATGTGGACTCATCAGACCACAGCACACTTTTCCACTTTGTGTCTAACCATTTCAAATGATATTGTACCCAGAGAAGGCATTTCTGGTTGTTTTTCTGGTTGTTTTTTCAAACCAACCTTTCTGATGTATGGCTTTGCTTTGCATGGTAGAGTTTTAACTTGCAATCGCAGGTGTAGCGACAAATTATGTAAACTGACAATGGTTTTCTGAGTCTTACTGAGTCCTCACAGTGACATCCTATACACAATGATGTCAGTTTTTAATGCAGAGCCTCCTGAGGGATCAAAGGTCACAAGTGTTCGGTGTTGGTTTTCGGCCTTGTCGCTTTAGTATAGCAAGTTCTTCAAATTCTTTGAATGTTTTGATTATATTATGGACTGTAGATGATGAAATCACCAAATTCCTTGCAATTGAATGTTGAGAAACATTGTCTTTAAACCGTTGGATGATTTTCTCACAGAATTGTTCACAAAGTGGTGAACCTCGCCCCATCTTTGATTGTGAACGACTGGGATGGTCCTGTTATACCCAATCACGATATTAAACTGTTTATAATTAACCTGTTTACCTGTGGAATGTTCCAAATAGGCGTTATTTGTGCATTCATCATCTTTCCCAGTCTTTTGTTGCCCCCGTCCCAACTTTTTTGGTACATGTTGCAGGGATCAATTTACAAAAGATTGTATAATTTCAAAAAACAGTAAAGTTTATCAGTTTGAACATTAAATATATTGTCTTTGTGGTGTATTCAACTGAATAGAGGTTGAAAACGATTTGCAAATCAATGCATTCTGTTTTTATTTACATTTTACACAACGTCCCAACTTCAACGGAATTGGGGTTGTAGATTCAGGTCAGTAGGGTATTCACTTACTACAGGTACATACAGTGAAGTGTTGGTGGGACGTGTTCCACAGAGACTAATATAACATACAATAATAATAAGATTATAATAATACCAGATTATAAATAAGTGAAACTTAAACAGATGTGTTACCTGTGGCGCTATGCACAGTCTGCCAGCTCATATCCCCATCTCTGTCTGACAGCCAATCACACATGCCTTGTTCAAAGGTACACTGGTGAACACCAGCGGCTGCAACACACACACACACACACACACACACACACACACACACACACACACACACACACACACACACACACACACACACACACGTGCATGGTCACACACACGTTCATGGTCACACACACATGCAGACACAGGCACACACACTATGAGTGATGAGTCAGTGACTTGCCAGTAATACAGCATCTGGCAGCAGCAAAGACAGTGAAATTACACTCTGTACACGCATGCACGTCTGTGCATGTACACAGATGTGCGCAGAAACACATGCACACGGATGTGCACACACACACACACACACACACACACACACACACACACACACACACACACATTATTACCTGGGTCGTCAGCTGTGTTTCCTGGTTCGATTTCAAATTCCCACACTTGGTTGTGACCCGGCTGGCGATGTACTGTAACAAGCACACACATACACACACACGCGCACATACGTACACACACATGCACACGCACACATACAAATACTTCAAAGTTGTCCTTTCCAAGTACAAGACTGGACTACATAGACATGTATTCAGAAAATAAACGTCTATGTTGCCATGTACTATACTCGTGGGAGCCCATATACTCCAATGCATTCCATAAACTTCCATTGTCTCAATTCACTCAAAATATGTAGAAGAGCCGCCGTTGGACTGACCTCAAGAAGGTAGTTGTTGTAACTATGGCTCTCCATATACTGTATGTACAGTGTACACTTTCCAGTACCACTGGTATCAAGCATCCTCTACTATTCACCTTGACTAGAGTTCATGCTTAATCCGCGCCTTTCCGATCTCACTCTTGAATACGAGTGTCTGCCAAACGCCACTGTTAATTGATAACAGATTACTGTAACAGGTTACTGCTCTATACGTGTTTGCGCGTGTGTGTGCGTTGGGGCATGCTTGCTCACTGTGGACGTCTCCTCTGTGTCTCTGTGTCACGTCCTTGTTGATCCTGTTGTTCAGGGTGGTGGTGGGGGGAGCGGGAGCGGCGCTGGTCGCCAAGGACGTGGTGGTTGCCGGGCTGGTAGTAGTAGTGGTCAGACGCGTAGTTGTTAATATTGTTGTCGTTGTCGGGACCGTGGGCTGCGTCGTTACCGCTGGCGGCGGCGTAGTAGCAGCTGTAGTTTGAACAGGCGTAGGAGTAGTAGTAGTAGTAATAATAACCGCGGCAGTCGTTGTCTCCAGTTCTGTAGTGGCTGGACTAGTAGTTGTCGCTATTTCAGTACTAGCTTGTGTTGTTGTAGGCATAGTAGTGGTGGTAGGTGTAGTTCTAGTAGTAGTAGTTGTAGTCGTAGTTGTGGTAGTAGTAGGAGTAGTAGTGCTGGGTGTAGTGGTAGTAGGTATAGTTGTTGTTGGAATAGGTGTAGTAATAATAACTGTAGTAGTTGTAGGAGGCATGGTAGTAGGTGTAGTTGCAGCCAGTGTGGTTGTTGTTGACAATGTTGTGGGGATGGCGGTGGTTGTCGTGACAACAGGTCGCCGGGCAGTAGTAGTCGACTTCTTGGTGGTGCGTATGGTGGTGGTGGTAGTGGTGGGAGTTGTAGTCCTCTTAGGAGGCTTGGTTGTAGTCCTGGGTGTGTGAGGCTGCACAGTCACCTTGGGTATACCTGCAGAGAACATGGCCCAGGTCAAGAGTCAACAATGCATTGTTGGTTAACATGCCAACAGAACAGCCTAAAAACTTGAGGTCACAGACAAGCATGTGCTTCAAAGGCGTCAGTGTACCGGACACTCACACTTTCTTTTTTTATTATATACTTTTTTGAGGTCTTTTCTGCAAGATACACGAGTAGGGGAGTAAATAGTTATGCTCCGAGACTAGCTGCTACAACTTTGCTACAAGGACATGCTGAACCAGATATCATTCCTCAGAAGTTCAGAGCCCCATAATTAATCACATGAAGCATTTTTATGCAATCACCACGAGAGACAAGTGATGAAACAGCATTTGACTAGCACAGCAACAACCATGATAATGTTCGAATTGACCTACTGAGTTACTTACATCTGCGGGGAGCAAAGTCACTCTTCAATGGGCACTTTCTCTGATTGGTATTTTGTACTTTATTTGAGTATGTCCAATATCTAATACTTTTTCCATATATTGGAAACATGATGTCGCAATGTGACACATTGTGAGCATGTATGTCTGCTATTTTAAAAATATGAAAAAAAAAAAAATCTACAAAATGAGTACTTACTTTTGTGACTTTAAGTCCATCCTCTCTCTGCCCTCTGTGTTATTATACTATAATGATTTGGTGGTTTATATGACCAAATATTTATATCATCATTACCTTTACAATGTCCGTCTTTACACCGGCACTTTGGAGATCCTGGATTCAACGAACAGAATGATCGAGTGTCCTTATCTGATTGGACAGACAGACAAACAGACAGACAGACAGACAGACAGACAGACAGACAGACAGACAGACAGACAGACAGACAGACAGACAGACAGACAGACAGAGAGAAAGCAAGTGACAAAGATGAGATTAGTGAATTATTACTGAACGTGCTTAAAGGGACATTTCACCACTGGAGAAAATGCTGAAGGTTTTTCCTGGTACCGTACATAACAGTAGCACGGTTTGAATTGCCCGAGTAGTCTGGATTGCTGAATTCCTACAATGACCATAATGCGTTGCTGCAGTGCTCCTCCATGTGGAAAGGGGGAGGACTGAATGTGACAACATGTAATGTAGTCCAGGAAGGAAGTGAGATCAGTGCCTGTGATCACAGGCATGCTAAAGAACTAAAATATCTAAAAACACACATTGCACTCATAAACACCCCCAGGGAAGTGTTTCTTGTGTCCTAAACATCATTAAAATAACATTTGGATGAAAAAGGGTGTCATGTGCACCTTTCTGTGGTGTTACCTATGCAGCTGTAGCGTCCATTGATGTAGGTGAGTCTGAATCCTAGGTGACATTTACACATGTAGCTTCCAAACGTGTTCACACACTTCCTGCGGCGAGGACACACACCTCCCCCAGACACACATTCATCCACATCTAGATGGGGTGGGGGTGGGGGTGGGGGGAAAGAGAGAGAGAAAGAGGGGGGGATTATTTATTTAAGTTTATTTTATTAAACAGTGGCTTGCCTCTGTGTTCTTCTCGATACTGATGATTACAACGAAAAACCCTTTTGGTGTTTTTACCCTTTGGGACGGGAAGTTTGGGAACCCCTTTTGTGTTCTTGAAATTTCTGAATATTTTTTTTTTTTCTGAAAACTTAGGTCAGGATTATATTCCCAATAAAAACTTTCAATTAGGATTTAGAAGGCATTTTTATTAGAATCTGCCTCAGTCCTAAATAGGTTGAAAGGTTCTCTGCTGCATTAGCAGTGCAGAGGAGGCAGTTCAGATTAGATTGGAGGCAGATAGATCTAGTATGCATGCCTCCTGAGTCTCCCCCGCATAGGGAGGTCCTCTGAGTCTGGGGAGGAGGCCATGGAGAAGACCAAGGAACAGAAGGGGAATTTATATCTCCCTACTGGCCTTGGAGTTGGAACAACTCAACTCTGTGTTGTGTATGTGACACGTTATGTTATGATGTTCATCTTCTTTTTTTCAACGCATGATGACATTGTTGAACCGTTACCCTGATGAGTGGTAGAAACATGATTATTGTACAGAGACATCGGGATGTGCGACGATGTGGATCTTTTAGTAGTAACTGGCACACAGATTATGTGACAGACAGATAGACAGACAGACATAGAGACAGACAGACAGACAGACAGACAGACAGACAGACAGACAGACAGACAGACAGACAGACAGACAGACAGACAGACAGACAGACAGACAGACAGACAGACAGACAGACAGACAGACAGACAGATCATACCGACACAGGTGCGTCTGTCGGGTCCGAGCCGCAACCGTGGCGTTGGGCAGGTGCACCGGACCACCCCCTTGATGACCTCACAGCCGTACTGGCAGTTAGCCTGACCACAGGTACGAGCATCTACACACACACACACACACACACACACACACACACACACACACACACACACACACACACACACACACACACGGTCAAAAAGCCAAAGGTTAAGCATTAACCTCTGTGTGTGTGTGTGTGTGTGTGTGTGTGTGTGTGTGTGTGTGTGTGTGTGTGTGTGTGTGTGTGTGTGTGTGTGTGTGTGTACAAGCGTCCGTATGCATGTGCGTGAGTGCACTTACTTTTACAGCTGCCATCGGTTTGCATCACAAATCCATCCAGACAGAAACACTTGTAGCTTCCATGTGTGTTCATGCAGCGATGTTTACATGGTCTGGGCTTTAAACCACACTCATTCACATCTAAGACACGCACATAGGCACACACGCACATAGGCACGCATGCACGCGCACACGCGCGCACACACACACACACACACACACACACACACACGCACACACACACACACAGAGAGAGAGACAGACACTTATGACTATTCACATGATAGAGCCATGACCAGTTGACCACATCCAATTTTCATTAACATCAATCAGGAGTTTTTATAAATGAACCATCTTGTATGTGTGGAATGTGCTTATTGCAATTTAATCACATTGTCTGCATTCAGCAAAGTATGCAAGTTGGAAGCATGCAATGTAGTGGTTTGGACTTCCCGAGGGATGCATTGTTATTTGTGCATATAGTGTCGGAAGCAATGTTACAACTGGTTTTGTAGAAGTAGGCAAACGGATGAACGGTATACTCCTTCTCAATTAGCCAAACGATGCAGTGGTTTACAGTGCTTTTAGAACAGCCGAGGGCTGTTATTAGACCCAACGCGAGGCTGGGAGTTTATATACAAGTAAGTAACATACACCACTACAAAGAGGTCTGTGATGCTCCTCTCTCTCTCTCTCTCTCTCTCTCTCTCTCTCTCCCTCTCCGTTTCTGTTTTAACTCGTTTGTCAGTTTGTGGGATTAACCTTTCAACCTTCTAACTAAAGGAGAGCAATGTTTAAGTGTGTGTATGCGTGCACTTGTGAGTGAGTGCATCCATATTACAGACTGCATTTGATGCCAGATGTTATTTTATAGTGAGGATATGAGTCATAATGTAACCTCTAATCAGTGTGTGTGTGTGTGTGTGTGTGTGTGTGTGTGTGTGTGTGTGTGTGTGTGTGTGTGTGTGTGTGTGTGTGTGTGTGCGCGTGTGCATGCACACGCAAGTGTGCACAAGCACTTGCATGTGTGAGGGAGAGCACGAGACTGAAGAGAAAAAGAGTTTGTCTGTGAGAGAAAGAGCAAGAGTATGTATGTGTGCGTGCGTCCGTGCATGCGTGCATGCGGGTGTGTACTTATCTTTTGGTCTACCAGGAAAGTATGCCTTTCCTTGTAGAACAAGCATGACTGGAATGTGTATTTCTGTCTATTTATCACTAACTAATCAGGGAGAGAGCTTATTCTCTCTCTTTCCTTGACACACACACACACAAACACACACACAGTACCTTGGTTGCACGACTTGCCAGTGAATCCTGGGAGACATTTGCATCGGTCAGGAGCAACACACTGACCATGTTTACACCCCTGCGGACACAGAGCTGTAACAAAAAAAAAACATGAATAAATGTTTTTGTTAACTTCATGAATAAACCAAATAAAAAACAACTTCGAAAACAAAAGTAGTAGCCGATCTACAAACCCTCAATATAATAAAGCTAGATTGTAGAACTTGTAGATACACGCTATTTTAACTAGGTTGGGTCGTGGGCAGAATTTTCGTGGTTTGGGAACCACTGACCACTCCTTTGGCCAAACCGTTTGGCTAACAAAATGAGGCCATTTAGAAGCACTAGAAAAATGTTAAACATGTCACTTTTACATTACAAGAAATGAGCATGCAGGAAGGGCACGATCCATTAGATACCAGCATCCAGTTCGCAATCACCAGATCCTCCCCCAGCCAGACAACGGAGGCGTGCGAGAGCAATGACGTACAGGGAAACTTTGCCCTGCAGGCCTGCACCTCCAGTAAAGTGGTGCCAACCAGCAAATAGATTGCAGCAACCAGTTGATAGCCACTGCTGGATTTCGCTGTCTCTAGAAATGAGTGAACTGCACTGACTGTGCTGTGTCAACATTCAGGATGAAACCTTGAATCTGTATATGTACAGTATCTGTATGTAATGTACTCACGTTGACAGCGTCCCCTGCCACTCTCTTTCCAGCCCCAGCAACACTCCACGCTGTTGCCATAGCGACACAGCCCATCAGACATCACTGGATCACCTGTCCACCTGTAGTACACACACACACACACACACACACACACACACACACACACACACACACACACACACACACACACACACACACACACACACACACACACACACACACACACACACACACACACACAGGTGAATTTGTTTTTGAGGATTGTAAGCTGTCTAATTTGTTTGTCTTCACACAAATGTGATGTTTTATGCTTCATGTTGATGAATTTCTGGTATAGATTTTTGTCTTACGAAAACATTACATTTCCATTGACAATGAAAGTACATATGATAAGAACACCCTTCCACAATACAAAGCTGAGGTCTGCAAGGGTTAAAGGTCTGTGGGGTGGACAACAGGAAGTAAACAGCTTGAGGTTGCCAACAAGTTGCCTGTTACCTAAAGCTTATCGCGTCCAGAGCAATTGCTTATGACTCTGCCTTGCAGTAGAGCTATGATTAAATTAACGTTATATCACAGCTAACGGTAAAACCCGACCAGCCTCTCTTCTTTTGGAAATGTCAAGAATGCTTTAGCTACTCACACAATACGGCTTATGTGATTAGAAAGCCTACTTTTCTTAGTGGAAGCACTCCAAGCCCACCACATGTATAAAATGCAGAAAGGGATTGTTTTTTTCCCCCGGAAAAGCAATAGTTTCTGTGTCCTCTCTACCGATACTGCGAAGAGAAAACTCTGTACAGAATATTTATACTTTGGTGAAAAGCAGTCACTTTCTGGCAAAAACATGAATTTTATTTGTGTCGTGAGGGGCTCTGATGGCTTCAACCAGAGAAAGTAGGCTTTCTGATCACATGAGTTTGTATTGGTGAATACATAAAACATTTTCATGTGAGAGGTAACATTGTTACATTGTAACCTTCATAGCTATAGTTCAAGGCAGAATCATAGAAACAGTAGAGCTATATGGACTCAGCCCAGAATGCTTCAGTTGGCCTTTACCTCTGCTGTGAAAATGTCTTGTCAAGTCATTATCCATTCGTACAACAGAATAACACAAAGACAAAGAACACATTGCTGACCGAGTACTGTGCATATTACCTGAATGACAAATGATAAATTAATGCCACCGGAAAATGGAGCAATTATATAGCGCACTTTATCCAAGGTGCTTTACATAGTGCATTCACCTATTCACACACAAATTCATACACCAAAGGCATCTGAAAACAAGAAAAGCACAACCGCACATTGGGAGCAATTTGGGGTTAGTTGACTTGCCTATAGACACCTCGACAAGTAGACAGGAGGAAAAAGGATTCGAACCGCTGACCTACAGATCATTGGATGACCTGCTCTAGCTCCTGAGCCTCAGGAGGTAGAGCACACTATTGTATTGGTCAACTTCCAGTACAACAGTGATATACAGCACCCCCCCAAAGGTGTCAGTTATGACAGACATATAATGATTCCATTGCCCTAAGGGGTCATTCCTTCTGCTCAGTTTAGTGTGTGTGTGTGTGTGTGTGTGTGTGTGTGTGTGTGTGTGTGTGTGTGTGTGTGTGTGTGTGTGTGTGTGTGTGTGTGTGTGTGTGTGTGCGTGTGCACGTGTTTCCATCATAGTCAGTTTGTAGCTCTGCAATGAACTTTGTACTCCTAATCCTCTGTCACAAACACACATGCACGCTGCACGTATGCAACTATGCATGCGTGCGCGCGCGCACACACACACACACACACACACTCAAAGACACACAACAGACCCATGCAACTATGCATGTACCACACACAAACATGCACTAACACATGGCATGCACACACGCACATGCTCATGCACATGCACATGCACACACACGCCTGCACATAGGCATGCATAACACTCCAAAGTTTCAGTCTAAGAGACAAGCTGGTGTTGATTTTCCAAATGGTTACTTTACACAATCTGTCACAGACACAAACAAACAAACAAGCATGTAACCTCTGTAGACATCCTGTCTGTCTGTCTGTCTGTCTTTCTGTCTGTCTGTCTGTCTGTCTATCCTAGAGTGCATATGTCATATTTTCACCATTTCATTTGTTTTAGTCTCTTCTCTCATGCATGGCCAAAACAGGCATTAATTGATAAACTATTATTAACACATTTATCTAATATAATTATAAGCAATTAAATCCATTTAGGTCTATTGACTGTTGCACTCATAGTTAGGTCCTGCAGTCCCATTGAAAAGACAGGCACCACTGCATGTGATCCAAGCTGCACATGTGGAAAAGTTATCCCAGAGGGATACTGTGATTGATTAGTCACAGTGCATTGTGAAATCCGGACTTGATAACTTGTATTTCTACCTTTGATACTTTTACAGAAGTAACATTCAAGTACATTTTCGCCACAGTAGGCTATATAGTAAATGTTTCACTTCAGGCACACTTCAGGCCTGAGAAGGGCCGTCCCTCCAGGCTATGGAATCTATTGGTCATCCATTTCTTGAAAGGATGAATGGGGATGAATGGGAAGAACAAAAACAAAGCATTTTTGTCGCTCGGGGTTACGCAAAAACATGATATTAAACCACAGTGGTGTTGTTCTGTCTACTGCTGTGTGTGTGTGTGTGTGTGTGTGTTTGTTTTTGGTATAAAGTGAGGACACACACGTGCTTTCCACCTGCAGAGTGAGGACCGTTTGGGAAGTGAGGACATTTTGCTGGTCCTCACTTTTTTGGGGGATAGTGAGGACTGACTTCATATTTAACCCACAGAGTGAGGACCTTTGGAAAGTGAGGACCGGGCTCCACAGCGCCCCCCTACAGCGCTGTGGTCGGTCGGTCGACCGGTCCTCACTTTCCTTTATGCTTATTGCTAAGCATAATGGAGCTATGTTGTGCCAGGATGCATAACCAAAAATGGAATAAATGGTTTGTACTTGACATTCACAATTCTTCATGGCCTTGAACATGCTTGAATATAACTTCCAATAATAATTACAGATTAAGTTATAAGGTTAAAGGTTTCTTCTTTGTTACTTCTCACATGCAGGTATATAAGAGCACAATTTTTCATTCAACATTGTACTATGTCATTAATATACCTTTTGAGTTCTTATAATAACATCATATTGAGTCACTACCTTTTCTAAAGTAATGCAAGGAAAGTAACGGACCCCAAGTCTGATGAACTGTCACCCCATGTACCAGTTGCAAGCGATTTTCAGTAGTCCTTTCTTCCGGGTCGATTTTTATAATGGCAGTCTATGGGAATTCCGGGGGAGCTTCAAGTTCAAGATCGGTATGATACTGTGGCTGGTTATGTGCCTTGTCAGCTGTTTAATCGCTGAAGTATGGAGCTTAAACTGCAAGGTCCTCACCTACAGCCAGGACCAGCTCCTGTCACTCAGGCAACCAGCCAGACCAGGAGACTCTGACTTCGACTTGCTGGATAAGTATCCAGAATTTAAAAATACCGGAACACGAAAATGGACTAAATTCAAGAAAAGAGGATCGAGAGGCGGAGTGAGAGAACGGCTAAGGAGACGAGGCAGCAGACCCCCCTTGCCGGTAATAACTCTTTCCAATGTTTGCTCGTTGACCAACAAGAAAGAAGAAATACGCGCTATGCGTCCACTTTCCCGTGCAGCGAATCAACCCGTGCTGCTTATTGGGGACTTTAACTCTTGTGACTTGTCCGATCACCTCCCCAACCTACATCAGTATGTAGACTGTCCGACGTGCTTGGCACGCACTTTGGATAAGTGCTACGGCAACATACCCGATGCCTATAAAGCCACCTGCAAGCCTGCCCTGGGGAAGTCAGACCACAAGGTCGTACATCTTCTTCCACGTTACAGGGCTCGGCTGAAACGGGAAAAGACAGTAAAAAAGGAGATTGTGACTTGGACAGAGGACTGTAAGGAGGAAA
Organism: Benthosema pterotum; assembly: GCA_039105355.1. Taxonomy (NCBI): domain Eukaryota; kingdom Metazoa; phylum Chordata; class Actinopteri; order Myctophiformes; family Myctophidae; genus Benthosema; species Benthosema pterotum. The sequence goes on from CM076986.1 coordinate 21,559,931, forward strand.
TGCGATGCGAGCTGGAGACAGATAGAATACAAGGATAAAGTGGAGCATCACTACTTTTCAGGAAATGCCAAGAAAGCATGGGAAGGTTTAAAGGTGATGATGGCCAGGGACTCTAAGCAAAAGCGCACCCCCCTGTCACACCCCTCTCCATCCTTTGCTAATGACTTAAACATCTTTTTAGTCGCTTTGATAATAACGACTTCAGTACAGAGCGTGATAATGTGTGTAGGTCCATTCCTGAATATGTCCCTATTACACTTAATGAACATGAGATTGTAACTAGCCTGTCCTGTATCAAGCCCAACTCTGCTCCTGGGCCTGATGGCCTGAGAGGCAGAGTTCTTAAAAAAAAAACATTTATGTACTTAAAGGTATTCTTTTGGAGCTTTTTCAGTACCTGCTTGATTCTTTAACTATGCCCAACGGATGGAAAATGTCTTGCATTGTACCTCTTCCCAAAAAGCCTGGAGCCACTGAACTGAAAGACTTCAGGCTCATTGCCCTTACCTTTATTCTGGGGAAATGTTTTGAGAGAGTATATAGCTTGACTAATAACAGAGTCTGTTTCTAATTGTTTTGATCATCTACAATTTGCTTATAAAAGTCAGAGGGGAACTGATGATGCAACTGTCAGCCAGGGTCCTGTTTATTGATTTTACTTCTGCTTTTAATAGCATGCAGATACACACTCTCCTGCAGAGACTCATTGATATAGGGGTTAATGGTGGTATCATCCACCTAGTCAGAGACTTCCTCTCTAACCGTCCTCAACAGGTCCGTGTCAATGACACCCGCTCTGACATCACTGTGCTTAACACAGGTGCTCCGCAGGGGACAATACTATCACCTTTACTTTTCTCCCTGTACACTAATGAATTCAAATTAGATCAGAAGTTTAGTCTCTTTAAGTATGCTGATGATATGGCTTTGGTTGCCATGCTAAAAAAGGGAGAAATAGTGCGGGAAGAAGCATTCAGAGGACACGTGTCTTCTCTCCAAAACTGGTGCGACGTAAGCTCCTTAGATATTAATATAACAAAAACAAAGGAACTGGTTATTTATCAAAAGGACCCTGTGCAGCCCTTTAAGATGAAGGGACAAAATGTAGAGATAGTTAACAAAATACTTAGGATCTATTGTTGACAGCAACCTTGACTTCAATGATAACACAGATAATATTTTTAAATCCTGTAACCAACGTCTCCACTTGTTGCACAGGCTCAACTCCTTCAGAGTGAGCAAATACATTATGGAGACTGTTTACAAGAACCTCATAGAGGGAATCATGACCTTTAACATAGCTATGTGGTATGGTAACCTCAGCAATGACACCTCTCATCCACTCCACAGGGAGTTCGAATTACTCCCCTCAGGTAGACGTTATAGAACACCAAAGTTTAACCGTAGCCGTAATATTTTTAAAAAATATTTTATTCCAAAGGCTTGGTGCAGTATTATGCCTTGTTGTGCTCTTCTCTGCCTGTTAAGATGTTTTGTGTGTAAATGTTTGTTGCTTGTTGTTGATCTTGTTGTCGTTTTTAATGTTTTTTGTACATGAGACTAAAGACAAATTTCCACTTGTGGACAATAAATAAACTAACTAACTAACATGTGTGAACCAGATTCTGATGAAGAAGTACAACAAATTCATAACTGCCTACATGTAGTCGCAAAGGTCCCCCTGACAGCTGAGTCCCCAGCTTACAGATATTAGTTGTAATTTGGACACCTAGGCCTACTAGTATTGGTATCCATTACATCAAGCACATTATTACCATCACAGCACACATTATACTATCATCGGGATACTTGTTTATTTGTCATTATTTATTCTAATGATATATTGTAATGATAATTTATTTATTCCTTCATCTGACTATAAAAATAAACACTTAGCCTATGTTGGCTATATAGCTGCCCATCCTGTCACAAACTACAAGGTTCCTTCACAATTTCCCCTCCGCTCCACAAGGAGACACAAGTTCAGTAGAACCCCCTTTGCATGGAACCTACAACCACCTCACTTCTTGTCACAGTCTACATACAGGCCTGGATCCCCAGGCCCAGTATTCTATTGTCTACAAACAATTCACAGCCAGCAGAGCCTGCTGTGTTTCCTACAAACTGATGATGATGCCATGCGTCTTTGAACATTGATCTATGTAAGTCCAAATGCCCTGACTCTGATGTTTATGGATGGATGCATTTGATTGAGATGTGATTTGGTATATTATATTATGAAATTACTTTTACTTGGCTTGCTATTTATTATTTGAATGCTCTATTAGGTAATATATTAGACTATATGCAAGTATTTAAATGCCATATTTATCTTCTACTTTAAGAGAATATTACAATCTGTTCCTTTTATAGAACCATGAAGAAGACAATAGGCAACGCACATCGACTGATGGGTGCTGGGTTAAAAGAATACTATTAAAATGGATGGAGCCCGCACACCAGATAAGGTACAAAAAGACTTTCTTTATTTGGATCGTCCAAATAAAGAAAGTCTTTTTGTACCTTATCTGGTGTGCGGGCTCCATCCAGCTTGCAGCAAAAAGCAGCAAGCTCATAAAGTTTATCCAAAATAGGAACCTTTGATTCCTAAAAGGTACCATAAGTCATTTGGGCGATTTGGAAAATCCTACTGGATGTAGCAGCTTTCTGGACTGAAGTGGTGGGGGGGCTGCACAGGTGCAGTGATTAGAGGCAATTCTACTCCACTACATCTCATAGCCAAACATAGCCCCATTTACCCACTACAATTATATACTGTATATGGTATAGTAAGTGATTTGTGTGATTTGGGAAACCCTCCAGTCCTCCTGGTTACAAGATGTGCACATGCACATACTCTACAGTGGGGTGAAGTGCAACAGTGCCCACCTTGGGGTACAGTATACACTGGAGCTGTGTGTAAAGTTGGTCTGACCTCTTCAATAGCTTGTTTCATTTATGCTCCGAGTTGAACTGTCAGCTAGACTGCACCCATCCCCCACTCCACTCTACTGTAGCATTCTGTAGCAGCTTTACAAAATGCTACAGTAGAGTGGAGTGGGGGATGGGGGGGGGCTGCGCAGGTGCATTGATTACAGGCAATTCTACTGCACTATCTCAGAGCCAAACATTGTATTAGGCTCATTTCCCACTACAGTTATATAAAAGGTATAGTTAGTGATTTGTGTGATTTGGGAAATCCTTCAGTCCTCCTGGTATGTGCACATGCTCATACTTTACAGTGAATGAAGTGCAACAGTGCACACCTTATAATGGAGCATTTTAACAGAAAATGTTTTGGACCACTTACTATACCTTTAAATCCTTAATGGTTTACTTTGGAGATATGACTTAAGCATTAACCACTTCGATCCTGTGCATTTCGGCCACACTGGCTACTTAACTGTAAATCAACTGATTTGGCAGTGTACCAAGTACAAAAAAAACAATCAAACAAAAAAAAACAAAACTTTTGGTCATCTTATGGTCTACTCAGTCTCTTATAACTTATAAACAGTCTGGGGTGAAACACTTCTTTAACAGAGCCCAGAACGGCGCCAAGACCAGTTATTTTCTTTTGTTTGTGAAGGCTTTCAGTTCAGCTCTCACATCACCACAAGCTGAAAATAGCTGATCTAAAAGCTCACAGCGCGACGCAGACACAATGTGCTGTGAGCTTGCAGAGCTGCTCTATTTTCAGCATGGAACACGCAGTAGGACAGGGGTCTCAAACTCATTTAACATAAGTCAAGTAGTTCCAATTTGATCCGTTCAGTGAATAGAGTGGACTAGTTGCTGCAGGAGAGAGCACCAGCCAGGAAGCACCAGGAAAGCAAGGGTTGCTGCTTTCCAGAAAGGCATACTTTTCAATATGCACTAATATATAATAATGCACATATGATCGTTGTAAAAATGTACATCATGGTTTCTTCATAAGAATACAAAAAGAAAGTTCCACAGGTTTACCAAGGTCCAAGGTGTGAGATACTGTTCCAAATTCCAAACTGTTCTGCTCTGCCCTTCATAGAGTAGAGTGCAGGGTCGTTAATTAGGCTGTGTTGCTACATTAACGACCCAACCGTGGCAGTATGGGGGAAGGGCAGCAGTTGAACTGAGCTTACAGAAACTACAGCAGTGAATTGTTCTGACAGGTGAAAGAAAAAAATCTGAGTATCCTATTATTGCATCATACTGATTTTTGCCTCACACAAACATCTATTCTAATCACATAATATAAGTGTATTTAAACTGGCTAAAATAAATATTGATAGAAAATGTTTTGGATGTGATATAGTAGTGATTCTTGTAGCTTGGAGTCACCTCTTAAGAATTCAAGAGGGTGCCCACTGATTATGCCTCGGGCATTTTTAATTATTAACCCCTTAATGTCATATATATATATATATATATATATATATATATATATATATATATATATATATATATATATATATATATATATATATATATATATATATATAAATCCATACAAAATAGAGTTGTATGGTATTTAATGCAAGGGCAGTTAAGGCTCAAGGCCTACTGTTTTGGCCAGAGCCTGTGCCAGAGTGTTTGTGACCTGGAAGCAGGTGGTGCTCAGTCCTACAAAGGTGACATCGATAATACTGAATTATAAAGTGGCTGAAAGCAACAACCAAGCCTTCAGTGCGTCCAGGTCCTTTAGACGAGCTATTCACAAATCCACTACATACAGTGGGCTGCTGAAAATATACTGACTTGGAGGACCAATCTGCTCATTAAATCACAGTTTTTCCCACGTGCCATATACATACATATATTTATTGTGGATTTGAAAGTTTGAGTGTTGCAATGATTATGAGTCGGGCTGTGTGCAATAATAGAACGTATTAGGCCTATACTGGGCCTTTAATTATTATTTAATTATTTAATTATTTGCATGATTTGAGTTTTGTTTGCCATGATTACTTTATTTTGCTTTATTTACATAAGTTACTTCCTTTGATTTGGAGTGGTTGATTTGCAGTGTTTGTTTAGTTTTGAGGACTCAGTAAATCTATTACTATTGTTTGCCTATACATCCGCCCTAGAGCATCATGATATATATTGATATGACTTAATATAACCCCCGCTTCCCTTCTGTATTTTAAAGTAGTCTTTCTAATTGTGAATAAACTTTACACTTTTGATACATCAGCCGCTGGTTCTATTCATACGGAGCCCGTACCTACAGTAACAGTATATGGTTCATGCTATGGTTAATGTATTTATAGGATCTCTCACTCCTATATGTGATAGTGGGGTTGTTAAGTCATAATTGACCCAGTGTTTCACTGTCAACAATTAACCAGGAACTGTTGGATGCAGTACAGTGCTTGTGGGCAAAGTAAAAAAAAAAAAAAAAAATCACGTAACCATGCATTCATCTCTGGTCCTATGTCAAAGAAGCAGTCTTATGGGTGGTCCGGTAGGCTATAGGAAACAGGTGGTGAATAAATCTTTAGCAGTCTGCTTATCTTCACCATACTGGTATTCTGTGTGGTTTGCCAAGGTTAACTCACTGGGTTTTTCAAGAGGGTTCCCTGCCTTCAATTGTGATGGCATACCCTATTTTTGTGGGCCTGGTCAATGCCCGGCCATCACCCACTCCTGCTTCCAAAATCTTGTTAGCCGAATGTAGTATTACGCAAGTATAGGGCAGTGCCCGATTAGCTGGGCTGTTGCATGCTGGTTATTTCGTTTGGGGCTACACATGCATTGACAGACAGGTCCTCAGCGATAGAACAGAGCTGAAACGGTCACCAAGTACTGAAGTGCAAAACTACCTCCCCAACCTTCCCTCAGCAGCATTCAGCAGCCGATGGAGTTAGGGACAAAGGAACATAAAGCAATTCTTATGAATGAGGGGGGCTTGCAGGCGCCCAGACGGTAACAGTATGTACTATGTACATATAGAGGGTGAGCTCTATCAGCTTGAATGGACTTAACTTTAGGAACACCTGCTTATTATAGATGTGGTCTAGACTGTTCATTTGGGTGCCAAACTCACAAGGGAGTTCTTATCCTTGACGCTAAGATTACCAAACCAGCAGATAATCAAGAAAGTAATAATAGACTCAACATAAGCACCATAGAGCAGTTTCATGATAGTTTTATCCACATTGAACTTAGCCAGTTTCCTCAAACAATGTAGGTGCTGTCAACCTTTTTTGTACAACATGCCAGTGTTGAGGTCAAATTACAATTTCTCATTGATGATTGTGCCAAGGTACTTGTAGCTGGGAACAAGCTCAGTTTGTCTGTTAACAACAGTGCTTTGGGCAGCATATAAGGAGGAATAACAATACCGAGATCTCCATATATTGGCATAAATGTGACAAAGACAGATTAGATCTCAAATATCTGCATACCACAGGGTTGAAACGTATATGGGTTGGCTGTGGTCCTTCAGTGCATGTAACAATGTGATGTTGATGTTCTATCAGTCTGTAATGGCTAGCTCGCTGTTCTTTGCAAATGCACAGGGGGTTACATACATACATATATATACATCTATTATGTTATCTGATGATATCTTGCTTGCAAAGTAATTGGTGTCATTAGTAGTGACATGGTACAGACTCCTACAAAGACTAGTGCTAGGATGAAGACATGGATAATATACATAATACATAGATAATAGATAGCTCTATATATAGCATTTGGCTGCACCTTCATGACAGAACTTGCTTTCCTGACCAACCTGTTATTGTTGATTATGTCTTGGGCAATGTATGTGTGTGTTTGTTTTTGGGGCATAGTGAGGACCGGCGTGGGTTTTTAACCGACAAAGAGAGGACATTTGTATGTATGTATGTATGTACTGTATGTATGTAACTCCCGGTGCATTTGCAAAGAAGAGAGAGCTAGCCATTACACACTGATAGAACATCAGCATCACATTGTTACATACACTGACGGACCACAGCCAACTCAAAGGACAATCTACTCAGGCCCTTAGTTTAGAGGGCATCAGAATTGTTAGTCTAGTCCGATGCAATGCTCCCATAGTGTCGGTCTGTACACCCTTCTTACTTGCATGTGCTCCTTGTTTAGCCATTTAAAGGCCACAAAAAAACACCCTGATCATCCAATCCTACACATACTGAAAATACATATGAAAACTATGTGATGATTAACACTGATAAAACTGAGGAGATCATTGTCGATCCGAGGTCAGATTGTAATTAATATCCATGACCGTAACATCAAACAGGTCTCCTCCTATAAATATGAGGAGATTGATCAAGATGTGAGATGGCACATACATGTATCCTGTAACAAGTAGTGACATGGTACTGACTCCTACAAAGACTAGTGCTAGGATGAAGACATGGATAATATACATAATACTAGGCACATTTGTCACTATATTTAGCTTTTTTTCAGACCAAGCGCCAAAATTAGTGAAAATCTTCTGGTGGAAAATCTGGTGCTTTTGAGTTGGAGCGAAATTGGTTGACAGTCACCAGAGACAAAACCCTTGTTTTTCACCATTTTTACTTCTATGATGATGAGTCCTCATTCCTTCCTAGAAAGGACCATTGGTAACCAAATGGACCCCTTATAGACCTGTAACTCTTGAGAGCGTAAAATGAAACCAAATGGACCCTACCAAATGGACCCTTACGGTCCATTTGGTTTCATTTTACGCTCTCAAGAGTTAAATTATATTATATCTGAATTACCTAATTTTCAAGAATCGACACATTTAGAAGATGTAGAAGAAATGCTATTCTGACAAACATTTTACCACTTATTTCACCTAAATTAGTCTGAGGGACTAAAATCAACATCAAATGGTGGTCCTTGGCTAAAATGAGGAATAAATAATGGGTCCTGATATGAAAATGGTTGAAACCCACTACTCTAGTGCATTTGGATTTCGGCAGTTGGCAACACTTGGCTTGGATCATCCCTGGGAGCTCCCTGGGGGAACGAGGAAGAGGCCTAACAAGTTGTTGTTGTACGCAATAAAAGGAAATGAAACCATCTCTAGATTCTCTACATCTGTGTCTTTCCACCTCTGGAACGTGCATGTATATTAGTGTTTACATTTATCTGGCTCCATCACAATAGATGCTGATTCTGGAAGGACATGTGAGGGTATAGTGACTTGTAGTAAATTCAACATTTGGCTCTGAAGACGCAAGTAAAAAGTGCTCCAACTTCTCTTGTATTATAATTGTTATATTCAATTTGTCCCACTGCTGAGCATAGGGCCCTTATACAAATAACTGGCTTACACACTAAACCCACAGATGGCTCCATCCCAAAGGTACTTTATGGTAGGTTGAATCTGCTTATACAGTGTATCTACACAAGAGGGGGGGAAAGCAGGCAGCGCAAGTTCAAATTAAATGTTTTTATTCATGTTGAACAAAAGACATGGCTTACAGGTCTATAGATGCAGTAATTTGTTACATAATTACATTTTATCTAAATATTTTCATTATTAACGCTAGTTCAGATAAGCAACACACCAACATAACTGTTAAGAATCTACAGGTTGTGGCCGGTCCTCACTATGCCCCAAAAACAAACAGGAGTGTGTGTGTGTGTGTGTGTGTGTGTGTGTGTGTCCTCACTTTCCTGTTAAAAATATTTTTTAAAAAAGAGGTTTTCAGCTAATCTAAGTGAGTATTTGGGATAAGGGTACCCCCAAGTGTCCAGAATGACCCTTGGTATTTTCGTAAATCAATCAGAAGTGGTGGTCCTCAGTTTATATGGATTTTGGGAGGACCTCACTTTATACCAAAAACAAGGATGTGTGTGTGTGTGTGTGTGTGTGTGTGTGTGTGTGTGTGTGTGTGTGTGTGTGTGTGTGTGTGTGTGTGTGTGTGTGTGTGTGTGTGTGTGTGTGTGTGCCCTTGTTCTCCTGTTTCCTTGTGCTTGTCTGGACTTGATTCACCTGACATAGACATATGAGAGAGAGAGAGAGAGAGAGAGAGAGAGAGAGAGAGAGAGAGAGAGAGAGAGAGAGAGGGGGAGAGGAGAGAGAGAGAGAGAGAAAGAGAGAGAGAGAGAGCAGAGAGAGAGAGAGAGAGAGAGAGAGAGAGAGAGAGAGAGAGAGAGAGAGAGAGAGAGAGAGAGAGAGAGAGAGAGAGAGATGCAGTGTGTAGAGGAGAGAAAGAAGTGACAGAGAGAAAAAAAGATGGGCAGAAAGAGAGGGAGAGAGAGAGATCATCTCATCACTCCTCTATCTCTCCCTCCAGCTCTCCTTTTTTTCCACATCTGCATTCTTTTCTTCCCTTGTCTATAGTGTTCCTCCAACCAGCCACTCTCACATGCATGAGCGCAAGAACACACACACGCGCGCGCGCACGCATGCTGTCCAGTCAGCAAATTGCAGTGGCGTGGATTTAACACTTATTTTACTCAAGTAAAAGTATCAACTACTACTTAAAGTAAAACAAAAGTATTGCCGTCAAAATGTACCTAAAAGTACCAAAAGTAAAAGTAGTCATGATGCAGTAGGCTATGTTTAAATGTTTATATTAAATATATTTTAAGAATATCAGATCTAGCCTATAAGCTGGTGAAGCCTGCATAAGCCTGATCGCTTTGTTGAGCGTGTTTACTAGAAATGTTGGTCTGAACATCAAGATGTGATTAATGATTTTTTTTCAGACCTCCATTATGTATTATTTATTTCCACACAAAAGCATTGGCGATAAGGGTGTTTTTAATGATATAAAATGCTGAAAATGGGTGGAATTCCCCTTTAAGTGACGAAAAACAAAACAATGGAATAAATTGCACCGATTTTCAACATTTTACTAGAGCTGTTGCGTGGAAATAATGTGTGGATGACATCATAACGAAATATCCACGCAACAAAGGTAATGACAGTAACATGATGAAAATGGGTAGCCTAAATGTAGCCCAAATTATAGTTACTTTCCACCAGCGGTTACCTGCTGTCTCCATGGACTGATCTGATCCACCAGAACCACACCACGACCCACTGAGACCAGACCAGCCTCATCATCACCATCCTCCTCTTCCCTTCAGTGCACTGATCCAAAACTTCTGTGTGTTCAGAAGTTTAGAACCACTCCAATGCGTCCCCACAGACTGATGACTGTTCCAGTGTTCCCACTGACTGGTCCAAAAACGACTCCAATTAAGTTGCCACAATCAAAACTCTAACAAAAACACATTCCAAAACGTCCCGGACTCGATCTGCGCTGTTCACACAGCCCCCCAAAAACGCTCCAAGATGTCTCAAACTCTTCCAAAACTGACCGAGCCGGCGTCTTATGAACAAACACCACGATCAACGTTTCTATATCGCGCTGTAGTTGTTCAGTAATGACACTGATGTCATATCAAGCCGCTCGATCGTTCATCTTCACAGGACTAGTGAGTAGCCTACAAGTTGTTGGCCGCACGTTTCCATCACAGCAACAATAAACAACACATGATCCAGCTGAATATACGAGAAGGAAACGGATTAGGAAAATAGTGTGTCCATCACCACATTATTGGTACGCGTGCCATTCCAATTCCAAGCGCCTAGGGTGCGCGCGCATGCACCGCACGCCGTTGAAACATCTCTTGATATTCCACAAGCCTTTGCAGTAACGGTACAACCAACAAACCGCCGTACGGTATGCGTGTGTTCCTCTCTCCTCTCCTCTCCGGGCAGACCGTTACGCAGAGCTGCTGCTGCTGTTGTACCGCTCTGTCTATACTCTGTAATGCTCTCCTCCAGTATGTATGAGAGAGAGAGAGAGAGAGAGAGAGAGATGGGGGCGTAAAAGAGGGAGAATTGGAGATAACAGATGGATGAGGACAAAGTGTGAAATGATGATGGGAGAGATCGCAAGCGTGTGTGTGTGTGTGTGTGTGTGTGTGTGTGTGTGTGTGTGTGTGTAATTTCGTGTTAAAGCTGCATGTCATTAGTACAGTGACTGTGACTGTACCGGCTGAGTGACAGACATAATTATGAGCTGTCCTGTAATTGGACAATTGTCCTGACACTCAGACAAAATGCTCTGTAATTGGAGAAGTATAATGCTGTACAATTGAGCCGGTAACAATGTGGCAGTGAACAATATGTGCACAGTTCAGTTCAGCAAGTTCACAGACAATGGGACTTGCTGCATGAAGAAGCGTACATCAGAGACCCTACCTGTGTGTTTCCAACCCAGCTCTGTGGTTTTGCTTTCCATGATGTGCTGCTGGCCACATTTGTCATGACGTCTATGGCCATTTTTGGCCTGGCTGAGGACACCCGCTGCTGAGGATTGAGTTCTTGGGCTAAAAGGTGAAGACATTGTGCGCTAAACTAATGCTTGGAATGGATCATGAAAAAAACTTAGTTGGACATGTCACATGCTATTAGTGACTGTTTAAAAAAACACTTTGGGGTGTAAACATATACACTGGGGACAGTAAAAACACAAAAAATCTTGAAAAATGTAAAATTCATGGTGGATCCCCTTTAAAGCATGAAGGTTGGCATGTTTTCCTGCCAGGATGTTAATGGTAACGTCACAAGAAACCCCTATAAAAACACTACTGTATATGTTCAATACAACTGCCGGTCAGGTGGTGAGGATCAATCATATGAAGACAGGTTAAAATTAGTGAAGTGGTTGTTTAAGGAAAGTTTCACTCTGATGGTTGAGCTTCTAGTATACACATGTACAAACACACGTGCATGCAGCCTTGCACGCACGCGTGCGCCCACGCCCACATGCATGGATGCATGTGACATGCACACAATACATTCCAAGTCCACATTGACAGTAAGTAGTGCATGACATTCCTGAATGACATCACTAGTGGCGGACAAGTCACGACATCTTATACACTAAATACAATTACTTCAGTATCAGACTATGGTAATTACATTTTCCAGTATCTTAAGCATGCATTTTCATTGAAACATACATTTTACATACATTTTAAACTTTTTGAAGACTATTTTCGTCCTAGAGAGTTGCTACAAAAGGAAAATAGGAGAGAACCAATTGTGCAGCCTTGTGGGAAACGGAGAATGAATACCGATATAAGTATAAGGTGTAACTGTCTATGTGCATAGGGTCACATAACGAAAAAACATATAATGTAGATGACAAACTATGAAGTACTACCTCCAAATAGACACTAAAAACTCAGTAGCCTGTGGCTTTTTATCACCACAGGTGTGAACATGGCACTAACACAGGGATGTAAATGGATCCTTGAGGGCCTATAGCTGAGGAAGCAGCAGTGTTTCTGTTAATTATACAACACAATAAAACTTTATTAGTCTCCAAGGGCAATTGAATTTAGAGCTCAATATAACCCACAGGAAACAGACGTGAAGAGAGAGACTGACAGTAACCAATCACTGGTGGAAACTAAATAAAGTAGTTAGTAGTAGTAGTAGAGTTTTGGGATCGTCTTGACAGACCATAGGCTACACAAGACTCCTCATGCGTGTCCAGAACCTTTCATAAAAGAAACATGCCACTAAATGGAGGCACCATGGTTGTGGCACAAAGACTCCGCTTTGCTGGACATTGCCACAGAGCAAAAGATCAGGTAATTTCGCAGGTAACCCCAGATCGCAAAGAACAGCCATATTCTCTGTGGAGACTACCCTGCCCATCATGAGGAACACCTCTTTTTGGCACCTTGCCAAAAATCTCTGGCACCATGCCAAGACAAGTCAAGAAAAAAAATATAAAACGTACTTCGGGGGACAGGTCTCCATCAACATAGCAAGTGGCATTTCATCCTCAATCTAGTGGTACTGTGTGCACATTGCACAGTGTCACCATAATGGGATGCTGATTCAGGTCCAACCTGCAGGAATAATTCAGGAGAGCATGTCCACCGATTAGTGTGAAATTAGTTAGATAGTTACATTCGTTTTTGTTCAATTCCGTGTTGATGTGTATGACAGACTGAAAATATACAGTAGATAAATGTGTTTGAAAATGCAGTTTAAAATGACAATACTGACCTCCTGAGGTCAGACTGTGTAATCACAGAGCTTCAGTCTGATTCCAAGTTGCCCTGCACTCCACCCTCTCTGTCTCCTATTTTGGATTTTAATTCTACACACATTATTTATCTCTAGTTTTTCAATTCTGGAAAGATAGAGATTACATAGTACACATACCACATGAATAAAATTTCATCTAATGAGCAGTGTTGGGCAGTAACGGATTTTAGATTACATATTATTGTAATAATATTACTTTTGCTCCAAAAAGTAAAGTAACGAGATTACTCTGCCTCTAATAAGTCTATGCATTACTTTGCAAGTAACGCCAAGTTACTTGTTTAAAATGAGCTTGTTGTTGAATGCAAAAATAGAACAGATTTACAAGATATCGACAGATACTGTAACAGAGATGGGCAGTAGATTGTAGATCCAGTCCACACGCTGCATCCTGCGCACAGTTATGTACACTACAAATCGCTTGCTGCTTTATTTTGTATTTTATTTTTAAATACAAGACCTCAACTGTCTTTTAAAAAGTCAAAGGTCAAAGAGACTATTATTATTCCAATAAATTGGATTCAGTTCTAAAAAGAGCTCGCTAAACAGATTATGTTGTACATCTCTATTTTTTCAAAGGTATGAAAGTAATAACGTAATATGTAATATACCACTCTTCGATTCCAGTAATAATTAAATAATGATATTACTTTGTCTAAGGGGTAATATTGAGCAACACTGCTAATGAGTATATCTAGTCTCAGTAATGATTGATGTATTTTTCCTTTGGTGATTTTTACCCCTTGAAAACACCACCGTTGGAACGAGAGCACACAGATCAGCGCTGCTGCTGGATTGGTTGTTTTCTTCCTCCCTTCCTTTATAAGGAAATCCCTGTATGGGTCCAATATGGGGTCCCTATCATGGCTCTGCAGTACCATGATATGACAAACAGGGTGGCGTCAAGAGTGCTAAGGTTATTATAGAGGTCAATTTGTATTGGTGGTATTTGGGGTTCCCAGCCAAAAACGCTTAGAATGCCTGTCATAAGGTGGAAAGGGGGCACTTCGTGGTAACCCTGAGCACCATCTGATGGAAAGACTAAAAAAAAACAAGATCATTGGCACCGAGTGAGTTAAGGACAAAGTATACATGCTGTAAAATGACAGCATTGTTCAAAGTAGTTATCGGGCAAAAACAACACATTTGATAACATTCCTGTAATGGTGTTTGATGATGACTTACTGTATAGAGGACCTGTAGTGTTGACACCTTTGTTGACATATAAAATGGTTTATTTGAGTTCAGAAGAAACACCTCAATAAAGACAAAAGACTGTATAATGTAAATAAGCAATACATATAACAAACTAACTCAGCTGTCTTTGGCATCTTCGAAATATGCACTATGACAATCCAAACACACATCTCAACACACAGTGAACAGCTACACAAACCCAGCAGCTTGTCAACACTTTACTGCACCATTATTGCAATACTTATTGCAGTGCATATCAATTCATACTGTAATGAACGTGACTTTTCAATCATGAAAGTATGGTCTGACACTGATAAGAATAATAATAAAAAACAGACACAAGATAAACCAAAAGACCAAATGCAAGAAATCATTAATGTTAATTTGATTCAGTTGTGTTGTTACTTGGCTTTTTGTCTTTATGAATCATCATGTGTGTTTTCAGATTACTTGATCTAACAAAGCCTTTCTCACAAATGGTACAAGAAAAGGGCTTTTCACCTGTATGTGACCTCATGTGTATTGTTAGCCTACCAGATTCAGCATAGCTTTTACTACAGACTGTACACGAAAAGGGCCTTTCACCTGTATGACTCATCATGTGCGTTTTTAGATGACTTGAGTTAATACAGCCTTTACCACAAACTGTACAAGAAAATGGCTTTTCACCTGTATGAGTCCTCATGTGTGATTTTAGATCAGTGAAGTTTTTACCGCAGACTGTACAAGAAAAGCGCTTTTCACCTGTATGAGTCCTTAAGTGTGTTTTCAGACTACCTGTTTCAACAAAGCCTTTACCACAAAATGCACAACAAAAGGGCTTTTCCCCTGTATGAGTCATCATGTGTGTTTTTAGGTGACTTGAGCTAGCACAGCCTTTACCACATACTGTACACGAAAAGGGCTTTTCACCTGTGTGAGTCCTCATGTGTGTTTTTAGTTGACTTGTGTTAGTACAGCCTTTTCCGCAGACTGTACAAGAAAATGGCTTCTCGCCTGTGTGAGTGGTCATGTGTGTTTTTAGAGTACCAGTTTGAGCAAAGCCTGTTCCACAAATTGTACACACAAAGGGCTTTTCACCTGTATGAGTCCTCATGTGTGTTTTCAGATTTTCCTTTCGATTAAACACTCTGTCACACTCTGTACAGCTAAAACCTTTCTTCCCTTCGTGACTCCTCATGGTGTCAATTTGTTGGGATGATTTCAGGTCCTGGGGCAGCTGTCCTCCCACATTTTGTGTGTTTTGTGATTTCAGTGTGTTTAAAGCAGACTGATCTTCCCTCGTCTCCTCCCAATCATCACTGTCTTCAGTAATGTCAGATTCAGAACGGTGTGAAGAGAGGATCTGGTCATCACCTGTTGTTTGTGATCGTACCCAATACTCTATATACGCTTGTGTTTTCATGTGTTCATTTGAGGTGCTGGCTACAGGCTCTGTCTCTATGTTTTCATCATCAGCTTCAATTTTCACTGCTAGTAATGTCGACCCACCAGCATCTTCTGGTCGTTGAAGTAGGTCCGCTTCTTCATCTTTAATCTGTGGAAGTTGAGGTTCCTCCTGGACTAGACCGGAGCTCCTCTCTTCTTCAGATATAACCTCCTCTTTACACACAGGCAGAGAGTCTAGGAAAACAAATACAAAGAGGACCATTTTCCACCAGAGTTTAACCTGTCCGGTTCTCAGTCTATGAGGTAGTGCCCCAAGTAAATTGATATATGATAACCGTAGTAGCTTTTTCATATTCATCACACATTTTGTTATTTTCACATATTTTACTTAAAGTTCTAAATTGGAAAATTATGAAAAAAAAACTGCAAAACTGCTTGCCAATCTGAATGGAGGCGCAGGAGTGTTGTGTGATGTGATGATGGAGGCATGTATGTGAAGGCTGGTGTGTGGATTGAAGGCTGAAGAGTGTTGTACCTCTAGCATTACATTAGTAGTGTGAGGAGGAAGCATCCGAGCCACTGTTGACTTAAAAGAACCCTGGCTAATTAGACAAATATCCCTAAAACATTATAGTTTTCTACACAAAACAAGAAATAAATTAAACCACCTTAAATATTTGATTTCTTTCAAAAATAGATAATTTTTCAATAGGAACTACTCTTGGCGCAGGTTGATGATGTCATACAGTATGTACGTGTGTTCCAGATCTATGGAATGCATATGCTAATAAAAACAACTTAATGCTTCCTAACGATAATATGAACATCACGGCTATATTTTAAATGTAGCTGTGATATTGTGTCAGCTTCTGTGGCACATGAAATTGGAACGTACAATCCATATATTCGACAGGGCTAGACTGCATCTTGGTTTGCCGACCCCTGATCAGGCTTTGCACTGCCTTTGCACTGCCAAATAAAGTTCATTTTCCATAACATCCTTGGTTGTAAGTAGGACCTACTTCCTGACTAAAGTTCCATGACTAAAGTTACATGTTACAAGGAACGCAAGCCAAACAGGCTCCAGGAGGAAAAAAGGGGGTGATTGACAACTGGAACACCACCAGGTCCACTTAGATTGTAGTTATTGCCAGAGCAACAAGACACAAGCTACAACCATTGGAAAGGTTATCATACAGTAGATCTAGATCAGTGAGTCTTCTGACAGCAGATTACTTAATAGTTGAATTAACCGAATAGCTTCAGTAGATTCATTATGATTTTACTATACTTTTACTGTTAATAATACATTTACTAAGGCTGTTGAAAAAATCGAGTAGATCACCTGTTTTGCTAAATATTTAAAAAATAAACAGATCATTTTTTTCTCAGATTTCTTTTTATATTCAAATCCTGTACCGGAAAAGACGGCATATTTTGGACACAATTCGAATGGTGATTAAAATAATAATAATTAATTGGTTAATCTGATTAAATATTTAATCATTCAACAGCCCTAAAATTTATTAATAGTAGTGCCTAATTGTATTTCATGGTACATGTGGTACATGTCAATGCATTGATGTAGTCACATTATCGATGCTCAAATAAATGCATCTTTACACCCAGTGTAACGGACCACATTTACAATAAAAGAAATACTGTGAGTGTTTTAAACTTACTGAGATCCATGGTCTTCAGGTTCCTAACTTCCTGCTTATTATAAACACTGCTGGCTGGAGAACTGATCTACATCTGCAAACTGGACGCCACACAATTGTCTGAAATGAAGGAATACAATAAGCACTTTAATACTAACGACTTTAACGAGACATGAAAAACGTTTGATATATGTATATATTTTTTTACTCTGAACATCCCCAGTATTAGATATTTGATTTTCATTTTAGCTGGTCTGCCCCCTTCCTACCTAAACCCATGTGAACTTCCATTTTAAGCATGTTGGATTCAACAATAACCATCCTTTCTTGTGGTACTATAGGCTACTGCCCTTCATATATGACCATGTTTGTTTTATTAAACGTTTTTTTTTTGTTTGAGCTGTTTTTCCGCTCCAACTACCGTGTGTGTGTGTGTGTGTGTGTGTGTGTGTGTGTGTGTGTGTGTGTGTGTGTGTGCGCGCGCGCGTGTGCGCGCACACGCACACACGCACACATACACACAGGCAGACACACACGCGCGTGTGCAAGGGACCCACTTAAGTGGCCCTTGAGGGACTTTCAGGAGGTCCCGAGCTAAATAGTAAAAATGACCCTTATGGGTCTGACTGTAATTTAGAGATTGTACAAATGGAACCCGCTGGATTTAGACAGATTACCTTCAATCAGCGGAGAAAATGGATCAGTCCAGTAGTTTTGATCACCAGATCACCGGACGTTTGTATCCCTCGCCAACCTTAAAACTCTGTTCGGACCAATGCGATGTCGAAAAGTGTGCTTCCCCGCATACTAGAGAGTTGTGAAGTTGAATGCCATAGTTGTCAGCGACGGGTATATAGCGTTTACAACGCTGCCCGTTGGTGCTTTCCGTTATGAGTTTATACTAGATGGCCGTGGTTGTTATTATTATCATTATGACCTATGGTTATTTACTCAATTAGAACGTCCGGGGCAACCACAGCCGGCTTAGAGTATATACAGATATACGACATCTCCGTTCACTTCCATGGAAAGGTCTAATGGCGGCTGCTCTACGTAGACTTCTATTGAAGGGGGACAGCCATGTGTGACCTGGAACGGAAGTAGGTAGAAATGCATTGAACTCCATAAATGTATCTATACCTGTATATGTTGAACTCAGGCAAAAGCCCAGCTTTAATGTTCTTAAATGCCCTTATTTTAGATAAACCTCACAGAGACCATTTCCAACTTCAGCTTGTCACAGTTCAAAACTACAGCGAGCAGGCGCACTTTTCTGCCCCCTCAATGTCGCAACTCACATGTTTCACACATGGGCATTACTCGACCCTTCTTACCGTATGTCGCCCCCTGGTGGAAAACGTGTATAAGTGAAGCCAGCCTCCTGTAGTTGTTGCCCTCTCTATCACTGCAGTGCGAATTCAGTTGTGTTTGAATCTGAATGTATTGAATTCAGGTCACTGCATCATTTTGTTATTATGGTGTAACGGTGCATTCTCATGCTGCGTTCAAAAGGGCAGATACAAAAGATACAAAACAACAGCGCATAATTTGTACTTTGTATCTTTATAGCATTATCAAGTTAAAATAAACCCATAAACCAATATCATTCATCAACCATGTATCGTGATACTTATCGAATTGCTGTTGTAATACAAGTCTAGTCTGTAGTGTAGCCGAAAAATGGAACCAATTTGAACCAAAATTATACATGTGGACAAAAACACAAGAAAGAAATGGAAAAACAGGACACAAATGAGCAAACTGCATTTTTCCAGTAATTAAGATTATGGAACAAAGCAAAGTTATGGACTCCCATAAAGCAGTTAGGCCTATACTGCTGTCTCAATTTCAAACTTCAATACTGTAAATATCAAGCTTGTTTTATGACAATTACATAAACATACTAGTTTGTATTTGTCAATAGTTTTTTTTATTCACTACCATAATGTTCAAGAAGTATTGGCTGTTTTATTTTCAGAGAAGAGATCACAGGTAACTGGGAAACAAGCAACAGTGTAACATCCAGAGGTCATGTTTAGGGTTTATTTCATGTGAACAATTATGCTATGATAAATGTTTACAAATAATAACATTTTGTGTATTTTTGTGATAGTGTTTGTCTCTGTATCACAACATACACATGCATTTCAACGGCAGTATTTCAATGTTCACAGGGTTGAACACAATTATTCCCCAGAAAGAAAGCTCTCAATTTGGATTCCAAACTTGTACAAAGGTAACTCTGTAGCGCTGTCACATATTGTTAAAAGAGGATATATTTTAATATTGTGTTTAAAAGTGTACTGTATGTCTATGTGTAATAATGGGCCAGAATTTAACTCCATCCTTTAAGGGTAAGGTCCTATACTTTTATGAAATATAATGGCTTTGTATTGATTTTCATCTTGTTCCAAGGCAGGGTTCGTTTTGAATGGCTATGTTTATGATTGATGGGGTGGGTTGATTCACGGGCCTGATAGTGACTGCATGCACCATTACGTAAGTGTTGGTTGGCAGCTTATGGAAGTAAGAAAATGAGAGACCATCAAGAAGCCCTTGGGAGACCTGGTTCCGTTTGTTTAATTATTTCATATAATAACTCTATAATAATGTGAAATATCGGTGGAATGTAGTCAAGGCCACAGAGAGCTGTCAAAAGGAGGAAGCGCTGTGTGTGCGTGTGTGTGTGTGTAGGAGTGTGTATGAGACACTAACCTTTTTGTAACATTTCATAATGATTATTGACTTTAGGAGCATGCGTATGAGCGTGTGCGAGACGCAAACTTTAAATTACCTACTGGAGTGATGGTGTCAGCATGCGGGTGCAAACAAACTGTTTCTTTTCATACACTTTTGATTCTGTGGGTGTTTATACCTGACTTTGTATTATCATTTTCAGTATATAAAGGTTCCTTCACTTTACATCAATTGGAGCATAGGAGATCATCCACCAAACCGTGATCTATAAAACAGTTTAATTTCAAACCGTTACAACTACAGTATAAGAAACTATATCATAGCAAAAGGACATTAAATTGTAGAATGTAAAAATGTAGAGTGTAAAAATGTCCATTTGGTAAAATGTTTAAGAGTTAAATTAACACTGATGATTTGACAGCACCTAATATTGATGAATAAACTGTTTGACCTGACAGTCATTTGACTCTAGTAGAGAAGAGTTCGAGCAGCAATGCATAAGGCCTTTCTCTGTATTTCTGTGTGTGTGTGTGTGTGTGTGTGTGTGTGTGTGTGTGTGTGTGTGTGTGTGTGTGTGTGTGTGTGTGTGTGTGTGTGTGTGTGTGTGTGTGTGTGTGTGTGTGTGTGTGCATTATGCGTACTGTACGCACATCTGCACGCACACAGCACACTATTTGTCCTTCTCGGTGGATAATCCTCTCCCATCATGCCATGCTTCCCTGGTGTTCCTCAGGGCTTGTGTTCTCTCTGGGTCCACCAGTGCGTAGTCAACACGTGCACGCCTGCCACCACATGCACGCTCCTCACACACGCCAGCCCTTGTGACTCCAAAGTCTTCTGTGCACCGATTCTGGAAAAGACAGAATCAGTCACAGTGAATTTGTGGGTACTAGACCTATGCTCATCGTGCCACTGGCCACTGTTGACCACTGAACTATAGTATAGTTCTATATACTTTAGTATGTCTGCCCCTTTTGTGTGCTTGTGTACAGTATACTGTATCTATATTTGTTTGTAAATGGTAAATGGTGCATTAATATAGCACCAAAGTGCTTCACGTGCAGATCGGGAGAAATTTGGGATTCAGTGGCTTGCTCAAGGACACTTCAACATGTAGACAGGAGGAGGAGCTGGGAGCTGGGATTTGAAACGCCGACCCATTGATCATTGAATCACCTGTTACATACTGAACTTCAGCTACCCTTTGTCTGCCTGTATCCTCAAAAGCCAGCCATTATAGTCCGCCTATGTCTGAAGAGTGCAAACTGAAAAGGTGACTTGAAGTAAACAAATGCCACATGTGACATTTGATTGCTTGGAATTCTACAGGTGAGGGGGCCTAGGCTCATTTAGGACTTGGGTCCACTGGCAGAGCCTGAGCAGAGCCTTCTGTGGCGATTCTGGACAACCATGCATCTGACAACTCAAAGCCAGACACTGCACTCCCTATGGTTGTGTGGAACAGGATGTTTGGGGCGAACTGTTGTCAAATCACATGAATTACACACATGTACACACACATACATGTACATGTGTATGTTATACACAGACACACATAAAGAGATGTGATTCATTTGTTGTAAGGCTTGTTGCTTTACTGTACCATTCTGTTAGGTGTAGATCGTCCAGTGTGCAGGTCCAGATCCAGGTATTCTACTTGTTTGACCTCTCTGGCTCGCCGTAGGGCGGGGCTGCTTGCCCCTCCTTCCACAGTTCTATGATACATTAACCTGAGCGACTGCATGCACACACGCAAACACACACAAAGTTGTTTTTATAGTAATTTAAGTGAAGAGTTAAATGTCAGCATTGTGTAGCCTATCAATAGTAGGCTTTCAGGCTCAAAGCTTGTCAAATGCTTGTGTTTTGAACTTGTGGATTGGCAATTAAAGAAACAAAAGTGTGATCTTGGATGGGATTTTTTGGCGCAACATATTTTTTAGAAGGTGGTCCAATGCCTGTACACTAATACTGGAGAAATCCAGACCAGTGGTATAGAAAAAATACAAATAAAATAAGAACCTCAGACATAACATAATTGTGCCTTTTTAGAGAAGCTTGTTTGACAAAGCACTGCATCATATTTGGTCATTATGAAAGAGTCAGAGGTACAGTACGCTATGGATACCGGTATGTAATCTTTCACCTGCACCACACATTATTGGTTGTAAGGAAATGGCCAGTCCAGTATTCTCCTTCATTTTGGGGGTCGTTATTTGATATTAAGAAATTTGAGGACTACTCTAAGTAAGTTTGAGTGACAGGTAGTATGGCGCACCGACTCTCCGGCACTGTGGTGCAGGGAGGATGCAGTTGTCATGGCAACGTAGCTGTCGTCTGGGTCATCTGAGTCGGAGGATGGGGAGGAGCTGTGGGCGGAGCCACCCTTCACGGACGGCCGGGAGGAGGGGCTAAAAACAAAAAATGCATGCGCGCGCGCACACACACACACGCACAGAATGGGTTTGAATAGGTTATTATAACACCATTTCTGCACTTCGAGTCAGTTTCAAGAAATGTCCACTCTCCCTCTCTCTCACTAATAAAAGCCTACCTGTATATACCTATTATAATAAATATTTAATTGACGTATGTGCTGATTCTGCACAAGACCACTCAATGTCACACATGCACACATGCACACATGCACACACGCACACGCACACGCGCACGCACACACACACACACACACACACACACACACACACACACACACACACACACACACACACACACACACACACACACACACACACACACACACACACACTTACTCTCGTGTGAAGGTGCGAGTGACAGGTGAGTGGACAGGGGGAGGGACTTCCTCCCAGTCCTGCGATGGAGTGATGTCCAGTGGGAGGGGCTTAGCTTTAGAATGATAGAAAGAGAGAAGTGAGAGTCATTATTTTATTTTATTTTGAATACACAATACTGCTTGCACACCTATTTCCTGTTTATATGCCAACCTCCTGTTTAAAGATGAAGTGCCATGATTTTTTCCCCACTCTAAAACATAAACATGAGGTATTTTTGTTATTATTGGTGGAAGAATTGTTTCAAAAGAGTGTACAGTAAAAGTGTTGAAATGTTGTTTTTATGGGTGCACCCCGACCAGTTCATTAAGTATGCCTGGTTTGCCTAGTGGGTGGTGACGGGTGGAACTGAAGCCAGACCCACAGCTTTAGTTGTATGATAAAGGGGGAGGGGTTAGAGGAGGGGCTGGTGTGTGATGTCACTACATTACAGTTTTTTTTCCATTGGCACGTTTGACTGGAAAGGTTTCAGTCCCCGGGAAGAAACCTTTAATACATAGGGAAGACATCATTGCACATAAAACCTACACCAAGGGGTCCAGTTAAATTCTGTCACCTCTTAAACATATACAAAATTGGAAAAAATACAAAAGTCACGACACTCCATCTTTAAGCTTCTGACAGATGACTTCTGTGTGCACTGTACTGTATGTTTTCCCTACCTTGTACTCAGCATAAAATTCCTTTACTTTGTATTTCTTTTGGCTCTTTCATGCCACAAATGCATTTTACATTGTGTATTCATTCTTGTTCACATTGATTTATTAATGTTGACTTATTATGGGAAAAGTACATGACCTGTATGTGCATGCACTTTGGAGCTGGAATGCCTTGGTCCACATTGCCACTTTGTCAGGCCATGCATTAATAAATACTTTTTGTTATAACTTTTCATCAGAACAGTGTGCCTTGGATATTATTTTAGTCCATGAACCCTAGCGTCCTCATTCTGAACGTTCAGCAAAAAGTAGCTAAACATTTGAGGAAATACCAGTGTTGCATTGCAATGTTGACTCAGCTTGTAAAGTGGATGGTCTATTTGCTCTTTTTGTGTAGGGGGACTAAAGTATAGATCAATGGGGGACCCCCAACTTTATGTGTATTTGAAAATATCATTCATGTTGCAACGCACACTTGTAACACACTATATAATGTTACCAATGACTATATGCATTTATTGCAACCATAGGCCACGGATTTTTATGAAAACCTGCAAAAGTCAGTATGTCCATCACACCACCACCACCACACATTCCATATGTTGATCTGACTCATCAAACACTGTACAATCAAGACACACTCCATATATAGCAACTACAGAATTCATTCCATATGTTGAGTTGATCCGACCGCCCATGCCAAAGTGCCAGCGTTTGCCCAGAAGCCTGCTGTCAACCTGGGGTATGTGTTCTCCCTTGTCACCCTCAGGGTGTTGTACTGGTGCATGATGTACAAAGTACGTTGTACATGCGTACTCTGTGCATGCGTAATTAGTGTGGTTGCCCGAAAAGGGCAACCAGACTATAGTAATTGTTACACTTTTTTATTATTATTATTATTATTATTAGTGTGGTTGCCCGAAGGGCAACCAGACTCTTGTATTACAAGTAGTTTAATATTATTATTGTTGTTCCGCCTGTTTTCGTCCCGCTACTCCTCGCACAGTTCTAGTAGCACGCACTTGTGCCATACATCATATCGAGCGGAAAAAATCAGAATCGTGTGCTTGCATTGTGCTAAGAGAAATATTACATAGTTTAATTAATATGAATTAATTAGTGCATTATTTTGCCCCATTGAAATGAATGGAAAAGTGCAAAAAGTAAAGTTCAAGTATTTTTCCCTCGTATACCATAAGGGCTATGCTTACACAAATCAAGGAGGGCGTTTGCAATAATTTTAAAAATTAATTGCATTATGACCTATATAATTACGTTATCGTTCGGCCAGATGGTGGCGCTATAACTGGTCACTGTACATTTTGGCCTATAACTCTTGAACCGTAGGTCGTAGAATCAAAATTCTTTTTTCCATAGATTCCTTGGATCATGACGCATCTCCCCATATAGGCCACGCCCATTTGCGTCAGGATAGATTTTCCGCCATTTTGATTTTTGTCCAAAACACACTTTTTGCCCCCATTCCTGCATATTTTGCCCAAATCTCACGAAAATCGGTACACATGATCTCTGGAGCTATCCAATCAAAACAGCGTTGGCAGAATTTTGATATCACGCATCGTTAGGCCGCAATAGCCTTCCGAAGTTAGTGGGAGGGGCCTATTTTACAGAAAAGGCCACAATTCATGCACCGAATGTCCAATCCACCCCAAAATGGAATCACAGGTCTAATGTGACGGCTTCAAGAGATAGCAGAGAGCAATTCCATTTTCAACCATAGGGGGCGCCACAAATGCACAAAATGTAAATATTTGTTGCAAAAAATGTCCAATCCACCCCAAATTTGAATCACAGGTCTTGGTTGAGCCCTTCAACAGAGGGCCAAAAGCAATTCCATTTTCAACCATAGGGGGCGCCACAAACGCACAAAATGTAAGTTTGTTGCAAAAAAAAACGCCATTCAGGGGGAATAAATGCCCTCCAAACTACTTCCACGTGACCCCGGGGATGACGTAAAAGTTCACATCGTAATTGGCTACCGGAAGCTGCGGGGAGGTCGACGCAAGCGACAACGGCAACCACACTTTGCAATTGTTAAATTGCGAATATTCTAGTTAGTGTGGTTGCCCGAAGGGCAACCAGACTCTTGTATTACAAGTAGTTTAATATTATTATTGTTGTTCCGCCTGTTTTCGTCCCGCTACTCCTCGCACAGTTCTAGTAGCACGCACTTGTGCCATACATCATATCGAGCGGAAAAAATCAGAATCGTGTGCTTGCATTGTGCTAAGAGAAATATTAAATAGTTTAATTAATATGAATTAATTAGTGCATTATTTTGCCCCATTGAAATGAATGGAAAAGTGCAAAAAGTAAAGTTCAAGTATTTTTCCCTCGAATACCATAAGGGCTATGCTTACACAAATCAAGGAGGGCGTTTGCAATAATTTTAAAAATTAATTGCATTATGACCTATATAATTACGTTATTGTTCGGCCAGATGGTGGCGCTATAACTGGTCACTGTACATTTTGGCCTATAACTCTTGAACCGTAGGTCGTAGAATCAAAATTCTTTTTTCCATAGATTCCTTGGATCATGACGCATCTCCCCATATAGGCCACGCCCATTTGCGTCAGGATAGATTTTCCGCCATTTTGATTTTTGTCCAAAACACACTTTTTGCCCCCACTCCTGCATATATTGTCCAAATCTCACGAAAATCGGTACACATGATCTCTGGAGCTATCCAATCAAAACAGCGTTGGCAGAATTTTGATATCACGCATCGTTAGGCCGCAATAGCCTTCCGAAGTTAGTGGGAGGGGCCTATTTTACAGAAAAGAACACAATTCATGCACCGAATGTCCAATCCACCCCAAAATTTAATCACAGGTCTAGGGTGATGGCTTCAACTAACAGCCGAGAGCAATTCCATTTTCAACCATAGGGGGCGCCACAGATGCACGAAATGTAAATATTTGTTGCAAAAAATGTCCAATCCACCCCAAATTTGAATCACAGGTCTTGGTTGAGCCCTTCAACAGAGGCCCAAAAGCAATTCCATTTTCAACCATAGGGGGCGCCACAAACGCACAAAATGTAAGGGTTTGTTGCAAAAAAATGCCATTTGGGGGGAATAAATGCCCTCCAAATTACTTCCACGTGATCCAGGGGATGACGTAAAAGTTCACATCGTAATTGGCTACCGGAAGCTGCGGGGGGGCCAACGCAAGCGACAACGGCAACCACACTTTGCAATTTTTAAATTGCGAATATTCTAGTGTTAATGTTGCACTCTCTTTTGGAAACTTCGTCACGCTACTCCTCCCACAGGTTTTGTCGCATGCACCTGAGCCATATGTCAAATCGACCGGCTTCATCGGGAATGGTGTGCTTGCATTTTTCTAAGAGATCCGTTATGTAGTTTAATTTATATTAATTTATTAGTTATCCATATATTATAAGGGGACTTATAGGGGGAAGGTTGATGACTCCAGTTAGAATGATTTTCCCTTGAAGGCCATAAGTGCCATTTTTACAAGACATGGAGGGGAGGTTTATTATAATTGTGAAAATTACCTGAAAAATAATTACATGACTTGGCCTCATGGTGGCGCTATAACAGGCCACTTTACGTTTTGGCCTATAACTCTTGAACCGTAGGTCGTAGAATCAAAATTCTTTTTTCCATGGATTCCTTGGATTATGCCACATCTCTCCATATAGGCCCCGCCCATTTGCGTCAGGATAGATTTTCCGCCATTTTGAGTTTTGTCCAAAACACACTTTTTGCCTCCATTCCTGCATATTTTGTCCAAATCTCACAAAAATCGGTACACAGTATCTCTGGAGCTATCCGATCAAAACAGCGTTGGCAGAATTTTGATATCACGTATCGTTAGGCCGCAATAGCCTTCCGAAGTTAGTGGGAGGGGCCTATTTTACAGAAGAGGCCGCAATTCATGCACCGAATGTCCAATCCACTCCAAAATTGAATCACAGGTCTAATGTGACGGCTTCAACAGATTGCAGAGAGCAATTCCATTTTCAACCATAGGGGGCGCCACAAATGCACAAAATGTAAATATTTGTTGCAAAAAATGTCCAATCCACCCCAAATTTGAATCACAGGTCTTGGTTGAGCCCTTCAACAGAGGGCCAAAAGCAATTCCATTTTCAACCATAGGGGGCGCCACAAACGCACAAAATGTAACAGTTTGTTGCAAAAAAACGCCATTTGGGGGGAATAAACGCCTTCCAAACTACTTCCACGTGATCCCGGGGATGACGTAAAAGTTCACATCGTAACTGGCTACCGGAAGCTGCGGGGGAGCCGACGCAAGCGACAACGGCAACCACACTTTGCAATTTTTAAATTGCGAATATTCTAGTTGAGGGGGCGCCTCATAGGCGCCACCTCCTAGTTATTCCCGCTCTTTTTTATTATTATTTATTTATTCTGCCCCTTTTTTCGGTCGTTAACTACTTCCACATACTTTATGCTAGAATTTTAGTTCAAATTTTATACTGTTCGACTTTTTGCAGTGATTTATGCTTAAATTTATATTTTTATATTTTTTTTTAGTTTTTTAGTTTTTTAGTTTTTTAGTTTTTTTTTAGTTATTTTATAGTGAGGGTTAATGGAAAAAATGACACACTTTTTACAGTTGACTTTTTTGTGCTCTTATAACTCCGTCATACTTTTACTTTGAAATTCCGTTCAAAGTTTAAAATGTTCGGCTAGGTTTGAATTTTCATCGGTAAAAACAATATTTTGAAAAAATGTATACTTTTTAAAATATTAAACTTTATTTAAAAATATAATTCCCCATTGACAATGTATTGGTATTTGGCCCACTTTTGGCTCACTTTTGCAGCCTCATTACTCTGGCATACTTTGTCGTAGAAACATGATTTAAACTTTAAAACGGTGACACAATGGTCAACTTTGTGGTCGTTCAAACCGTATTCGAATATGTTGCTCGGTTTGTCCGCTATCGCAGTTCAAAGTGTGCATGGTTCGAGAAATTTAACGGAGCTTAGAGGGTCTCTCGACCAGTGAGCGAGTGAAACAGAGTGGGAGATGCAGTGTCTCGAGGTTCGGGTCATGACCGAACAAATCGTCCTCACGGCCACAATATTCGCTTTACACGCGTGGTTTTCGGACATTTTGTAGACAAACTTCTCGCCTTTCACCCAATGTCATCAAAAAAGCACAGACACGTTCAGAACCAGAGCTAAGGGCCTCAGAGCGACCCGACGTATGCTCCCGTGTCCCTATCAATTACATTAGAACCAACAGCATTTCACTTTTGACATTTTTTATCCAACATCGATTTTTAAATCGCTCCCATGACCATGTCTTTTATCGTACCAATACCACGATCGCACACAAGATACTTGATCGAGTCGGGACGCCCACGTCGAAAAAAGTAATCGCTTACGAGTTTTCGTTTTCGCGTGAGAGGCATTTGTTTGCGGCAAGTCCCAGGCATTGACTCCCTGTTTAACTAAGGAGCCAAAGTGCCTGCACTGATGCAGGTACAACAGGTGAAACAGATTAAGCCCTAATTAGCTGGCTGCCACTAGAGTTATAAGACCTCAATGAGTTGGACTGTAAGACCTTGTGAGCTTGTAGATCTGCAAAATCTGCAAATAGGCTTTATACACAGGAGGGTATGCAACAACACACACGCACACACGCACACACACATCCTATGGAACCAAATGGACCCGTAAGGGTCCATTTGGTTCCAATAGCATAAACCACACCCCCTCTGTCTTCCTATTGGCTGGTCTTTACACAGCTATAACTTGGGTTTGGAACATGCTACCGCCTCAATATTTGGTAGATAGCCTTCTTAGACCAATAGGAAGGAGTAGTACTGCTTAAGCCCGCCCCCTCTGTCTTCCTATTGGCTGGCCTTTACACAGCTATAACTTGGGTTTGCAACATGCTACCGCCTCAATATTTGGTAGATAGCCTTCTTAGACCAATAGGAAGGAGTTGTACTGCTTAAACCACACCCCCTCTGTCTTCCTATTGGCTGGTCTTTACACAGCTATAACTTGGGTTTGGAACATGCTACCGCCTCAATATTTGGTAGATAGCCTTCTTAGACCAATAGGAAGGAGTTGTACTGCTTAAGCCCGCCCCCTCTGTATTCCTATTGGCTGGCCTTTACACAGCTATAACTTCGGTTTGCAACATGCTACCGCCTCAATATTTGGTAGATGGCCTTCTTAGACCAATAGGAAGGAGTAGTACTGCTTAAGCCCGCCCCCTCTGTATTCCTATTGGCTGGCCTTTACACAGCTATAACTTGGGTTTGGAACATGCTACCGCCTCAATATTTGGTAGATAGCCTTCTTAGACCAATAGGAAGGAGTTGTACTGCTTAAGCCCGCCCCCTCTGTATTCCTATTGGCTGACCTTTACACAGCTATAACTTGGGTTTGGAACATGCTACCGCCTCAATATTTGGTAGATAGCCTTCTTAGACCAATAGGAAGGAGTTGTACTGCTTAAGCCCGCCTCTTCTGTATTCCTATTGGCTGGCCTTTACACAGCTATAACTTGGGTTTGGAACATGCTACCGCCTCAATATTTGGTAGATAGCCTTCTTAGACCAATAGGAAGGAGTTGTACTGCTTAAGCCCGCCCCCTCTGTATTCCTATTGGCTGGCCTTTACACAGCTATAACTTCAGTTTGCAACATGCTACCGCCTTAATATTTGGTAGATAGCCTTCTTAGACCAATAGGAAGGAGTTGTTCTGCTTTAGCCCGCCTCCTCTGTATTCCTATTGGCTGGTCTTTACACAGCTATAACTTGGGTTTGGAACATGCTATCGCCTCAATATTTGGTAGATGGACTTCTTGGACCAATAGCAACAAGTTAGCGCTACTTAGCATTATTGGCATTACTTAGCATTTTTAGCATTTTCACAATAATTGGCTGTACTTAGCATTATTAACAATACATAGCATTAGCATTACGTAGCATTATTAGCATTTTCACAATAGTTAGTGTTACTTAGCATTATCAACAATACTTAGCATTAGCATTACTTAGCATTATTAACTATACTTAGCATTAGCATTAGTTAGCATTATTAGCATTAATTAACATTACTAACATTTTCACAATACTTAGCGTTACTTAGCGCATTATTAACTATACTTAGCATTAGCATTATTAGCATCATATATTTTATTTTCTTCAACTTTTCACTTTTTCACGTTTTTTCACTTCCTTTTTCACTTTCCTTATCACTTTTTCACTTTTTCCACTTACCTTTTCACCTTCCTTTTGCCTTTTTTCTCTTCCTTTTTCACTTTCCTTTTTACGTTTTCACTTTTTTCACTTCCTTTTTCACTTTCCTTTTCACTTTTTCACTTTTTTTTCACTTCCTTTTTTCAACTTTTTAATAAGCCGTCTACTGTTCATAAGCAAGACTGAAACGTTTGGCGCCCCCTCGCAGTTTCTGCGGAAACTGCCTTTCTAGTTATTATTATTGTTTCCAGCAACTTTTTTTGGACCGCTACTAGTCCCACAGGTTTGACTGTACACACTTGAGCTATATGTCAAACTGACCGGAAAAAATCAGAATCGTGTGCTTGTATTTTGCTAAGAGATATGTCTTATAGTTTATTTTATATTAATTAATTTGTGGAATATTTTTCCCCATTGAAATGAATGGAAACGCGGTTTGTATAAGACATCTACGGGCGCATGTGTTTTGTACAACGGTTGCCAACGGGGTCGGTAGTTGGAGGGAACGAGGGCGCCTGCTGGCTGAAGCCCATACTGCACCGCAGTGTGAATCTGGCCGTGCACTAGCTCTTTGAGTAACCTCTGCTGTGTGTCTGTTTGACTGTTTTGTTTCCCAAATCCAGCCTGGTAATGTGAAAAAATGCAAAATAAATCTTTGGTTTTGGGGTTTGTGGGGTTAAAATGTCATCAAATGGTGGTCTGTGGCTCGAATGCTGAATAAATAGTGGGCCGTGGTTTCAAAAAGGTTGGAAACCACTGCTATAAAGCACAAAGCACAAGTGTTTTGTACAACGGTTGCCAACGGGGTCGGTAGTTGGAGGGAATGAGGGCGCCTGCTGGCTGAAGCCCATACTGCACCGCAGTACCCATACTGCACCGCAGTACCCACACATGTTTTATGCTAGCATTGGTACAAACCGTTTTTTACAACGGTATGTAAAAAGGTGTAGTTGCCAACGGGGTCGGTAGTTGGAGGGAACGAGGGCGCCTGCTGGCTGAAGCCCATACTGCACCGCAGTGTGTAGTATGTGTAAAATGTGCGGGCGCCCGTGAGTGAGTGAGTGAGTGAGTGAGTGAGTGAGTGAGTGAGTGAGTGAGTGAGTGAGTGAGTGAGTGAGTGAGTGAGTGAGTGAGTGAAGTCGAGTCATCTGGGGGAGTGTAATGACATCAATGCCAGTCTCTCTCCTTATATCAGTCGCTTTTTATTTCTCCTTTGTGTTATACATGCTGCGGGGGGGCAGGCGACAACGGCAACCACACTTTGCAATTTTTAAATTGCGAATATTCTAGTTGTTTCACTGTGTGTGTGTGTGTGTGTGTGTGTGTGTGTGTGTATATGTGCTGAGAGTGAAATAGAGTGAGAGAGAGACAGAGTGCGTGTTGCATGCAAGCAGGGAGCCAGGTATGGTACCGCCACTCACCCTTTCTTTGTGGCTTCAGGTTGCGGTGAACGGGCGGGGGTTGGTGGGGGGCCGGTGGCGGAGCCTCCCCGCCGACGGGGGGTCTTCTCCGGGGAGGCGGGGCGCGCAGGTGGCCAGCAGGAGGGGAGGGGCGGAAGCCCAGGTGAGCGGGGGGCGGAACCTGGCGGCCCAGAGACGCCAGGTCAGACGGCAGGGGGGGAGGGGGGAGCGGCGTCATGGAAACGTAGGCGGGGTCCTGGACGGGCGGGGCGGTTATGCTCGCTGGGAGAGGAGGAGGAGGGGCCGACCTGGGGAGGAGACATTCATTATAGAGCGTGGAAACCAAATAGACAGTCTCCATTGAGTCAGGCTACTACCAGAGAATGGGCCTGGTCATCAAATTGTTGGCTTATGTGACAAAAATCCACAGAAAGCAGCTGGTGCAATATGTTTGGAAGAACAGAGATGACATTGCTTACCTGGTGTTGGTCCTCAGAGGGGGCTCTGTGGTGGCAGCGCTCATGGGAACATAATTCTCGTCAGCCTCGGCATCAGCATCCTCACTGCAAACACTGCCTAGAGGCAGCATGCCCTTATTCATCTGACAGAGAGAGGGAGAGAGAAGGTGAATATTATCTGTGACTGAAATGTAATGTTTTATTCTGTTGCGTCTTATTGCATGGCATTATGTGTATATATACTGTATAAAGTATGTCTGTGAGTTTATTGTGCATGAACTTACAAAATATTTGTTGAAGCAGTCGCTGAATTCAAACAGGTTGCTTCTGTCTGACTTGGGAATGGAGTAGCACTCACCATCTAGTCACACACGTACACACACACACACACACACACACACACACACACACACACATGCACGCGCGCGCGCACACACACACACGCACACACACACACACACACACACACTAGGGCATTAACGACTTGAGATTTTTTCAAGTCGACTTGTCAGACAGTCAAGTCGATAAATTATCGATTTATCGTTTTATGGCCGGGGGGGGGGGGGGGGGGGGGGGGGGGGGGGGGGGTCCGTCGTGGTGGTTCTCCGAGGGGGGTCGGGGATCAAATGCTGCCGCTATGACGCCGGCGCAGTGCTTGCACAAAACACATCACGAGGCTACGCATGAAGCATGGGGCAAACAAAACAATATTGGCACAACGTCCACTATGGCCAGCCATAAAACACACAACGTTCTAACCACACGTTAGAACGCAACAGAAGACACACACGCTGGTTCTAACATAGCGGCCACATTATCAGAATACTATCCATTTACATGTAGCCGCTTCCTCCTCCACCACCACCACCATACCGCGCCGCTTTCTTTTCTGATCCATTCAGTAAATTAATGAGAACGACGCGGACAGAAGCATGCGTCCCGTGCGTACTGCGTAGCCTAATGCGAAACGAGGAACAAGACGGTCACTGTATTTCTCTTACACTGTTTGCTGTTCGATCTGATCCGTGTGCGTAATGATCAGTGGAACGCCGCGCGCCGAGAGCACAAGAGCGCATGCAGCGGCAGTAAGTTGGTAAGCCTAAATTAAGGCTTTACTCCGATAGAGTTGCAAAGGAGACTTCTGTCCGTGAGTGACAGTAACCAATATTACAGTTGAATTATATACACACGCGTCGCACGTATAGAGAAAGAAAAAAGGGGAAGACAAAGGTAAATGTTTAATTCCTCCTCCTTACTCCTTCGCTCGGAGGAAGGGGAAAAAACAACTTATCGACTCGTGCTTTTTAGAGTCGACACGTGTTATGCAAATCGATGCATCGATGTATCGATTTTTTGGTTAAAGCCCTAACACACACACACACACACACACACACACACACACACACACACACACACACACACACACACACACACACACACACACACACACACACACACCCACACACACACACACACACATATTGTGAAGATAAATCTTGGAACTTCAGCAGGTTGGTGCCTTGCAGGCTGGTCCCTTGGTGTATGAATGTGTGAAGTAATGGCTGAATGCAGTCTCTTTCACAATCTATGCACATTTATATAGCACCTATATTGCAAAGCACTGCACTGCACACAAATATCGCGTTTACATTCAACCATTCACACACAAGCAATGCAAGGCACCAACCAGCACATTAGGAGCAATTAGGTTTCCCAGTGTTTTGCTCAAGGACACTTCGACACTAACTTTGGGTTTGCCGGATTTGAACTGCCAGCCTTTCTACCCCTGAGCCACTGTGGACCTCCATTACGTGGGTCTGTAATTGGGTCTGATTCCTCGTCAGCTCACCTCACCTGAACTTGTGGACGATGTGGAGACAGATTTCAGACTCTCGTCGCTCTCTCCCACTCCTCGTCCTTCTCCTCCGAACGTCTTTGCTGACCCCGAGTGGGCTGCCACGGCGTCCCCCGAGGTTTCCGCCTTGGCCTTGGCTGCGGGTTTGGGCGGTCGTGGAGGGGGCACCGGGGGCGGTGCTTGGTTTGTGGGCTCGAGCAGGGGCGCGCAGCCGCCAAAGTGGGGAACGCGTTCGCAGCTGGCGCCGTCGGTGCTGTGCGTGTTGGCGTATGTGTGCACGTCGGAACACACGCTGTCGTCGTCTGCGAGCGAGATGGGCACGGGCTGCGGGGAAGAGAAGTCCAGGGAGAGCTTCCTGGGGTGAGGAGACGAGGGAAGTAGGCGAGAGGGGCGGGAGGCGAGGAGGGGAGACGCCACCGCCGCCACCGCCGCCACCGCCGCCACCGCCGAGCCTCCTCCTCCCGCACTCTTGCCACCGAGGTCACTTTTGGCGGAGTCAAAGGATTGGCTGCGGAGGTTGGTCGCCGCGGCAACTGTCCAGGGGGCGGTGGCAGTGCAGCAGGAGGGAAGAGGAGGGGCACCGCCGTTGGGGAGGGGGGAGAGCGAGGACAAAGAGGAGGAGATGGAGGAGGAGACAAGAGTAGGTCTGGAGAGGGAGAGAGAGAGGGGGAGAGAGAGAGAGAGAGAGAGAGAGAGAGAGAGAGAGAGAGAGAGAGAGAGAGAGAGTTGTTTTGGTGGCGAAAAAAGTACTCCAATTCTTTAAGTATTTTCAAAACATTACAAAAAAGCAGTGACAATAGCTGAGATATTAGGCTACTGTATGAGCTACTACTATAGACAAGTAAATACAACTATAGACAAGTAAATCAATTTCCTTTTGCACACAATTGTGTGGGCGGGTGTCGCATGTGTGTGTGCAAGAGAGTGCGTGAAGGCGTGTATACCTGTGGCTCTGACATTGATCCAACCAGAGATAGTCCTCTTCGATATTCCTGTTGACCTCCAGGTGGCGCACACTCACCGGGTCGTAAGGAGGAGGAACCGAGGCCATTACCGTTGCTGTAGAGCTGGGGGTGTGCCCACTGGTGGTACTTGTGGTGACAGAAGAGGGAGTGGTGTCAGGGCGTCTTTCATTAACTGCAGGGGGAAAAAAATAAACGATGTCCAGTATAACCCATTAGCACAGTGGTTTTCAACTTTTTTTTCATATCAAGGCCCATTATTTACTCAACGTTGATCGCTGTTCTGCATTCTAATTGTGTCGACATCTTGTTGATCATCAGTCTATATCTGTCCCTCGCTCTATACCCTGGTCGGTAGGGTTGAATCCACAGAGCTGGCAGATGGAGGACACCCATCTGTCCATGTCCTCTTGGCTGTCTGCTACCAGGTACCACACTCTGCCCTCTGTCTTCAGGTCAAACACAAAGCTGCAGGCCACGTCCTGCTTAGTGAATGAAAGGCCCGCATCTACCTAGAGACAGACAGACAGACAGACAGACAGACAGACAGACAGACAGACAGACAGACAGACAGACAGACAGACAGACAGACAGACAGACAGACAGACAGACAGACAGACAGAAGGTGATAGTTACACGTGACCTGGCACAGCATAGTGCAATACAGAGCCCAAGTCCCGCCTGGTTAAAGGTATAGTAAGTGATTTGGGGGATTTGGAAAACCCTCTGTCCCTCCCGGTAGCATGATGTACACATGCACACGCTCTAGAGTGAGGACAAGTACAACATTCCAACAACACATACACCAAGGCCCACCCCCACTCGATCCTGATCAGAGGAAGAAAGACCCTCTCATCCTGATTGGACAAAAGGCGTTTATCCCAAAGCCCAAACTGAAACTAGGGTTTATTGACCCCCAGGGGATCACTGGGGATACGGAGGAACTCCTCATATGGTCACCATACTCTATAGTAGGGAGGATTAACCAAAAACTATATTTGAATAAAGGGAAATCACTTACTATACCCTTAATAAACCAGATTCATAATGACACAGACGTGTTGACCCATCTTTTGCCAACAGCTGGATGTTACTAATGTACAATTACTAGTGTACGATCAATGCAGTTTTCATTGTTATGCACTAGGGCTGCAGCCGCTGCACCCGTGTTGTGTAGAAGTGCCAAAAGTATGTGTCACCATGGGGGTGTTGTGTCTTTGAACCTTGTGCCTAACATTGTGCCTTGGGGTTAGAGAAAACTGCTGTTGTATGCATTTCTATTATTCTGTGGTTCAAGTATTAATGCCAGTTTCTATACAGAATTCTTTACAGATACAAAGTTCCAGCCTACCATTATTTTCAATGGAAGCCAGCAGCGTAATCACGCTGAAGTAAACAAGACACAACTGATGTTTCTGATGTTTCAACTTTTGCGAATATGATTCTAAAATTAAAGTAAAAGTACTCATTATGCAGAATGTCCCATTTCATGTTATCACATATCTTGGCAATAATAGAACCCTGCTAAAAATGTTAGTGGTTAGTGTATGTTTCATAATAAGGATCAAAATGTACAAAGTAATAGTAGAGATGGTCAAATAATTGGAGTGGATTTGCCTCTGAGATGTAGTGTAAAGTACTGAATATTGGGAATACTCCAGTAAAGTTAACAAAAAGTAAGTACAGTAGCCTCAAAAAGAGAATCACACTTGATGGAGATACAAAATAAAAAATAAAATAGGCTGGTGTAAAGGGTCTAGAACACTAAAAAAAGGTAGTTATCCGAGCACTCAAAAGTTTAGGTTTTTAAACTTTTGAGTGCTATGACCTTTCTTTAAGTACACTTCAGTAAATATAACTATACTTCAGCTGAATGGAACTATCTCACCTGTTCACACAGGTCCAAGTTGATGGTCTTGATGGGTTTCTTGGCCTGGTGATGTTTGTAATACTGAAGGATGTCTGGGTCTCCCGTCATCTTTCCACTGCGCAATACAAACCAACGCCTCTTCCACGCCTAGACACACACATGCACAGACGCACGCAGGCACACACACAGAGGGAGAAAGACAGAGAGAGGGGTAGGCTATACTGTAATTAACTCCATGCTTGTGATTGTGAAAACAATTGCATAATGTGGGGTGTGGTAGTAAACATTAATGCAACCTAACTACTGATCTCCTGTCTTTCACTCTCTAACTCTCTTTCTCTTTAATTGTCATATCTGCCTGTTAGACATGTGTGTGTGTGTGTGTGTGTGTGTGTGTGTGTGTGTGTGTGTGTGTGTGTGTGTGTGTGTGTGTGTGTGTGTGTGTGTGTGTGTGTGTGTGTGTGTGTGTGGGTGTGTGTGTGTGTGTGTGTGCGCGTGTGCGGGTTCGCATGTGTGTGTGCGTGAGTGTGTGTGTAATACATGCATATGTATACCTCTGTTTTCGCCAAGGAAATCCAGGCTGACAGATCCTTAAAACCATTTCTTAACACAATCCCACTACATAGGAGACTGAAGGTCAAACATGTGTGTGTGTGAGTGTGCGCGCGCACGCGCATGCATGTGTGTCTGCACGTGTTTTTACGCATCTGTGCGCATTTTATGAACGAATACACTCCCTACAGCCTACACACTTCCACTAGGTATCAGCATACCGGTACTTATACTACATACAGACAGCACCGGGATTCCCCTCCCATCCCATGCCGTCTCTATTATTTATGTTATAGCTTCAAAAAGGGTAGTTTTCTCTCTCTTTCCAGGAAGTGTGTACAGGAAGAGGCAGTAGTGGAGCAGGAAGTGTTGGGGATTGGAGGCTGTGTGTTAGAGTCTTTTGAATGGACAAACTTGGTTGGTTGGTTGATTGAATGGTTGATTGGTTGGTTGATTGATCGCCTGATTGATTGGCTGTCTACCATTACACTTGTGGGGTCCACGACTTACTTGATAATTTACTAATTTAATTAGCGAAATGTGTTTTTCATAATCTGCTATTACTCTATGAAACTAATTTGAACAAAAGCTCATGTGTTGAATGCCTTGAAGGCTTGAATCATACAGAACAGTGAAGCTAATTAACAAGCTAATTAACAGAGAGCCTGGCATTACAGGTACTACAGCCCCTTTGTATATTTATGTTTAACAACACTGCCTATCCAGAAACAGAAATGAATGAAGGCATGATTCATGATTCTGGTTATAGGGGAGCCTGGTAACGGTAGAGAGCGTGATGTTAAGCTACAGTATGACATCACGTCCCTGTAGAAAGAAGATTAGCACCAGAGAGTAGAATCAGGTATAATAATATAAGTCTAAATAAGTATTTCAATAGCATCAGAAAGGAGCATCTAGCTACTGAGTAGTTTAACAACTTTTTCCAACTGGCACCAAAAGTGATATACAGTCCGTTCAATCCTAACCCTAACCCTAACCCTAAGAACTTACTAAGTAAAGTTATCCTTTTTTTATCCTATTCATACATCATACATTCTCCTGGGGGTTGAACCACCCCCTTAGAAAACTTGACCTTAAATCTAGTAGGAATCCATGATCTATGATTG
Organism: Benthosema pterotum; assembly: GCA_039105355.1. Classification (NCBI taxonomy): domain Eukaryota; kingdom Metazoa; phylum Chordata; class Actinopteri; order Myctophiformes; family Myctophidae; genus Benthosema; species Benthosema pterotum. The sequence continues at coordinate 21,598,831 of CM076986.1, forward strand.
GCTGTGAAGACGGGAAGAACATGGGAAAAATAAAAAACATTTATTTGCAAAAGATTTTTGTGTTTTTTGCACACAAAACATTTTTGGGTGTGCTTCTCTTTTGCATGTAACAGGCATGTTACATGCAACATGCATGTTACAGGCACGTAACAGGCATGTTACATGCAACAGGCATGCAACACGCATCTAATCTCCCATCATCGGGTCCAAGCAATGCAATCTCATCCGGTTCTTAGTTAGTCTGCATGTGGGGTTTTGTTAATGTCAACACTGCTGCCTGCTACAGCTGTGCCGCTGTGCAAGTGCAGCGAGAGTGCAAGTGCAGTGGGAGAAGAGGAGAGAAGAGGAGAGGCTGTGGTGTTTCAGTGTTGCCCCCACTGGGCAAAAAGTAAAAAAAAAAAAGAATCAACGGATCGATTTTATTTTGTTAAGAAATTAAGGAGCATATGCTCCCTATTTAGGAGCACTCTGGAGCCCTGCCGGTGAGGATGGGCATGTAGTGCCCTTCATAATGTCGCTAAATGACGTATACATTTTGAGAACAGAAGCCTATATACAGTAAATGTGTTACATTATAGTTTTGTTTCTTGTCAATCTTTACTGCTGTTTGTTCAATGTAGAATTGTCATTGGAAGACTAGGGTGTCAATTAATCTGAAAACTCTTTGTTGTTTTTCTTTCTCCAGTCTTCCACTCTATTTCTCTATCTTTCACTTTTTCTCTCTGTTTCGCTCCTCTTCTATTAGTTCTGCATATTATAGTCCTGTTTCATCTCTATTGGCAGCCACAGGCTTTACTTGCAGCTGTTGTTATTTTGTTTTTGTTTTTTTGTTGCAATATGAAGAGAATGGAATGTGTGTCTGGATGTTCAGTGCTCTAAGCTTGTCACTTCATACAGAGAGTCCATGTACACAAATAGCGGTGCATTTGAGGCTGCCTTACAGCACACGTTGATCTGCAACTAGTTTGGAACATGAGAGGTCCAACAGCACACCTGGTACCATAAACTGAGTAAATCAATCATAGTATTTTGTCGGGCTCAGAAGGATTTTTCCATATTGTTGAAAAAATACAAATGATTTTATATGTTGTATTATAACATGATATTATTGTGGTGTTTTTTTCCTTGAGTAATGTTATGAGTTATTTGTAGGTGCATGTAACTTAGGGTTAGGGACAAATCACACACATTCTGATATTGTGTTTTGGGACCATTATCTTGTTAATGAGGGGGTTACAGAAATAAGGTTGTTGGCTATTGTACATGTCAGATGATGTCATGGTATAAAAGTCATGACATTTATACCTTGTGGGCTTGCCATTTTTAATGAAGACCCCATGTGGTGCATTTAGCTCTTAATCCCTCCCAGACTTTTTACAAGGTATCAGGTCTAACTCTGAATCATAGGCCGTATTTTAATCTCCAGAATGAAAGAAACTGGAACCATGCAGTGTAGTGTATATGAATTTGTTCAATGAAGACTAAAGAAAGAACATAGCTGGCGCAGACAGAGCCGTGAAGAAATAAAGAAGTAAAATCACTGATGTCATGACGTCAAAATATGCCATGAATGAAACAGCTAATTAGCTATTAGTTTGCATCATTGTACTGTATTTGAATATAGTGGAAGTATATATATAAGAATGCGATGGATATTTTAGTCCATGAGTAGTTGGAAGCAAAATGCAAGGGTTATTGCTGTTCTGTTCCTCTATGTCTCTACTACACACTATCCTGCTTGTCTCTTCATCTGTATGGCTTGTTTCTGAAGAGTTCCCTCAGCACCAGAATGGGGTAAGTTACACAATTAGATGCATTTATCTTTTATTGAAAATAATAATACTATATTAATATGAAGGGTTAATTTGTTGATGTTTTAACATAGCGAGAGATGAGAAGAGATGAAGCCGATTCTAAGAGATCAGCTGTCCATCACTTGAACAAAGTTGAACAAAGTGGTGACTGATGCTGATGCGTGTAACATAATACTGAAAATCAAATGAAATATTCAGCAAACATGATACATTAAAATAAACAATTAAGGCAAGCAAATTACCAAATTTAAGTAATTTTTCTACAGCTGGAGCATGACAGTGTACATGTGTTGATGGAGTGCTGATGGAACATTTTGTTCTCCATGTTAATAATAGTACATTTCAGATACTCCTATTAACTCCATCCCTTGGGAACAACCACCACTCAAAGACGGATCAGAAGAGGAAGATGTCCGTAACATTCCAGATGAGGAACCTATAGGAACTGAGCCCCACATCCCTCATGTCTGGCCTTGTTTCATAATGGATTATATGAGACAACAGCCAAGGTTCAAGCCAAGGACAAAGAAAAGCATAAAATGCCAGCGATAGCCCTTTGAATGGTGAAAGTATTTCATACATCCTGGCATGCAATAACCTGAACACTATCGCTACTTGTACTACCGGACTGTATGTGTAAGACTGTCTCAGTATGACCTTGTGTAATAAAATGTGATTAACTAATTAAATGTATAGACTCTGACCCTTTAAATCATTCAATCAATCAATCTGTTAAATGTTAGATGTCTGTTAGATGTATGTGTAGTATCATCAAAAATATAGATTCACAAAAAAATTAACAAGTGAGAGTGCTCAACAAAGCACAGATCTACTGGTGGCGTTATCAGTAACTGTAGGACTTGCTCTCACATCCAGGGAATCAGTGTAGGTTTTCGCTGCGATCAAGCCAATGGGGCCGGAGACGGAGATTAATTGATCACAGATGCCGGACATATGGACGAATGGACTGACAGGGTCCAAAGCAATTTGTCTGCCTCTGTCCGACTTTGTCTCTCTCTGTGCATCTCCCTGTCTTTCTTTTTCATATTATACTTCTTCCCTCCGTTTATTTTCCTCTTGTGACCTATGAACTTGACAGGAAATGGTCACAATTGCTCTAAAATAACACTTCCTCTGTCCTGAGGAGAAACCAAAACAACAGCAGCCATGCTGAAAGCAGAGAGAGGGGTGGAGTGTGTGTGTGTGTGTGTGTGTGTGTGTGTGTGTGTGTGTGTGTGTGTGTGTGTGTGTGTGTGTGTGTGTGTGTGTGTGTGTGTGTGTGTGTGTGTGTGTGTGTGTGTGAAAGAGTATGTGTTAGCCTATTTCAGTCCATCTCACTGGGATGTTCCAGTCAGAAACGTCACTCGTCTATTGTTCCAATGTATTTTTTCAATATGCATGAAGCTTGCCTGTCTGTCTGTCTCTGTCTGTCGGTCTGTCTGTCTCTCTCTCTCCCAGTCAACAATAACAAAAAACAATTTCCTATTTTCTCCCCACCCCTCCTCTGCTTTCCTCTTCCTCCTCTCATGTCAATAAGATGGAGAGGGGAGGAGAGGAGATTGGAGGACAGGAAAGGAGAAGGCAAAAGTGAAGCATGAACGGTATGCTGTGTGTGTGTGTGTGTGTGTGGGGGGGGGGGGGGGGGGGGGGGTGCGCGTGTGTGCGTGTGTGACGAACAGTAAGCGTCTTACGGGAATGCACGTGAGCCATGCAGTTCAACTAACAGCTTGGTGCATTTGAGAACCAAACACAATGTGACATATTGAACACACTGGACTGTAACAGCCAGTATAGCCTGCTCATAGCCTACTTTGGCAAAAATGTAAACAAAAGCTTACAGTGTCAACGTTCATATGAAACAAACAGCATTCTTGCATTCTTGCGATACGGAGACAAACAACGATGTCTGTCTGTCTGTCTGTCTGTCTGTCTGTCTGTCTGTCTGTCTGTCTGTCTGTCTGTCTGTCTGTCTGTCTGTCTGTCTGTCTGTCTGTACAGCTAAGGACAAACATTTTTGAAAAATGTCTGCCTGGATAATGAGATGCCCAAATTAGGGAAGTGTGCCAGTAGGTTTTCTAAACATTTTGTTCCAATGAAAAGAGTTTGGTGGGGCAGTTATTGTATTCTTTTGTAGGCTATTTGCTTTACTGAATAAACTGTGAAAGTAATTGAGAAATAGTTCTAAATAGTTCCAACGGGTAAAGTAAATAGCAGGGGTCATCCTGAGAACTAGAGAGGCAGCTGTGTTTGTAGCTCTTCCATCAAAACAGAAACAACCCAGACCTAACGTGGGTCTTCTGAGACAGGTCTGCTTTCTATCTCCAGGATCTGAACTAAACGTGCAGTTTAGTAGTGTTCAGTTTTTAAAGCAATCTCAGGTCTTTTAAACGGTTCCTTTTGTACAAATCTGTTTTGTGTTCCACTGTAACTTTACACTCGATGCTTTATTTGGGGTTTATTAGCTATAATCTTAATTATTTGTATTATTTGTATGTATTTTTGATTGCATTACATTAGACAATTACAATTGCACCTGCCAAGCATGTTAATTGCACAATGTGATATATACATGTGGATGTGACATGTGAATTTTAGGAACACAACACAAACCTCCAGTATGCTTCTACGCCTCCGGTTTCTGGAGCATAGTTAAACTTTATATAGCCTATAATATAGGTTAGTAAGGCTACCACCCCTAAGAGGTGTATCATATCATACCATAGTTCTACCTGTATGTACAACTTAATTGTGATTTTTGGGGATAACACATGCCTCAAGAACATATGCATGTATGAATTAGTAGCCTATAGTATGTACTCTACTACAGGCTTTGTAGTGTATAAAGTTTTTCATATTTTAATATTATTTTTGTCCCTCATATGCCCAGCTTTGTGTGTTTGTACCATGGAAATTTGATTGGCTGATGACGGAATGTGATGTATGATAAGAGCACTCCACACTTTTCTTTGCGAACCACATGCACGTTTCAGCAACATTTTGCTGCTTAAGCATGACTGTGAGTGACAACTACATCATCTTGATTTTTTTTATCCCCTTTAATCATATGATTACTAATGACTTTTTTCTTAATGCCGTTAATGTTATGAGCAATGCACTTTAAATTGGCTCATTGAAACGTGCTTAACATAGGCTACTATACAGAGTGCTACCACGATACTAACAGTAAAGTGCCTTAGGAAATGAGTCACTGTGTACACACTGGTACTTATTGACAATACAGGACAGTGTTATTACTACATGTTTGACTGTGAAGTGCACTTGCCATGACACACACACACACACACACACACACACACACACACACACACACACACACACACACACACACACACACACACACACACACACACAGGGCGACTGTGTCTATAGGCTTGACATAATGGTCCCAAGTTAACAAACATTAACGGCCGTTGTCAAGGTGCCCTTGAAGACATCACACAGACCCATATTATTGTATTTTTGCAGAGAAGACTTTTTTCATAAAAATGGTCACTTGAAATTATTGAGGTTGTGAGACTATAGGCCACATTGCTGTGGGAAGAGCACAATTGGTGGCATCAGCATACCTGCACACTGGTCGTGCAGAGTAATTTACATTTATTAATAACACGCAGGCTTTGGGTACATTATTCTAGTTACAAGTGACATTGCCCATTTCAGCCCTAGGCCAATACATAACGACCATTAAAAAAGAATGCAATGCATCGCACATTGTGAGCGTGTAGATATGTTATGCTATACATTTTTTCTTTTACACTAAAGATTCTGCTTTAGGCTACTTTGGTAGTTTAGATAGGCCTGCATTTTGATAGCAAAACTTTAGACCTATAATTACAGGGCAGTAGCTTATTGGTACTTTTCCCTCAACACTGCTTACATCAATTTATAGTAAGAAATAAATAAGAGTAGGGAGCATCACTTTTTCCACTTCACACAAGTGCCCAGACTGCCCACTTTGTTCAGGGGCCACTTTGTTTGGTGGGCATGCAGTGCCCACTTCACAGTAGTGTAGTAGGCTACAATATCTATACGAGAGTCTTTGTCTCTTTGACCATATGCAAGCCATAAGCCATATATTTTGAAAATCATTTTACAATCAATCACATGCCCAAAACATGCCATGCGACATAATGAAGTAGGCCTACTACATATACTCACATGGCGTCGTAACTTCTTCTCAGGTGGAGATTTTCGCAGCCAGCCCTCACACACCACCTCCCCAGAGCCAGAGCCGCTCATGACGCTCCCAGTCCCGCTACAGATCCGCTCTTTACCGACTGGCCTCTAGGCTACATGCAGTCTACCGATCATAGATTGGCCATCCATCGATCCGCTATGTAGACTATGGAGAGATGGAGTTAGAACCGTTAGCCGCTTATTAATACGCCTACTTATTACAACTTTCGTACACCACGGTCCAGGGCAAGCATACACGCAGTTTCTCCTCTTTGCCCAGCTTTACCCCTGTCCCCCTTCCCTCTCTCTCTCTCTCTCTCTCTCTCTCGCTCTCTCTCTCTCTCTCTCTCTCTCTCTCTCTCTCTCTCTCTCTCTCTCTCTCTCTCTCTCTCTCTCTCTCTCTCTGCATTCCTTCCGTCCTCTCCTCTCTCTCCTCCCGTTCTTCTCGGACGGTCCCTCTTTCTTCCTGGCAGCCTCTCCAGTTTCCGCCCCTCCTCGCCCTGTCCAACTTTTTGTAGGCTACGGAATCCCGTAATGTTTTATGCAATTCCACCAGGCCGAAGGCGTGGATAGAGAGGCAGTCACAGACATGAGATACTACATACTGTATACTGTATATTTGGTGTCAAAAAGGTTGAAAACCCCTGCCATACAGTATGGCAGGGGTTTTCAACCTTTTTGACTCTAGGGACCACCATTTATCCACCATTTGATTACATTTTCACACCAAAGAGCAAAGACCTACAATTAAAGAATTCTTTTGATTTTGTCAATAAGGCTGTATTTTGCCAACAAAACAGTGTAGACTTCTTAATTAAGTGGTGCTAATTCAGATGATGAATATTTTAAATCTTTTGAGAGTGTAAAAATGAAACCAAATGGACCCTTGCGGGTCCATTTGGTTTCATTTTGACACTCTCAAGAGTTACATCTGGTTACCCAACCTCCCATCATTTAGCCTGGGGACCACCTGGAACCATCTCAAGGACCACTGGTGGTCCCTAGACCACCTGTTGAAAACTCCTGGTATATAGTAGTGTTCATGGAATGCGGTCCAACTCCAAAGGGTTTGGATGTGGGATGCCTACCTCCTAAATGCAGGCGTTTCTAAGTGACCCCAAATTTGAATGTCATAAAACCTTTAGAGCCTATTATGGGATTTCATTACCAAACAGCCAAAACATTATTATTGACCATTTAAAAATGAAACGATGCACAGGATCTTAAATCAAATTAAATTCTTAAACATCTGCAGAAATAACACTGTATGCTATTATATAAAATGGTACTTAAAATAGGACCTACAGCAACAATATTTTATCTCACACACACACACACACACACACACACACACACACACACACACACACACACACACACACACACACACACACACACACACACACACACACACACACACACACACACACACACACTTAATGGGAATTTAATGGCAACTATATGCATTACACACTGTGGTCCGCTAGGCGGCATTGCGACTCTGAGCATCTCTTTTGCAGCAGGCTGGCCTGGCGGAAGAGGAAGCGAACCAGAGAGACACAGAAGAAGAGCAACAAACAACATGGCGGCGTCCATGGAGCACGTTGAAGAAGAGAAGCTCCCAGTGCCGAGTGAAGAAGATCCTCCAGAACAAACACAACCCGTTACACCAGAGGACAATACTACACAACCCGCAGTGTCCCTCCCTGATGAACAGGATGAAGACGACGAAGGAGATGAAGAAGTGAGAGAGAGAGAGAGAGAGAGAGAGAGAGAGAGAGAGAGAGAGAGAGAGAGAGAGAGAGAGAGAGAGAGAGAGAGAGAGAGAGAGAGAGAGACACACACACACACTGACTGACTGACTGACTGACTGACGACTGACTGACTGACTGACTGACTGACGACTGACTGACTGACTGACTGACTGACTGACTGACTGACTGACTGACTGACTGACTGACTGACTGACTGTGAGAGAGAGAGAGAGAGAGAGAGAGAGAGAGAGAGAGAGAGAGAGAGAGAGAGAGAAATGGGAGTTTGGCACTTTTGGGCTTGCTTTACTAGCATTAGCATTACAACATGATGGTACACCTGTACAGTTTCAGGCTTCAGCCAGAAAAAAACGGGAGAAGTAAGCGCCATCTTTAATAATTAACATTATTTAAGTGAACATCTCCATATGATTTGTGCATGCATGGCACTGTCTGTTGGCTTGTGGTGCAACAGTTCAGCATACATACAGTGCCTTTATCCATTGCACTTTACAACATTGTGCACAACATTCGTCCATTTACACACACGTTCATACACCGATTCTACCAACCAGTGCATCAGGAGTAATTACAACCTGATGTAGAGGTCAGTTCATATGTTCTGGCGTTGATAATGTACTGTGGGAGTTTGCTACTAAATGCAGGAGAAAGTTGAAGGCTCTGGTGGTGTTGGCCAGCCTTTCATGTATTGTTCAGTAACAGTATCAGTATGAATTGTTTTATTTTCTCTGGTCTAGTGTCAATTGTTCATCTGCAGCTATAATGCCTTGATTCCTGTGTGTGTGTGTGTGTGTGTGTGTGTGTGTGTGTGTGTGTGTGTGTGTGTGTGTGTGTGTCATCAGCCCCGAGAGCCGCGTGTCCGTGACACGCCGGAGGACATCCGTCTGGAGGCGGCCGCCAACACGCTGGCCTTTCACCCGTCCCGCGACCTGGTTGCCATGGGCGACCTGGACGGGGACATCTACGCGTTCACATACTCATGCACAGAGGGCGAGAACAGGGAGGTGTGGTCATCGGGTCACCATATGAAGGCCTGCAGGTAGGGAGAGAGCGCTGTCAGCCTGCCTTTGAGTCACCTAAAGTAAGGGATATTTCACTTATAACTTAAAATTACATTTTAAGTTATAAAGTTACTTAAGATTACATACACCATGATATATTCATGAAAAAACAATGAATATCTTTTACTGGCAACTGATAATGTCCTCCTAATACGTTTGTGAATTTCATTCACTGTTTTAATTTGTTTTTAAAATAATGTTTTGAAAAATATAGCAGCCTCGGTACCATACTGGTGGGGACTAAGGAATAAAACGTATTAGGAGGAGAATACAGTCTACATAAAAAAGACTGGATGTTTTTGATGAATCTATCATGGTTAAAAGTGTTTTAAGTTATATTGGTTTCGTTTAGGAAGAGGCAAATATGGTACTTATTCCGCTAAACTTATTTGAAAACTTTAGTTACTATTTACTTTTTTAGATTTATTCCATTATTACAAATACATTGTACATTCACTGCATTATTAGAAAAAAAACATACACTTCAGCCCTATAAGGTCACAATGCGTTGCGATGCATCGTGTGCTTGTTTTTCCAAAAGATCTTTATAACAATTCAAAAATTCATTTGACTATTAAATCATTTATGATGACATTGATGTCCTGCAGGGCGCTGTCCTTTTCCCAGGATGGACAGAAGCTGGTCAGCGTCTCTAGAGACAAGTCCATCCACATCCTGGACGCTGAAACGGGCAGGCTGGTATCCCGAGTCCCCAAAGCCCACGCCGTCCCCATCAACTCTCTGCTGCTGGTGGATGAGAACATCTTGGCCACCGGGGATGACGAGGGCACACTCAAGGTCTGATTAAAACTAATTTCTTTCCCCCTCTGGCTTTTACATCAAAAAATATGTTTCTGTTTGTCTTTTAGGCTTCGTAAAAAAAAAACCTGCACATGGCCGGTGAGAAAAATAAGTTCAGTATAAAATAAATTAATGATTGTATGCTATAAAATAACTTAATGATTGTATGCTTTGTGCGTAGGTGTGGGACATGAGAAAAGGCTCATCCTTCATGGACATGAAGCATCACGAGGACTACATCAGCGGAATAGCAATAGACCAGGCCAAGAAGACTCTGCTCACATCCAGGTCAATACAATACAGTAGGATTAGGATATGATTTGTGTGGTTAAATTTGCTGTTAACAAAACTGAAAAAAAACACTATTGTCTCATTATGTAATTTTATTTTTTAAAGGTAAATCTTTAAGAGGGGGGTAGAGATGGGCAAAGGCATGCAGGGGACTCGAACAGGTGACACACTGTCAGGCCAAAGCCTATTTGTAGCTCACACTTGGATTGGACCACTAGGGCAGCGGTCAGTGTTTTTATCAGTTCAAAAACATATCACAGAGAGAACCCAAATGATCAGCATACATTTTACAATGTTGGTTTGTTATGGTGACCTCTGTGCATGCTGTGCTTTCAATATTTTTCTTCCAATTTCACTCGTTTGAGTGATCTCTCCTTGTATGAAATTGTTATCCCGACCTGAAAAACACAATTTCTGTTTACCAAAGACGAGACCCCTGCTACTAAACAAATGCTCTATAGCATTGATATTCAGAATATGGAGCCACTGATCTAGATCATAACCACTGGTCTAATCTAATCCAATGAATGTAATCTAATCCCGGCAGTGGAGACGGGACCATGGGCGTGTTCAACATCAAGCGCCGGCGGTTCGATCTGGTTTCAGAGTACCAGAGTGGGGACCTGACGTGCGTGTCGCTGATGAAGCGCGGCAGGAAGGTGGTGTGTGGTTCCAGTGAGGGCACCATCTACATCTTCAACTGGGACGGATTCGGAGCCACCAGTGACCGCTTCGCCCTGAAGGCGGAGTCTATCGACTGCATTGTCCCCATAACTGACAGCATCCTGTGTGGCGCCTCTGTTGACGGCGTCATAAGGTCAGTGAGGTGACGGAGGTTAGCTGTTCACAGATAGAAGCAGGACACACAGTAGATACACATGGATGGACAGGGTGCAAAACGTAATCTCTCCCCATGCCTTCAGAATTATAGTGTAGCTTATCATACTTTTGTGTTGAATGTCAAAGTAGTACAATATACCATTGTCAATATTAGGTGCTAGAGTGAAAAGTAACAATGTATGCCTTATAGCTATAAGCATTTTACAGCATACATATCTGTAATCCAGATAGTCCTTTTCCTCAATGAACATTACACATTCATTAGGGGTGTACCAAAAATTCTTGTCCGAAAACCGAATATAGGAAACGTTTGGCCGAAAGCCAAATATCGAATATGCGATTATTATTATTATATGCTTATTACATATATTTTAACCACCTGTCATGGCAATTCCTTAAAAGCTACTCAATTATGTCAGTAGGCATGATTATTGCAAAACATAAATTAAATAGTAGTAATTATTAATTTATTCAGTACTTTTGAATATATTAATTGCATACATTATTTGTTGATATATTATCTACCGATTTTGGTTGAAACCTAATAGGCCATTTTCTGCCAAGTATTTTCTGTGGGCAAATATTCCCTAACATTCATAAATGTATCTATTTCTGGCCCACCCTCCATTCCCTCCACTACAGAGCGATCAACATCCTCCCCAACCGCGTGATCGGCTCCATAGGGCAGCACGTTGGCGAGCCCATTGAGCAGATCGCGAAGTCGGCGGATGGGCGTTTCCTGGCCAGCTGCGCTCACGATGAGCTGGTGAAATTCTGGGACATCTCGTCCCTGGCCACCATGACGGTCAGCGACTACCGTAAGCGCAAGAAGAAGGATGGCCGCCTCAAGGCCCTGAGCAAGAAGGCTCACGGAACTGACGACTTCTTCTCTGGCCTCGTCGAGCCGGAGAAGAAGGAGGAAGAAGGTGGTGGTGAGGAGGAGGAGGAGGAGGAGGAAGAGGAGGACAGTGATAGTGATAGTGACTGAAAGTTTTGCTTGTCTTTATGGCAGGGCAGATTATAAATGTCACCAGCCTCTAACACGGGTTTCAATTCCAAACCCTCAGTGTCTGTGTGCTTCTTCAAAGTGCCTTTGAGCAAGATGTGGGACCTCGTTGGATTGCAAGTAGAGTCATTATTTTGGGTTATGCCATTCTTAAAACGTCAATCTGGAACCAATTTTACAGTACCGTTCTGTATGGTATGTTAATAATATTATAATAAATAAAGAGGCATCTCCCTTCCACTGAGATATTTAGACCCGGGTGTCAGGCAGGACACTTACTGGTCTAGAACTAGTCCGACGTCAAGCTATTAAGCAAGCAAGGTTTTCCTCTCAGAAGAGAGCCAAAGTCTCCAAGTACACAGGAAGCCCAGGGTTCAATTCGTGGGACATGAAACCTAAGGAAAAAGCTTTAAAATCCCTCTGTATCCGTCGAGATCGATCCACAGAGGGAATTGAACCATTCACAGGAAATGTAGTGGTCTGGACTTGTGTGTATCGAATACTATCGATATTAATGGTATATCAATATTGTGATATGAGAATAGATGTGTGAGATTTCACACAATTATAACATTGTGATATGGCAAGTGTTGTCTTTTTGATTTTTTTCTCAGTAAAGCCTTATTTTATACAAGATGTTGTCAAAGTTGAATAAAAACAAGAGAAAATATACCTGTACATTGTATATTCATAAACATTTGGATAATTTAAATATTCCATGTCAGGCTTTCAGATCGTTTATAATTTAACTCCCAAGGGTGTGGCCTATACAACTGCAACATTGGATTACAATTTTGAACACCATTTGCCATTGCCCTAACGCCACTTGATGATTTTCACTGTGTACTGTAGTATGTGCACTACTGTAATGGTAGGACTAGATGTTAGTTTGTTTTGGGGTGCCAGTTAGGCGAACGCCTAACACAATTGGGTCCAGTTTGAATCAAACTTATTATTTAAAAGTCCACCTTACAAAGGTATACAGTATAACACACAACAGTATCAAATCCTGCAGACCTTATAGCCAGGGGTTGGTTCTCCCCAAAGGAAAACCTTGCAATATAATACCAACAGAAAATTCACACAGACAAAAAATACCAGTTGTTCAGTTTTATATGCAACAAAGTGTTCCAGCCCCCCACCTGTCCAGGCCACAGCTTCACCACCACAGTCACTCATGAATATACTTGGATACACAACACCACACAGTTCAATGGATCATGTTTTATCCAGGTCAAACCCTCAAGTAAAACAAATGAAACAAAACTTCAAATGTCCTGTACCGGGGTGAATAGTTGAAAGAATAAAGCAGACGGGTTGTTTGTGTGTGGGTATGTGTGAATGAGTGTGTGTGGGGCGGGCGAACGTAGTAGGCCTACCAGTAACAGCAGTCAGTAAGTAGGTTAGTAGTAAGTATCAATGCTGTCCAGAACGCTGCTCGGGTAGGCCAACCTTCCTCACAACTTATGTTACTGTGAAGGTTTTTTTGTGAAATAATTTGTATGCTTTTGCATTAAATGTGTTTGACTGAGGGCTCACTTGGATTTGGATAGTCTTGTTTTGTTCATATCATGTTATACATAGAGATCTCCTGGGCAGGCAGCAGCCCAGGAGATCTGCCCATGTTGCCCAGCACCAGCTATGCTCCCACAAGACAAACAAAACCCTCCAAGAAAATCCAAAGTAGAGAGTTACCTAACTTGCTTACCGTGCCTTGGCATGCGGTCTGTGACTAAATTCTTTTTGCTCCGTCCTGCGCAACCTGGACGGCTGCAATTAGAAACTGGCCCCGTAACCTAAAATCTGAATCGCCCACCCACCGTTCGCATCAGAAAACGGGTGCGGGAAAGCAGGATGAAATAATTGGACTGTGGCCGATATAGAGCAGTGGTTTTCATTCTCAACCCTTTTTATATAATTTCCATCGGCATTTGTAGATTTGAGCCAAGGAGGTTTGATGAAGGGTGGGTGCGTGGATCGTGTAGGCCCACAGTAGGGGGCGGTATGCACCCCCATTAGTACTTAAAGTGCCATTTAAACCTAGAGAAGAAGGTCCCTTCCCGTTCCTTTCCGCGCTCGTGACGTCAGACACAAACATCATGGCGCCACAGGGCTGAGCAGAAAGAACGCTCCGACTCAGTTACAGTAGAATTTACCACCACAACAGATATTATTCTATTCCACACATTAAAATCGAGGTTGTTGGTGAGTAACGTTTCCCTCATAACACGAACGAACGGTAGCAGCGTGCGAAAACGTTGCATGTATTGTATAAACAGCAGAGATAGAGGGAGAGCTTTTGAGGTGGTTTGTTTATTTGCAGCAAAAATAAATGAAAACAGCACGACCTGATGTGTACGACACTGCATGAGATGCGAAAGAACGAATAAGAATACTAAGCCTGACTCAACCCCTCCCAAGAAACAATGTTATAACTCAATCCATGCCAGACTATGGCAATAATATACACAATAACAATAACATAAACATTTAAATGTATTTATTGGGAGGTCGGGCAGATAAAGCAATACGATACTTAGATCTTCAGGGATTCTATAATGAGATGATGAGATTCAATTTATTGTCAATGTACAGTATAACTACAGTACATGAAGCGTAGTAGAGAGTTATAACTTTCATGGACCCCCATACATTTGGTTGTTCTCTGCAGATGGCGTGCTTGCGGCTAATACTGTAATCCTTTGCTTTAATCCCAACTATCAATTCTACTACCTGAAACCCCCCTCAAGTAAGCAACGCTGGGCTTCCTCATGCCAGATCCCTTCAAAACATTTTCATTTGAGTCTAGATTAATTCATATGTTTTGCATATGCAAAAAATATGTTTATGTTTGGGTTGATGGGCTGACAATGTTTGTTGCAAAAAAAACAAAAACAAATTTTGCATATTGTGGAACTGATAGCATAATGTGACCCATTGAATTTTTAAGCTATTTCTTCCAATTTGAGAAATGTAATTATCATATGATATCATTTTCATGATGGTGATGATATGAATCCTATCATTTTCATGATGATGATATGAATCCTGTGTGTGTGTGTGTGTGTGTGTGTGTGTGTGTGTGTGTGTGTGCGCGTGCGTGCGTGTGCGCGTGTGCGTGCGCTCCATACAGAAGGGTTGTCTGTGACGGCAGAATGCCTGGGAAAGGCTCAGATCGATTCAAACCAGGACAGCTGGTCTTCGCCAAGATGAAAGGCTTTCCTCACTGGCCTGCCAGGGTGAGTTTATTGATTATATTAACCACAATTAACCCTGGCATCCCCGTCTTGCAATCTTTCATTTGTTGATTTGACTCAGCCACGAGGCAGACAATCTGCTGTATTCGCTCATTGACGTGCAACATACAGTAGAAGTACAAACACAATTTTTTGAATACCCGTTCTGATTTTGGTGGTTAGGCTTTCTGCAGTCTGTTATGTTTACATTGTTTCAAAGCAGAAGCTTGATAGCTATAGTAATGCATGAATAAATAAGGCAATGCCAAGACCCAATCAGAAGATTGGAGCGTATTTATTTTAATAGCGTAGTAGAGAGTTAATAGAGTAGTAGAGCACAAAAATATATCTATTTAGTTGTCATTTTACATTGTTGTCATTTGTGTGACCTTTTAATTGATTCTATGAATCCTGTGTGTGTGTGTGTGTGCGTGCGTGCGTGCGTGCGTGCGTGTGTGTGTGTGTGTGTGTGTGTGCGTGCGTGCGTGCGTGTGTAGGTCTGTAAGATGGATGAGGATAACAAGAAGAAAATACTGGTGTATTTCTTTGGAACTCATCAGAAGTAAGTGCTATACAATACATCTAGTTGTTGGTGAAATTAGTTCCTGGTAGTTATCCACCCTTTGTTCAGTATCTAATTTTGAGTGGTGCAAATAAGCATGAATAAGCATCCCTATGTGTACTAGTTAGTACTATGTGTACTAACGGAGCATGACATATTTTCATAGGTTGTTTTCCTTAGCTTAGCTAAATAGATAGAAGTGGAAAGTGACAAGAGTCACTGGAGGCTTTGCTGTGGAAATGGCAGCTTGTCACCTTGATGTGGACTGACCAGTTTTAGAATGTCGTAAACCACAGTTGTGGAAATGTGTTGCAATGGGCTCATCACAAATAGTTGGTCTGAACTAACAGCCAATATTAATTAGATCGGTTGCAGCTCTCTTTCTTACATCACAGAGCGCACAAACCAGTCTATTCTTAGTAAAGCAGACCTCATTGACAACTGTACCTGGATCACTTTCATTTGATCTACGACCTTTAGCCTTTAGCCCCAAAATTTCAAAATGCAACCCAGAGCTTGTAGATTAGCTATATTTGCTAATGTCCCCCCCATAATGTGGATGCTGAGGTTCAAGTGTGGCTGGCCGGCATCGATACAGCCTGCCATGTTTTCTTTTTATGCTGGACTAGAAAAAGAAAAAGACTACAGAATCAGCCTAGGGTTTCATATACCCCTTTTGTTTATTCTTTGTCTTCTCTCCTCACAGTGGTTTTGTTCCGGTAGAGAACGTTGTGCCTTATACAGGCAACAAACAGCGCTATGGAAGCAGCGGGTCGAGGGTTCGAGGTTTCACAGAAGGGATGTGGGAAATCGAAAACAAACCTGGACTTGGCAGCAAACCCAGAGTAACGAGAATCTCTCTCTCTGTCTCACTATTAATAAGACATAATGACCAATGTCATAAATAAATCAAATAATGTTTGTTATCGGCTTATCGCCAAGGTGTATCCTAATTTCCTTTATCCTTTATGTCACTGTTTGCCTTTGTTTCTCTACAGGTGCCCGTTTTGACCAAAAATGACAGTGGACAAACAGCGGTAGGAGACTTTATGAACAAAACATTAAACAACCCATTTAGATCATAACAATAGCGTGCTTTTTCATCATCATGTTTAAAAATCATGTTATGTTAATATTTCCTCCAAAAATTTGGCTCAAGGATTAGTCCATGCATGAGATCAAATGAAATGGTAGTCACATTGGACCTGATTCAGGATTGCAAATACGCTCACCATTTGAAGCTTATCGACTCTAACGCTGATTCCCTCACACCGCTGGTATGCAGCAATGTCAAGATTACATGCTGGTCCGAGAATTTGATTGCGCTGTTATCGACAATACTGTCGATAACAGTATCGATAATACGCAAACTGACAAGCCAGCTGAAGATGTGGCGTAAGAGACACAGGGCTTGCGTATCTACAACATGGTTTCAACCTTTTTCATACTAGGGCCCACTATTTATTCAGCATTTCACCCACGGACCACCATTTGATGACATTTTCACCCCTCGGACCCAAAAGTAAAGATTTATTTTGTTTTTGTCCACAATTCCAGGCTGGATTTTTGCAAACAAAACAGGCAAACATACAGATCAAAATGACCATTTTGATTGTGTAGACTTGTGGGCTAATTTAAATGATGAATATTTTAATTGAGTGTAAACATGGAACCAAATGAACCCAGAAAGGGTATCTGGTTAACCAGCTGGGGACCACCTGGAACCATCTCAAGGACCACGGGAGATCCCCAGCTAATCGTTTAAAACCAAAATATAAGCTGCAGTAAACTGAAAGAACCAATATATCGGCACTGTATATCCATTTGTAATGATGGAATGTTACACAGCAATGAAATAATTGCATCAGCTGCACACTACGTTGATAAACTGTCTCCGCACAACACCACCTCAAAACTCACTGGATTATAATTTTTGTGTCTGTTTTTTAAATATGTCTGTGCCAATCTACACTCCCACAACATGCAGAATCTACTCTGCTGCTGGTTGGCACTTCCAGCCCTTGCTAGAAATAGGCTAATAAGTAAATAAATATGAAAATATGCGGTGTGTTGGGCTAAATGCATGTGAAGATAGGCTATTATCCATCCATAGAAAATGGATGCTGGATGCTTGTTACGTTCTATTCCATATGGAAGAGGAGGACGAGCTCCATCAGTCCATGTACAACGTGAACATGGTGGTCCCCGATGTTGATGAACTTGTTAATCAGCTGATTTTGACAAGCAAGATGGGAGAAAAGCATTATTTCCAGAACTATGATCGTGACTACCTTTTTTATTTTATTTTTTACTTTTGCAAAGGTGAGTGTGAGCAATTGGTCAATAGAAAAGGCTTCTATATTCTAATTACCAAATAGCTGCTGTTGAACTAATTATGCATACTGTAAGAGAGGGGAAAGGCTTATAATTATAATAATTATAATGCTTGCATTCAATCAGCTTACATTGCGAGTGACTCGCCTATCAAATCAGCTGATCAGCAAGGTCATGCGACATTGGGGACCACGCAGGGACCACCATGTTCATGTTGTGAACTTACAGAAGTCTGGGCTGCAATTAACAGGCTGCGATTTAGTTTTCACCTAGCTAGAGCTCAGGCAAACTGCTGAGTCACGTTTGATGCCTTTCATGGTATGAAACGGGACGTGGAAGAATAAAAATAGGATGGTCCTGTGATTTGCGACACTGGTATTCATCTAGAAATGCTCCTCTGATACACCAGCAGTGCACAGGCAGCGGAGGCTTACGCAGAGCCCCTGCTGAGTTCTTGGAACCACATTGCCAGTTTAGCGAAGAATGTTTGCAGACACCTTTACACGCAATTGTGTATTTTCTCTCGAAAATACACAATTTTCGAGAGGGGGTGGCTGGCTGGCTCAGAAAATGGCAGGTGTTGCTGCTGGGTCTCTTGGTGCACATTCATTGTTTTACCCATTGAAGGTAGCTGCTTTGTGTCCTGTTAGGGCTCCTTTTGCTTACTGGATGTATTTTAGAGTCAGAGTATGTGGAAGTGCCCTTGATCGCTTGTGCTGTGCCTGTACTCTGAAACTTCTGCTACTCTTTTTACCTCTGTGATTTCCAACCAGCTTTTGCATTTCTCAAATCCATCATGAATCACTTTCTTTGTCTAAAAATGATATTCCTCTTCAGAAGTGTTAATATTGTAAACAACACAGCATTACAGAATGTCCGCGTTCTGTTCTGTTCATGCACCGTGGAAGCCACCTACAGCAATTTAAAACTTCCTACAAACAGGAACTCGACTCCTGTGTTTGTTTCAGCCAATCACGTGCATCAATCTACTGCAATGCATATTGTGGTATTACATATATACGTATAAAAACGTTATTAGCTTGAGCTTGCATTTCTGAGTCAGATATGGTCCATAACACTCCCTTTGTTACCCTTACCTGGCAAATGAAGGCTGGATATGTAAAAATAAGACTGAACTTGTGTTTACTGTACGTCTCTGTCTGTTGTATTGTTTCTCCATCAGACTCCAGCAAAGAAAGCTGAGATGAAGGCTACAACGATCAAAAGTCCTGCTAGCAAAGTGGCCTCACCTAAAACTACACCTCAAACAAAAAGTGCAGCTCAAATGAAAGCAAAACAAGTTGCTACAAAAGCTACACCCACGGCTAGTAAAGTTACACCAACTCCTACTAAAGCTACACCCACTGCTAGTAAAGTTACACCAACTCCTACTAAAGCTACACCCACTACACCCATTGCTAGTAAATCCACACGTGCTACTAGTAAGGATACAACTGCTGCTAGTATAGTTACACC
Organism: Benthosema pterotum; assembly: GCA_039105355.1. Lineage (NCBI taxonomy): Eukaryota > Metazoa > Chordata > Actinopteri > Myctophiformes > Myctophidae > Benthosema > Benthosema pterotum. Next base: position 21,618,221 of record CM076986.1, read on the forward strand.
AAAAGCACGTGCTACTAGAGATACACCCACTACACCAACTGCTAATAAATCTACGCGTGCTACTAGAAAAGATACAGCTACTACACCTCCTGCTAGTAAATCTACACGTGCTACACGATACACAAGTACAGTCACACCTACTGCTGTTAAAGAGACGCCTGCTGCTAGTAAATCTGCACATGCTACGCATCCTGCTCGTACGACATCAGCGACAACTGATGCAAACTCTAGCAAAGATACAGCTGCTACACGTTCTGCTAGTAAAGTTATACCTTCCACACCTACTGCTAGTAAAGACACATCTAGTGCCAGTGAAGATACACCTGCGACTGCTAGCAAAGATAAACCTGCTATCCCTAATACTGGCAAAGAAACACCTGCTATCCCCACTGCTAGCAAAGGTACAGCTGCAACCGCTACTGATAGCAAAGGTACAGCTGCAACCCCTACTGATAGCAAAGGTACAGCTGCAACCCCTACTGCTAGCAAAGATACAGCTGCTACTCCTATTGCTAACAAAGATCCACCCACCCAAACAACTACTAGCAAAGATACACCCGCTACTATTGCTAACAAAGATCCACCCACCCCAACAACTACTAGCAAAGATACACTCACTACTCCTACTGCTATCAAAGCTCCACCGACTCCTAGCAAAGATTCACCCGTCACACTTGCTGCTAGCAAAACTCTACCTGCTACCACTTCTGCTAGTGAAGCCCCACTTCCTACTGCTAGCAAAGATACGCCTGCTAGAGCTAATGCTAGCAAAGATTCACCCACTATAGCCACAGCTAGCAAAGCATCTGCTCCACCTACGGCTAGCAAAGATACTCTGAATACACCTAGCACTTGTAAAGATACACCCACTACCCTTACTGCTAGTGAAGATAAACCTTCTATCCCAACTGCTAGCGAAGCTCCATCTGCTACCCCTACTGCGAGCAAAGATGCACCCACTACTCCTACTGCTAGCAAACCTCCACCCGCCCCACCGACTGCTAGCAAAGATCCACACGCCACATCTGCCACTAGCAAAACTCCAACTGTTACCACTGCTGATAGCAAAGCCCCACCGCCTTCTGATAGCAAAGATACACCCACTACTCCTACTGGTAGCAAAACTCCACTTGCTACCCCTGCTGCTAACAAAGATAACAAAGATTCACCTTCTACAACTACCGCTAATGATGCACCAGCTACTCCAACTGCTAGTAAAGATCCACTTCCTACTACCAGCAAAGATACACCTGCTACACCGACTGCCAGTAAAGCCCCACTCCCTGCTACTAGCAACGATACTGTCGCTACACCTACTGCAACGTCTACTGCTAGCAAAGCCCCAGTTTCTACATCTATTGCTAGTAAAGCTCCATCCAGCACACCTACTGCTAGCCAAGCCCCAGCTGCTTCACCGACTGCTAGCAAAGCTACACCTGCTACACCGGCTGTTATTAAAGATGCACCCTCACCCTCTACAACTACTGCTAAAGATCCACCTGCTACATCTACTGCTAGCCAAGTCACACCTGCTACATTGACTACTAGCAAAGCTACACCTGCTACACTGACTGCAAGCAAAGCCACACCTGCTACACCCCCTGCTAGTAATGATGCACCCTCTACAACTACTGCTAAAGATCCACCTGCTACACCTACTGCTAGCAAAGCAGCATCTGTTCTGACGCCTATTCCTAGTGGTGTTACACCCGCTACACCCACTCTCGATAAAGCCACCCCCCATACACAAACCAGTAGTAAAGATACAATGGAGGCACCTGTCGCTACAAGAGAAACATCCCCTCCCCCTACTGTTAGTAAAGTACAACCAACCATTAGTAAAACTACACCTGCTACTGATATAGTACCAGAAACAACACCTACTGAAGTTAATTCAAACACAGCTGCACTGAACCAAAGTACCATTACAACCATGACAGAGTCCAACCCTCCACCCAGCAGCATAACGTCGCCTACAAAGATGATTTCCGATCCTCTTGCTGGCATCGCTGCCACAGCTGCCAGTACACAATCTAGTAGAAGTGCAGCCACAGCAGAACCTAAATCTGCCTCTGCAGATGCAGAGACAGACATCTCTAGTACTAGCGTTAGCCAAGCTTCGCCCTTCAAGAAGATTCCTACTGTTGTGTTAGTCTCTGTCAGGGACAAACACAGTCAAAGCCTAGCTTCCGAAGGGAACTCGTCTCCCAGTAAAGACACTTGCAGCAGCAGCACCACCACCAGAAGCAGCAGGAGTTTGAGTGCGGCTGCAGATCCCAAGGGCACAGCTGACACACAGAGCGCTGGGGTTGGTCTAAATGTCTTTCTGTTTCTATTAGCACCTCTTTACCTTATATCAAACGATCAATTATTTTTAATTTGACTCTGCTTTACTTTGCTTTCCCTTGCTTTGCTTTGCTTGACTTCATTCAGGCCCATTTATTTAGCGTGATGTGCAATAAATGTAGTTGTTTTGGGGAGTGAGTGATTGATTGGCTCATGTGTTTCTGACCAGCAGACAAAGAGAAAGACGCCTCCTAGTACTGCTGTCAGCCTGCCAAGTACTGTAACACACACACACACACACACACACACACACACACACACACACACACACACACAGATAAAGATTGCATCCAAACTAAAGTTACATTGAAAACAAAAAAAGTAAAAAAATAACAAAACTTTTGACACTATTGCTAAATTGACATTCCCCCCCCATTTTTATTTTTGATTCCTACAGCCACCAAGAAACAGAAGAGTGAACATGTGGAATCAGCTCCAGGCAGCGACAAGGAGAAAGAAAGAAATGGAGACGAGAAGACAGACAGAATGGAGGGAGAGGAGAAGCCCACCGAGAACCAAAGGGCAAAGAGGAAGAGAGGAGCGGAAGAGGAGGAGGAGAAGGTGGACGATGGAGAGAAGAAACCAAAGCGGGTAGGAGAAAGAGAGCGAGGAGAGCAGGAGGATAGCAGCTCTGCTGAGCCCCAAGAAGTGAGACTTCGTCACTTTACTGAGATTAATGTCATCCATCTCACAAAGCATGCTGGACGATGCACTTATCATTGATTATATATAAGAGAATTTGTATTTGATAATTATGGCAGTGGCTCAGGGGTAGATTCACCGTAATGTTGCTTGTTCGATCCCGGCTCCCCCAGGGTTAGTGTCGAAGTGTCCTTGAGTAATACACTGAACCCCTAATTGCACCAGATATGCTGCTGGTTGTGCCTTGCATGGAATGTGTATATTAATGGGTGAATGTGATGGATAATTTATGTAAAGCACCTTGGATAAAGGTGCTATATAAATGCACCATTTATCATTTATATTAATATGTATATTTATATATACAATGACTGGGTGTGGTTGTGTGTAAGCTTGACAATACATTTTATTTTCTGAATTAGTTTTAGTATTATCTATCTATCTATTATCTATTGTGATTTGGTTATATTTAATATATATAGTTCATTGTGTGTGTGTGTGTGTGTGCGTGTGTGTGCGCGTGCGTGTGCGTGTGCAGCACCAGCGTGACCTAGCTGCAAAGAGGGAGAGTGTCTTGCGTTCTCTGAGAGGTCTACTGAGTACACAGTAAGATGCACAACCTTCCTCACATTCACAATTATAACTATAAAGTATATAGTGTTTATGTGGATTGACTACCAGCCATCCCCATGCCAATGAAACTTAGTAATGAACTTATTAATGATGGAAGTATTGATTCCATGTTGGAGAGGGGCCACACACAAATAATCATAACTGTCCCTGTCCCCTCTGTCCCCTCCCAGGAAGAGTACAAAGGGAGGGGAGAGAAAGGCGTTGAAGAAAGCAGAAGCTAGGAAGATGGGAAGTGTGAAGAGAGAGAGTGTCTTGCGCTCTCTGAGAGGCCTGATGAAGAACACAGAGTATGACACATGCTCTGACACACACACACTTGCATGTGCACAGACACACACATTTAATAGAATAGCTAAATAGTTACTGTATTGATTTTAAATCATTGAATCGAATCGTATCACCATAACAAACCAATATCGTCCATGTATCCTGTCATCGACCATGTGTTGGGATACATGGCGTATTGCTGTTAAAATGTATCATCACACCTCTAATGAGCCCCTCTCAAAACCCCAGCCTTTGGAGCAGCACTGTCCAATGCCAGTCAAAATAGTTTAGCAACTGTTGGTATGCAGGTCAAGCTTTCCTGATCAATCTTTCCTCTTCTAACGTGCCTATTGGACTAGGACGGATTGGGGAGGGGCTTAGTGAAGGTCTAATTGTGTGCAGGATTTGCATTAATTATAATAATACCCAAACACTCAATAGCATTTCCTCTCATGAGAATTCATTTTTGCTGTATTCCATGCAACCTGTCATGTGTATCACAACACTAAATAAGACTGACTCCTGTCTCGCTTCCAGGAAGAGGGTGGAGGTGAAGAAAGTTGATGGGAGGAAGAAGGGAAGCCAGCGGTCGACGGATAGGAAGATGGACGCCAGGAGGGCTGCCGCGGCTGTGCTGACTGGCATCAGAGCGACCCGTGCACAAAGGTCCAAGGTCGCCAGAGAGACTGAGGACGGACGCAAGAGAAAGAGAGAAGAGGCGACAGGAGAGAGGAGCAGTACATCTACGACGATGAAGGACCACAAGTTGAAAAAGTAAAAAAAAAATGACTTGACTCATTTTGGATAGGAACCCCTTTTGTAGTTTTAGAAGATGAATTGAAACATTTGCTGACAACTAGAAAACATAATTTTGATGATCTGAAATAATTGAATATGTAATTATTGTGACAGGCTTAAGGACAAGAAGGACAGAGTGCGGGAAGAAGATGTTAAGAAGAAGAAGAAGAGATCGACAGAGCAGGCAGAGAACAACAAGAAGACGCCAGAACTCAAGAGCAAGAAGAAGAGGAAAGAGGGAGAGAGAACGGAGGAGGGGAAAAAGACCGAGATAACCCCAGTGAAGAAGGGAACTTTCGAGAAAAGAAGAGAAGGAGAGAAGATGGAGAGGAAAATGACTGAGGCCAGCCTGGCTAAGAAGGGAACGGAGGAGAAGAGAAAAGGAGAGAAAACAGAGGAGAGGAAAAAGACTGAGATGACCCCTGCAAAGAAGGAAGCGGAGAAGCAGCGGAAAGAGGCAGAGAGAACGGAGGAGAGAAAAAAGACTGAAGCACCCCATGCGAAGAAGGAGAAGAGGAAAGAAGGAGAAGGTACAGAGGAGAGGAAGAAGACCACAGAGGCAGTAGCCCTCACGAAGAAGAGAAAAGAGGGAGAGAAAACAGAAGAGAGGAAAACGACCGAGGCGCCCCCTGTGAAGAAGGGAGTGGAGGAGAAGAGGAAAGAAGGGGAGAAAACGGAGGAGAGGAAAAAGACTGAAGTGGCCCTCGTGAAGAAGGGAACAGAGGAGAAGAGGAAAGAGGGAGACAAAACAGAGGTCAGGCCGAAGGCGGAGACGGCTGCTGGGGAGAAAGGAATAGAGGAGAAGAAAGAGGAGAGGAAGATCATAGGTAGGACTGCAGCTATTGAGTATCTTATTAGTTCCTAATTCTTTTTTTTTTTTTTTATTGAAGACAGACTATATTGTTGCAAATTTATTACAAATTATTACAAACAAATAAGCAAGAAATAAAAAAAGGGAAGACAAAAATAAACTATATGAATAAAAATCATCTCTGATAACTCCCACCCATAGTGATCAGCGACACCTCAGTGGCATCTTGTGTAGTTCAAGTAATTCTCAAGTAATGTCTCTCTCTGTTTTTCAAGAAATACCTTATTCTCTCAACTAGTGTGCCAGTAATCTCATTCAGCCAATTTTCCAATGTTTAAATTTGGGAGTCTCTTCTTTTTCAGTTAATACAGGATCAGGGTCAACAAAAATATTCAGAATATCAGACAATGTCTCAAATATCTTGTAACTGGGGTCACAAGGCAAAGATGTGCCCCCGTTGGCATTTTGGCCAATATTTGCAGCCCTACTGGCAACTTTATTCAACAGTGTCTGGGTTGATGGAGCAAGCATTATGTTTCTTAGTAGTTATTCTATCATTACTTGTGTGATTTATAAGCAAGCGGTCACAACCTGGTCTGTAGCGACCTAGTTGCTGTGGATGCGACCTTGTTGCAACATGGTCTATAGTTGCTGTTGGATTTTACCTTGCTGGAATTTGTTGCATGGCTGCTCACTATATTGTGGTAGAAAAAAGGGTGGATTTAAATAATGTTGTTGAAAATGATTAACTCTCTCAGTGCCAGCCCTTTTTCATATTTTTGGAGGTCGCCAGTGCCAGCGATTTTCATCTAAAAGTCATATTTCATATTTCGGTCCATGTTTCCCGACGGACAAGTTAGTGGACGGACACACACTTTTGGTTCCGGGTTAGCCCGTCCCTTGTTATGGTCTAGCAATGGTCGCTGCTAGCTGCTGTTAGCATGGGGATCGTATTAAACCGGCGCCGGTAAGTAACGTCACGTACAGTAGCGTTAACGTCAGCGGCATCAGTTGTTACTGTAAATCATAATGATAACGGGTGACGTAGATTCATTTCTACGGCACGAAAACTGTTAAGTAAAAAAAATAAAAATCCATGAATAAATTATTTTGGTTATTACTTTTGGACAACTCTTTATAGGCATGATCGTTAAGGCAACTCCTGGTCAGGGAGCCAAAGTGAAGAAGATGGGAGGAGTACAGGAGGAGAGAAAAGACGACAAAAAGGCAGAAGAACAGAGAAAGGAGAGAGGGGAGGATACGGGAAAGAGAGAGCGGGAGAAAACCACGTTGGAAAAGTCTGACAGTAAGTCTAAGACAATCCCCTTTAACGTCATAACATCATACATCGTCATAATATCATATATCATGCCATAGAGTATTTGTGCCCGGGGAAGAAATGCCACATAGGGTGGCCTTGTTTTGTCAACTTAATAGCCAATTGGCACCCGAGAGATATATACAGTATATAATGGTATACGTATATACACTATGCATTATGGCGTAGAGGTGTGAATGAGGGTAAGCAATGGACTAAACCTAAATTAACCGAAACTAACTTCACCTAATGTGTCTTAACTCCTCTCAGAGAAGACGACAGAAGAGAAGAAAGCAGAAGAGAAGAAAGCAGACAAGAGGAAGACAAGGGGATCAGAGGAAGAGAGAAGGGCACAGGAAAGAAGTGAAGGGAAAATGCCAGAGGAGACTGATAGAGAGAAGACCGGAGTAGAGATGGCAAAGAAAAATGAGAAAACTAGTGCTGTAGAGGCAGCCAATAAAATGGACAAACCACCAAAAATGTCTGCAGGAGAAAAGAATCATGAAAAAAAGAGAGCAGAAGACACACCAACATCCCCCAAAACAGTGAAACAACTCCAAACACCAGGAACTACAGAAGAAAAGACACGCAAAAGAAAGAGTGTGGAAGAGGAGACGGCTGCCCCAAAAGTGACACGGTCGCTCCGGACATCAGCCACAGGAGGAAAGGCAGATGAAAAAAAGAGTGCAGAGGACTCAAAGATGACCCCAAAAGACAATACAATGACACGACAGCTTCGGACGCAAATAGAAAAGACGGGTGAAAAAAAGATGGCAGAAGAGAAGAAGCCAGAGAAGAGGAAAACAAGGATATCACAGTTGGAGAAGACGGAACAGGAAGGAGAGGAGAGAGAAAAGAGCCCAAAAAAGACAAGACAGCTCCGGACGACTGTGGGAGAGAAGACTGATGAAACAAAGACTGCACACGATGTGACAGCAACTCCGAAGATGTCACGACAACTCCGGACACCAGGAACGAGTTCTGAAGAAAACACTGACAAGCGGAAGACCCAGTCACCGGGAAGGCTTGCGGGAGGAGAGAAGGCTGAAGCAGTGAGGGACGGAAGTGAGAAGGAACTACAGAAGAACATGCAGCCGGTGGTGCAGCTGCAGAAGAAGCAGCCGGAAGCCAAACCGAGTGACACAGCGGCTCTGACTGACTCCACCCTGCACAAGATTCACGGAGACATCAGGATTGCTCTGAAGAACGACAAACCCGTAAGCTAAAGCACACACATTCATGCTCATACATGGTGATGAGGTGCCATCGAGACAGCCTCATTCAATCACACTCTGAGCAAGGATACTTGATACTAAAAGTGTTTACAGAGCTATTACATACTAAAACAATGAAATGGCACTGAACGGCGAACATTCTCTTCTTTGAGAGGTTGTCACAGGAACGACGTCTATGTCTACTATCTGAATACCATTTTTAACATTCATGGGTACTATGTATTGTAGTATGTACAAAGTACATCAACATTAAAAGTAGGGTCTAGTGGTGGATGTTTTGAAGGTAAAACTATGCATTACTTGTGGTTTAAACTTGGCGAGGGGAAATTTGCAGCATCTACTGCATGGCATAGCCATAGCAACAGTCAGATCAAATGGTATAATGGTATATACAGTAAGTCATCAGTCGTCCCCCAAACTTTTCAGATCAAGACCCGAAAGAGATTAGAGTTCTCATTTGAGTGGTGATGACCCATACAAATTGGCCTGTGACGCTTGATTTGGAATCCCACCCACCTTCCAGTATAGATCTACTGTACATTACTGTGTGTTTTACTGAGGTTAAGTTTAGGTATAGTAAAGTTGCAAAAACGATAACTGTCAATCACAGCAACTACTGGCCAGTGGCCAATCATTGCAGGGTTTTCTAGGAGCTGCAGTGGGATACCAAATAATGCATCAGTGACTCCACTGTTTGGGGAAACGGTGGTCTTTAAAACCTGCTGCGTTAATCTGATAAAACACATTAAATCTGCCATACTTTGTTTTGTGTGTGTGTGTGTGTGTGTGTCAGGACGTCAGCGGGTGTCTGCTGGCATTGGACCAGCTCAGCATGATGTATGTGACGACACAACAGGTCCAGAGACACAGTGAGCTGATTGCTACGCTCAGAAAGGTATTGACACACGGTACATCCATTACAGACGTACAGAGAACAAACACACAGATTAATGTAAATATTGTTGTTAGTGTTAGATTAGGGGCGGAAAACGAATTTGATTCTTGAATTAATCTCAATAAAGTAACCTTGATTATTAATGAATAGAATCACAAATGTTAATATTATTTTCCAAAAATTGGCTTCTTCCTGCGAGTTTCTGTTGTAAAAAATATGACCTTCCTAGTTGACAGTGACACATCTGTTATTTGTTCTTACTAGGACCTTACCCGTTTAATATGTGAAGTCCAAATCATGCAAAGCGTGGGTAATGTGATGTACTAATCATTCCATTAATGTAAGTGGTTTGAGGAACAATTGTTTTAAAGTATATTGTAACATGGGAAATGATAAATCAGTTGTGGCAAAGCAAGGCGTACAGAAAAATGGTGATAAATAATGTTGCATAAAAATGGTTGTTTCTGTGGACATCATGAAATATTGTTCCAAGTGTTCATCTCTGTTTATGTGAATCTTCCACAAACATAAGTTGTCAGAACCTGTTATGATTACCTGGTTGTGTTTCATGACTGAATGTTAATCTTTGGTGTTGCGTGCCAGCCGAAGGTATGCTGTGTTCTTAACTTCTTTGTGGCATAATGTGCGATGTGAGTTACAGTACATCTGGTTAACCAACTTTCCATCATTTAGCCTGGGGACCACTTGGAATGCTGTCAGGGACCACTGGTGGTCCCCAGATCACTGGTTGAAAACCACGGTGTTAGTGTAGAGTCGACACGTGTGTACACGCATAGAAAAAAAGTTGGCCTGGGAGTGGGGACCACCTGGAATCCTCTTAAGGACCACTGGTTGAGAACCAATGAGTTAATAAGCCATTAGTGCAGAGTTGAAGGGAGACACCGTGTGTACACGCACGCACACACGCATATCAAAAGTGAAGTTTCACGTCGCAGTGTTGTGGAACAGCGGTCGTTGCGAGACAGATAATCGACGCTATGTTTTTTTCTGTGAGTAGCTGGGGTGCTGCTGTAACCACTGAGGAAATGCGAGGCTGCATGGAGGATCGGCAATTCGTTGTATGTCTCACTCGTGTCTATGCGAGAGTCAGCGCTGTTATAATCATGGTGGATTATATCGTTATATTCTATTTTGGTGTCGAACGTCGCAACACTTAGGGGAAGATCGAGCGTGCCGCGGTGGGGGGAAATTGGGAAAGTTACGGGTTTGAGAGAGAGAGAGATGGGCCGGGCTGTGCGCCATGATGGCGAACTGCCTGTACATGTCTATGGAGTTGTCGCAACTCTGTCTACTGTCTGTAACACTCTGGCCGTTCAAGGGCATGCAGAGTCAACGTTGCGACATCAATGGCATGTAGAGTCACAGTTGCGACATTGGGGGGTCAGAAACTGAGCGCTCGAGCGCTGTTCGTGCAGCCTGAATAGGCTACGTCCTACTGCTTCTCAAACACCGTGGCGAGTCGCACGCACACACGCATATCAAAAGTGAAGTTTCACGTCGCAGTGTTGTGGAACAGCGGTCGTTGCGAGACAGATAATCGACGCTATGTTGTTTTTTTCTGTGAGTAGCTGGGGTGCTGCTGTAACCACTGAGGAAATGCGAGGCTGCATGGAGGATCGGCAATTCGTTGTATGTCTCACTCGTGTCTATGTGAGAGTCAGCGCTGTTATAATCATGGTGGATTATATCGTTATATTCTATTTTGGTGTCGAACGTCGCAACACTTAGGGGAAGATCGAGCGTGCCGCGGTGGGTGGAAATTGGAAAAGTTACGGGTTTGAGAGAGAGAGAGATGGGCCGGGCTGTGCGCCATGATGGCGAACTGCCTGTACATGTCTATGGAGTTGTCGCAACTCTGTCTACTGTCTGTAACACTCTGGCCGTTCAAGGGCATGCAGAGTCAACGTTGCGACATCAATGGCAAGTAGAGTCACAGTTGCGACATTGGGGGGTCAGAAACTGAGCGCTCGAGCGCTGTTCGTGCAGCCTGAATAGGCTACGTCCTACTGCTTCTCAAACACCGTGGCGAGTAGGCTAAAGCAGCCGACACGCCGCGAGTCGAGGTTATGTTTTATTTTCTTCATTGACGGAGCAGCAGAGCAGGCAATGCAAGGCGTTGAGGGAGGGTCGGCGATTCGTTGTAGTCATTGTGCTCGCGTCTCACTCGTGTCCATTGCGCTAGCGTCTCACTCGTCTCCATGCGCTTATGTTGGGTCGGTGTGACGTGTGTGATAGGGGGCGGGGCGCTTCCCGCATATAAAGCTAATGGGACGCACAAATAAATTCATTATAAATCAACGGTGTGTTAATTTGGCAAAAGGGCTTCGTCACGCTCTTCATGATATTATGGTGAACGGCTGTGTGAAAACTTACAGCGATTGGTGGGGCAATCGCGGAGATATTTGTGTTTCAGACATTCATTCATTCAGACGGACGGACGGACAGACAGACATTTCGTGGTTTATAGTATTGGATTTGCAATACCAGATAATGAAATAATTTACTGTGTTTTCATTATGGATGCATTAAAGAACACACACACACACACACACACACACACACACACACACACACACACACACACACACTCACTCACTCACTCACTCACTCACTCACTCACTCACTCACTCACTCACTCACTCACTCACTCACTCACTCACTCACTCACTCACTCACTCACTCACTCACTCACTCACTCACTCTCACTGTGTCTGTGTGTTCAGATGCGTAGTTACCGTGCCAACCAGGCGGTAATGGACAAGGCGTCCATGCTGTATCACCGCTTCAAACACACCTACCTGCTGGAGGAGAAACAGATTGTCAGCCCCGCCTTCCTCCGCACTCTATTGGAGGAGAAGGAGCTGGAGGAGGAGCAAAGGGTGCAGAGGTGGCAGGAGAAGAGGAGGAGAGAGGGGGAGGAGGTGGAGAAGGGGAGGCAAGAAGGACAGACTGAAAAAGAGGGAGAGAAGGGGATGCAAGAAGGACAGATTGAAAAAGAGGGAGAGAAGGGGAGGCAAGAAGGACAGATTGAAAAAGAGGGACAGAAGGGGAGGCAAGAAGGACAGATTGAAAAAGAGGGAGAGAAAGGGAGGCAAGAAGAACAGATTGAAAAAGAGGGAGAGAAGGGGAGGCAAGAAGGACAGATTGAAAAAGAGGGAGAGAAGGGGAGGCAAGAAGGACAGATTGAAAAAGAGGGAGAGAAGGGGAGGCAAGAAGGACAGATTGAAAAAGAGGGAGAGATGGGGAGGCAAGAAGGACAGATTAAAAAGGAGGAAGAAGTGAAGAAAGAAGCAATGGTCGGGGCAGGAGAGACGACAGCAGGTGAGTCTGTTGCGCAATTAACTTAAAATGACACTTCACCATTTTTGCAAAAATTTACAGTTATAATATATACACTTTCCTGGTTTTCTTTGTGTGTGACATGTTGCCCCCTCCCCCCTGCTCATTGGGTGGTCTGAGCCTGGAAGATTTTATTTTCATAGTTTTTAATCTTGCTGGAAAACAATAGTGTGTGTGGGGCATTCACACCCGAGAGGAGAGGAGAGTTCTTTAACCTAATGTATTGGGGGGTTGAGTCAAGTGCCACCACATGCCATTGTGTGAACTTGAACTTCTTTGAAGTCCCTACTTCCTGGTTGGCCTCAAGAATGGTAGAAAGTTTAGTTTACAATGTAAAGTAAGGCAATGTAAACTAAGGCATGTACCAACAGATTGTTCACATGTCACACATCTATGCTGTTAAAACCTTAATATTAAAGGGATGGATGGATGGATAGATAGCTGACATCAGGCTCACTGAGCTCACATCTAAAACCACATTTTTCATACATAAAGACTAAATGTCATATATTTTTGTAAAATGGTGAAGTGTCCCTTTAACTCTCACACACTGTATTTGTGAATAATATAGACAATCCGGTTGTTTACTATGACAAATGTCTTCCTCTGTTCCAGTGGAGTGTTCCTGAAGTTACAGCCTGGATTGGTGGGACAGACTGAAGGAACCTTTGTAGAATCATACTGCTTATACACACACACACACACACACACACACACACACACACACACACACACACACGAAGCAAATCTTTTGCACACCTACATGATGCTTCAAGAAGTGCTTTAGAGACGAAACATAGAGCTAATGCATGTAGCAGAAAAGAATTTTCCCACCACAACTTAAATATATATATATTTTTTTGCATTTCATTGCTGTCAGGCAGAAACCTTCTATTTCAGTATGAGATATTTCTGTCATTGCCCTACAATGTTGTACAAGAGTGTCACACTGATATAAGTAGTTAGGTTTCTGAGTTTTATATATGTAACCAATGAGAAGTTTGATTATGTTGGATAACATGTCCATGTTCATTTTTCCATGTCCTAAAAAGTAAGGCTTTTGGACAAACACTGTTTCGAAATGACTGCCTGCATTGAACGCTGTGTGAGTTTATTTCTTCAGTGCTCACAAATCATGACAGAGATTTCTTCCTTTTCCTTTTTTTGAGGTGTTGCTAGATGTACAGAACACATTTTAAGAAATAACCAACTGCAAAAGACTACAAAGGTTATTTTCTTTTTCTTTTTTGTACAAGGCACACCACAGAACACCTAAAATATTGTATGTTGTAAGATCAGTTTGATTGATTGTACTGTAATTTTCTGTTCAGGCTCCATGTTCCTTTTGTTGATGAGGCAGACACACACACACACACACACACACACACACACACACACACACACACACACACACACACACACACACACACACACACACACACACACACACACACACACACACACAAGCATTAACTTTAAGCCTTAACTGTAAATATTACACATTGGCAGTATTATAATCAAGTCAATACATTCTATTGCTCATTCTAAACACATGTCCTATTGTAAAATTAAGATCTTTATACTCTGGGTTTTATATACAGTTGTCATGAAAGCTGGAAAGTTTCTTCCATGTCTTTATAGAGACAGACAATATGAAGGGTTTTTATTTACATTTGAACACGTTTTTATCTGTACAGCTGTAAGTTCTAACTCTGGGAATTAGTTGGTTTCGCGATCAATAAAAATGTGATTTGTTTAAATATCCTGCCTTTTGTAAACAATGCACTTTGAGTGGCAGAGGTAATATTTAATTTAGCCTACTTTTAGCGGATGCTGCTTTGTGCCATATACTAATAAAAGGATAGAGAAAGACCGAACCTGAGAGATTGCTCGGAACCAAATGTGGTTCCCTTTGTACATTCTCAAAGTTAAAATAACATTGATGTTACAATATAAATTGGAGTTTCAGAGATAGAAATGCCATTAAATGGGGATCTGTAGACTAATATGAATGTCAAACTTGGGGTTATTGAAATTAACTGGGTTGAGAATCACTGCTAATGCTGAAAAGCCCTTCTCTTATGGGAGTCCCTGGCAGCTGCTGTGAATGGTGTCTTGATTGGTGGCTGAGCTTTTAGGAGTGATTGGCTGAAGTATAAAGCTGGATAGAAGCAGCATTCTGATCTCTTCAGCCTCCAAACACCAGTATTGTGTGATTGTTTTGGTGCAGATGGGATGGCACTCACTGCAGCAAAAAGGTAAGTCAACTCGGATTCACCTTATTTGTGGACGACTGTGCAATGCATGCGTCTAAAGGTACCACAAAGACCCTACAGACAAGTCTCTGACATTCTAAAACAAATTAATCAGGCTACTGCTTAGCCTTGTACAACTTGCCTTACCCCATGATCCATATGACGCATTTGCGGGGACTTATAGACCAGGCAGGGTACTAGGCAGCCTTAGGCACAGGTACTGACATTGGCACAGTGAAGGTTGATCAATGGCATATGTGAGCCTTATGTAAATAAATAATAAATTAAGCTCTTAAATTCATACAAATCCTGCACACAATTAGCCCTTCACTAAGCCCTCTCCCCAATCCATCCTTGTCCAATAGCCACATCAGTAGAGTAAAGCTTGACCAGGAAAGCTTGACCTGCTTTCCTGCAAGTAGAAACATTTGCTATTTGACAGTTTACTATTTTGACACATTGGACAGTGACAAACTCTGCCCCAAGGGGTGAGGTTTGAGAAGAGCTCATTCTACATTCCTTCAAACTGATCTCTGACCGGTAGCTGATAGGTGTAAATGAAATTCATGTCCGAAAGGCTGCCAAACCCTGTTATAGACAATAGAGTACAGCAACTTGCAATGGGCCTGCCCTGGTCTACAAGATACGCTACAGGCAGCTCAAAGACACAATTGTAGGGGTACAAAATGCTTCCTATAGCCTAAAGTCCACACCACAAGAGGGAATAATGGTCAAACCCAAACCTCAAATCAACCCAAACTCAAAAACTAAAATATAGCTGCACGCAGCGATAAGCTGGGACGAAGCAAGCAGCTAAGATAATAAGCAGTCAGAACAATATACGTGAATTAGCCATAGAAACATGGAAGCCTGAACTTCAGAAATACATCATGTAATTTTGTGAGCAGGGCACATTGCATTGTGTAGAGCCTTATAGTGGGAGAGTTGCGATATTCATGTACCCAAAACCAGAGCCTTACTCCTAATCCTACGATGAAATCCCATTCATTTCATTGACTTTTGGTTTGAAAATGGACCCATAGGGCTCCTCCATGCTCCTCCGGCAGCGTGAGGGCCCAGGGACATGGGAGTGAACGGGAATATCGCAACTCTCCCACTATAAGGCTCTACCCCAAACCAGACGGGGGTGTGATTTATCCACTGGCTATTTATTTAACACTGAATCAACACCACGCTCCTGCAAGGCTCCCACAAATGTGCAGTTCAGTAAGTTGCATTTTTATAGAAAAATTCGACGCACCTTCCATTCATGTTTTTCTTCATTTGTATACTGTGTTCTATACATAGATTAAACTATTTAATGAAAGCTATTAAATGAATTAATGACCCTCTATTAAATATTTTTTGTAATAAACAGTTTGGATTAATACTTTAAACGAAGGTCCTTGTTATAAGCGCTTATAAGTGCTTATTAACGGCTTATAAGACATTTTATAAGCGCTTATAAGACATTTGTAAGACATGAATTAACTGTTTATAAGTAGGTTACAAGACACTTATGTACCTTGTTATAAGTGCTTATTAACGTTTATAAGACATTTATAAGCTATGTGTTACCTGTTATAAGGTCGTTACAAGATACTTATTAATAGTTTATAAACATTTATGGGGAGTGTTAATAAACACATCATTAACTGTTAATAAGACATGTAAAACTGTTAACAAATTATTTATAAGACACTTGTTGACGTTATTATTTGCTTATAAGAATTTAACAAACACATTTATGAACTGTTAATAGGAAATTTAGAAGGCACTTATTAAACCTTATTAATATGTTTATAAAACACTTAATAACTGTATTATTTGTTTATATGCATTTATAAATCATTTTACATACATACACCATTAGGCTCCTTGTTATAAGGGTAGATTGCTAGGATATTTATGAGACTTAATGAGACATTCATAAAACCTGCATTAAATGTTATAAACTAATTATAAGACACTTACTATCCGTTTGTGCACATTTATAAGGAATTTACTATACACATTTAATAACTATTATTAATATATTTATAAGACATTAACAAAACACCTTACTTGTTTATATAACATTTATGGTACGCTTTATGAAACCAAAGGTGCTTGTTCCAACTTCGTTCAAAGTGAAAACAGGAGGGTGAAGAGAACTTATAAACCTTTCATCTTGTGTTTATTAAGAACTCAAAATTGTTTACAAACATGGACAGGCGGTTAACAATGCATTTATAAACACGTTGATAGGCATTTTGGAGGCACTTCGTTTAAAGTGGGAACCGCATTTATAAGCCGTTAATAGCGTGTCTATTAACAGCCAACATTGCTTTACAAGCAGGAACAGATGCTTATTAATGCATTTATAAGCACTTAATAGGCATTTTTGCAGGCACTTCGTTTAAAGTGGGGACCGCATTTATAAGCCGTTAATAGCGTGCCTATTAACAGCCAACATTGCTTTACAAGCAGGAACAGATGCTTATTAATGCATTTATAAGCACTTAATAGGCATTTTTGGAGGCACTTCGTTTAAAGTGGGGACCGCATTTATAAGTCGTTAATAGCGTGCCTATTAACAGCCAACATATGCTTAACAATGCATTTATAAGCACTTAATAGGCATTTTTGCAGGCACTTCGTTTAAAGTGGGGACCGCATTTATAAGCCGTTAATAGCGTGCCTATTAACAGCCAACATTGCTTTACAAGCAGGAACAGATGCTTAACAATGCATTTATAAGCACTTAATAGGCATTTTTGCAGGCACTTCGTTTAAAGTGGGGACTGCATTTATAAGCCGTTAATAGCGTGTCTATTAACAGCCAACATTGCTTTACAAGCAGGAACAGATGCTTATTAATGCATTTATAAGCACTTAATAGCCATTTTTGGAGGCACTTCGTTTAAAGTGGGGACCGCATTTATAAGCCGTTAATAGCGTGCCTATTAACAGCCAACATTGCTTTACAAGCAGGAACAGATGCTTAACAATGCATTTATAAGCACTTAATAGGCATTTTTGGAGGCACTTCGTTTAAAGTGGGGACCGCATTTATAAGCCGTTAATAGCGTGCCTATTAACAGCCAACATTGCTTTACAAGCAGGAACAAATGCTTATTAATGCATTTATAAGCACCTCAATAGGCATTTTTGGAGGTACTTGTTTAACGTACAATCCAATCAAATAATCAATCTTTTTGACATATTTTCTGGATGTTTTGCTGGCTGAAATCAAATGGCCATCTGAGGTGATTATATTTGTAATTACTTCCTGTGAAAGCAAAATAGAGAATAACAAATATTGCACCCATACATGGTTTCTAAAATGCAACTGCTATGAGAAGCGTGATGTAAGAATGTTTTGATTGGTGAATTCCTTCGCAGTCCAGTTGATGTACAGTCGTGAGCGTTGTACACCTATCTCCTTTTCTATCCATTTTATGCCATTGTAGAGCTTGAGGACTGAACCAGAAGAGGTCAGGTAAGCGCCGACACTTCATAAGGTTGACTTGACAGAGGGCGCATTTCTTTCAGTGGTGTTAAGGAGCTGCATGAAACAAAATGCAATACAGAGAAGATTAGAGGATGGGTTAAAGAAAGCCTTTGGGCATGAGGAGGTACAGTACAGGTCCAAAGTTCAATCTACAGTTCTTCAAATAAAATAATAAATGATACAAATCGAAGAGCAAGTGACGAGAGAGAGAGAGAGAGAGAGAGAGAGAGAGAGAGAAAAAGTCATATGCATACATAATATTTCTGAAGCATTATATGACACAAGTCTCATTGGTTTGTGTTTGTTAATGATCTGTTCCAGCTTGCTCCATTCACTGTGCATATTCAGGTAACCTCAGAGCGAGATATATCAATATCATATCAATATCATATTTGGTCCCATGAAAGTATCATGGCACAGCACTGTGCATGACGACCATGACGCCTTCTGTACAGAGCTTCATTGGCAATAACCAGGAATTATAATCAGACAGAACGGACATGCGCAGTACTGCGCATGTCCGTTTCCTTCCATGGATCAATTTGATGGTGATAAACTTGACACTCATAAATATATAGGTTCCTGGTTATTATTATTTTTCTGAGATTGTATTTTGGGTTTTAATGATTCATGTCGAAGTGACAAGGCATTCTTGTTTGGGGTACACCAAATTTAGGTTGTAAATAAATCAAAACAGTAGGCAGCATGTGGGAGACTTTCAATACCTGAAGTGAAGTGTCCACGTTGCAGTGATTGTGGAGAAGCCAATCTGTCTGTTGGAACCAGTGTCAGGATGTTTGGAGGGCCATCAGAGTCCTAGTAACAACCACAATTACATGTCAATGTATTTAAACTGCACAAATCAGGTGCAGTTTGGTGCCCTCCGTCCCAGGCGCAACCGCAGGGTCCAGCAAGTGTGAGTGAAACACTATAAATAAAATAACACTGTTTGAGTACATATTCTTTTTTCACCAAAAAGAAATAATCATGCACTGTAGTGCAAAAACGTTTTTAGTTGAACAGCAAAACAAGCTTAAGATGACTTTTCTTTAGCAGTGGATTACATTTCCAGTACTCGAGTACATTAGACAACCAGGCACCAGCAGTGCTGGGCCTCCATGTTAGCAACATAGCAGCTAATGCAACAACACTACTGTTTGTCACTCACCAGGATTTGCATATGAAGTCAGCACAACAGTACTGCTAGATGGCTGGAAGTTAGTCACTACAGCCTAGAGTCATAAATGTTGCTTTGTGTAGCACACAACTGGCAGCTAACATTTATATTTTCTTCAAACTTTGTCTTTTTCTCTCTCTGCAGTACAACTCTCTCTCTGTTCTGTTCTGTTCTCCTCACTCTGCTTACTTGCTCTCTCTCTCTCTCTCTCTCTCTCTCTCTCTCTCTCTCTCTCTCTCTCTCTCTCTCTCTCTCTCTCTCTCTGATTGGGTGGGTCGTTTCACCTGCTGTCCTGCACTCACAGGCAGCAGGCTCAATTGACGATCGTTTAGACAAGTATAGGCAATGTCTCTCAACCAATAGGGCTGTGACCTATTTATTGTTTGCATGCGCTGATGTGGTAGGTATTCTGTGTAGAGGTTTAAAGGAACACTCCGCCTAATATTGTCTATTTTAACCCACTTTCTGGACCTGGGTTACAAAGAGATTTACTTCTATTAGCTCCTACCAACAACCATTAGACTTGCAAATCCTGTGACTCAAAAGGCACCTACAAAGGTCTGCAATTCATAACTGCCCACCCCCCCCCCTTCCCCCCCTGAAAAAAAAAAAATACTATGATCTGCTGCTTCTGACTTTATGGAAGGGAATATTTGTATGTCTCTAAATGTTTTAGTATAGTGTGGTGTGGGCAGTTCAGAAACTTCTTCAAGTGCCATCATCAATGGTGGAATCCAAGCAGAATGATGAGGTCATTGGAAGAAGTTTCTGAACTGCCCACAGCCCTCCTGTGACACACAGACTGAAAGGGGAATTCCCCCCATTTTATTTAATTTTTTCTGAGAGTGTACAAATGGAACCAAATCCATTTGGTGATGTCATCAAGATGTATTTCACCATGCTAATGATTTTTTTTCAGACCCAAAAACATTTTAGATGTGAGAAGTGGGGGGACGCCGTCCCCCCACGTCCCCCACGTCCCCTACACCCCCGCTTGTTGTATTGTAAATCTCCCAAGCTGTAAATAAAAAATCAAAATTAGATGTTTTTGGGGTGGACTATTCAGTATTCATGGTGTTGTCATATTACTGCCACACTAGTTTCACACCCTGTATAAACAAAACCTTGGTACACAAATCACACGTTGACACTAGTACAGACAGCAACAACAGTGAAATAAACCTTTGCAAACAATTGTAGCCCTTTAGCTTTTAACATCTCTTGAAACAGAAATATAACCAAAGAGGAAAACAATACAAAAGCAACACTGTGACTGTACCTTAGTTGCTACACAGAACCTGTGCAGATAACTTGCAGATAAATTGGCACAGCACTGGAAAAAAAAATCGCGGGTGCGCACATTAATAGGTCCGTGCGGAAACGAACTCCGAAACAAAGGTTCCGGATTTTGGTTCCTAGCAAAAAAAAAATACAATACCAAGCAAACAACTCCAATGCAAGGCTAGTAAAAATAAAACTATCTCTTTATTTGTTTTTGTTCAGAAGTTTTGTGTGTAAAAGTATAACAAGTATAACTGCCTCTGTGTCGTCCGTGCAGTATTTTTCACTAGGAACCAAAATCCGGAACCTTTGTTTCGGAGTTCGTTTCCGCACGGACCCATTAATGTGCGCACCCACGGTTTTTTTCCAGTGCTGTGCCAATTTATCTGCAAGTTATCTGCACAGGTTCTGTGTAGCAACTAAGGTACAGTCACAGTGTTGCTTTTGTATTGTTTTCCTCTTTGGTTATATTTGTGTTTCAAGAGATGTTAAAAGCTTAAGGGCTACAATTGTTTGCAAAGGTTTATTTCACTGTTGTTGGTGTCTGTACAGTACTAGTGTCAACGTGTGATTTGTGTACCAAGGTTTTGTTTATACAGGGTGTGAAACTAGTGTGGCAGTAATATGACAACGCCATGAATACTGAATAGTCCACCCCAAAAACATCTAATTTTGATTTTTTATTTACAGCTTGGGAGATTTACAATACAACAAGCAGGGGTGTAGGGGACGTGGGGGACGTGGGGGACGTGGGGGGACGGCGTCCCCCCACTTCTCACATCTAAAATATTTTTGGGTCTGAAAAAAAATCATTAGCATGGTGAAATACATCTTGATGACATCACCAAATGGACCCTAGCGGGTCCATTTGGTTCCATTTGTACACTCTCAGAAAAAAATAAATAAAATGGGGGGAATTCCCCTTTCAGAGGCGTCCCCCACTTCTAAAAGTACCACTACAACACTGACAAGTGACCCAATTCAACACTGATAACTGTGAATGGATAAAGCGGTTAAAGGGCCACTCAACCACTTTTCAATGTATCGTCATATAATAGGTCCTCACTAATGTACATGATAAAATACCACTATTTTTTTCTACTCAGTCTGTGTGTCACAGGAGGGCTGTGGGCAGTTCAGAAACTTCTTCCAATGACCTCATCATTCTGCTTGGATTCCACCAATGATGATGGCACTGGAAGAAGTTTCTGAACTGCCCACACCACACTATACTAAAACATTTAGAGACATACAAATATTCCCTTCCATAAAGTCAGAAGCAGCAGATCATAGTATTTTTTCAGGGGGGGAAGGGGGGGGGGGGCAGTTATGAATTGCAGACCTTTGTAGGTGCCTTTTGAGTCACAGGATTTGCAAGTCTAATGGTTGTTGGTAGGAGCTAATAGAAGTAAATCTCTTTGTAACCCAGGTCCAGAAAGTGGGTTAAAATAGACAATATTAGGCGGAGTGTTCCTTTAAACCTCTACACAGAATACCTACCACATCAGCGCATGCAAACAATAAATAGGTCACAGCCCTATTGGTTGAGAGACATTGCCTATACTTGTCTAAACGATCGTCAATTGAGCCTGCTGCCTGTGAGTGCAGGACAGCAGGTGAAACGACCCACCCAATCAGAGAGAGAGAGAGAGAGAGAGAGAGAGAGAGAGAGAGAGAGAGAGAGAGAGAGAGAGAGAGAGAGAGAGAGAGAGAGAGAGAGCAAGTAAGCAGAGTGAGGAGAACAGAACAGAACAGAGAGAGAGTTGTACTGCAGAGAGAGAAAAAGACAAAGTTTGAAGAAAATATAAATGTTAGCTGCCAGTTGTGTGCTACACAAAGCAACATTTATGACTCTAGGCTGTAGTGACTAACTTCCAGCCATCTAGCAGTACTGTTGTGCTGACTTCATATGCAAATCCTGGTGAGTGACAAACAGTAGTGTTGTTGCATTAGCTGCTATGTTGCTAACATGGAGGCCCAGCACTGCTGGTGCCTGGTTGTCTAATGTACTCGAGTACTGGAAATGTAATCCACTGCTAAAGAAAAGTCATCTTAAGCTTGTTTTGCTGTTCAACTAAAAACGTTTTTGCACTACAGTGCATGATTATTTCTTTTTGGTGAAAAAAGAATATGTACTCAAACAGTGTTATTTTATTTATAGTGTTTCACTCACACTTGCTGGACCCTGCGGTTGCGCCTGGGACGGAGGGCACCAAACTGCACCTGATTTGTGCAGTTTAAATACATTGACATGTAATTGTGGTTGTTACTAGGACTCTGATGGCCCTCCAAACATCCTGACACTGGTTCCAACAGACAGATTGGCTTCTCCACAATCACTGCAACGTGGACACTTCACTTCAGGTATTGAAAGTCTCCCACATGCTGCCTACTGTTTTGATTTATTTACAACCTAAATTTGGTGTACCCCAAACAAGAATGCCTTGTCACTTCGACATGAATCATTAAAACCCAAAATACAATCTCAGAAAAATAATAATAACCAGGAACCTATATATTTATGAGTGTCAAGTTTATCACCATCAAATTGATCCATGGAAGGAAACGGACATGCGCAGTACTGCGCATGTCCGTTCTGTCTGATTATAATTCCTGGTTATTGCCAATGAAGCTCTGTACAGAAGGCGTCATGGTCGTCATGCACAGTGCTGTGCCATGATACTTTCATGGGACCAAATATGATATTGATATGATATTGATATATCTCGCTCTGAGGTTACCTGAATATGCACAGTGAATGGAGCAAGCTGGAACAGATCATTAACAAACACAAACCAATGAGACTTGTGTCATATAATGCTTCAGAAATATTATGTATGCATATGACTTTTTCTCTCTCTCTCTCTCTCTCTCTCTCTCTCTCTCTCGTCACTTGCTCTTCGATTTGTATCATTTATTATTTTATTTGAAGAACTGTAGATTGAACTTTGGACCTGTACTGTACCTCCTCATGCCCAAAGGCTTTCTTTAACCCATCCTCTAATCTTCTCTGTATTGCATTTTGTTTCATGCAGCTCCTTAACACCACTGAAAGAAATGCGCCCTCTGTCAAGTCAACCTTATGAAGTGTCGGCGCTTACCTGACCTCTTCTGGTTCAGTCCTCAAGCTCTACAATGGCATAAAATGGATAGAAAAGGAGATAGGTGTACAACGCTCACGACTGTACATCAACTGGACTGCGAAGGAATTCACCAATCAAAACATTCTTACATCACGCTTCTCATAGCAGTTGCATTTTAGAAACCATGTATGGGTGCAATATTTGTTATTCTCTATTTTGCTTTCACAGGAAGTAATTACAAATATAATCACCTCAGATGGCCATTTGATTTCAGCCAGCAAAACATCCAGAAAATATGTCAAAAAGATTGATTATTTGATTGGATTGTACGTTAAACAAGTACCTCCAAAAATGCCTATTGAGGTGCTTATAAATGCATTAATAAGCATTTGTTCCTGCTTGTAAAGCAATGTTGGCTGTTAATAGGCACGCTATTAACGGCTTATAAATGCGGTCCCCACTTTAAACGAAGTGCCTCCAAAAATGCCTATTAAGTGCTTATAAATGCATTGTTAAGCATCTGTTCCTGCTTGTAAAGCAATGTTG
The DNA here is from genome assembly GCA_039105355.1 of Benthosema pterotum. Taxonomy (NCBI): domain Eukaryota; kingdom Metazoa; phylum Chordata; class Actinopteri; order Myctophiformes; family Myctophidae; genus Benthosema; species Benthosema pterotum. Next base: position 21,642,361 of record CM076986.1, read on the forward strand.
GCTGTTAATAGGCACGCTATTAACGGCTTATAAATGCGGTCCCCACTTTAAACGAAGTGCCTCCAAAAATGGCTATTAAGTGCTTATAAATGCATTAATAAGCATCTGTTCCTGCTTGTAAAGCAATGTTGGCTGTTAATAGACACGCTATTAACGGCTTATAAATGCAGTCCCCACTTTAAACGAAGTGCCTGCAAAAATGCCTATTAAGTGCTTATAAATGCATTGTTAAGCATCTGTTCCTGCTTGTAAAGCAATGTTGGCTGTTAATAGGCACGCTATTAACGGCTTATAAATGCGGTCCCCACTTTAAACGAAGTGCCTGCAAAAATGCCTATTAAGTGCTTATAAATGCATTGTTAAGCATATGTTGGCTGTTAATAGGCACGCTATTAACGACTTATAAATGCGGTCCCCACTTTAAACGAAGTGCCTCCAAAAATGCCTATTAAGTGCTTATAAATGCATTAATAAGCATCTGTTCCTGCTTGTAAAGCAATGTTGGCTGTTAATAGGCACGCTATTAACGGCTTATAAATGCGGTCCCCACTTTAAACGAAGTGCCTGCAAAAATGCCTATTAAGTGCTTATAAATGCATTAATAAGCATCTGTTCCTGCTTGTAAAGCAATGTTGGCTGTTAATAGACACGCTATTAACGGCTTATAAATGCGGTTCCCACTTTAAACGAAGTGCCTCCAAAATGCCTATCAACGTGTTTATAAATGCATTGTTAACCGCCTGTCCATGTTTGTAAACAATTTTGAGTTCTTAATAAACACAAGATGAAAGGTTTATAAGTTCTCTTCACCCTCCTGTTTTCACTTTGAACGAAGTTGGAACAAGCACCTTTGGTTTCATAAAGCGTACCATAAATGTTATATAAACAAGTAAGGTGTTTTGTTAATGTCTTATAAATATATTAATAATAGTTATTAAATGTGTATAGTAAATTCCTTATAAATGTGCACAAACGGTTAGTAAGTGTCTTATAATTAGTTTATAACATTTAATGCAGGTTTTATCAATGTCTCATTAAGTCTTATAAATATCCTAGCAATCTACCCTTATAACAAGGAGCCTAATGGTGTATGTATGTAAAATGATTTATAAATGCATATAAACAAATAATACGGTTATTAAGTGTTTTATAAACATATTAATAAGGTTTAATAAGTGCCTTCTAAATTTCCTATTAACAGTTCATAAATGTGTTTGTTAAATTCTTATAAGCAAATAATAACGTTAACAAGTGTCTTATAAATAATTTGTTAACAGTTTTACATGTCTTATTAACAGTTAATGATGTGTTTAATAACACTCCCCATAAATGTTTATAAACTATTAATAAGTATCTTGTAACGACCTTATAACAGGTAACACATAGCTTATAAACGTCTTATAAACGTTAATAAGCACTTATAACAAGGTACATAAGTGTCTTGTAACCTACTTATAAACAGTTAATTCATGTCTTACAAATGTCTTTTAAGCGCTTATAAGCGCTTATAACATGTCTTATAAGCTGTTAATAAGCGCTTATAAGCGCTTATAACAAGGACCTTCGTTTAAAGTGTTACCCAGTTGGGATATATAATATTTAGGAAATTGATTAAACAAGCCTCTTTTTGAAGCAGAACATCTACAATTTTTTTTTTTTACCTCATTTTACCTCAGAGTACAATTGTCAGAATTGTAAAATAGTGTCTCCAGTGATCATAGCATTACAATCAATACAGTTCCCTTAGGGTAAAGTGGACAAAGGTGTTGAAATTATATAGTTATATAATTATTATGATCACTTACAGTAAATTGTTTGCTGCAAGTTTTTGATAGGGAAAATAGGGAGTGGAAAGAGCATTTCCTACTATAGGGTAACTGGACAGTTTAAGCCAATGCAACTTGAATACTTGTCTAATAGGATAAAAATGAGATAAAACATGGTTGTCATTAGGTACACTTTATTTTAATACAAGATTTAATATAAGATTTAAGACACTGTTTGTGTGTGTGTGTGTGTCCAATTAGTGTAATAGGAGAGGGTGCAGTCATGGCACCTTTGGCAGTGCAGCATCGCCATCAGCCTCAACTAAAGATAGTGAAGTGGCTGCTGTGCCTGAGTCCTGTCATCACCATTCTCCCTTTCTACCTCCTGCAGGGGTATGTCAAACATAGCTGATTTATTAAATAAAAGCTCTTCAAGGAATGAATGGAGAGTGCTTATTATTATTTTTTTGTAATTGAACAGTTTGTTATCTATGGCACTTGTGAGAGAAATATTTAACAAATGGATTCAATACGACACATTTTGAAGGAGAACACAGACTCTATCTTCTCCTTTGTGTAGCTGGATCCTTGTTATGTCAGTAGGCTACAAATGTCATGTTTTATCGAATTGAAATTCTTGAGTCAAGTCCACGTTCAAGGCTGAGTCAAATCCAAGCATCTGGAAGATGCTTTGAGAAGGTCTATGTCACCAAAATGTTGCCTCTTATTAAAGTTGAGACCAATTAAGTAAATGAACATAGTAGAGTACCTGGCGAAGATATGCACTTCATTTAGGGTAGAATCTTATTTTTCCTGTTCTTCCTGTTTTGGCTAATATTACTGTTGCGACCAACCTGGGAACTATGGCTAATTTAGCGAATACGCGGCTATGATTTATTTTATATGCATTTTTTCCTCCATTGATGTCATGACTGCACCTTAAAGCTACCTGATAAAACATTTATTCAGCAGTTTGCATAACTTGCATATGCACATATAAGGGTCGATTTGGTGTAAACATTTTCAGCCTTAGATTTTTTTAGATTATTTTATTGCTACATGTGTGACGAGTGAGAAAACTTTGTAAAATGGAACTGGACTTGGAAATACAAGGTTTTTGCCTGAACGAAACCTCAACTGTCCGGAGCTCATTATACTCTCTTCCCCAGTTTTATTCCCACCTGAACCTGGCAGGTAAAAAAAACTGGGGCAGGTAGAGTCTGCTTTCAGTTTGACAGACAGGGCGAGTGTTCATTTCATGTAAGAAAGGAAACCGATATGCACATCCTAATAATTCAAGTGCCGGACACAACAAAACACTGTGTGATTCACAAATGATACTCATCTGCTCCCCATCTTTATTTTAACCAACAAAAGCAACGTTTCGCCTCTGGGCCTTTTCAACTACAAGCTCGGAGGCATGAGGCGTGTTTTTGTAGGTTAAAATAAAGATTGGGAGTTTCATTGTTTTTCTTAGTTGTGTGTTCATTTTACTCTCTTTGCCACTTTTCTGTGAACTTTGAGACTGGTTAAGATGTTCTCTTGAGTAAAATAAAGGCCGCTGGTGGAGGGTGTGTAGAGACGAGGATCACATTATGCACATTGGCACTATAGGTGAAAAAATGGGTTACAACATTGTGGGTATAAAAAATGAAAAAGAAACTGACACCGTCTTCACTGTTGTGCCTTATTTGAACCTTTGGCCTATAAATCTCAATGAACAAAAAACTGTTAAAAAATTGTTTAATGGCACAATGGCAGAGCCGATAAAACGGCTACTAAAATGGGCCTTTTTGCACGCGCGTGCGGGCGTGCACGCGTGTGCGCGCACACGCACACAATTAATTCCCTGCATCCTTTTTGATTCCTCAGGGAGAATACATTTGTGTCCTGATTATACAATTCTATATATCAAAATGCAAGGATTCCAGCTTAGCAAAATTGTCTTTGTGTCCAATAGATAAACCCCACTTTAACAGCCTGGGTTAACTTAGGGTTGAAGACATGAGTACAGCCTCTTGCAATGGGTCTGGCCCACAAGATTCAATACCCTACCAAAATACCCATGTACTACCGGTACATGGGTCCAAATACTTCCTTAACGTCTCCTATACACCAGAGGGGTTGCACAAACCATGGGCAACCCAGATTCAGCACAAACAAGGGACTTAAATCTTTTCACTCCTTTGCCACCAAAAATGTGCAATGCCCTACCAAGATTCTGGCTGTATTATAAGGTTTTGCTCACAGTTATGTTGATGTTGATCTATGTTCATATGGAGGGTTGCTGTTTTGGCATAGATTTACAAATATGAGTATCTCTTAAAATCTGTAGCATATTTTAAATGGGGGGTGTGGCTATTTTGTCCTGGATAGAGAGGCTACAGTTCCCAAATTGTTTGCAGCTGTAATATTAGTCAAAAACAGTTGAGATATTCTCTCCTAAATTAAGTGCATACATATCTTAGCCAGGTCAAAATGTGGACTTAAGATGAGACAAGCTTAAGCACTCAAGTCTACAACACTAGTTTGGCCCAGCCAAGCAACTATTTCACAAGATGGAAGCATTTGGAAATTGTGACATTGAACATTTTGGCAATGCAAGACTAGTTTGGCCTTAACTCAGACGTGTATTGGATCCCTTGTACTAGAAATGGATTCCAGTTCCACAGCCCAAAAGCAACCCAACCCAAACCTCGAAGACCTGTCCTACATCAATCAGGTGATGTCCTTGTTTCTATGTGTGATGATGATATGCAGTGGTTGAAAGAGTACTTTTTTGTCTCCAATAAAAGTAACAATACTCCAAATGCAGATACACTCTCTTACAAATAGTCCCATGTTCAAAATTTACTTTTGAAAAGTACTAAAGTATTGCTAACAAGATGTACTTAAAGCACAATGGTAAAAGTACTCATTATGCAGAATGTCTCAATTTTCAAATATATAAAATGTAACAAAATACGTTGTACACTGACAATAGATCTACAACCTTTTAGCTTATAGAGCTTATATATCAGCTATTTTGAAAAGAGTTAAGTCTATTATATTATAAAGTATTGCTGAAGTAGGTAATGCATTTGTAATATACGTAGTAGCTTGTAATTAAAGTTTTCAAATAATTGTAGTGTGGTATAACATTTGCCCATGAAGTAGTGGAATACAAAAATACCTAAATTCTAAAACAAAAAGCAAACGAAAATACCCAATGAGCTACCGTAGATGTAACTGAGCCACATAGCTGAGCTACATTTTTGTGTAACTTTCAGAGGTCAATGTACACCTGCATGCAGACAAGGTGTCTCTAGTGCCGGTCAATGGGACGCATACACTGCTGCTGTCGGCATACATGGAGCATCGTACACGAAAGGGCTTGACAAACGCAGTAAGCTGGTTTAATTGGCTGAGACTGTTTCATTACACCACTGAGTGAAATGTCTTCTTTAATTCTGTCTCCCTTGTCCTCTCAGGTCCGAGTCATTGCCGTGGCAAAGCGGACAGAAGAAGTGGCATATCGTTGCATACTCTTGTGCCAAGAAACACAATGGAAAGAAGAAATCCCTGAACCGACTGCTCCACGACTGAGTGCGTTTAATGTGTCAAAAGTCTCCATTGCTGCTCCCTCTCTCGCACACTGCCGCAAAACAAAAAAAATCCAGATTTGTCTTGTTCATTTAATCTAATTCCTCTAGGAATTGGTTAACTTCAACTCAGTTTAAAATTGTATTGGGTTTTATCTTTCATGTTTTTGTCTTTTTCTTTTTTAACCTCTATAACTGGTATATAATTAGTTTATATACTATTGGTTGCCAACCTTTTTAGCCTCATTTTCTTTTCATTCTCCCTTTTCTCTCTCTCTCTCTCTCTCTCTCTCTCTCTCTCATTATTTTTTTTATGGAAATTCTTTGATTTCTATTTCTTCTTGGAATTGGAAAAAAGTGGAAAAAGTGTTGTAACCACAATGTTCTCTTTAATCAAAAACATGTTTTCATTTATTCCTTTAAGGACAGCATATTTCTGTGGGTAACAGCAGCCTTCACTCTAACCATTTCGGCTTTGAGTATGGAACAGTGGATATCCTGTGTCCTGTCCCCATGGGATGTGGCTCCCCCTTTCATGTCGCTGTGACTACTACTGGCAAAGATGGTAGTAAAGTCCTATATGTCTTCAAGTGAACAAAATAACCGCTTTGAGTGACTTCAACCCTTGATTCAATTAAAAACTACAGTACTGTGCATGGCATGTTACATATTGGTCTTTAAAGGGACACTTCACAGAGTTTTTATGTGGGTAGTGTGGGTTTTAAGATATTTTAGTATTTCTAAGGCTGCCTCCATACTGCAGTTTGCACAGTGCCTGTTTCGGCCGGTGTGTGACGTCACATCCTCCTTTTTGAATGGGTTTCAATGGGCACTTCCTGCTAGTTCTGGCCTGTATTTTGGACAGTGCTCAGGCTGCAGGAAAGACCCGCAGTTGGCCGAAATGCAGAGAGGAAGAAGCCGGAAGTGCCCATTGTAACCCATTCAAAAAAGGAGGATGTAACGTCATACCCCAGCCGAAACCACGGACTGTGCACTCTGCAGTCTGTAGCGGCTCTAAGTGTCTATGATGTCATGGACAGTGGGCTCACTTACTACTTGGACTACATCAAGGAAGCTTAGAGAAGGAATGGACATGGTCACTTGACTGGGCTGAACAATGACACTTTCATGGATGCTTTCATGGTAGCCAAACTACACCAGGAGGTTCAGCAAAAAGTACTAGAGCCAATGAGAGCCTAGTGACCAGCTCATGAAGAAACCCTTTCTCTGAATGATTCCTGAAACCTTTTGTAAAGTAATTGCTTATGGAAAATAACAAGACGTGTAGCACACAGGGCAACCCGTGCCCTATAGACACTAGAAGAATCCAATGTAGAACTTAACATTAAAACACACTCTGCACAGCTGCTTCATTAATTGGCTGTATAAAGTAACCTGTCTAGTACTTTGTCTAGTCTTGGAGCCTCGACCACTCTCGTAACTGTCACACATACACATTATTGTATGTTTTGTACTGCTTGTGTACATTGTGTGAGGTATGTTCTAAAGAGCACAAAGTACACTTTCTGAACATACCAAGTATTGTGAGATTTCCCACCGCTTCCAGTCCTCTGAACCAGAAACGATACCTGCTGCAGTGCTGTTTTGTAGATGCTCAAAGTTGTAATTATATATTGTGTACATCGAATAAGCAAGTGATTAGGAAACAAACTGTCATATGTCTTCTTTTATATTCCTGAACCGTTTATATGGCAAAGGTCTCAATTGTTCAGAAATAATGTTTGTAACGATCTGGTCCAGCCAGCTCCATTCACAGCCAGGTGTTAATTGAACTTCCAGTGTGAGTTTTTGCTGCCATTTCTTGTCAACCAAACATCATTAAAATAAGATCTGGTTGCAAAAGGGGTGAAGTGGCCCCTTAAGGATTTTATCTGTCAAAAGTTTGATTTGTTGCTTTGATTTGTTTTTGTCCGTCCTTCCAGTGAATAATGAAGAGACGGATCCAGTGTTTCTGGAGGTGTTGAACCGTGAGATTAGAAATCACCCCTTTCCTCACAATTTCACCGTCTGCTACTCTGCCATGTATAACTTCAACAACGTGTTGCAGGTACACATGCGGCCACTGGTTGAAAGTAAATGAGAACATTTCAGTAGTTTAAAGATAAAAAGATGTAGACGATCTACAAGCTGACAATGCGTCACATTGTGATTGATTGACTGATTGATTGTAACCCATTGTGAACGTAGGCTTAGATTGTCTTATCAGCTTTTTAGGATTTTTATACAAAAATCAAACATGAACATTCCGCATTAAGTCTTAGTGGACCAATTACTTTTGGTATAGTCTTAGTGGACCAATTACTTTTGGTATACTTTTGTATTTTAAGTACATACTTGTAATTAAAATACTAGTACTTGTACTTTTCTCAAGTCCATTCTTTCCAGACTCGCCTCGTATAATCGCCTATTTCCATATTTCTGCATTGATTGATAATGTTTTAATGAAGTAAAAACATTAGTGCTTTTCCCAACCAGAGGTACTTCTCAACACTCATAATGCATAACAGCACTGTCAAAGATCAGTATTAAACGGAACTCATTACAATAATAAAAGCCTAGGTACTTGTTCTTGTGAGTCCTTCACAGTGTGTGGTAAAACCTTTCAGCTTGTCCAGAGTTTGGAGATGCTGAGACTACTGGGGGTGAGCAGGGTGGTCATCTATAGGACCAGCTGTAGCCCACATACGCAGAGGATTCTGGACTACTACACACACACAGGTAGAGCATGCCTATAGTATGTTTAACCAGATTCAGTGAAACTGTCCTATTGTGCAAGCACGGCGAGCACAAGTACTGTGATTGGTTCGTGATCGTAGATCTGGACTGCTTTTTAAGAATGATGCTTAGCTGGTTTAGTTGATGGAATTAAGATATCTTTATAAGTATTGGCATGACTCGGTATTACTTCCTGGAGGTGGGCAAGTACCCTCTGAGGTCATCGCATGGCAAAGTAGGCCATGGCCTACTGTGTGCAATGCACAAGTTGTCATTTATCATATAATAATTATGATCTACGACTAATTGTCTTTGTTTTGCCTATTGAAACTTTGTTTTGTTTCTACTTAGCATAATAGTTAGAGAATGTCGAGTTTACAGTACATATTGTGTATGGATGAAAATTCTTAATGACCGTCTGCTTTCAGTATTTATTTAGGGTTTCCTAGACATAGCCAAAGCATTTGGTGATTTGATTTACAACGTAAGACTGAAATAAACAACTCATTCATTCAACAAAATCTTTTCCTTTAATTTCTTTCTGTTTCCCTCTAAAGGCCTGGTGGAAGTTATTCCTTGGTCTATGCCCAGCATTCTGAAGGTGTCTGCTGGTTGGATTCCTGAACGCAGTCCTGGTCAGATGCATTACTATGGCCAGATCCCTGCTCTGAATGACTGTGTCTACAGATACATGTACCAGACACGGTACATAGCCCTGCATGACGTAGATGAGCTCATACTGCCTCAGCAAGTGTACAGGTATTTCCTGTTTAAAGATGGAATGCTGTGATTTCTTTCTGTTTTTGCATGCGTCTATGACAGTGGTCCCCAAGAGAAACATTCCCTGACCATGATAATTTGTCACCAGCTGGCCAGAGCTCCTTCCACTGCTGGAGCAGAAATACGGTGCAGACTTCGGTTACATATTTGAGAACAACGTGTTTCCTAAAACTGTCGTCACCAACGCCTCACCTTCACTCACCTCCGGACCTTGTGGGCGTCACACAGATCACTGTCCACAGTGGCAGGGTGTGCCCGGGGTCGACATCCTGGCACACCTGCTGCACGAACCCACCGTTTCCCACATCCCGCCCAGTTTCAACAGCTATAAGATCATTGTGAACCCCCGGGCAGTGTTCAGACCCACAGTCCACGGCCTGCTGGACTCCAAGAAGGGCTGTGTTTGGGTCGACAACACAATGGCAAAGATGTATCATACTAGGTAAGGAAGAAGGATTGATGGGTTTGTATGTGTGTGTTCTGTAATCTGTATGAATGGTAAATGGTGCTTTTAAATATTATATTATATATTTACATAGATTTTGGATCCCTTTCACCCATTCATACACCAATGGCAGTGGACACATGCAAGGTACTGACGAACACGTCAGGAGCAATTAGGGGTTAAGTGTCTTGCTCAGGGACACATTGACACTCACTCTGGGGGAGCCTGGACCTTTTGCTTACCATCCATTGACTCTACCCTTAAGCCACTGCCACTCCCTCTGTATATATTTCACGTCTTGAAATTATGTGAACACGTATGCCAGTGTAAAGGTTATATATTCTCTCTTTTCACTATAGATCTCCAGTTCAGAAACATTTAACAGCAGACAAGCTGGTGTATGATGGTCGACTGCTAATCTACAGCCCGCGTCTCATCCCCGCTGTTAACATTGTGCTCAGACACACTGGACTCACAGCGATTCATAACTGGACCACAGCGAGTAGCAGGGACACAGACTAGGTTGGTTCATAGCACTGGAATACAGCAAGTAGCAGGGACACAGACTGGGTTCATACCACTGGGCCACAGGGAGTAACAGGGACACAGACTGGGTTCATACCACTGGGCCACAGGGAGTAACAGGGACACAGACTGGGTTCATACCACTGGGCCACAGGGAGTAACAGGGACACAGACTGGGTTCATGCAATGCAAAGGAAATGCAAAGGAAATATTTACATACACACCCACATGGAAGGTAAGCCTATGCATAATAATGCCCTTATTTTTCAATATAGCAGGCCTACAAATGTACTATATGTAGGCATATTGCATTTTTTTTTTGTTCTTGACACTGTAGGCTACTATGAATCTGTTACATGTTATTTTATCCAAAGTATGTATGAATAAAATTAACTTTACTCAAACACTTGTCTTAAAAGTAAGAAATGTTTGAAAAGTTATATTGGTCATCTATGTCATGGCGCCATCTAGTGGTATCCATGGAGAAACCTCTTTTTTAAGTTTAACTTTCAGTCAGCCAAAATGTACAACAAATAATTACTATTAGGCTACTACACACTTGTTATTACATAGAAAGCTGTTTTACTGTTATCCATTGCACATGGGCCTGCAATCAGAGGCACAAAATGCTGTTGATATTTATTTTATTTTTTAATGGAAGATGTGCATAATATATTCGGCACACGGAATCAAACAAGTTACAGAAGCTCTATGCTCTGGTGTTTACCATTCTTTGTATAGCCTACTACAGTAGGCAGTCTGACTTATGAATAAAATAAATGCAGAGGCAACTAAATTGTGCACATTTCTACATTTGGTCAATACAGTGTTTTCTCAGACCAAATAATGAACAATTATAATAAGCTCAATATTTATATCTTTTTATTAAGAAAATATGTATTGCACTTGAAGACATTAGTTTTGAACTATTATTTATAAAAACCATTATTTATCAAATGGCCGCCAGAAATAGAAATGAATTTGGTTTACCAATAATTTGGATATGTTCTCCATCATTTCACTGGGGATCACCTGGAACCCCCTCAAGGACTGCTGCCCTAAGATGTATTGCACTTACAAGAAATTAAATGACAAAACAAAGAAGGGAAAAGAAAAACAGCTCAACACCTGGCAGAAAATGGCAGCAGTTGCAATCCATGCTCCCTTTACTATATCAGGAATTTCAGAATTTCTCATCAGCACCCATCAATTTTTTGACAGGCATAGTCGAGCTGTGACAGCTAGCTCAGCAGGCAGACACAAACACACATAGAACCATACGGTCATACCAGTCAGGCTCACATGGCACCAGTACCGGCCCACAAATGCAGCAAGGCCCATCAGGGTGAGGAGGCCAGACCCAGCCTGGCACCAAAAACTGCACCACAGTGCCCCTTGGTCCTCGCCATAGGCCGCCAGCAGCATGGCCAGGAGTGCAAAGGCTACCAACGCCAGTGGAGAATACAGACCCAGGATAATTAGTTTAACATTCGTCTCAGCTTGTCCTAGAGCAGGTTCACTGTTTGGCTGACATAACAGTCCATTGGCATCTTGTTGCAGCAGGCTGAACTGAAAGGGACTGATGGAGGCCTCGGTGGAGACAATGAACAAACCATAAGCCACCATAAGCTATGAGAGCAGTTAACATCTGGATGAGGATGATGAGGAGGAGGAGGAGGAGGAGCGGTGTAACACACTGCTGTCTTCCTGCAGGCATCATCACCACGGTGTGGATTGTCATGGCTGGAGTCTGCTGACTTCTGGTCTTGCAGAACTGGAGAAGAAAAGCAGTAAAGTTTCATTAGCAAATTGAAAAATTAACCTGTGGCAGTGGCAGTCAGCCAGTGAGTCCGATATACAGGCTAGACTGGCGTTTTAACGTGGAGTAAAAAAACAATTTTGTAAGCTATAATGATTGGGTATCGGACATCTATTTTCTAATAGATGTGACAAATGTGACACATCTGTTATTTGTTCTTATTTGTTTTCATTATGGATGCATTAAAGAACACACACACTCACTCACTCACTCACTCACTCACTCACTCACTCACTCACTCACTCACTCACTCACTCACTCACTCACTCACTCACTCACTCTCACTGTGTCTGTGTGTTCAGATGCGTAGTTACCGTGCCAACCAGGCGGTAATGGACAAGGCGTCCATGCTGTATCACCGCTTCAAACACATCTACCTGCTGGAGGAGAAACAGATTGTCAGCCCCGCCTTCCTCCGCACTCTATTGGAGGAGAAGGAGCGGGAGGAGGAGCAAAGGGTGCAGAGGTGGCAGGAGAAGAGGAGGAGAGAGGGGGAGGAGGAGGAGAGGCAAGAAGGACACACTGAAAAAGAGGGAGAGAAGGGGAGACAAGAAGGACAGACTGAAAAAGAGGAAGAGAAGGGGAGACAAGAAGGACAGACTGAAAAAGAGGGAGAGAAGGGGAGGCAAGAAGGACAGATTGAAAAAGAGGGAGAGAAGGGGAGGAAAGAAGGACAGATTGAAAAAGAGGGAGAGAAGGGGAGGCAAGAAGGACAGATTGAAAAAGAGGGAGAGAAGGGGAGGCAAGAAGGACAGATTAAAAAGGAGGAAGAAGTGAAGAAAGAAGCAATGGTCGGGGCAGGAGAGAGACAGCAGGTGAGTCTGTTGCGCCACTGAGTGGCGCAATTAACTTAAAATGACACTTCACCATTTTTGCTAAAATATACAGTTATAATATACACGGTAACACTTTACTTCAAGGTACAGCAAGTAATGCTTACTTAAGCATAGATTAAGGATAGCTTAAGGATAGTTTATGCATTAAGTACCACCGAATGTCTTGTCACTTAACCATTACTTAATGCGTGAGTAACACATTAATTAAGCATGTGTCTTAATGCGTTAATTAACAGGAGGTCATATTATGGCTTTGCAGATGATTTGTAGATCTACATTTTTCAGCCAGTTCTATGCCCAAGATGAGTGCTCATAGGCGGGGAGTACCACTGAGGTGACTCGGCCCCTGGTACTGCTACTCAAGAGTTAGATCTACAAATCATCTGCAAAGCCATAATATGACCTCCTGTTAATTAACGCATTAAGACACATGCTTAAGTAATGTGTTACTCACGCATTAAGTAATGGTTAAGTGACAAGACATTCGGTGGTAGGCCTACTTAATGCATAAGCTATCCTTAAGCTATCCTTAATCTATCCTTAAGTAAGCATTACTTGCTGTACCTTGAAGTAAAGTGTTACCATATACACTTTCCTGGTTTTCTTTGTGTGTGACATGTTGCCCCCCCCCCCCCCCCCCCCCCCCCCCCCCCCCCCTCATTGGGTGGTCTGAGCCTGGAAGATTTTATTCTTCATAGTTTTTAATCTTGCTGGACTTCCAGCAAGAGAGGAGAGGAGAGTTCTTTAAGCTAATGTATGGGGGGGTTGAGTCGAGTGCCACCACATGCCATTGTGTGAACTTGAACTTCTTTGAAGTCCCTACTTCCCGGTTGGCCACAAGAATGGTAGAAAGTTTAGTTTACAATGTAAAGTAAGGCAATGTAAACTAAGGCATGTACCAACAGATTGTTCACATGTCACACATCTATGTTGTTAAAACTTTAATATAAAAGGGATGGATGTATGGATGGATAGATAGCTGACATCAGGCTCACTGAGCTCACATCTAAAACCACATATTTCATACATAAAGACTAAATGTCATATATTTTTGTAAAATGGTGAAGTGTCCCTTTAACTCTCACACACTGTATTTGTGAATAATATAGACAATCCGGTTGTTTACTATGACAAATGTTTTCCTCTGTTCCAGTGGAGTGTTCCTGAAGTTACAGCCTGGATTGGTGGGACAGACTGAAGGAACCTCTGTAGAATCATACTGCTTATACACAGACACAGACACACACACACACACACACACACACACACACACACACACACACACACACACACACACACACACACACACTGAAGCAAATCTTTTGCACACCTACATGATGCTTCAAGAAGTGCTTTAGAGACGAAACATAGAGCTAATACATGTAGCAGAAAAGAATTTCCCCACCACAACTTAAATAGTTTTTTTTTTTTTTTTGCATTTCATTGCTGTCAGGCAGAAACCTTCTATTTCAGTTTTAGATATTTCTGTCATTGCCCTACAATGTTGTACAAGAGTGTCACACTGATATACTGTAAGTAGTTAGGTTTCTGAGTTTTATATATGTAACCAATGAGAAGTTTGAATATGTTGGATAACATGTCCATGTTCATTTTTCCATGTCCTAAAAAGTAAGGCTTTTGGACATACACTGTTTCGAAATGACTGCCTGCATTGAACGCTGTGTGAGTTTATTTCTTCAGTGCTCACAAATCACGACAGAGATTCCTTCCTTTTCCTTTTTTTGAGGTGTTGCTAGATGTACAGAACACATTTTAAGAAATAACCAACTGCAAAAGACTACAAAGGTTATTTTCTTTTTCTTTTTTGTACAAGGCACACCACAGAACACCTAAAATATTGTATGTTGTAAGATCAGTTTGATTGATTGTACTGTAATTTTCTGTTAGGCTATGTTCCTTTTGTTGATGAGGCAGACACACACACGCATTAACTTTAAGCCTTAACTGTAAATATTACACATTGGCAGTATTATAATCAAGTCAATACATTCTATTGCTCATTCTAAACACATGTCCTATTGTAAATTTGAGATCTTTATACTCTGGGTTTTATATACAGTTGTCATGAAAGCTGGAAAGTTTCTCCCATGTCTTTATAGAGACAGACAATATGAAGGGGTTTTATTTACATTTGAACACGTTTTCATCTGTACAGCTGTAAGTTCTAACTCTGGGAATTAGTTGGTTTCGCGATCAATAAAAATGTGATTTGTTTAAATATCCTGCCTTTTGTAAACAATTTTTACGCTTTCATGTGGTAATCATTCCCTTCTGTGATACTTTGAGCAGCAGAGGTAATATTTAATTTAGCCTACTTTTAGCGGATGCTGCTTTGTGCCATATACTAATAAAAGGATAGAGAAAGACCGAACCTGAGAGATTGCTCGGAACCAAATGTGGTTCCCTTTGTACATTCTCAAAGTTAAAATAACATTGATGTTACAATATAAATTGGAGTTTCAGAGATAGAAATGCCATTAAATGGGGATCTGTAGACTAATATGAATGTCAAACTTGGGGTTATTGAAATTAACTGGGTTGAGAATCACTGCTAATGCTGAAAAGCCCTTCTCTTATGGGAGTCCCTGGCAGCTGCTGTGAATGGTGTCTTGATTGGTGGCTGAGCTTTTAGGAGTGATTGGCTGAAGTATAAAGCTGGATAGAAGCAGCATTCTGATCTCTTCTTCAGCCTCCAAACACCAGTATTGGGTGATTGTTTTGGTGCAGATGGGATGGAATTCACTGCAGCAAAAAGGTAAGTCAACTCGGATTCACCTTATTTGTGGACGACTGTGCAATGCATGCGCCTAAAGGTACCACAAAGACCCTACAGACAAGTCTCTGACATTCTAAAACAAATTAATCGGGCTACTGCTTAGCCTTGTACAACTTGCCTTACCCCATGATCCATATGACGCATTTGCGGGGGCTTATAGACCAGGCAGGGTACTAGGCAGCCTTAGGCACAGGTACTGACATTGGCACAGTGAAGGTTGATCAATGGCATATGTGAGCCTTATGTAAATAAATAATAAATTAAGCTCTTAATTCATGCAAATCCTGCACACAATTAGCCCTTCACTAAGCCCTCTCCCCAATCCATCCTTGTCCAATAGCCACATCAGTAGAGTAAAGCTTGACCTGCTTTCCTGCAAGTAGAAACATTTGCAAGATTTAAGACACTGTTTCTTGACTGGCTTTCAAGGTGAACTAGAGGGTGACCTTGAATTTATATAGACCAGGGGTGGCCAAAAGGTAGGTTATGATCTACCATTAGATCACAAAGGCTGTGCAGGTATTTGTAAAGATGATTTGTGTGTGTGTCCAATTAGTATAATAGGAGAGGGTGCAGTCATGCAGTCAGCGCAGCATCGCCATCAGCCTCAACTAAAGATACTGAAGTGGCTGCTGTGCCTGAGTCCTGTCGTCACCATTCTCCCTTTCTACCTCCTGCAGGGGTACGTCAAACATAGCTGATTTATTAAATAAAAGCTCTTCAAGGAATGAATGGAGAGTGCTTATTTTTTGTAGTTGAACAGTTTGTAATCTATGGCACTTGTGAGAGAAATATTTAACAAATGGATTCAATACCACACATTTTGAAGTAGAACACAGACTCTATCTTCTCCTTTGTGTAGCTGGATCCTTGTTATGTCAGTAGGCTACAAATGTCATGTTTTATAGAATTGAAATTCTTGAGTCAAGTCCACGTTCAAGGCTGAGTCAAGTCCAAGCATCTGGAAGATGCTTTGAGAAGGTCTATGTCACCAAAATGTTGCATCTTGTTAAAGTTGAGACCAATTAAGTAATGAACATAGTAGAGTACCTGGCAAAGATATGCACTTCATTTAGGATAGAATCTTATTTTTCCTGTTCTTCCTGGCTGATATTACTGTTGCGACCAACCTGGGAACTATGGACGCGGCTATGATTTATTTTATATGCATTTTTTCCTCCATTGATGTCATGACTGCACCTTAAAGCTACCTGATAAAACATTTATTCAGCAGTTTACATAACTTGCATATGCACATATAAGGGTCGATTTGGTGTAAACATTTTCAGCCTTAGATTTTTTAGATTATTTTATTGCTACATGTGTGACGAGTGAGAACTCATTATACTCTCTTCCCCAGTTTTATTCCCACCTGAACCTGGCAGGTAAAAAAAAAAACTGGGGCAGGTAGAGTCTGCTTTCAGTTTGACAGACAGGGCGAGTGTTCATTTCATGTAAGAAAGGAAACCGATATGCACATCCTAATAATTGCCGGACACAACAAAACACTGTGTGATTCACAAATGATACTCATCTGCTCCCCATCTTTATTTTAACCAACAAAAGCAACGTTTCGCCTCTGGGCCTTTTCAACTACAAGCTCGGAGGCATGAGGCGTGTTTTTGTAGGTTAAAATAAAGATTGGGAGTTTCATTGTTTTTCTTAGTTGTGTGTGTTCATTTTACTCTCTTTGCCACTTTTCTTCTGTGAACTTTGAGACTGGTTAAGATGTTCTCTTGAGTAAAATAAAGGCCGCTGGTGGAGGGTGTGTAGAGACCAGGATCACATTATGCACATTGGCACTATAGGTGAAAAAATGGGTTACAACATTGTGGGTATAAAAAATGAAACTGACACCGTCTTCACTGTTGTGCCTTATTTGAACCTTTGGCCTATAAATCTCAATGAACAAAGAACTGTTAAAAAATGTTTAATGGCACAATGGCAGAGCCGATAAAACTGCTACTAAAATGGGCCATTTTGCACGCTCGTGGGGGTGTGCGCACACACACACACACACACACACACACACACACAATTAATTCCCTGCATCCTTTTTGATTCCTCTGGGAGAATACATTTGTGTCCTGATTATACAATTCTATATATCAAAATGCAAAGGATTCCTGCTTAGCAAAATTGTCTTTGTGTCCAATAGATAAACCCCACTTTAACAGCCTGGGTTAACTTAGGGTTGAAGACATGAGTACAGCATCCTGCAATGGGTCTGGCACACAAGATTCAATACCCTACCAAAATACCCATGTACTACCGGTACATGGGTCCAAATACTTCCTTAACGTCTCCTATACACCAGAGGGGTTGCACAAACCATGGGCAACCCAGATTCAGCACAAACAAGGGACTTAAATCTTTTCACTCCTTTGCCACCAAAAATGTTCAATGCCCTACCATGATTCTGGCTGTATTATAAGGTTTTGCTCACAGTTATGTTTAGATCTTGTTCTGTGGCAGAGTTATGGCCTGTTGGCCATTTTGGATTTGACCAGTGACCATTGGCCACTGATACATATAATCTATGTTCATATGGAGGGTTGCTGTTTTGGCATAGATTTACAAATATGAGTATCTCTTAAAATCTGTAGCATATTTTAAATGGGGGGTGTGGCTATTTTGTCCTGGATAGAGAGGCTACAGTTCCCAAATTGTTTGCAGCTGTAATATTAGTCAAAAACAGTTGAGATATTCTCTCCATTAAGTGCATACATATCTTAGCCAGGTCAAAATGTGGACTTAAGATGAGACAAGCTTAAGCACTCAGGTCTACAACACTAGTTTGGCCCAGCCAAGCAACTATTTCACAAGATGGAAGCATTTGGAAATTGTGACATTGAACATTTTGGCAATGCAAGACGTTTGGCCTTAACTCAGATGTGTATTGGATCCCTTGAACTAGAAATGGATTCCAGTTCCACAGCCCAAAAGCAACCCAATCCAAACCTCGAAGACCTGTCCTACAGCAATCAGGTGATGTCCTTGTTTCTATGTGTGATGATATGCAGTGGTTGAAAGAGTACTTTTTTGTCCCCAATAAAAGTAATACTCCAAATGCAGATACACTCTCTTACAAATAGAAGTCCCATGTTCAAAATTTACTTTTGAAAAGTACTAAAGTATTGTTGTACTAACATAGGCTGACCATACGTCCGTATTTCCCAGGACATGTCCGTATTTCACGTCCTGTCCTGGGTGTCCTGGTTTCTTTTTAGAAAATGAGGAAATGTCCTGGTTTTTGTAAAATTACTTTCATTCAGTTCCTTTCCGACACGTCTTTGCTTACATCGGACCAGTAAATCGACAGGCACTAGGACACTGCGCACGATGACCTCAACCCTGAGCAGAGTCAGTGCAGGCAGCCTTCGTCAATCAGCTAGACAGCGTGGTTGTCAGTCTCCACCACCATGCCCAAGCGCAAGTAGACGTTTACAGAAAAAATTCCCTGTATTCAGACCGGGGCGAGACAAAAGTGAAGCACTGTGTGCACTGTTTGCAAAGCAGGCACGTATGTCTCGCTCTGCAGTGGTGGTGCAAGGGACCTAAAATCCCACATTGACACAGAAAAACACAAAAAAGCTGTTCGAGGCGATAGTAGCACCTGTTCGATATCTGAATATTTCGTGAAACCAGGGAAAGATGATGCAGTGAATTAGATATATTAGAAATAATTTGTAATTAATTTATTTTTGTGTGTGACTTTTACTTAGGGGAAAAAAGGTCGCCGTTGCCGTCGCCCCCCCCCCCCCCCAAGGTGTCCTGGTTTTCTCCTTTGAGAATATGGTCACCCTAGCTAACAAGATGTACTTAAAGCACAATGGTAAAAGTACTCATTATGCAGAATGTCTCAATTTTCAAATATATAAAATGTAACAAAATACGTTGTACACTGACAATAGATCTACAACCTTTTAGCTTATATATCAGCTATTTTGAAAAGACTGAAGTCTATTATATTATAAAGTATTGCTGAAGTAGGTAATGCATTTGTAATATACGTAGTAGCTTGTAATTAAAGTTTTCAAATAATTGTAGTGTGGTATAACATTAGCCCATGAAGTAGTGGAATACAAAAATACCTAAATTCTAAAACAAAAAGCAAACAAAAATACCCAAAGAGCTACCGTAGATGTAACTGAGCCACATAGCTGAGCTACATTTTTGTGTAACTTTCAGAGGTCAATGTACACCTGCATGCAGACAAGGTGTCTCTAGTGCCGGTCAATGGGACGCATACACTGCTGCTGTCGGCATACATGGAGCATCGTACACGAAAGGGCTTGACAAACGCAGTAAGCTGGTTTAATTGGCTGAGACTGTTTCATTACACCACTGAGTGAAATGTCTTCTTTAATTCTGTCTCCCTTGTCCTCTCAGGTCCGAGTCATTGCCGTGGCAAAGCGGACAGAAGAAGTGGCATATCGTTGCATACTCTTGTGCCAAGAAACACAATGGAAAGAAGAAATCCCTGAACCGACTGCTCCACGACTGAGTGCGTTTAATGTGTCAAAAGTCTCCATTGCTGCTCCCTCTCTCGCACACTGCCGCAAAACAAACAAAAAAAAAAATCCAGATTTGTCTTGTTCATTTAATCTAAATCCTCTAGGAATTGGTTAACTTCAACTCAGTTTAAAATTGTATTGGTTTTTATCTTATTTCATGTTTTTGTCTTTTTCTTTTTCAACCTCTAACTGGTATATAATTAGTTTATATACTATTGGTTGCCAACCTTTTTAGCCTCATTTTCTTTTCATTCTCCCTTTTCTCTCTCTCTCTCTCTCTCTCTCTCTATTTTTTTTTTTATGGAAATTCTTTGATTTCTATTTCTTCTTGGAATTGGAAAAAAGTGTTGTAACCACAATGTTCTCTTTAATCAAAAACATGTTTTCATTTATTCCTTTAAGGACAGCATATTTCTGTGGGTAACAGCAGCCTCCACTCTAACCATTGCGGCTTTGAGTATGGAACAGTGGATATCCTGTGTCCTGTCCCCATGGGATGTGGCTCCCCCTTTCATGTCGCTGTGACTACTACTGGCAAAGATGGTAGTAAAGTCCAATGTCTTCAAGTGAACAAAATAACCGCTTTGAGTGACTTCAACCCTTGATTCAATTAAAACTACAGTACTGTGCATGGCATGTTACATATTGGTCTTTAAAGGGACACTTCACAGAGTTTTATGTGGGTAGTGTGGGTTTTAAAATATTTTAGTATTTCTAAGGCTGCCTCCATACTGCAGTTTGCACAGTGCGTGTTTCGGACTGCAAAAAGTTCCTCACACAATGTACAATTGTGTACATTGTGTGGGGTATGTTCTAAAGAGCACAAAGTACACTTTCTGAACATCCCAAGTATTGTGAGATTTCCCACCGCTTCCAGTCCTCTGAACCAGAAACGATACCTGCTGCAGTGCTGTTTTGTAGATGCTCAAAGTTGTAATTATATATTGTGCACTTTGTGGACATCGACTAAGTAAGTGATTAGGAAACAAGCTGGTCCAGCCAGCTCCATTCACGGAAAGGTGTTAATTGAACTTCCAGTGTGAGTTTTGGCTGCCATTTCTTGTCAACCAAACATCATTAAAATAAGATCTGGTTGCAAAAGGGGTGAAGTGGCCCCTTAAGGATTTTATCTGTCAAAAGTTTGATTTGTTGCTTTGATTTGTTTTTGTCCGTCCTTCCAGTGAATAATGAAGAGACGGATCCAGTGTTTCTGGAGGTGTTGAACCGTGAGATTAGAAATCACCCCTTTCCTCACAATTTCACCGTCTGCTACTCTGTCATGTTTAACTTCAGCAACGTGTTGCAGGTACACATGCGGCCACTGGTTGAAAGTAAATGAGAACATTTCAGTAGTTTAAAGATAAAAAGATGTAGACTATCTACAAGCTGACAATGCGTCACATTGTGATTGATTGACTGATTGATTGTAACCCATTGTGAACGTATACAGGCTTAGATTGTCTTATCAGCTTTTTAGGATTTTTATACAAAAATCAAACATGAACATTCTGCATTAAGTCTTAGTGGACCAATTACTTTTGGTAATTGTATTTTAAGTACATACTTGTACTTTTCTCAAGTCCATTCTTTCCAGACTCGCCTCGTAATCGCCTATTTCTGTATTGATTGATAATGTTTTACTGAAGTAAAAACATTAGTGCTTTTCCCAACCAGAGGTACTTCTCAACACTCATAATGCATAACAGCACTGTCAAAGCTCAGTATTAAACGGAACTCATTACAATAATAAAAGCCTAGGTACTTGTTCTTGTGAGTCCTTCACAGTGTGTGGTAAAACCTTTCAGCTTGTCCAGAGTTTGGAGATGCTGAGACTACTGGGGGTGAGCAGGGTGGTCATCTATAGGACCAGCTGTAGCCCACATACGCAGAGGATTCTGGACTACTACACACACACAGGTAGAGCATGCCTATAGTATGTTTAACCGGATTCAGTGAAACTGTCCTATTGTGCAAGCACGGCGAGCACAAGTACTGTGATTGGTTCGTGATCGTAGATCTGGACTGCTTTTTAAGAATGATGCTTGGCCTGTTTAGTTGATGATGGAATTAAGATATCTTTATAAGTATTGGCATGACTCGGTATTACTTCCTGGAGGTGGGCAAGTACCCTCTGAGGTCATCGCATGGCAAAGTAGGCAATGGCCTACTTGTGTGCAATGCGCAAGTTGTCATTTATCATAATAATTATGATCTACGACTAATTGTCTGTCTTTGTTTTGCCTATTGAAACTTTATTTGTTTTGTTTCTACTTAGCATAATAGTTAGAGAATGTGGAGTTTACAGTCAGTACAGTACATGGATGAAAATTCTTAATGACCGTCTGCTTTCAGTATTTATTTAGGGTTTCCTAGACATAGCCAAAGCATTTGGTGATTTGATTTACAACGTAAGACTGAAATAAACAACTCATTCATTCAACAAAATCTTTTCCTTTAATTTCTTTCTGTTTCCCTCTAAAGGCCTGGTGGAAGTTATTCCTTGGTCTATGCCCAGCATTCTGAAGGTGTCTGCTGGTTGGATTCCTCAACGCAATCCTGGTCAGATGCATTACTATGGCCAGATCCCTGCTCTGAATGACTGTGTCTACAGATACATGTACCAGACACGGTACATAGCCCTGCATGACGTAGATGAGCTCATACTGCCTCAGCAAGTGTACAGGTATTTCCTGTTTAAAGATGGAATGCTGTGATTTTTTTTCTGTTTTTGCATGCGTCTATGGCAGTGGTCCCCAAGAGAAACATTCGCTGACCATGATAATTTGTCACCAGCTGGCCAGAGCTCCTTCCACTGCTGGAGCAGAAATACGGTGCAGACTTCGGTTACCTATTTGAGAACAACGTGTTTCCTAAAACTGTCGTCACCAACGCCTCACCTTTACTCACCTCCGGACCTTGTGGGCGTGACACAGATCACTGTCCACAGTGGCAGGGTGTGCCCGGGGTCGACATCCTGGCACACCTGCTGCACGAACCCACCGTTTCCAGCACCTGGCCCACTTACAACGTTAAGACCATTGTGAACCCCCGGGCAGTGTTCAGACCCACAGTCCACGGCCTGCTGGACTCCAAGAAGGGCAATGTTTGGGTCAACAACACAATGGCAAAGATGTATCATACTAGGTAAGGAAGAAGGATTGATGGGTTTGTATGTGTGTGTACTGTAATCTGTATGAATGGTAAATGGTGCTTTTAAATATATATTTGCATAGATTTTGGATCCCTTTCACCCATTCATACACCAATGGCAGTGGAAACATGCAAGGTACTGACGAACACGTCGGGAGCAATTAGGGGTTAAGTGTCTTGCTCAGGGACACATTGACACTCATCCTGGATTCGAACTATCAACCTTGTGCTTACCATCCATTGACTCTACCCTTAAGCCACTGCCACCCCCTCTGTATATATTTCACGCCTTGAAATTATGTGAACACATATGCCAGTGTAAAGGTTATATGTTCTCTCTTTTCACTATAGACCTCCAATTCAGAAACATTTAACAGCAGACAAGCTGGTGTATGATGGTCGACTGCTAATCTACAGCCCGCGTCTCATCCCCGCTGTTAACATTGTGCTCAGACACACTGGATTCACAGCGACTCATAACTGGACCACAGCGAGTAGCAGGGGCACAGACTAGGTTGGTTCATAGCACTGGAATACAGCAAGTAGCAGGGACACAGACTGGGTTCATACCACTGGGCCACAGGGAGTAACAGGGACACAGACTGGGTTCATACCACTGGGCCACATGAGAGTAAGTAACAGGGACACAGACTGGGTTCATGCAATGCAAAGGAAATATTTACAGTACACACCCACATGGAAAATAAGCCTATGGACAATAATGCCCTTATTTTTCAATATAGTAGGCCTACAAATGTACTATATGTAGGCATATTGCATTTTTTTGTTCTTGAGAATCTGTTATTTATTTCTGCGTGACAGCCTGACACTGTATGTATTTTATCCAAAGTATGTATGAATAAAATTCACTTTACTCAAACACTTGTCTTAAAAGTAAGAAATGTTTGAAAAGTTATATTGGTCATCTATGTCATGGCGCCATCTAGTGGTATCCATGGAGAAACCTCTTAAGTTTAACTTTCAGTCAGCCAAAATGTACAAAAAATAATTACTATTAGGCTACTACACACTTGTTATTACATAGAAAGCTGTTTTACTGTTATCCATTGCACATGGGCCTGCAATCAGAGGCACAAAATGCTGTTGATATTTATTTTATTTTTTTTAATGGAAGATGTGCATAAGATATTAGGCACACAGAATCAAACAAGTTGCAGAAGCTCTATGCTCTGGTGTGTACCATTCTTTGTATACTACAGTAGGCAGTCTGACTTGTGAATAAAATAAATGCAGAGGCAACTAAATTGTGCACATTTTCTACATTTGGTCAATACAGTATTTTCTCAGACCAAATAATGAACAATTATAAGCTCTATCTTTTTATTAAGAAAATATGTATTGCACTTTAGTTTTCACATTAGTTTTGAACTATTTATCAAACCATCAGAAATGCATTTGGTTTACCAATAATTTTTACTCCTTAGAGCTAAAATTAATGACCCAAATGCATCAGTTTAGTTTCATTTCAAGCTCTCGAGGCCATTTGGTTACGTTCTCCATCATTTCACTGGGGATCACCTGGAACCCCCTCAAGGACTGCTGCCCTAAGATGTATTGCACTTACAAGAAATTAAATGACAAAACATAAAGAAGGGAAAAGAAAAACAGCTCAACACCTGGCAGAAAATGGCAGCAGTTGCAATTCAGGCTCCCTTTACTATATCAGGAATTTCAGAATTTCTCATCAGCACCCATCAATTTTTTGACAGGCATAGTAAGTCGAGCTGTGACAGCTAGCTCAGCAGGCAGACACAAACACACATAGAACCATACGGTCATACCAGTCAGGCTCACATGGCACCAGTACCGGCCCACAAATGCAGCAAGGCCCATCAGGGTGAGGAGGCCAGACCCAGCCTGGCACCAAAAACTGCACCACAGTGCCCCTTGGTCCTCGCCATAGGCCGCCAGCAGCATGGCCAGGAGTGCAAAGGCTACCAACGCCAGTGGAGAATACAGACCCAGGATAATTAGTTTAACATTCGTCTCAGCTTGTCCTAGAGCAGGTTCACTGTCTGGCTGACATAACAGTCCATTTGCATCTTGTTGCAGCAGGCTGAACTGAAAAGGACTGATGGAGGCCTCGGTGGAGACGATGAACAAACCACCATAAGCTATGAGAGCAGTTAACATCTGGATGAGGATGATGAGGAGGAGGAGTAGTGTAACACACTGCTGTCTTCCTGCAGGCATCATCACCACGGTGTGGATTGTCATGGCTGGAGTCTGCTGACTTCTGGTCTTGCAGAATTGGAGAAGAAAAGCAGTAAAGTTTCATTAGCAAATTGAAAAATTAACCTGTGGCAGTGGCAGTCACTGAATCCGATATACAGGCTAAACTGGCGTTTTAACATGGAGTAAAAAAAACAATTTTGTAAGCTATAATGATTGGGTATCTGACATCTATTTTCTAATGTAGGCTACTGTATTTATACCTTGTAGGCATATAGTTATTCAAACAGTGGTCCGTGAGAAAGTTGTCCCCAGGAATGATGGAAAGTTGGTTAACCAGATGTAACTCTTAAATGGACCCTTGCGGGTCCATTTGGTTTCATGTTTACACTCTCAAGAGTTTAAATGTTTATCTGAATTAGCACCACTTAATTAGAAGTCTACACAATTAGAGAATTTAGAATGGTAATTTTATAGTTTGCAAAAATCAAGCCCTGAATTGTGGACAAAAACAAAAATATTTAGTTTTGGGGTCTGATGGGGTGAAATTGCTATCAAATGGTGGTCCATGGCTGAAATGCTGAATAAATAGTGGGCCCTGGTATCAAAAAGTTTGAAAAGCACTGATTTAGCCTATAGATGTGCAAGTCCTGCAATGAAATATAATCTTATTGGTTCGAGATAACAGGAAGACTGTAGTCAAGACAAGTCAAGGTTGTTCATTAACTTGAAGCAAGCCAGCTTGTAGAAAGTGAAACTGCATTTCAATGCTCCACTTTTGAACCTTTCATCTGGTGACTCGTGATCATATGACTAAAGAATAACATGATTCCTATTAGTTGTTATTTATTAGATTTTATACTTTGTCAGTTAATTGTTTCAATTCAACAATTAATTGTTTCAATTTAACAAATTCAGTTGTGTCTGTGGTATGAATAGAATAAACTTTAAACCAATGCAAAGTTTAAAAGTTACATGGTCGTGTATTGTCAGACAAGTAACAATTAATAGGCCTAAACAGTTAAACACCCACCACCAATATGTATCCGATTCTCAGTCCCACGTCGTTCCGTGGTTCAAAAAAGTAAAATTTAATTAAAACGCCACTATGCCCAACAAAGCATGATGGTTTTGACCAAATCTCGATGTGACTGACAGACAGATAAGCCTAAGCAGCAGAGCCTTAAGAGTAGAGTTACGCAAACTCCGTTCACGTCGTGGGGAGAGTCCAATGGCGGCTCTTCTACATAGACTTCGATTGAGAACGGGGAAAACACAGGTCCAGGTCTGGGTCGAAGGTATGCAGGACCCAGGCAACAGCCTGTGTTCAATGATCCTAAATTAATTTCTCTTGGATATTAGTGCCACATAAACGTTACGTCGGATCATTTAGCGTTACTGTGTTGACATGTTGCACACAAGTTTCAAATGGCTCTTATTTGCGCCGCCGCCTTCGTTGAAAACAAAGGATTCCAAAATCCAGTTTATCCCTCTTTGGGCTGCAGGAACAGCGCTCAGTTTCTCTGACCCCTCAATGTCGCAATTCTTCTAGGTGGCTCTGGAGACAGTTAATAGGGGGCGGGGTCAGGGCGGGCTGCCAGAGGAGAGTTGAGGAACCAGAAGTAAGTTGATATTTTGGGCTTTTTCTTGCTATCGGGAGTTAAAATATATATGAACAAAGGGTATGTGTCGAGATATATTGCTGTTTATTTACAGTGAAAGCATTGATACTGTGTGACAACCATTCGTCCGTGCTTTGCTGTGCCTTCTGTTTCAAAACATACCCACGCGTCTAATCATTAATCAAAACTCAGTAGAGATGAGACGAACTTCAGGCTTCTCGTCTGAAAAAGTATAGCACTACGATTTAATCTCGTACAAATAATAAATGTGATCGATGGAGAGTTAGCCCTGAAGCATGACTGCCAGAAGTACGGGCGTCATGCGTGCATGGGTAGATCGAGAGTCAAAGTCAGTATTTTGTATTAACAGGAAGTGCACACAAAAACATCTGGACTAAATTCGCCTTACATGCCTTTTTAAAAGATATGCCAAACAGCAAACACCCACAAGAGAAGTTTTTTTTTTTACAGCAGAAATTCTCATTTCACATTTTCCTCAGAGTTACAGACCCATAAACCATTCGGTTCCGTCGAACTATCACTTAGCTGTGGATTCCCTGGAACTCCCTCAAGTACCCCTTGTGATCCCTAGACCCCACTTTTGGAACCTGTGTGTGTGTGTGTGTGTGTGTGTGTGTGTGTGTGTGTGTGTGTGTGTGTGTGTGTGTGTGTGTGTGTGTGTGTGTGTGTGTGTGTGTGTGTGTGTGTGTGTGTGTGTGTGCGTCTTTTATCATCATCATACCTAGCTTTGGTCCAGAGCTCCACTGCTTCCGAGTCTGACCTGCATTGGATCCAATGCAAGTCAGACTCAGAATCAGTGGAGCTCTGGACCAGAGCTACATCATACCCAGAAGGAACACCTGCCGAGTGGCAAAAGAAAACACACAGGTAACTTTCTGGCCTTATAGCCTACATCCAAACTGAAAACTCCTATGTGATTGCATTAAACAACGTGGTTTTGGTAGGAGGTAAGGTAGAGGCAGTGGCTCGATGTCAACAACCGTAAGGTTGCCCTTTCAGAGTTAGTGTTGTAGTGTCCTTGAGCAAGACACCAAACCCCTAATTGCTCCTGGTGTGCTGTTTGGTGTCTTCTATGGTTTCCGCAGCCATCGATGTGTGAATGTGTGCATGATCATGATCTATGGAAAGTGCTTTGTTTAAATAAGGTGCTATATCCATGCACCATTTAGCATGTTTCTCATAAATGGAAAATATTAAGGAAGGGAAATGCACTACCATATTGTCATTTACAGGTCAACATGAACAGGACGCAAATAGAATTCTCCAAAAAACTTGACAGCATTCCATTTTCAGGTACAATTGCACTGTTTGTAGGCATAATACATTAATTTATTAAACTGTTTCCATGTTGGATTTGGTGCTACAGTTGTGTTCTATGTTCTCTTTTAGACTACCATGGCTTGGAAAACCAGGGTGCTACATGCTATTTAAACAGTGTTCTTCAGGTGCTCTTCATGACCAAGGACTTCAGGGAGGATATGATATCAAGGTATAATTTTGCATATACAGTATCAGTATTACAGTATTACAACTATCCTGATACAGCAAATCACCTAGTACAGGTAACTGCTTGCAGGTGGTTAGGCCACATGCATCACTCTGCATAGCCTGCTGCGTGTAAAGGTAGATTGTGATCATTGTATGATCATGTTGTGTAAACATGTATCCTCTGACGTCTTTCTTGCCCCAGGGTCAATCATAGTGGTCAAGACTCAGAAAACATTGATCCGCATCTGGGAAGATTGTTTGCTGATTTGCAGAGACATATAGCTAACACTCGTGACATCACAAAACGTTTGGGGATTACTAAAGGTACGTTTTCATGTGACATTCGGTTAGTTTCTGTGTGTACCGTATGTCATATGACACAGCTGTGCAATCTCTGCATTTGTTGATTTACTTTCATCCATGACAAGGTTTCAGAATTACAATCTGAAAGAGTACAGGATGAATGTTTAATGTATGCATCTTTGTTTAAAGCAATTTGGTAGATTTAATTTACTGAAGCAATTATCAGCTAAGTATAATGGTATCTGTGATTAAAGGTGGACAAATTCAGCACTGTCCTGCATTTGAGAATGTGCTCTCAGTCAATCTTTCATTCAGTTGTTGAGGTAATAATTACCTACATGGTGCACACAATGTAAGCTGGTTTGTTATGTAGCCCCTCATGTTTACGAACAGTTATGATTCCAGTTGCAATGCATCTCCTGTAAATGTATACTGACCACTAACCACATACAGTACCTCATTGTTCATGAGTGATCAGAAACGGTTCCTATTATGTGAAAGAGAATGGGCCTCCCTGAAAATAATGCCCGCTGTAAAGTTTGCTGTGCATGTAAACTTTGCTTTTATACAGTATACTGTATGTGTTGCAGTCCACAAATAGGTAATATACAGTATATGGTGTATTGTGGGCAAATACAATTATCATAGGACTATAACACCATCGTCCAATGAAGCATAAATTTGTTTCTACTCTCCCCCACTTACAGTACACGAACAACGGGACTCTGCAGAGTATCTTGAGAAAATCCTAAGTTTAACCAGTGCTAATTATTCCGAGGTAAATAGTAATACATGGATAGTCTCTCTGTATCATATCTTTTAATTATCAGACCTTTAGCTCCTTCAAAAATCCTTTTTGAGATGTTCACAATTGGCCTATACTACAGTGGTCAGTGTTGTATTATGATATTTGAGATTTTGTATTATATTTTCATATTCACTTTATTGAATTATAGAATATCAGGTGGCACCAGGTGTTTGTCAATGTCAGGGGAGCCGGTAGTGCACGGCATCAGACAGAGGCTATACTGTGTTTTATTGTTTATTTTTGTTTTGAGATATTTAAAGGACATCTGGGACACAGGATCACATGCTCTCACTGTTGGGAGAAGACTGATGCGGAAGGACTATTTTGGACTCTGCCACTCTCGATGGAGGATTCCCATACTCAAACCTACAGAGTGGTAAAGTAAATTATTCGCCATTTCATTGTGCAATTTCTTCAGAGGTAAATGGGACACATGAAGTATAAGCAACTCTCTTGTGTTTTCAGAGCGATGGCTTTAAGGCATTCTTTATGGAATCAGAACTCGACATGGATAACAAAATGTACTGTGAGAAGTGCAAAACAAAGACACGTGCAACGATTGTGAGTATTAGTGTTCTAAATTTAAAACTTAAGTCTAGAGTGTGATTCACTTAATTCAGAAGTATTTCTAGTTTAGGTTGTACAACATAACTTGAAACATTTGCCAATGACATTTTACAAGACACAGGGCTCACTACATTCACAATAACAAATTTTCCAGACAAACAACTGCGCAAATGACGATGTACAAACATCAGCCTACGATATCTATAGAACGGTGTTCCTGTACAAACTTTCGGTAAATGTTGTGCTTCTCTCTATATCATCCCCCTATAAACAAGGAGAGCCAGCTAACAAAGCATCCCGAAATTCTGATCTTGCTGCTCAAGAGGTTTGAGTTTGACTGTAGACAGATGTGCTATGTCAAACTCCACTGTTGCGTGGATGTGCCTCAGACATTACAGACCGAGGTATTTCAACACATTTATACACTTTTACTTTCATGTTGGCTTGGCTGGTTTCATCTAAAGCAATTTATATATTGGTCCTTGGACCATGGACCATGTTGTGAACCTACCAGTGAGATCATCAGCAGGGATTTCTAACTTGATTTCAATGATATTGCAACAACCATGGCTATTATTATAGTGTGCTCATGTTCCAGAAACGCTGTTGTTTCTTTTACATGGAAATCCTTATTGGCAGGGTACAGTGATAGCAAAAGCTATCAACTCGGACACAGAAGAGACACAGAATCTGTCTGAGTTGAATGGTGCCATTTCATAGTGAAGATTTGGATTGGACAATAATATAAAAAACAAAGGTGTTCCTTTAACATTTCTTCGATTTGGTTTATCTCTTCAATCAGAATAGCAGATATGGCTTCTATGCGTCAGTGGACCATTTTGGAACTATAAAAGGAGGACACTACACCGCAACAGTTAAATCTTATGAAACCGGGGAATGGTATTGCTTTAATGACATTTATGTTAGAAAGGTGAGCAAAATGTGTTTCTATTTTTCTTCCATCTTTCACTTGCATGCCATATAAAAGGAGCACCAGTACAGAATGCTCAGACGGCTGCTCTGCATGATCATGTCGTCATTGTGCATGGCAGTATTTATAGAATAATGAAGTGACACTTGTTTTCATTTAACATTTACAGATCAGGCCACCATTTGGGCCAGGTGACACGTATGTTAGGTAAGTATCTGTGCACGGGATGCTAGTACTACAAGTCCTTGTAGTGGTGCCAGTCTTCGGGAGAATAAACTGACTAGTAGTCTTCAAGGGACTAAAAGGTTAACTTTCTTATCAAGAAAACAACTTCTTTCTTCAGGGAAGAGACGGCAGTTGGCCTGTTGAAACATTGGTTTCTTTACACTGTCTACTACAGGATATATAAAGTATTGCCACTTTGGCTAACATCTTCTTTCCTTGAATACTATACCATATTTTACCAATTATTTTCCCAAGATGTTTCCCTGATTGGTAAATGTCATTATAGTGACCAATGACCAGCTTGATGCGTGCCATGCAGTTCTTCAGCTCAGCTAGCTATGCTACAGTGTTGAACCTGTCTGCCTGCACAGTTGTAGTGTGTCTCCACTGTTTATGCCGTTTATTCTGATGATGAATCTTTTTCGTTCTCATCTCCATTAATCAGGTCCCATAATGCTTATTTGCTCTTCTACAGGAAAGGTAAGCTAAGATTTAGTCATTTATTATTTGAACTGCCAATTCAATGGTGCCTTGTTCTGGTAGTTTTCAATGTGAGAACTACCATTATAAAGTGCCTAGACTGTACCCTTTGCATAGGTGGCAGCATTGCTTTGTTTTCTTGGTTTCCTGAAAAAGGTATACTTTTCACATACTGCACACCATCATCATTAACATTGTTGTGGTTGTTCTTGTTATCCATGTACTTTCACTGTTGTCATTTGTCTGTTAATTCGTCCATCTGTTCGTTCAAACCTCTCGACTGTAACCAACCAAGTAGGATGTGTAAACATGATAGAATTGCTGTTTTATGTATTTTAACTTTATTTACTCTTCACAGTGGTCTCAACAGATTCTCAAGTAAAATGTGAAACAAACTTGGAACTCCAAAATCCTGGGAAAGAGTGTGGGAAATCATCTTTTCGGGACAATGATGTTGAGATGAAGACCCAGATGGAGGCGAGTGCTCATGGAAAGATGAACAAACTGCAGAATCCATTCGGATTTGACATGCCACCTAAATACATGTTACCACACTTAGTGCAAGAAAAATGTTCAGAAGCACTGAAGCCGACCATGACTAGAAGGCATAATAATGTAAAACGTGCAATGACGTTTTGCCCTGCAGGGGGAGGAAATGACAAAGAAGTCAACACCAAAGAACAACAAAAGGCTTATGCACATTCATTTCATACCTCTCCCAGTGGCACATCTGCACTTTCACATGGGTCCACACAAACACTGAGCCCTCTTACGGAGACGATACTCCTAAGCAGTTCACCCGTGTCATTTAAGAAGTCTAATGATTTGATCAGAAACAAAAGCACTATCCCCGCTTCTGCATCTAAAAATACTAGCAGCAACAAGTCTTCAAAACCACCATGGAGGTAACAAATTAGTATTATTAATTCAGTACTTCCATGTATTATTTATTTAGTCTGTTATTACCCATAGCCTCATCAAAAAGGATGTTAGAGAAAGCAAGAGAGTGGAAAGAAGCTGCTACCGTAAAGCACACACATTTGCTGATACAACAACAATAAAGCATAATATATAAGTGATTATATTCAGAATGTTTCTCGTTATTGTGAGATAAGGAGTATCTGGGCTTCCACACATTGGGATAATGACCTGAAATAACATGTAGTGTTTGAAGGTGATTTATCTTTGAGCTGCTGTTCCTCCGCAAACATTTTGTGGCCTTTGCTCACTTACTGACATGATTCCATGCGCCTACTGCAGAAGTTCCCCACCCCACATCTAGAATAGAAACTCGTGTGAGCATGTAAACACACACCATTAGCTATTTCTGGATCAATGAAGCACCTGCAGATGTTTTTATAGTATGGTATGGACAGTCTAAAATCAATAATCAGTAAATAATCAGTATTTGCAGGTAAAAGAGAACTATAATATGTGTAAACTTTTAATCAGCCCTGTTAGTCTGTATAAGAGGGTTAATGGTTATACCCCCTATAGGTTGAGTGTCTGACATTTTTATCAGTAAGTTAATGTACATATTTTAGTAAATTGTCGATGGCTCTCCCCCGAGAGCCATCGGGGGAGAGGCTACTTCTGGTAGCCAAGCGTCTCGGGGACATAATCATAAAAGAATGAAATCCCCAATTTATGTATCATTGTTATGTCTCATTGGATGGAGTGAACGAATTGATAGTTTCATAGGATAAGTACCCAAGTTCATTTTTGGCGAAATTGAGATTTCTGCGTGCAGGTGCTCTGCTGGGGCTGAAAATGTGTCTTTTCCTATTATACAAAAATCACAAAATTTATCCTATGAGGTTAACGTAGTATAGGCATCATCACAGCACTGACTTAGTCAATGTTTTCAATAGCAATACTGTATGTCCCCACTAGTGTTTGTGTTGCGCCTGTCGAAACAATGGCTGGTTTAGTGGGTGGCTATCAACTGCACCTGTGGCTGTCAGTCACCAGACATCAAGGTTGTTGAGGACTTTGGAGGGAAACGCTGCCCACAACTAAACATTTTTGCCGCATCAAGATGAGAATGAACTTTATGACTGTTGTTCCAGTTACAGTGTTGCTGCTCGTTCTCCTGTCATCTGGTATGTCTAAAATTAATACTTAGGGTAGCTACTTATAGTAGAATATTAACTAGTATATTAACTACTGTAGTATATTAACTACTGTATGTTGCTGTGAATGCTTTTCTTATTCTTCTTAGACCCTATTTTGTTTATATTTGTTACATTTTAATTAAGTTATATATTTTGTAGTAACACCAAAGAAAAGTACACATCTGAAGTGTAATTATTTTTGTGTTTATGTAGGGATAACTATGCTTTTATTACCCTGTGGAACACAATTGTGTCCTCCTTGTTGTGGACTTCATGCTAATTTAATAGGATTGAGAAATATTATGTTTGTTTCAAATGCAGTCAACATCAACAATTAAGTAAGACTTAAGTCACCATATTGACTATCTCAAATTGATACATTTTAAATGACATTGAAATGATTTTGGCCCTGAAAACACTGCGTACAACAGCCGACAGCAGGGACCCTGTCATTCCAAAATATGCCATGGAATGACAGGGTCACATGGAATAACTGCATATGCATGCCTGTCTACTGCACATGTACATTTGTACAATTATCTGTGTGCATGTGTTTTAAGAGAGCTGGGGCAGGAACCAGGAGGAGCGTCTCATCAAATACCTGTTCAAAGAGCGGCGCTACAACAGAGCCATCCGGCCTGCTGAAGATCAGCGAGAACCTGTGGATGTGTACCTCGCTCTCACCCTCTCCAATCTCATCTCGCTGGTATTTTGTGTGTGTGTGTGTGTGTGTGTGTGTGTGTGTGTGTGTGTGTGTGTATATAAGCATGATCTGAAGCAAATCTTCATCAAGGACACCTCAGAAAGACCTGGCACATTCCGTTTTGCACACAGATTCTCGAGCTGTGGGGCATTGTGTGTTTGGAATGATAAGCATGTAGGATTAACATTGCACAATTACTCTATTTTTAGCCCAGGAGAGCAAATTTAGAAGGGCATGTCATGTGACAAAACATATCTATGCTGTAGTATTGAGCAGAATTCTAGAAGTCATTAGTTTTACAATAAGTGTAATTAACAAACCAATTAATCTTAAGCGCTTGGTCAAATCCACATATCTCACTGATATCTCATGCACCCAATACACCTAACCCTACTCCAACCCAATGTATTGTACTGTATTAAAGTCAATGACACAAAGGCCACGTTGACCCAAAAAGGAAAAGTTTTAAAGAGGAGGAAGAGTAAAGTCCCATATCTATTTTTGTCAGATGTCTTACATACTACTACTCGGAACAAGTGTTTATCATTAAACAGATATTTATAGACACAAACTGTCACATGCCGTGATTCCACTGTGATTATCATTGCATCAATGTGTTGTTTTTGCACTAAATCATGCTAATGAATAATACTGAACTGCTAATCATGCCTTTGAAAGTCTGTCTGGACAAAATGTAAATTTAAAGACAAACCGCTCCAATATAGATGGCTGTATTTGTGCAAGTAAGATGAAGAAGTCAATGGATTGCACCTATATCAGCAGCTGCCATTAAAGAACTGGGGACAAAGGCGATACATAAATGCACCATTTACCATAGCATAGGCACTACCTTGCTTTTATGTTTCTATTCCTTCTCCAGAAAGAGGTTGACGAAACTCTTCTGACAAATGTCTGGATTGAACATGTAAGTCAATCAGAACCTTCCATCATCATGGTAATCAGGTTTTCCTGCCCATCATTGTAATTGTGTGTGTTTGTCTGTGTCTGTGGTGTTTTGACAGATTTGGAATGACTACAGGTTGACATGGAATGAGTCAGAGTTTGATGACATAAGCGTCCTTCGTCTCCCACACAACATGGTGTGGCTGCCAGACATTGTTCTGGAGAACAAGTGAGATTCACTCTCATGTAATCATTTGTCTTTCAACAGACGTACATTATTTTAATCTGCATTACTGGGGCATATTACAGCTTCCAAACAGGGGCTTGAAGCAACAGTAAAAAGCACATGGATTTCTAATAGTGTGATGAGGTCAGATCAACAGGGTGTTCATGCAGCCAGACGTAGAGTTGCTGGACTGCTCCATATATGCAGTCATGCTGATAGCTTATGATACAGTCTTCTCCATGTATGGACATCCAATTTTGAATCTTCATATATCTACATATATGGAGATGGCCATATATGGAGTGTATTATGGTGTGTAGGTAGCCTCGATCTCCAGGCTTACATCTGCTGCGAAATGAAAGCCTGGACCCAGGGTACCCCAGAGCGACTAACAAAAGGCGGGAATTCCGGTTTGTTAACTTCCCTCAGTTGCCATTTTTCGGCCCATCGCCAATCGTGGTGCTCCCGAAAATGTGTACAATCTCTTCATTTAGGAGTATGTTTTGTTTTTGTACCTTCACTTTCATTTACAATTAATGGTGTGTTACAGTAATGATGCCCAGTTCGAGGTGGCTTACTTCTGCAATGTGCTTGTTTACAACACTGGTCTGGTGACCTGGCAGCCTCCGGCCATCTTCAGGTCATCCTGTTCCATCAATGTTAACTTCTTCCCCTTTGACTGGCAGAACTGCACCCTCAAATTCACGTAAGACCATTGGTTCAAGTTAATTATCAGAAGTTCTTAGTAATATAGGAGTAATGAGAGGAGTAAACAAAGTAAAGGTAGAATTGTTTTGTTTTTTGTTGTTGGAGAAAAACAATTCAATCTGTATTATTTTTAGACCATTCTGATATGACACTTTTTTGGCCAATATGGCATATTGCGATTGTGCTACCGATCTGTTGTGCACTCCTCTACTACTACTGTACTATTGGTGCTTTAAGACTCATTTTCCTCCTAACACATACTTTCATTTGAACTCCATTTCCCCTGATGCACTGCAGCTCTCTATCTTACAACTCCAAAGAGATCACCATGCGACTGAAGCAGGACATGCCAGACGACGACCATACAAAACTATATACGGTGGAGTGGATCATCATTGACCCTGCCAGTTGGGCAGGTACATGATCTCTGTTTATCTACACACGCACACGTGCACGCGCACGCACACACACGCACACACGCACGCACGCGCGCGCGCGCACACACACACACAGTAAGTAGGTTTAACAGATTGAGTGTTTTTTGTGGATAAAAAGGAAAGTATTGTATCCAGAGTGATGCAAAGTAAATAAGTACATTACTTTCCTAGTTCTGTACTTCAATACAATTTTGAGGTATTTGCAAATGTACTTTACTTCTAATTTACTTCTACTCCACTACATCTCAGAGACAAATAAGGCTACTTTGGCAAAATAGCCAATGTTATCCGCTATTTTCAAAAACTGTATATACATTCGAAAATTTAAATGAGACACTACCTTTGGTACTTTAAGCACATTTCAATTCCAATATTCTGGGACCTTTTACTTAAGTGCATTTTGAATAACATAACTTACTTGTAACAGAATATTTCCGCATTACAGTATTGATACTTAAATGATGTTCTGACACACTCCACATTCCATGCCTCCTCTTCACGGTCAGAGAACGGGGAGTGGGAGGTGATCCACCGGCCGGCCAAGAGGAACGTCTACAAACACTTCCCCATGGAGAGCAGCAAGCACCAGGACGTCACCTTCTACCTCATCATCAAGCGAAAGCCCCTGTTCTACATCATCAACATCATCGTCCCCTGCGTGCTCATCTCCTTCCTTGCCTCGCTGGCGTACTATCTTCCTGCTGACAGTCAGTGCCACTATCAGTTTAAAAGACGCGTCAGAGTGTCACAAGTAAAGTTTTGACCACTTAAAATCCTCCAGCGGTTGATCGACTCCAATAAATAAGATTGTATACTATTTGATGCGTTACAATTAATTGTCCAAGTGACAAACACTTTTCTTGAATTAGACTAAAAATAATTTGCCTCTCCCAAAATGCTGATAAAAAATATCTTCTATGGGGGCACAAAGCACTGTGACTGCCGACCTGAAGGGTTTAACTTTTTGGAAGAGCAACCAATGAGAAGATACTGTGTCTATGCCTAAAGGTGCTCCATCATGAATTTAAAACCAAACGTATCATGTAAATGTTGCCTTCTAAAAACGTTTTTATACACTCTGTAGCCTAAACACCCCACTGAGAAAATATGAAAAAGTATTATCTGAGTGGTTATTTGGGTGCGCTACGAGAAACGTCCAGAAAAACAAGCGCCCCCCTCTCTGCTTCCCCCCCACCCACCTCATTGTTATTCCCTGTCCCTATAGAATATGCATGATCTGCCTGGGTACTGATCGGTTTCATTTGGAGGAGGAAAGGACTATATTAAATGGGTATTTTTTTTTGTGGTCACTAAATAGGAGGATCATGCTTGATTGTTTAAAAAGTCTCCAGTCTTAATTGGTTGCCTTGTGCGCGTGCGTGCGTGCGTGCGTGCGTGCGTGCGTGTGTGTGTGTGTGTGCAGGCTGTGAGAAGTTGACTCTGTCCATCTCTGTGCTGCTGGCTCAGTCTGTGTTCCTGCTGCTGATATCGCAGAGGCTGCCGGAGACCTCCATGTCCATCCCGCTGATCGTCAAGTAGGCCCAGCTAGGGTTCGATATGCTGGAGGGGAGGGGGGGTATCCACATTTGTGTGTGTGTGTGTGTGTGTGTGTGTGGGGGGGGGGGGTGCTCAATTTTTTTTACCGTAGATGTTAATGACAGTCAAACTGAGATTAATCAACTGAGAAACTATCCTACACTCTCCACAGTCATGGAAATACGTTGTAGAATTGAACCAACTATGGTCTGGTTTCATCACATATGCACATGTATACATGATGCATTCTGTATGTATGCACTCTTATGTGCATGCACTCTTAATCCCACCATGAATACTGCATGTGTTCATTTGTGCATCATCAGGTACCTGATGTTCATCATGGTGTTGGTGACAGTGGTGGTGCTGAACTGTGTCATCGTCATGAACCTGCACTTCAGGACACCTTGCACTCATGTCATGTCAGAATGGACCAAGAAGGTACAGTGATACTCAAGCATGCGTGACATGATGACCATTTAGAATCGAGGCCAAAGCAAAGATCTGAGTTAAACACATTATCCGAAAGAATATACATTAAAAGATTTGATCCACATTTTCATGATTTATCGGAAACACCAAAAGGCATTCCAGTCCTGAAACGGTTAAAATCAAAAAATGATTGGCCAATCCCCAGACACTGCCTCTCTCCTACACGTGTAGATCTTTCTGGAGTGGCTGCCCCGCCTCCTGCGCATGTCCCACCCTGAGGAGGCTGAGCCGAGCTGGGATCGGGCGTTGCCACGGCGCTCCAGCTCGGTGGGCTACATCGCCAAGGCGGAAGAGTACTACAGCATCAAGTCCCGCAGCGAGCTGATGTACGAGAAACAGTCTGAGAGACACGGGCTGACGGCCAGAGCTACCGCCACTGCTGGTACTACTGATCACGCACACAGACACACACATTCACACACATTCACACACATACACGCACACACATTTCCATTGCTTGAACACACTGATGTAGACTGTCTGTGCGTGTGCACGTGTGTGTAAGAAGATGTGAAACCAGTAGATGGTGAGAATGACACAGAGAAGCTGTATGGTGAGATGAAGCCTGCCGTAGATGGAGCCAACTACATCATCAAACACATGCAACACAAGAATGACTACAACACGGTAAGACGATGCTGTTGATCTCTATGTTCTGCTCTGCATTGTTTTATTTGTCTTTTAAATTGACTGATTGCTGAAAACTGTTCGGGATAATATTTTAAGATAAGTTGAAATCTTGTTGTCTTTAGTTTGTTCTCTTCATAGATCTTCATACTTGGTCGCTATAGTAAAACTAATAAACTGTCATTACAGCAGTGGCCAGAGTGTCCATGACAGGATACCATATTGCTCATAGATCCAAGCCTTGAACTTTACATCAAATACCTCTTCATCTCCTGTAAATATTAATTGCTGAAGAGGAAGTCTGTCTCATGCCTTATTACTATGCAGAAGAAAATCTTGAAAGGTTCATCTGATATATTATGTCACATGTATGCCAGGTGTTGTTTCATCAGACGTAACTTAAGATAAATGAAGTGAATATCATGTTTTTACTTTGAACCCTCATGCCTTTCACCTACTTTGCGTCTTCTCTGTGCCATACTGTATATCCCATCCTTTCCTCAGGCAAAGGACAACTGGAGCGGTATAGCGCGTACAGTGGACCGCCTGTGTATGTTCGTGATCACTCCGATCATGTCAGTGGGAACCATCGTCATATTCCTCATGGGTATCTACAACCACCCTCCTCCTCTGCCTTTTGAAGGAGACCCTTATGACTATGGAGAAGATAATAAACGTTGGCTGTAACGAGGTGCATTCACACAGAAAAGCCTCCTTTGCTTACACACGCACACACACACGCATGCGCACACACCTACTGCCTACTGTAAATACATCTGACACAGGCAGACATCGACAAGATCAAGCACATACTGTACTTACCTACAGTACAAAGACAAACGCAATGGTAATCCTTGTTTTAGCCATGTCTGTTATTATTGTATCCTTACAGAAAGCTTGCTGTTATTTTTTATAATTATTTTTTATTTCAATTACATGTTTTTGTTAGCTGTGTATTCTTGTGTGTTTTTCGTACTTCAGCAGATGCAATGATATTGTTTATATTGACTGAGTATGCTCTTTGTGGTCTTCAAAACAAACATTAAAGTTGTATTCACATTGTGCAGTCCCCTAATTGTATACCCTCTGTAGCCTATGAAACTTATTTTCTCTGTGCCATCTTTTGTATATGTCTGTAGGTGTGGACTCTGGATTTCATGTATTACTTTAATTATTTATCTACTATCTTGTTTTAGGTCTTTTAAGCAAGAATTTCCTTACACAGACTTGGAGTTGGTGGAATAATTTAAAATTACTACAGCATAATAAATACAGCATACAACATGTATAAGGTATTTTCACTGTCATACCACAGATGTATATACATTAACAGCACAGTTGTAGATGTAAAATGCATACCCAGCCATTCTGCAGGCTAAATGAACTTTATTAATACCAACATTGAGTAATGATGTTTAACTCTGTCAGAGCAGATCTTCATATTAATCATTATCAATTAATACAACAATGTCAATACAAAGACAAAATATGAAGCTTTTAAGCAGCCTCTAACTAAAAACGATCCAACTATTCTCTCACCAGAATCACAACCAGGCATAAGCCATTGGGAGTTGTAGATTCGTTCTTGTCATTGTACAGGCAATGTGAAAGACACAGTATACACGCAGTGAATTCTCTTTTCCTCCTCTAGAAACTGAAATAAAATCCAAAACGATCAACCAACTTGGGAGTCAGAGCACGACATCCCTCCAGGCAATGGTATTAGGATAATCAAACAATTGTGTAACTTCATTTGGCAAAAATGGCCTATGCATCAATGTACAGTACAAGTAATATTAGATCTTAATGGTGAACTCAACCATACTTAATTATGCACCTGACAGTGATGTACAGTAACTGCTGTTAGTAGCTACATGTGTATGGTGACTTTCTCCCTAGTTTTTTCGCCATACAGGTATAGACGTTTGTCTTGGAGCTATGCCGGCACTGCAAGGTATGTAATATGAGCTTGTCTTTAAGCACTCAGGGGTGAGTTTCAGACACACAAAGCAAAATTCAATCTGACAGCGAGGACAGATGATGTTCTTACACCCCGTCTTGTCGTGCTCCACTCTCTGGCCGCAGGTGGGGCAGGCCCGGATGGAGGGACAGGCATCGACTCCCTGCACCTCCGGAAGCGTTGTGGTCTTGCAGTTCTTCAGGATTTCCAGGTCGTTATTCACGCAGCCGTCATTGTCGCAGCGGTCGGAGCGTGGAGCTTTCCCTTTCCACGGCTTCTCACACTGCCAGCAGAACTGGTATGACTCCTTCCCTTCTGCTACACAGATGGTGCACTGGACATTTAGGTTGGTGAGGTCCTCTCTCTCCACGTAGGAGTTGCATCCTGGACACTTTGGAAGAGAGTGGAAAGACCAGACAAATCATACCTTTTCAATAGTATCTTCACATAATTACAAAAGCCTATTCTGTTCTAATAGTGAATATAACACCGGGAACACTCACTGTTTTAAATTCACAGTATTCTTTGGCTGCCAAGCGAGCTAGTTTTTCTTCAAAGTACTGCATCTCCTCGGCGGTCAGCACTGCAAGTCTACGCACCTCTTGGTAGGTCCACACCTCCCCACACTGCAGCGTGCCCTCTTTTAATGCAGGGCACTTGAATTTGCAGTGGCCCTAGGAATTAAACATACGACAGACTAATAAACCCCACGAAATTACATCTGGTCACAAATTAGGCATGCCCAAATATGGAGTTTGTAAGTCAGTGTGGCACGCTGCCTCCTTCACATTCAGTAGATCCTGTGAACTTTTGTGGCCAGTTATAATTTCCTGGGGATTATTAGGACTGTAGTAGATAATAAAAATAAATAAATCATTTGACATTTTTGTAAACAAATATGAATTTAGGACCATGTTTGAATGGCCCCTCACATAGCTAAAACTAAATTCAAGCAAGGAAAGTAAAACCCATCTTTTACTTTCTCAGCAGCGTAAAACATGAACCTTGGTTGAAAAAAAAAAAAAAAATGATTTGAAATTCTCATCCTCATTGTTCTTACGGAGCATAGACACAAGATGGATAAAGTTCATCTGAAGTATCTGTACTTATACTATGGTCATTATAAATTGATATTTATTTGCCTGCAGACCCGCATCTGAAGATTTGGGTGTTAGTAAATAGCACATGTACAAGCTATCAAGCATGACCTTGTAGATCTGCTATTTTTTCGAATATCATGTATAAAATAGGAATAAAGTGTTTGCTCATTTTGCTGAGGACCCCCTGCAAACCCCCTTGAGGACCCTGGAAATTACTTGGTCCAGTAAGCTGCGACACCATCCTGTGAGAGACTCTGGTGTAACAGCATGTCCACACGACATCTCTGCTCGGAGACACATGTCGCCATCTTCTGGGGCTGAGGAATAAACACATAGAAACTATATGGTTAAAATGAAAATAGAGGCCTGGCCCTAACTGGGTCCTAACTGATCAGGCCCTGACTAATTACCATAGACTTTAAAAAAAAATAAAATTACACAGGTCGGACCTGGTTGGGTAGTGAACTCTAACAGTTACACCCAATTGTTTTAGGATGCATTATTGACTGGATCCAAGCCAAGGATTAACCGTAACAAGACGAAATTAGTGAAAACAGTCTGGTGTAACTTTATGCTGTTGATTATGAACTTGCACATTAATGGCCATTCATTCTTGTCTTAAAGTATACATAATAAGACTTAGCAATACAATCGCCGACAACTATTTTTCATACTCACGTAGTGGATCCAAATCATCTGGTCTATTGACAAATCTCAAAGTGGTGTCCCTGGGGTCATAGGCCTTTTCCTCCATTTTCTTTCAAGTCAGTTTCCAAAGATTCTCTCTCTCAATCAGGACAATATTAAATACTGGACTAGTGGAAGAGATTTGCTGTGTGACTGTGTCTGTGTCACTGCAATGTGTTAGTAGGCTATACTGTAGTGTCATGTGTTTTCCTTGATGCACTAACTTTCGCTTTCTTTTTATTGCAATTTTCAAGAAGCCATGTGATTGGAAAGTACCTGTATTCCCATTCCATACAGGGACTTGCAGAGAGTGTTAGAGGGACAGTAGATATGGTATTTCACCTTTTCCCCTGTAAGTGGGTGTGGTGTATGACCTAGATTTCTAAACATTTTTTTTCCAACATAAAATAACTGTGTTCAAGTTCAGGGGACTTTAGGGGGGAAAATCATTCTCTTGAATGCTGACATGGAAAGGAGTGACAT
The DNA here is from genome assembly GCA_039105355.1 of Benthosema pterotum. NCBI lineage: Eukaryota > Metazoa > Chordata > Actinopteri > Myctophiformes > Myctophidae > Benthosema > Benthosema pterotum. Next base: position 21,685,927 of record CM076986.1, read on the forward strand.
TTGCATTTCTTTAACTACGTAGTAAATGCTGCATTCGTGGTCTGAAAAGGGCAGTTGTTTTAGAGACGGGTAAGGCCAGGGGTTGAAGCACCTTTTGATATCCATGTGTGCATGTCCCTGATCCCATAGGCTTGCACTGACTACTGTCAGTGCAAGCCTGTCACATGTTCTAACACAACTGAAAGCGAAACCTGCCAATTGCCTTCAGAATCAGATCAGACAGCAAACTTTTCTGGCACATTTAATTCAGCTTTTGGATACGCAAAGACAAAAACAGCAAAGATGGGCAAAATCTACCAGGTGACGGTGACTGGATTCCGGGGAGAGAAATTGGCCATTGACTTGTGCAACACAGAAGATCGAATGAAGACTATGACAGTGTTGGACCTGAAAGAGAAAATTGCAGAAAGGCTTCCAGGCAGCATTGGTAAGCAGCATTGTGCTATGATTATACTGTATGTTGAAATAAAAGAAACTAACAACAACTACAAACTGAACTCGGAAAGAAGAAAAAAAACTACCGCTACTACTACTACTACTACTAATAATAATAATAGTAATAATAATAATAATAACATGGTGAAGTACTTCTTGATGTCATCAAGATGTATTATTATTAGTGCATAATTATCATTATGCACTTCCATGATATATTTTTTTCTTTCAGACCTCCATTTCTAGCAAACAGAATGGGGGCCTTTTGTATTATTTCCACACAACATATCTAATAAGCTATATTAATGCCTCTTTAATGAGTCCATGCGTTGTGTGTGCATCTTTGCAGATGTTGAGACTCTGCGGCTGATCTTCACAAACAAACAACTGGATGGGGATTCAACACTTCTGTCATCTTATGGAATCCAGCACCAGTCAATCATCCAGATGGTGATCAGAGTTCCTGGAGGACTGATACTAATACTGTGACAGACGAGAAGGAGATGGTGATGATGGAGAGAAACATGCTGCTGCCGAACTTTGAACCCTCCCTGCCAAACTTTGTTTGCTGTTTATGTCAAGTTGTCAACCGATCCGTTTCTGTAATTATTTTATAACACAATAAACTCCCTAGTTAAGATATTGTTCATTATTGTGAATGTGATTTATTTATCACTGGGACATTTGGCAGAACTTTGTTGGAACTACTTGTATATGTATATGTTCAAGTTAAAAATAAACATCCATTGTTGATAAGTACAGATACATGCCTTTTGTGTGTACACATAAGAATTTGTCTTGACATCATCATACTGAATACACATCCAATATGGGCACAGCAGCCCTACTGTGGTAAACAAAACAACACAAAGTTGGCAGCCCAGCTTTGGCGTCCTTGTGTTTTGACATTCACTCCACAATTTAAAGTCTTAAGTTTGGTTGAAATTGAATATTTACATTTAAAGGTCATTGTTTGCCTTGGCTTGATTTTAAGTTTCATTTTTAAGTTTGAGTTTTAATCTTGGTCTCGTTTTGCGACAATAATACAGTAGGCTACACATGCAGAATAGCGTTCAAACATTTGGCATTAGACTTTGGTTCGTCGTTTTCACGTGTTTCACAATGATAGTCCTATGCACGATTGTCTGTCGAAAACAGAGACCTAAGTAAAATTCACTCAGAAGTGACAAGTCTGTCTCGGCTGGCGACGTACCCAGAACTCTCGCTGTCCATGGTTCTGAATTCCATACTTGCCTCGGCGGCAACTATTACTGAATACCAAACGACCCGCCCCCTTTCCATCTCTGAATTTTACTGTATTTAGGCTTACTGTCTTCTTGACCTTTTTATAAAACTAACTACAGGCGTCCTCTTGTGGCGAAAGCAGGAATCGCCTTTAATACTAGGCCTAGTCATGTCAAGTAAAACATGCAAATAAAATAGCTATGACACATAGACGCCCTTTCCACTGGCTGAGAACCAGTTCAGTTCAGAACCGGTTTTAGTCCATGAGCCAGACCTTGGAAAGTTAATAAGGAATTTAGTGTGCAGAAATACCTACTGGCACATTAACATTTAGCTTTTTCATATTTGACATTTTGTTGTCTAATTTGCATTTTAAAGGTTTTAGTACAATTAACAATTGTCTTTGTTTAAGTAATTAAGTGGGGAAGTTTCATGGTGATAAGTTAATATAGATATTGTTTTTACCATAATTGTTGTTCCAGTTTTGGAGGTCTGGCCCTTGGACTTACCATGGACTAAGAACCAAAAAGAACTAAACCAGATCAACCCTGATGGAAAATAGACCATTGTAGAGGCAAGTGCAGATTTGTTTTTTAAAAGGTGGAGTGAAAATAAAGGTATCCTACAATATTAAATAATATTTGTCTTTAAAATGCAGCGAAGTGGTACTCAACTAGTTTACTATATTGTGTGTTTCAACATTAAACAAATGAAAATGAATTAATTCCGTAGACAGACAGGCTAACTGCTGTCTGGCTGCGCGCCGTAGGTGACGAGCTTTTAGGAGGCTTTGAGCTGGTCACACCACTCGCCACAAGAGAGAACCGCAGACCGCTGCCTACCGACTGCTTTTATTGCTTGGTCATCTTTCCCACGACGTAATTCCTTTGTAGACCAGAAGGGGTAGTCAATGTTTCTGTAGGGCAGGCCTATACTCTGTTCTCAGTTCTCACTCAGATCTTACAGGCTCATCAAAAAACAAGCTTGAGATATTAAGAGTGACAAGCTGGATGCTAATGTAATTAGAATTTAGTGTTGGTGTGGCATGGTGAGTTAAAGTAGAATAGCTGATTCTGCTCAAACTTTGTAGCTGTAGTTGTTGTAGCTGTAGTTAAAAATGTTTTGAAAGTTCAGAAGAATTTTCAATTTACTTTAACTACAACCGTAGAACAGTTGTTCTCAAACTTTGTAACTTAAGTTAAATGGCCCGTGTAGCCTACACATGAAACAATCTGTTTCACTTTGACCTGGAGTTACATAGATGAAAATATGCTTTCTAATGCCTGGCCCCATGGCCCCTCATCAAAACCTGTACACTCAAGACACTGCCACCGATGGCACCCTCTTATACTGTATCTCCATTATTTCAATTACCTGTTCTAACATTCCATGTTGATCTGTTAACAGGAAAGCCCCGCCCAAATAATACTCAGACCATCGAAAAGTGAAGAAGGGTCAGACCCAACGGGAAGAAAACCTGGACCAAACCTGTGGAACGCTCGGCCAAACCCACGGAACGCTCAGCCTGTGGCTTATTAGGTACATGCTACACTTAAAATATCTGCTGCTAGCCATTGCAAATGCAAAAGTATGAATTAAAAAAATATGAAGAGGAACAGTAAAAAAAAGTTGTTGATCTGACCTCACCAAACCCTGTACACATACTGTACACACAAGACACACTCCATATACAGCATGTCCAGAGTGCAGGTGTCTTACTGTCTTACTGACTTAACTCTAAAAGTGTATTACAGAGCTAAACATTTGTTCCTCAACTGTGCTGTCTTGCATTATGCAGAATGCAGTGCATCAGCTGCCCCCATTTGGACCAAACCCACCAGAAACCTTTAACAATGTCATTTAAAGTGTCATTTATACTTTCCTGCAGCACTGCGGATTCTGTCATGTGACAAAGTATAAATTAGATTTTAGTGAGCAGCCTCAACACTGACAATGCATACAGTATTTTGTAAAAATCACGTATAGGACAGCAACTCCTAACAAGGCTCGTCTTTGTCATCCAGACGGCGTGCCGACTGTGCCATAGAGGTAGATGTGAACACTGCCACAGGCAGACCAGTGGTCACACTTTTTCAAACAAACAGCAGAGCATGCACTGCTCCTAAATAATGTAAATTTCAACTGCTAGCTGCTATTTTTACAAATAATTTCTGCTTTTTGAAATATTCAAGTTTCATTATTATAATAAAAGTCAAAGGGGCTCAGATCATGCTGAATGTATGTGCCCATATATCCAATATATGGGCACATACTATATATAATATGGCGTGTGACGCAAAGACATTTCTGCTTGACTTACTGTACATAGTTATCTCACTGTTTACACACAACAATTAGCGTGTCAACCAGCGTGTCATATAATGATATTGCTGGAGTGGGCAATGGTCATGCGAGTATAAAAGGGTTTCCTGTATTGGGTTCATACGTTAAGCTTTTGTTAAGTGTCTGTTTAAGACTAATCCATGGCTCTGATATGCGTTGCCAATTAAGACATAAATGGCATAATACTCATAAGTGGCCAGTTAAGACTCACCCGTGACCTCTGTGTATGGCCAGCGTTTGGGATAGGGTGACTATTGCATGTCATTCCGTATCGTAAGTGCTAGCACCACAGGAAAATACCACAAAGTTCAGCGTGTCGGGATGTCAATGGTCACTGACAGGCCTTATCAGACCTTTGGAGCATGAGTCTCACTCTCCCTGACACGCTCTCCCTACACCATGGACTCAATTAACATCACATTAGTTAAGACCAGGGCAGCCAAAAAACCCTAGTTACTTGCATGATTGGAGCGGGCGCAAGTTAAGCGATCGGTCGGTCATCCCTCGGTTACTCTGATTGGCCGGTTTAGGTGATGTAATGGTGACATATAGGTAAAAGACCTGAGTATTAGCTCACACACAAGTAGCTCATGGCCTTGGTTTATGTGCTGTTGACCTGTTACAATGTCTTCAATATTTATTTAGCTGCCTGCTGTTCTTAATAAACTCCACTACCAATGCTAAAATTAACCCACAGACAAACCTAACGTTTTGTTTTCTATCTGCTAAGAACTTTTTTTATTGTGATATGCTGTGAGCTTGTAGATCATGATTTTTCGCTACTATTGTCGCGAATGTCATACAATGAAATTAATGTACCTAAAAAGATGAAATACAGTATGTTGGGACAAGGCTTCTGCCCAACAATGTACGGTAATACATAAATCTAGGGCAGAGGTAGAGGTGGATATACCAATGTTTGCAGTGTAGAGAGTTATAGGGCATACAGCCAAGCCTGGAAATAGCATCCAGAAGAGAGCCAGAGGTGTGAGGGGTAAGATAGAGGTGAGGCCAGGGCAAATAGACAGTAAATACCATTCAAGGTGGCTTGGCAACAGGGGAAATACCACATACATGCATGGGAAAGGAGCTCAGGTGCACTTTGCCAGGAAGGGCGTAGAGAGAATGTTTCTCTACCTCTGTTTACAGTATATTTTCTTTCTTTTTTTCCCAGCCTGCTGTGAATTGAAATGGTTTAATTGAAAATATTTGTGATGTAATAGTAATACAATTTAGATTAATGTTTGATTATTAAATTGTTATGACACGTGCAAATTATACATTTATATTATATATTTCAATCTACTTTTTTGTTCCTATCTGACTGTATTTTCAATGACAGTTTTCCCCAAATTCTGCAAATCGCTTGGTATTCAACCAGTCAAAATTCTCGCTGTCTCTCTTCCCTCCTCTGCTCAATCCATTGCCAGCGTGCTCAGACCAGCCAATACTATGGACTGCAATTCTCGTTGCAGTTTGAACTACATAATCACTTCTACTTCATTGTCCATCTGAAAGCCCACCCCTTCAGACACCATAGCACTTGTTGTAGTACTTGCCCCTATCCTCAGTGATTTTTCAGGTGTATGCAAAGTCTAAATGTAAGTAATTATTTTATTTTTGATCTATAGTTTTATTATATAAATATTGCACTGTTAGGTTCTTGGCCTACGTGTGATTCATGATAACTATTTTGATGTGTTTGATGTATTTCCATGTTTTTGTTTTTGTTCTTGCTTACTGTAAGTCGCTCCGGATTAAGAGCGTCTGCCAAATACCTAAATCGTAAATTGTAATCATACGTGACCAAGTCCTGTCGTTGCAGTACCACGTGACGGCTGTTTAACACTCTCTGTGACAAGCGTCACTGCGAGACGGCAATCCCCCGCCAGCGCAAATGATTATCCTCTCCTCTTCAGACGCCTGTGTGTTCCGAAACAATGATTTCCGATCCTCTGCAGCCGGCTACTGCCCTGGCTCCTGGGTCCCACACCGCCGGTCCCCCTATTCTTTTATGTCAAGCTTCCTGTCTCGTGTCGCGCCAGAGGAGCAGACCTGGCTCGCTGGCCCTCTGTTTACCATGACGTCACGTGAACTCTCCCTCTCCTGTCTATTCGCAACTCTTGACTCCTGCCTGTCTTTGTTTATTAATCATAGTTGTGTGTGTGTTGCGCAGAGGGGGTGGAGGTGGGGGAGTCCTTGGGTTCATCCCTGCCTGTGTGTCCCCCCTCCCATTTTTAGTTATAACGAATTCAACGCCAGCCTCTCAGTCCAGCCCAGGAGTCAGGGTGACGAGACACACCTGCCCCCCACAGTGACCCACCACCCACTCCAAGCCCCTGCTCTGGCCATGATGCATGGCCTGCTGCACGTACTTGGCCTCATATTGGCTCAGACATAAGCAAACAGCCTGGCGGCTGTGAATAAACAGCACAGGGTTGCAGTGCAGTGTTGAACACAGTTTTTGTTCAAGGGAACATCCACCGCAGCACTGGACAAATCATTGATACATATATACAGGTATGGATTGGGGGTCAAAATCAGCTAATGATTCCCGAGCGCGGCAAGCCGCAGCTCACCGCTCCTTGGGGCTCACCAGTCACCACTCCAAGTGATGGGTTAAAAGCGGAGGTCCAATTTCGCTGCGGTAACGTAGTGACAAATCATGCGAATTTGACTTTAATTGGCGCATATGCATTGTCAGTTGTTTAACCCTTAGTGAGAGTATCAGAAATACCTGTCTGTTTGTTTCCCTATTATGCCCAAATATAGAGACCTGTGATGTCATCAATTCCCATAATATATGGGCATACCGGAATACATATAAGCCCATATATGGCTGATTTTATCTGGACAACTGCCAGGCTGATTAAATTTACGCTAAACATTTCTCTCCCCCGAGTCCAAGTTTGAAGTCAATTGGGGAAGTGGTTCTCAAGAAGATAGATACACAAAGGATAGCTACATTTACTAGCATACTTACAGTATACTGTATAACCATCTCAACACCGGGTACTGCCCTCCCTTAGGTCTTCGGCGAATTGCGAACCCAAGCTTGATCGATATACTGTATAACATGAAGTACACCAGAAGATATGCAGAGCTTTATTATGCCATATAAAGTAGAATTATGTGAAGATGATTAGATTCTACAGTTAATCACACAACTTGACATAACAAATGTGTCAAATTGTGTGAATCCAAGGCTGCATTTCATTGATAGGTAGAAAATCTATTAATGAAATGCAGCCTTGGATTTATGGACATGTTTTTGATCGTATTCCCAAAGCAATAATTACATGCATTAGCGGAGCGGGCACAAGTTGGCCGGTTTAGGTGATGATGTAATGGTGACATAAGTAAAAGACCTTTATAGCTAAATTCATGAGTTTGGAGGCCATGTCCTACTTGTGCACAACACGCAAGTTTGCACTCTACCGTTTGCTGATCTACGTAGATCTAGATGATTTGTCAATAGGAAACTTTGCAGACACTAATAGACTGTTGGTGATCAATTTATTGACTCAGGAAGGGGACAAAAAAGAAAAGATCTCAATGAATTCAGGCTTCATAGTGTGCATAATTGAGAGAAAATACGTATTTTGGAAGGTAAAAGGAGTAGTAGAAGAACAGGGTGAAAACAGATGAACAGGGTGAAAACATATAGTCCCGACCAAGCTTTTGGCCTGGCAGAGACAATGATCAGCTATTTTTGCTATGTTTTGGGAGAATGTGTTGAAAACAAAATGTTGACAATACAATAAGTTGAAAGTGGTTATCTTTTATTTTTGGCTTCTGTGCTTTTATTGATAGCTACAGGCAAGCAGGACAGAGAGAAGGGGAGAGACATGCGGCAAAGGTCACCTTGTACGGGACTCGAACACGTGACACGCTGTCAGGTGAGAGCCAATTTCCCCACAGTGAATTCCATTCCTTTCCAACAGGGGAGGATTATTCAATGGGCACGTTGGGCCCAGGCCCAGGGGCCCCTGAGCTATAGGGGCCCCTGAGCTTTGAGCGCCCGTGTGATCACTCAAGCTCCGGACCCCCCCCCCCCCCCCCCCCAAAAAGGAGTAACAGTGACTCGCATGATCCGTGTTACTGTTATTACCAAAGGGTTTATTAATTGTTTTGTCAATAAGATGACCTCAAAAGACAACATTTTGCATTTATTCGGCTTAGTTATTTTCAGTTCTTATTATTTTCAAGCAATCCCATGCTGTAAATCCTGCTGAAATGCTGGTGCGGCCCAGGGGCCCACAATTTTCTCGGCCCATCTCTGCTTTCCAATTTTCCACAACTTTGCAAACGTGTATTCTAGAACTTGCCCTGCATTGCCCCCTTGTTATCAGCTGCTCGACTAGTGGAATGAATGTGAAGTGAGAACTTCCTGTACTCGTGGACTCACCATACATTGTAAATACAGCAAGCACGTGAATCCATTGTGTTAAAAGATTCTATACCAAGGCTTTTTTTAGCATCTTTCTATTTGTTTTACTGAGTCAAATATGTGTCACTCGGCATACCGAGTTGACACCTGATAATGTACATCCAGGCATACCATAATATCCTGTCTGGCGTAAGACCTCTGCGCACGGCCTAGAAGACCACCTCCTCCCACAAAACACAGTAGGGGCTTCCAGGAAGGTTCGGTATACAGTATAGTTCCTTTACTCTGGTCCCAAAGGGCAAAGTGAGGACATGGAACAGAAAGGATCTACGTAAGTGATTTAACATCCTTTAACGTGGCTTCTCATACAGGGGTCTCGGCGTATAATATTGTGCACTATCTATACTACAAAAAGAGTGCTAAGCTATAAAAGACATGTGTGGGCACATATTATACCTCTTATGGTGCTACAATAGCATCTTTGTCAAATTATGCTATTTGTGTTCTTGGACTAATGCCAGGTCATGCTGGCCTTTACAGGCTGTAATGAGTATATTACTTCCAAAACATTCACAAAATTAATGTCACCTGAACCAACCCAAAGTACAATGTAGTACCATCATTTTTTGTGATATGCGAGAGTGAGAGCTAGCTACTGTAGCCTCTATTGTACTACAACAAGGACGCCATATCGAGGGGAAACTATTCTAAGAATGCTTCAGCAGCGATGGCAGATGAATTCCAGACCTCTAACTGAACTTGAAGAGTTTCCTTGAAAGTGTCTGTGCTGATGTTGCCAGATTTTGTTTTGAAACTTTTTTGAAACCTGGACTAAGAAGTTTTTCTGTTTTTGAATAATAATCGAAACATTGGAAACGGGCCACACTGGGTTCACATACTAACTAAGATATTGCTCTGTGCTCACTCTGTGTCTCACGCCTACACCTAACAATGACGTCATCAGTATGCATGTTTGGCCATTTGAAACAAGATTTCATTCTTTATTGTTTTATACAAGAACAATTGCATCTGCACTGGTAGTCAGACTTCTGACCAAGTAAATCTGCTCAGGTTGAGGAGCACATGGGAGAATGTTTGATTGTGATGGATGGCAAGTAAGGCACCTATACCTACCAGCACATTGGGAGCAATTTTTCATTGTATTGCCAAAGGATGCTTCAACATGTAGACCAGGGGAGCCGGGATTCAAACCGTTGACACACCATCATTGGGCGACCTGCCCTACCTACCGAGCCAGTCGCCTGATGGTAATCAGAGATTCACTTCTTCATACATCCAATGACTCAGAACAGAGGTTGCTTATAGCTTGTCAATGCCAAGCTCTTCTGGTGTAGAGATACCTAGCTCTGCTAGGGTGGGCTTCAGCTCATCGATCAGGTAGGGATAGATGTCTTTGTGGGGGCCCGATTTGTCCTTAACAGCCTCTAGGATGCGGATGGCGCTGGCCAGGTCATTGAGTCTCCGGCAGGCCCTCAAGGCAGAGTCCAAGATCTTGGCCTCTGGGACCAGATCATAACCAATCAGGGTGTTCATGCCTTTCTTCAGCTCCCAGGCATCGATGTCTGGCTTGCTGAAATAAGTGACCCAACGGGCATCAAACTCCTCATCTGTCTCCGGCTTCCTGTGGAAGTAAGACCTGGAGGCCAAAGGAGCTGTGTAACGGCATTGTGAACGGACTAAACTCTGTGCCCCCGATGATGGAAGACGAACTAGGGCTCTGAACATGGTGCCACTTCTCTTTGATGAGGTCTAGATCTAATGGGGTTTGAAATTTGAGGTCAGATGTACAGTGGCCAATATTGATGACATCAGAGACCTCAATACTATATATGAGCATTTGCATATTGGGCTTGTCACAAGGCCATGACCAGTGGTTGGTCAACCAAATGACCGGAAATGTGCGATTTCTTAATAAATGCAATATGCAGGGCAAAATAAGCAGTAGAAAACAAATAATACCATATTGAGCATTTGTAAAGACGAAATTGTACAATTACACCTCAAAGTTTCTTTAACCTATAGCCAATGGATATTTGTATACTATTCCACTAGTCCACTTGGCACTAAGCCAACTATGTCCTGGTTAAAACATGAAATATATTAACTAGACTGACATCATAGTCCATTCATAGGATCCCAGCTTGGTGATTCTATACTGTACATACAAGGAAAATGTAAGTTACATTACATTTATACAGTAGGATGCAGGCCTTATTGTGTACATAACTTTAATTTAATGACATTTATTTTTTCTATTTAAACAGATACCAGTTGGCCTATGGTGTGTGTGTGTGTGTGTGTGTGTGTGTGTGTGTGTGTGTGTGTGTGTGTGTGTGTGTGTGTGTGTGTGTGTGTGTGTGTGTGTGTGTGTGTGTGTGTGTGTGTGTGTGTGTGTTCCAGTCGATTCGTAGCAGACGCATGTGTCTTGACGTGGTCGCTGCACGCGCTCTGGCACGTGAAAATTGGCAGCGATATGAGCAGGGCATTCTGGAATAGTCGACATATACGTATTATTTACACTATCATTTTTGAACAGATACAAAAAGGAGGGAGGGTTCAGGTGATCTCCATAAAAAACAGTTGATGGGAAGTCACTGCATGGTTGTTTATTTGAGACAGTATTTACTTCATCCATTGTTTTGAAAACATGATTATTTGGGGATAACAATGAATGAAAAACGTTTTTTCTTCCCACAACAGGGGAAGTAGTAGATAATCATCACACGGACAATGCAACCTGCAAGTCATTAATGAAGAGAGAAAAAACAGTCAAACGGCATTTGAAGAAACACCTACTACCGGATAAGAAATCCATAAAAGAGCTTCGTTGGCAATTAATGGCCAATAGATGGGAGAAACGGTGAGGACCCAGAGAGGGATTTATGCGGATTCCGATATGGAGTTATCCAGTGAGTTGTTGCGATGCCTTCCTGTGTGTCCTGTAGGTTAAGTACTAGGCTGTTGTATATGTTAGACGTGCTTTACGCGCACGAGTCAGGGGAGTTTGCGTTTTAAGCAGTCCACTGCGGTGCGTAAAAGCGGTGCGTAAAAGCGGCGTTGGATCTCGTCCTCTCTCGCGTAGAAGGCGCGCCCTCGTCCATGTGCTGCTGAGGCGTTATCGCTTTATTACCTCAGCCAAGGGGGACGTAAAACAACGCTGTAGTCTGACGCGCTTCGCTGATTCAAAGCCGGATCGCTCATGTTTTATTCTCACCGGCAGGCAGGCAGCACACGCTGCAGCCAGTGGCTCTTGTGGATCTGCACTCCATGGTTTTGTGGTGGATATAGTAGCCCTGCCCGGGTCGCTGTTTGTTGGATTTGGCCCAGATGCCGTTTGATTGCGCTGTGACGTTTGTGCACTTGAATCAATTTTCCTCACGATGTGTTTAAAAGATGTGGCACATCTTTGCGAATGTTGCAGAAAACGGGTAGAAGAGGTAAGACGTTTTCGTTTATTTTATGTTAGGAAGAAGTAAAGTAGGCTATACTAGTCTTTGTATAATTAATGTTATTGATACAGTTTCTCCATCGTTTTAATTGTCTCCGGATGATTAAGAATAAAACATTCTGATAATACGTTGACCTACATGCGTTGCGTTCTTGTATTGTGTTGAAATGTTTATCAATGAAGTGAAGTTTTCTGACTTTCTAGTTTTCTAGCCCCTGTTGTGCCTCAGACATAGCATAATGTTGGCTAAAACATTGCAGTGTGTGGCACTTTAGTGGAACTTTAAACTTTAGTCTGTGCTGTACTAGCTGTCACGTATAGAGGTTTCACTGAGTACAGACACTGAATACAGTCATTGTGGGCCAGCGGTTCATGAGGCATAAAGTCAGCACGTGAAGTCACAATATGCCAATCAAGCCTAACTGAGCTATGTATTCCACTTTGCTGACTATGCTTTCTCTGCTTCTACCAGAAACAAGAGCTGATTCTCACATTCTTTTCTATAGCATGACAGAGCAACCAGAAAACTGGAGCATATGACCTGCCACTAGTTGTGACACAGCAGAAAAGTGCAAAAGGATGTTTTTGGTACTTCAATCAGGGTCAGCAGGAAATCATGCTGCACATGTGTAATCTGATTTCTGGCCATTCGGGAAGGTTCCTGTTGATGTCGCCTATCAGCCTATGTATTTAATTTGTGATTTGCACATTATCGTCATCATTATTATTATATTTCAGAATACGTGGCAATATATCTGTAGTGTGATTTAACTCGTGAAACTCCACCATTGGATTGGAATGCAGGTGCTAGCCAGATCTAATCTTCTCCCAGTCCCAGCATGCACTGTCTGACCTCTGTGCAGGACAGTTAAGTTCTTCTACACTGATATCAACAAGTTATGTCTGTAATGAACCTTTAGATAAGCTACGCCCTCTTGTCCACCCTAGGACACTTTCCAGTTGGGCTCATTCATTCAAATGTGAATATCATGGACTTTACACAATAAATACTGGTTCATTTTTGGAACCAGACCTTCAAAATCTCTTCCAAATCCATCAACAGCAGTGGAAAAATGTGTGTTGTTTGGCATTTATTTTTAAAACAATGTTTTATCATAAAGGAAAGCTATTGATGGAGAGGTCCATTGGGTATTGTTTGATTGGTTTAATACATTATTAACAGTCTGCATGGACAACACAGGGAACCAGTACAACGCATGGTAAAAAAAAAATCTGGTAAAAAAAAAAAGATGTATCCAACAAAGCCTATAATGTATGTGTTCTTTCCACTGGGAAAATGGAGCCAATTGGCTGATTATTAACACAAATTAATTAATGATGCACACAGACGTTTCATTACAAATGGAGGTTGCTACAAATTGCTGACCTCACTATGTGCCCAGGGGCTGGATTAACCCTTCCTGGTCATTTTTGGTTTGGTTGATATATTTAATCTGTTTTTATTAGTCAGAAATGTAACCAACAGAAGGTGTGCCCACCCAGCACAACACGTGACACTGCGAGTCTGATTTGTCATTTTGATTTCGATCAGCTGTGAAGAATTGTTAGGGATAATGAATGGGCATTTCATCTCTTGGCAGCACCAGTTGCCCTTTTGGAGTTATCCACCAGTGGCTGTGTGAACTGTGAAGCTTGCCAGTTTTAGGGTGCAAGCACTACCAGAATAGACCATCCAATTTTAAATTGCAACAAAGTGTTGGCATCCTAACACTGGCACTCGGCTATTACCTTTAACTTTGGCAACAATCCTGAACTGCAAATATTTCCCCAGGGGAGGGACGGAATGTGACCGTGTTGGTATCCATTCATCCTCACGTAGACCGCTCTCAATGAAGTTGGTCCAGTCATGCTCAAGCTGAGTCACTTGTTAAATAAACTATGAGCATTTTTACAAATACCAGAGTCTGCAGAAAAGAAACCTTTGGCTACTATCCTCCTTGCACACGCACGCATGACTGCCCACATGCTTTCGCACAACAGTACGCATGCACCTGTGTATACAAACTTTCTCACCCTGATTGTCTGTGCCGGTGTCCGAGATTGGCTGTACATAGAAAGCACACATAGGCAGGTTCGAAAATGTAGGGCTCCATTTTTGTTACCGCTTAACCCCTTATCGCTTAACTTCTTTGCCTTTTTAAACTATTTAAAAAAAACATTTTTCAGTAGTTCAAATGGCCAGTCTACAAGCTCAAAACGTGTTAATAGATTGACATGTTAAAATAATCCAAAAAGTTTTTCAAAATAGCAAAAACAGATGCTTGAAGAAGGTCGTTGACCGAAACGTTGCCTCTAATAAAGTTTCTTGCAAGTATAGACGTTGTGCGGGCCTCCATGTGTACACTGTTACATTGATCCTGATTCAAAATAGTAAAAACGAAATAAGGGATTTGGGATAAGGGGTTTAGCATGTAACGAAAATGGAGCCCTTTATCTTTTGCCCATGGGCATCCTGGCCTGGCATAGATAATCATTACTGGGCAGAAATCAGGAGGAATCATGCATGTTTTCATTGCTTATGCCTATAGCACACTTATCAGCTGTACCAGGACAGAGGGATTATGTAGAAGCTGTGTTATGAGACAGATAGACGATGCCAAACAAACTGACTTGTCCTACAAACACAATCAAATCTGGATTGTTGATGTAAACCGGAAAGTGTACAAATTGTCTCTAAACTCAACAGACATTACTGTGTATATGCTTACTATGCCCTACGTGATGTGGGTGGTCGGCCAAGGGGTTAAGCAGTTTACAGTGACTTGGTGAACGTTGAGATCAGCGTAGAGCGGTAAGAATTTAGTGTAAAGATGAATTACTGCAGTGCTGCCCATGAGCCATAATGGTAAACTATGTGATTGCCATGATTTGGTTGCTTTGATCGAAAAGTCGCAATGATGTTTTCATTTCTATACATTTCTCATCAACCGCTGCTCCCACGTCCTGGGTGCCATGTGCAAATGTACCATGCCAAAAGGGACACAATTTTATCCAATCTCGCTTCAGTTTATTTAAGTTTGCACTGTGAAAGTGAAAGCCTGGACATCTAACCTGGCCTGTATCTGACCTGTCTGACGTGTGTGAAAATAATTTGTGATCTCCATCAACCTTCTTTGGCATGCACCCAGTCTGGAGTAAAAGAGTGCATTCAGAAATGACCCACAACTGACACTGCTTTTCGAGGACTCTTGAGTGTTGCTGTCTGCCAAGAGAAACTATAGTCATTTATGCATGGTTGTTGAGGAAACATTGGTTTCCATTAGTAAATGCTACAAGAAATAAATTCCAATTCATGAACCCAGTACCAAGTACAAATGGCTGCTGGACCTGTTGATAAAAGTCTTTCTATAGAAAAAATGTTACACAAGTATCATTCTGTCTTTTCTTTTTCATGTCTGCAGTGAGTAAGCAAGTAACAGGTTCAGTGTGATGAAGATTGCTTTTCCTAGAATCCCAGATCCTAGAATCATGTGAATCATGTGAAAAGACAAGACAAGAAAAAAAAAGCAGGAATTAATTTAGCTGCCTCATGACCACAGTAGACAGAGGCCTTATTTGTCAAACCAGATTTGAGTGAATATGCCCCACAAATGGACACTGAGGAAAGTCTATATTACTTAGGAAAGTAACTTCTTTACTTTACTCGTTACCCCTTAGACAAAGTAATATCATTACTTTACTTATTACTGGATTTGAAGAGTAATATATTACATATTACGTTATTACTTTCCCAAGTTCTCAACACCGCTTTTGAAAAATTAGAGAAGTACAACATAATCCGTTTATTATAAAATAAAGCAGCAAGCGATTTGTAGTGTACATAACTGCGCAGGATGCAGCGTGTGGACTGGATCTACAATCTACTGCACATCTCTGTTGTTACAGTGCCTGTCAATAGCTTGTACATGTGTTCTATTTTTGCATGCAACAACAAGCTCATTTTAAAAAAGTAACTTGGCGTTACTTGCAAAGTAATGCGTTACTTATTACCCATTTTTGCAGAGTAATCTCGTTACTTTACTTTTTGGAGCAAAAGTAATAATATTACAGTAATATGTAATCTAAAATTAGTGAATATGCCCCACAAATGGAACACTGAGAAAAGTCTATGATGCCATGAGCACAGTGCACCAAGTGCATCCAGTATGTTTACCTTTATTTTAAAACAGTCTTTAAAATAAAGGTCCCAAGTCTTTTGTATTTTGGCTACTGGCATGCGTTTTGTTTCCTCTGCTTATCCTCTTCCAGTTGAAATATCTCAACCAGATATGACCTATAATATAGTTTGTTGACAAGTGTGCCCGGGGATATACTGTATGCAGTAATAGTCCTGTTATTTTTCACTACAAAAATTCGGTTTTCACAGAATACCTTCAGGATTGGGATGTTCCAGGGTTCATGTGGTTAAGGTTTTAAGGACAATCTTGTTATGTCACAATGGGGATATTTTTGATATTTGTGCATTACACTGAATAACATGTGCAATCCCTATCGGCAGGGGACAAGCCAGAAGATGCTGGCTTATTGGATGTTGTGAGCATTTCACTGGAGATGCAATGCAGTCCACACTCTATATTTCATACACTGAAACTATATGCTTATCAGTACTCCAGCCACCTCTTTTTTGTCTTCTACATCAAATGTCATGTTATGAGCTTGTAGAGCTCATAACTATGATAAATGGCTGCCCTGAAGAGATTTTTGGGGTCAAAAAGTTCACAGAGATGACGAGGTTGAGGTCAAAATCGAGAACAACGAATTGGATTGGTGGCTTCTCATGAAACCTTGTGGGGAATGCTCCTAGGTTTTTTGATCTAGGCTTCCCTTTAGATCAAAAATGTCAAATGTTTTTTGTGATATATTTTGTGACAACATAAAAAAAAATGTTCCAGCTGACACAGCACAATCAATGTCAGCTACATGCTGTTTTGCATGTTCACTTCTCACCTGGTTTCTCACTGTGCATGTATCATAATGTGACTGCAGGACTGTTTACCTTGCTGTTGATGGTGTTGGAGTGGACGCGGCCAGGCCTACCGTCTCCCATCTGCAACCACCTGAAGGTCCTGACCTCCTTCATTAAGGAAGCACGAGACATAGACAACGCCATGGTGAGTGAGAGCCAGACCCATGCATACATTACACTCAAGCAGTGCTTCTCAAAGTGGGTCCCTGGAGGACTGTGGCCTAATCACGCACACCAAACTAGGGGTTCTGGAAATGAAAAGCTTTAAGAACTGCTGCTCGCCAGGAGGAGGCAGCTGTGCTTGTGGTCATTATAGAAAAGATTAAAGGCCTTGTTGCCCACTAGTCTACCACTGCTATAAATGTAAGGAACTGTGGACGCAAGCAACCACGATCTAATTTTATTCTACATCTCTATTTCTCTTAGCGGTCGTGTCGAGAAGAATGTAGACTTTCAGGGTCTGTCCCTGTTCCAAATACCAGAGTTGACATTGATGTCTTGGAGAAGAAAAATGTAAGTTGAAAAGTATGAAATGTATCTATACATTTGAATAAGAGGCTGTGTATAATTAATAGGCACAGTAAGACAGTCACGGAAGACAAATTCCATAAACTTTCCCCTAAACGAGTGCATCAACTACCTTACAACTGGAGATATACGTTGACCTTTAACATTTTCATTTATTCTAAAGATTTGAGAACACTGGACACTGGACATACATCCATAATTTATGAGGAAGTTCCATTCATTTATCACACACCCCTGCTTAATTTGTTGCTATGTGTGTTTTTTCCTGATCAGGCACTGGCTCAAGTCCAGGAGGTGCAGTCTGGTCTATGGTTGCTGCAGCAGGCACTCAACCCTCTACAGCGCACAGTTACAAGCACAGCACTGCGCAGTCACATAGACACAAGCATCACAAATGTGAACAGCATCACAAATTGGCTGCGCGGCCTCAATATCCTGCCCATAGAGGTACCATGTCCAAACCATTTCAGCCAAAATGTATTGAATAGGATTTCCATAGTGGATTTGTTAAAGTATTAAGAGTAAGGAATGTCTTCTCTCTGCTTATGTGATTGTAAAAAAAAATGGATCTTCATATACCGTACTTAGATGAGCCTAAGTTGGCTCATGCTATTCGACATGGAATAGCAGACTAAAGCTTTGTGAAATGCCCACATGAACGTACCAGTAGGTACAAGGGTCACTACAGCAAACATTGACTATGCCATTTGCAACCGGGAACGGTTCCTAGAAGTATAGTGAAACCTAGAAAACCTGTTAATGCAGAAATACAGATAGATGTGGCACACCTATACAACATGCTGTCCCGGCAACAAAGTATAGCATTTAAGTAGTAGGCGACCAGGCTTTTAGTCAAGACTGCTTGAGTTACTACTCAATTACTACTACATGAATAATTTAACATCAGGGTCCTGAATTACAATGTTGGGTTCTCAGTAAAGTGTTCATTAGCTCTTACATATTATGTCACTTTCACTTTGTATTCTCTTTAAGGAGTACACACCTCCAGCTGGTGCAGCAGGGATAGAAGACACATGGCAGGTGTCCTCAGCATCAGAAGTACTTGAAGTATATGTCACCTTCCTGCGTGGCAAAGTGCACCGCCTTGTCTCAGACTCGCCGGCTTGTCAGCAAGACGTAAGCTGATTGGTTATTGCCTCGCTCTGGGCCATGCTGACTTGTGTTTCCCAAGGCAAAGAGGAGTGATTTCACACTTTTGGCACTGCCATCTGGCTGGTGTAAGCAGTGTGGAACGTACAGTAGGAGGCAGAAGGCTATCCTCATAGGAGGGGCCGGAGCTAGAAGAGAAGGACAGTCCCACCTGGGCGTTGGAAGGACAAGAGAAGATAGCACCTTGGAAATATATACGGTGAAGCACACATCGCCCCAAAATGAGGCCTATGGAATGTACTGGTCCAATAAGCTTTTCAATGGGCACTCTCCAGCACTTTGTGTGTATTTGCGTGTGTGTGTGTGTGTGTGTCAGTGAGCCTGAATCGTGTGTGTTTGTGTATGAGTGAGAGAGGCAGTTTGTCTCTCTCACTAGCAAAATAGTGAACTTAATCCCTACAGAAAGGACCACCCAGAAATTATAGATGGCATCTGGAAACCAGAGGACTGTGGAGGTCATGCCTTTCCAACACTGTAAAAAGTGGCCTTATCTGACAAACTTCACATCATCAAACTGGGCCTCACAAACATACAGTATAATACTTGTGTGTGTCATTTCTGCAAGTGTTCTAATGTATTTTTTTATTTGTTGTTTCTATTTATACAGATTTATATTTCTACTTATAAGCTGCAGTCTGTTACTTTTTTTTTTTAATTTTATAACCATTGTTCTTTAGGGCCCTAGTTGTGTCCCTTAGGCTGAGACATGCTCTGGTCTTACACTGTATTTTACACATCATAGACGTGCACTATTGTCTACTGTTTTTGTAAAGCTTTTCTATGCACATCCAATTTTTACAGTTCTAGTTCTACACTCTGCATTCTTCCAGTTTCCAATGGAATAAGAACATTGTCTAAGAGATTGAGCTGCGTAATCTATACTTTGTAATTCCGGTGAGTTGGGGTGGGGTGGGGGGTGGAATACGACAACCACATTTACGCTGCGAAAATGCCCACCATATAAACTGGGTGGGCAACTGGGGGTCTTACGTGACAACTGCTGAGGGTGATTATCCACACCACATGCATATCACTGGTCACTCGCAGTTTTGGCCTGCCAGGAAAAGATAATATATTGATTAGCACTTGTGATGAACGTCCTGTAAGGTCTTAATTGTCTCTCACACACTCATTCTCCCCTTGTTCGTCATCAGACAGCAATTAGTCTGTCATGCGAACAACGTAGGGCCTGGATGGATGCTCGTCACTTTCAGACTAGTTACCATCCACATTTGTTGTTTCCTGTCTTTTTTATATCTGGTGGTGGAGTAGAGATGTTTGTACATGTTTTCGTTCCTGTTTTTGCAGTTGTTTTGTCCCCCTGCCCCCCCTCAATCTCTGTGCCATTTGGCATTTAAATACAAAATATTATTCTTTGATAAACAAAGGACAAACAAGATGAGAGGAAGTATGTCTGTTTGTTGTTCCTTGTGGCTTTCTTGTTTTCCTGGTGGTTGGTGTTGAGAGAAGTTGGCGTCGTGATGAGGCCTTTTCTGTTGCCCCAGACACATGACCTCAAGCCCTGACCTTAGCTGCAAAAACATGCTGGCCACTACTGTAGGTGACTTAGTTAAATGAGCATCATAATGATGGCCATGGTTATCTTTTGGAGGTGGTATGGTCTCTTCCACTGAGAAGTTTCAACACTGTTGTGTCTGATTCCAATGCCAATAGTTATCGGAAGCCAAAGGCCCATTGGATCAGACTGGAAGTAACACTATCTTGTACTCACGCAACTAAGCTTACAAAATACTGTCGCTTAGACAATTTACCCAGTAATCTACTGACCCCTTGTGGACATCTACTCAAAGGGATTCTAAACCAAGTTATTTTTCAGTGAACCCTCTGTCTGAACTGGTTCAATATTAGGCAGGGAAAAAAGAACCAAACCAGTGCAACCCTGATGAAAAGTTTTTATTTGTATGACATAAATATTCTGATAATGAAACCAAAACCCCAGACCATGATTTCTGATTGGCACAATAATGTAAAAATAAATAACATACAGTAATTACTTGAGGTAACACCCCCCCCCCCCTTCACTAGTCTTTTGTATTCCACTACCATCAAATGCTTTGTAGACTAGTTTATGCATGACTGGTCCTCATTTCCCATTCATTCTCATTTAAAGAAGTGAATGATTTCCATTTAACTGGATACAGGGCTAATTACAATTAGGTGTGCGCAATATGGGGAAAAACAATATAACAATTCTTTTTCAAGCTGTATCATAATACAATACTACAAGAAAACGGAGTAACATATCAAGTATAAATTAAGGTGTTGAAATGCAAACCATAGAATGTGCATTCACTATCACAATACATGTCAATATCTGACAGGTACATCATGGAAAAAAAGCATCAATACTTTGTATGCATTGAGCCGAGGCTGTCTGTGAATGGAATATAACACTGTATACATGTCAACATGAAGTTCTGCCACTGCCAAAATCTAATGGGCAGAAAGAACTGTGGTCATCTCCTGTTTTTTTCCACCCCCAAAAGACAGACTTGTCAAGTTGTGTCTATCACAATAATTGGACAGATCATTGAAGATCATTTCTGCAGACAAGGTGGTGTGCATGGAATAAAGCTAAATATTTCAAGACTGAAAATGTTTTCAGCTGACCAGCTGAGGAAAACATTTCTGACATGTTTCTGGAAGATGCTTTAGTTTTAAACTTCTATTCCATTGCTAGTTTGCAAAAATAGCCAATCACAGTGAGCCTGTAGATCTGCAATTTTCCGTGTGCAGCATGCTTTCACAGAATACACGCTGGGCTTCTATGTAATCCAAATGACTGATCAGTCTCGGTGGCAGAAATTTAATCCATAGTTGGCGTGTAAAAAAAAAAAAAACATCCTGTGACAAAAAAAGAGCGATGACGGCGATCACTGAGGGTAGAAGACCTTGATGTGAATAGCTGAGTTGTTGCGCGTGCGCGTCATGGGCTCCCCGCCGGCCTCGTCCGGGTCTTCTGGCTCCAGGTCATCTACCAGCTCCACCGTGGAGGTGTTGGCGGCCAGCTGTAGCGCGCCCTGGCTGCTGGCCTGAAGTTGCAGGGCGATATTAATGGCCCTGTTGATGGCCAGACCCAGGCCGTGGACGCAGATCTCCCGGTGGCCTCCCCCTTCCAGCAGCTTCTGGCAGCGGGCCAGCTGGGCCCGGAAGTCCGTCTTCATGTTGACATAGACGTCGTTGCGCCGCTTGGGGAGCTTGCGAGGCAGTCGCTTGCGGAGGGTGTACTCCACCGGGTCCATCTCGACGGCCGGGGAGCCAGTGTCCGATGGCAGCACGGCAACCTGGGGCAGAGAGGCACTTGCTGGGCTGCGTGGCTCTGTCATGTCTGTGTGTGTGTGACAGCAGCTGTGTCACAAGCAGGAGTACACAATACAGTTTATTTGTAGATCAAATTTGCATTTTCCGTGTACACTTGGTTCAGCAGCTCATTGTAAGCTGCAGAACCTATTGATTGGTTACAGTGAACCAATCAATGCAAAAAATAGTAGGCAATAAACAATGTGGGGAAAAAGCAAGGGTACGGTACACACACACACACACACACACACACACACACACACACACACACACACACACACACACACACACACACACGTCAACGAAGTCCACTCCCACAACAGACTCAACAAACCATGTGCAACCCAGATTCGGCACAAACAAGGGAGTAGGCTAAATTAATTTCGCTCACGAGCACTAACACTTCACACATCATTTTCAATTCCATTCACAAACATACGCTTATATAAAACGGGAAACATCTACTATCAAAAGAAAATGTCCGTCATTTTGAAAATATGACAGATTCCAGTCATATTTGACTGGACTGTAATCTAACTAGCGTCGTTAGCGCTACTGAATACATATCAATCAGCCAATGATACATTTAAACGATCTGATGCAGTTAATTCTACATGATGTTATTATAACCTATTGGTTCTTAAAGCAACGCTTTACCTTCAGCAGCGTGTAAATATTAAGATCGTGTGGACCCTCGGATTACTCGCTGGCATCTAGAGAAGAAAACATCTACACATTGAAATTATTCTGTGAACCGGATGCAAAAATTAAAAAATGATAATGCTCCGGAAACACTATATAGCCTAACACCAAAAAAAAAAAAAAAAAAAAAAAAAGAGAGAGAGAGAGAGAGAGAGAGAGAGAGAGAGAGAGAGACCACATACAAATAATTGTTTCCATGGAATATGAATAACGTTATTCCATCACGAGAACATATCACTTGCCTTACACCAGTACAGTAGTACTAGCTGTGTTCTATCTATGCATACCCCGTCTATGGCGTAGCCCTATTCAAACTACAACTATTGTATCCAGGCAAACGCTTGAGAATGTTGGATACTGCAGCGCCACCTTGCGGTGTTGTCGCGGAGGTGTAGCTGTAATAATGTTCTGACCTATGCATGGTTCTCACTTGCTGTCTGTCTGGATCTGTCTGGATCGCAATGGGTTATCATCATCTCAAAGCCATTCCAGCCTGCAAAGTTGGCAGGATGGGTGGGCTTGGGGAGTGAGGTGAAGTGACCAGTTTCTTTAGGGAGGTCTTACTCTGGAGCCTTGTTTTTAGGGCCTTGGTGCTGTGGTACCAAGAGGTGCAGGCATAGTCAAAGAAGCCTTGTATGAGGGTTCTTGTTACGTATAAGTGTTGACCAGTGAGATCCTGCATAGTTAAATTGTTCTTTGGTTTACCTTTTTGATGGATTTTTCCCAGACCGCATGGCTAGTCTACAAAGCATTCAGTGATTGTGTGACAGTGTGAGAATAGTTTGTCATCAGCAAGCCAGGTGCAGATTCTACCGAGCTGAGGGCCTTTTCGACCTGCAGTTTGTTCCTGTCATGAAGTTGCAATCAATTACTTAGAATATATATATATATATATATATATATATATATATATATATATATATATATATATATATATATATATATATATATATATATATATATATATATATATATATACTGTATATATATACTGTATATATATACATACATACATACATACATATGTAGTATTGCGCAGAAGCGGGGATCGAACCCGGGACTCCCACTCGCCAGTCCAACGCACAACCAGTCGCGCCAATAGGGCTGAGCCCGATTGGCGGGGCTGTTGTGGCTGCCTCATGGCTGGGTGCTACATACATACATACATACATACATACATACATACATACATACATACATACATACATATATATATATTAGGGGTGGGACGGTTCACTTATCCCGCGGTTCGGTTCGTACCTCAGTATGGGGGCCACGGTTTCGGTTTCGGTACGTTTTGCTTTTTAAAACCAAATTGAACGTATAAAAAAATAAATCAAGATTTTCAAAACATTAAACAAACTTCTTCCTTTTCATTACTTACAGAAGAAAAAATTTGTGCCTCATGATTAGGCTATTTTCAAGGGAAATATAAAATACCTAGACTAATAACATGAATGCACGTTTCAGTTGAGTATCAGGCAGGTAGCATGCAGACATGCAGCATTGTAGACAGACAACGAAGTTAAATTAGTTTAGTTCACAAGACAATATCTGCTTTATTTATAAGGATATTATCCATACTATAATTAAGGAAATGTGTCTGTCTGAACCGAAATATTGCGGTTCATTAGTGTGTATTGAACCTTGGAGCCCGTATTGAACGGTTCGGTTTTCGGTTGTCCCACCCCTAATATATATATATATATATATATATATATATATATATATATATATATATATATATATATATATATATATATATATATATATATATATATATATATATATATATATATATATATATATAATTTCATATAGTTCTCCCCTTCCACAAGGAATAGAGATGTACAACAGTCTGTTCAGTGCAACAACTTGTAATGCATATTATTTGTAAAGATTGTTGTAGTGGATTAGGATGTACAAAGTTACTACAGTGAATCTCTGTTGTTATCTGTTGATATCTTCTAAATCTATTTTTACATGCAACAACAAGCTCAAAAGTAAGGCGTTTTAGTTAGGCATGAGTGTGCCTATCACATTTTGGCAGAGTAGGCCTAGGTAATAATACAGTAATGCGTAATATTTCACACACACACACACACACACACACACACACACACACACACACACACACACACACACACACACACACACACACACACACACACACACACACACACACACACACACACACACACACATCCGCGGTAGCCTAAATAATGGCTATATCGGTTATGTATTTTGCACATTATAGCCTATGAAAACAACTTTACTTCTAGCAGCGTAGATATAGAAATTCCAAGCGGAGCCCAGCCCACCTCCTCGACGTATAACTACCAACTACCCCCCCAGCACAGATCTACAAGCTATTTTCAACGAGCTCGCATTCTGGGCCTGATTCTGGGGATCCGCGTGGCTTTTTGCAAGTTTAGAGCCATCTAGTAGAAGAGTTGCGACATTGAGGGGCCAGAAACCGAGCACTCGAAAGCCTGTTCATGCAGGCCGAATAGGGACAAACTAGAGTTGGAAATGAATGTTTTCAACGATGGCGGCGCAAATAAAAGGTACTTTATGCATGTTTTCAACATGTCAACGGCACTAAAACGATCCAAAATAAAGCGATTTAAGATCATTATCGCTGAGCTATATGTCCACTGCATGTCTACTGACTCTACTTCAGGTCCAGGACTTGCCCCAATTTGTTGTCCCCATTCATTCAAGTCTAGTTAGAAGAGCCGCCATTGGACTGTCCCCGTGAAGTGGACGGAGTTGTCGTAACTCTGCCTATAAACTATGGCTCTGTGCAAGTTGTAGATCAGTCCTGGCCAAGTCACGTGGTGCGCACACGAACGGCCATGATGTTTCCGAAACACAAACAACAAGCGAAGGGGAGGGAGTAGCAGCAGCAGAGAGCACAGCACGGCACAGAGGCGGACCAGACACTGATATACGCAGCAGCGACCGAACGAAGGAGGAGAGAGAGAGAGAGAGGGGAGGACATTAAATAAATAAACACAAAAAACGCACGGCTTTGTGTGTACGATTCTAGTCGAACGAGAAGAACGTTTACACGAGACCAATGCATAGGATCTAGATCTAAACAACAACACACCGTGCGGGACGGGATCATAGAAAAGCCACCAACAGAGGTAAGAAGGTTCCTCTTCTCTTTGCTGCAGCTAGCTGGCTTGGGCTAGCTTTTAGCGCGGCGCACACGGCCCACACAACAGCGTCGGTTGTCTGCACACAACACACACACGCGCGTGCAAATGTTGTTGTTTTTTTCCTTCCAATGTGTGTGTGGAGAAAATCGTGGCTTTGTTTGATGTTTTATCGCAAGGGATGTGTTGTTGTTTACACATGCGATGTATGGACTGACCAGAGCCGTACAGTACTATAGACAAAAGTTGTGCGCAAACTCCGTTCACTTCATAATGCAACCCAACCGCGGCTCTTCTACGTAGACCGCTATTGAAAACGGGGACAACCAAAAGGGACAACCGGAAGTTAGGGAATACATTAGAATATATGGACTCGCGCGCCTACTTAAACCACGGGACGAGACTGTTTTCTGCCTCCCTTGATGTCGCAACTCTTTCTTTCTACTACATGGCTTTGGTATGGACGTCCCGTTCTGCTCCGCACATTAGATAGAGCAGAGCAGGCCTGCGGTAAAGATAGCCACGGTTCCCTTTAGTGGCGTCACAACTAGGCGTCTGTTTATGTGTGCAGTTGTTATGGTGGTTCAAAATTCATTTTCCACGTGCGAAGAACCCCGTATTGAACACTAATTATCCCCGCGGGCTGACCAATTTAAAGAGCTGTGCCAGGGACCCCCTAGCTCTGGTCCATAGCTCCATTGCGTGGAGCTATGGTCCAGAGCTAGGGGTTCCCCATAAGAGCCTTTTTGCTGTGTATAGTATTGCAACTTTGCAAGTGATGATCATCCCGGTTAACTTCAAGTTTGACGTGCATTAGTCTACGGAACCCCGTTTATTGGCATTTCTGAGACCCCCCAATTATATTTTAAAATGAGCAATCTCTTTTAGATTGAGGGATGCTTCTTCAGTGTTTTAATAATAGGAAAAATGACTGAAGGCAGGAGGAGGGCATTTTTGTTATGAGCGTACGTCTTTTGTTATAGTTTGTTATAGTAGACATTGATGTTGCAGCAACAATAACAAACATGTAAACAACCTGGGATGTCTTAATGTGCTTTGTGCGTGATTCTTTCTCCTAACGTTTTAAAAGTAAAAGATCTCTCATATCTCTCACATCTGTATTATTATGTATATCTTTGTGTGTATAAATGATACGGCCAGTGTCCATGGCGTGTTTTACACACATGCTACAAATTGGGGGGCATTATGGTCGTCATTGCAGTTAGTATTTATGGTAATATTTGTCAAGAAACAGTCAGACAGACATGATTAAACATCATTCTATGACAGATTATTACATTTAAATGATAACAAACATAATGAAACATATCACCAAATATATAGCACAATGATTGTAGTGTGTAGATCATTTTGTAATGTTAAAGGGGTATATCACTTAAAAACTCCTTTTTAGTCATAGATAGATAATCTAATAGATAATCTAATATACCCCTTTTTTTCTGGTGACTGATATTGTCCTAATACGTGAGGGGTGTGGAATTTCATTTACAGCTTTCATTTATTTATTTAAAAAAATGCATCATTTAGATGCATAACTAAGTACAGTTAAAGAAGTTCTGTGAATATTATAGGTAGTTCCGGTCATTTTGTGGGGAACCCATGGATCATGCTTTAAAAGTAAATTAATCCACAAAACCAACATAATTCCTATTGTTCTGTTGATCCATTTGTAAAATATTACTGCAACTTTCGTTCAATTTTGACCCTCTATCAATCAATCACATGGAACTACTGTATGTTTGGGGTGTAGTGAATATTGATATGGACAGAAAAAAAAAACAGTTCTGCGGGATAGAGGGGTAATTTAAATTAAAGTTTTGCTAATGTTATAAATAGCCTAGTTCTCAACAAGTTACGGTAGTTTTGTGAATTAATTTACTTTTAAATATTGGCCATAATTTACTTCATTCATTCATTCAGCCCCAGTGTCCCCCACAAAATGTACAAAAAGTACTTAATATTCACCAAAACCTAAGACTATGTTTTTTCCCCAATGGAAATATCCCAAAAATGGGGTCGTCTTATATTCAGGGGCTATACTATTTGACATTCAATGTTCTTTTTTCTGTAAATGGGTCTTGAAAAATGAGGGTCGTCTTATAAACGAGTCGTCTTATATTCGGGACAATATGGACAAAAAGTACTTAATATTCACCAAAACCAGAGCAAAACTCCCACTGCGGGAGCCAAATTGCAAAAATACAACTTAGGCTAAAAAAAGAAAGAAGAAAGAACAACACGGTATCCCAGACAGTTTAATTGTTCGGTGCTTGTTTATGACATCACTGAACCATCCGTAGTGTTTTCTTCCTGCCGCCACTCCGCCCCGCCCCTTCAGTCCAGCCCTCCGCCATAACAGAGCGTCAATAGAACCAAAGCAGCGAGGCCTCTCTTCTCGCAGCACCATTACTGCTGTACCGTATGCATGCATGGTAGCTCCACTAGCTAAATGTTATGCAACCGAAATTTGATCTGG
This sequence comes from Benthosema pterotum, assembly GCA_039105355.1. Classification (NCBI taxonomy): domain Eukaryota; kingdom Metazoa; phylum Chordata; class Actinopteri; order Myctophiformes; family Myctophidae; genus Benthosema; species Benthosema pterotum. The sequence continues at coordinate 21,714,178 of CM076986.1, forward strand.
TTGAATGTGGATGCTATCCTCTGCTGTTGTGTTCGATTTATGACCGCAAACAGTCCTACGTTCCATGGACGCCTTCCTTCCCTGTGGCCACCAGTGAGCCTGTGGCACTATAAAGTGTGCATGCCAGTTCATGGTGGCTAACTTGTAGCCCTGTGTTGTAGCGCTAGTAGTAATAGCAGCAGTAGCGGTGGTGGAAAGTACTTTTACTTAAGTACAGTACCTACCTAAGTACAATTTTGAGGTATTTGTCCTAATATTCAGTACAAGTAGCTAACTTTAGTTACTAGTACTTGCTACTGATTTTACTTTTGACTAGAAAACATCCATTATCCACTTCAACCCTATACATTTCGACAATTTGAAAATGGCATATCTACAAACTCAGAGTGCTTTGTTTTCAATAGATTTTGTGCACATCTTGACATTCTGCAGTGGAAGAACTTATTTGTAGTAGGCCATTTTGATGTCTATCTTTGTACTGTACTCTTACTGAAGTACATTATAAATTCTGTACTTTTTCTTGTAACAAAGTAGTTCTAAATTGCACTATTGGTACTTTTACTTAAGTAAAAACAATTGAGTACTTTTTTCCAAGATTGTGTAGTAGTAGACTCCTTCACAACCACCACCAATCTCAGATTTTAGGGTTTTAGTTTTTAATTCTTCAAAGCAGCGGGCCCAACATTTTAACTGGCAAACATTTGTAAATGTCCAGATAACCTTGGATGGATGTTTATTGATTTAACTGTGGCTGCAGGAAAATCTGTGCCCTCATGTCCTCACTGGTCGCCTCTTTGGATATCCTGATTGACTACCGTAATCACAACAGGCCTATAAAGTTTGTGCAAGATATGGATGAATATTGTTGAATATTTGCATCAAGGCTGAACAGCACTTGACCTTTTTCTGATGTAAAAAAAAAAAAAAATAGGTCTGCAACTACTAATTTTAATAATTATTAATCTGTCCATGATTGTTTAATAAGGTAATAAACAAAATTATGGTATACATATACAAGGCACAGAAATGCCTGCCCTTCCCCTGTGGTCAAATATAAAAGAAGTTAAAGCAGCTTCTGCATTAACTTAAACACTATTTTGGCTATGCTTACAGACAATTGCAGACCATCAGCCATGCACTCTGAAGCTTACCCTTTGCATTTATGATACAAAAACTACATTCATCCATGACAGCTGAATGGACATGATGCTAAACTGCTATTACATTACAAACTATTATTACATTGATAAATGTGCACATAAGTTTAATACATTTGCATTAGATGCGTTTTGCCATAAAGCAGCATATCCCTTCTGTCAAAATAAAAATATTCTATTTTTATATTATGGCTTCAGTATGTCCATATGTTGCCACAACGAACTTATCAAACAAGCTTGGCAAAACTGAAAGCTCATAGCGTGCTACCCTATGATCTTGTAGATCTGCTATTTTTGTAGATATTGTAGACCTGCTATTTTTGAAAAGGTGTACATTTCTTGGAATGTACATCCCTTTACAGTTTTAACTCATTGTTGCTGCTGGCGGGGTCCCTGGAAGAACATATTTTCAGTTTGGTGTCTACTGAAATAGAAACAGATTTTCAGGTTAATTTTTCGGGTTAATAAACGTTTGGTTACAGACCGTGTCGGCTCATAAAAGAGTAATAATTAGACACTGGCATTGGCTATACTGTATTCAGCTTTTACTGTAGAAGTTCCTGGGGTAACAAAGGAGCCTTTTAAGGCCAAGGACAAAATGAATATGTTTGGCCAAGAAGCAAAAAGTTATTGTTGCAGTTGTGCATTGTTCACTTGCATACAAAGGTTTACCACCAACTTAAAACTCAGTTGGGTGCTTTATGAAATGAGTGGCTCATGACATCAACAATTTGGACCTCCTGAATTTCTGGATGGAACATGAACATATTTATTCTGCTGAGGAGAACAACAGAAGTGTTTTTCAGTTAGCCCGTTCTGGTGAAACATATACCTTCTAAATCAACATACCATAACAGAGAGTCTCAAGGAAAGCGCCCTTGAAAGTAGCCTGTCAAACTAAAACAAGAGTAAACGGAATTACGCTGTCTTTCTTGGCTGTGCAGACACGGGCAGTCTGCCAATCAGTGAGTGAAAGTGTGTTTCAATGGGTAGTTATTTTTATTAAATGCACACTTCTTATCTTTAAAACCTTTGTTATTCTTTTTTTCTCCACAGTGGTGCAAAAGGAGGAGGGCAGGAAATAAAGGAGTTACCTAAAGGGTCTCCGCCGATCCACATTTCATCCGGAACGAGGCACAGAGGGAGGGAGAAGAGAGAGGAGTGAGAGTCGCGTCTGCTCTTGGCAGCTGTTCCAGCAGCCTGTTTTGCTGTTTGGCTGTTGTTTTTGTTCCTGCGTTAACTTTTTTTGGATGAATCAGTTCATATTTTTAACTTCAATGTGATACATATATATATAAAAAATATATATATATAACTGCTGTTGTCAAAGAAAAAAGAATAATCAATATTACTACTATCGAGTTTTATTTCGTTTCATCATACAATTCCAAGGTTTTTTGAGTTTGTTTTATTTTTGACAACCCTTTTTGGCTGTGAGTAGCAGGAGCTTCCATTCTCCAAACGAACAATCCTCAGATCCCCTACCTTTACCGAGTAGGACCCGATAACCTGGTATTCCTCAAGCACCTGAAACTGGCAGCTATTTTCTTTGTGTCTGTGTGTTTGGGGAGCGCTGTGACCACAGCTAAAGCACCACTCAGCCTTCTAGTCACCTAAGCCTAACTAAAGCCAGCCAGCCCTAGCCTGGTCCAGTCCAGTCCAGCCTGCTCCGATCATCTGGACAGGGTAAGACAACCAAGAGGCGTGTTCATTTCCCGGCGGATGCACACCTGTTTGACCTTATCCATAATAACGTGACAGAGAGAGTAGAACTGGAACTGTTTATTGGCACCATGTATATTTAAATCTGTACTTGTCTTTGTGATACTTAGAAAAAACTATATACACTTGAGATGGTAATAACACATTGCTGTACTTTTTTAATTTAATGGGAAAAAAATCACAAATATTGCAATTTGTCCTCAGATACTCAGTTCCTCGAGGACGTGAGGAATATGACTGCTGAGACTCTTAACTTCGGCCCAGAATGGTAAATATATGTTTATATAAAATGTGTTTTTTTCTGCCTTTGTTTATAGTCCACAGTGAATATCAATCGGAAACAAGGAGAGATAGTCAGAGCAACATGCAGCAAATGTCCACGAATCTCTGTAATCAAACCTGGGTCTGTTTGTGTCTTAACCACTCGGTTATAACCCCTCCAAGGTTATACCATAATATAAGTTTTATTGCATGCTAATTGTGAGAATAATTTGTGCTTCAGACCATGTGACAGACTTAATGTGTGGCTCATAGCTTTTCCATCACCTCAAAAATCTCTGCAGTCAGTATACAAACCATTGCACTAAATGTCATGCCAAAAACAGTCTCTCTCAGTCAGATCTCAAAGAAATTGCTCCCAAAGTCGCTCTTTTAACACAAGACAAAGTAGCTTCTACCAATACATATACTGTATTGTATAACATGGTTAATAAGAAATTTGAAAGTTAACGACATGGGGTGCATCCAGAGTAGATTTTTCTCATTCTTTCTCATAAAAAAAAAAAAAAAAACGGGGAAAGGTAAGATAATGTTTCTTCATGAGGCCCATTATGTGGTAAAGTAAAGAGCAAGTCAGCATTTATCTAGCCCGGAGGCGATACCATGCAGACAAAAAAATCAATACAGGCAAATATATAATATAAGCCAACAACAAAATAACCATTCTACATGCATGTCATAGAGGAGGGTGGGGCAATTTGTCCTCTAAACGCAAAGGCATATGGTATTGTTATCATGTAATGTAATATTGTATATTTTCTATGTCGTTTGGATACCTAATGTCGCGTCAGTTCGTGCTGCGTTTTGAGCATTGCAGATTTATACTTTTATTATACTACAATGTCAAAGGACATGAGCGGGGCGAAAAACCTTTTAAAGTGTGTCAATCACATGGATTATCAAGAAGTTCTACATTCCCTTTCCTGGTGGTTGAGGTGCATTCACATTGCTGACATTGGGCACATTTTTTCGAGTAATGCAATTCGATATACTGTATATGTGATGTGCTCAACCCTGATACACCAGGAGTCCGTCTTTTCCTATTAGTTTGCTGCGAAGCTTGCACCTTGCGGTAGGAAAATATATTACCTGGGAAAGATTGTTTTAAAGTATATTTTAAGTTCCACATCAGGTAGACATCTTAGACTTAGTTAGCCTTAGATAAAAGAAAAGCAGGGACATGCCAAACATCATGTAATATCCTTTGATGAGATCCAATCGGTGTAAAATTCAATTATGTAAGCTTATTTTCCCCAGCTGGTTTTGGGACCCAAATAGATAGATGTTCAGTTGTGTTATGCAACTGCATATACAATGTCTTTCCCAAATCACTCAAACTGGACATGGTCATCGCTCTTCAGTTATGATATTGTTTGCAAAAATTCTCAAGTCTTGTTTCCTACCCAAGGGGACTAACCCCATCATCGTCAGTGAGTGTTTGTGTAGAGCTTAATGGGAGGCGTAGTCTCTGGTTTGCAGGCTCTCGGGCTCTAATGGCCTGTGACTGCTGTATGCATTCTTGGTGCAGTGCCAGCCATGCAAAAATATTCTTCCTTTTACGCGTGTGTATTCTGCAGCCACGCTCGCTTGAGCCTAGTGGACTTTTTTGAGCATTTTCTAGTTTGTTGTCTTCACCCACAAGTACCATGCATCCAGGTAGAAAATGCTCAAAGTCTGTAATATCAAACAGAATCGGGATCTCAATTCTTGTGGCTGAAAATCGAGATTCACATTGGAGCATGACTTGTGCAGCATTATAACAAAGTTACTATGGTAGGTGTCAATATAGAAGAGCCAGAATAGAGGCAAGTTTTTGACAAATCAAAATGTGTGTGTGTGTGTGTATATGTATGTACACTGGTGTTCAAAAGTTTGGGGTCACTTAGATCGCCTGCATTTAGGAGGCAGGCATCCCACATCCAAAACCTTTTGGAGTTGGACGCATTCCATGAACACTACCTTATTATATACCAGGGTTTTTCAACAGGTGGTCTGGGGACCACCAGTGGTCCTTGAGATGGTTCCAGGTGGTCCCCAGGCTAAATGATGGAAGGTTGGGTAACCAGATGTAACTCTTGAGAGTGTCAAAATGATTTTTCTTTCTCATTTTGATTTCATTTTCAAGAAGTTTACACTGTTTTGTTGGCAAAATACAGGCTGGATTTGTGGACAAAATCAAAAGAATTCTTTAATTTTAGGTCTTTGGTGTGAAAATGTAATCAAATGGTCGATAAATGGTGGTCCCTGGAGTCAAAACCCCTGCCATACAGTATGGCAGGGGTTTTCAACCTTTTATCTATCTATCTATCTCTCTCTATCTCTCTATCTCTCTCTATCTCTCTCTATAAAATTATTTTTGCATCTTCCCCTTCTGCATTGCTTCTACTTTAATGCTGCAGCAGTTTCCCTGCAGAGAGACACTTGCCTTGTCCTACAGACGGACCAGAACTTTGTTGCTGTCAACAAACAACAAATCATGAAAACAAAACATTTGTCGAGCTCAGGATAGGCGGAGCTAATGTATGAGGGGCAGGGGGGTTGTGTGGGGTGAGGCAGCGTTTCAGCCAATGACAGCAAGGCAGTCTCCAGCAGTTTTCATAATGAGCCAATAAGAGTGGAGGTGAGGTGGAGTTGGATTCTGTTTTTAAACAAAGCTGTTTATAAACCGTGTTTGTACACACTAAAGTTGCCTCTATACCTTACCTTTTAATAACCACAAGAAAAAAATATGAAGTAAAGTAAATGTTTGATCACAAATCATTATTGTGATCATACACAACTGTGATATTTAGCTTACGGGTATGTGTGTTTGCTCAAGTCACAGGCTTGTTGAGCTTCTTCTCTTTTCTCTTTTTCTCCTGCTACATTCTTGGTCTCCGTCTCAATATTACCTCCACCTTCCAACTCCTCCACCCCACCCCCCTTGGAGCTACATATGGTTTTGATGTGGTGCCATTACTCAGTGTGACACCGTGCGGAGGCATGTGAATAGGGCCATTGTTACGCTGCAGACCTTGGGTTGCTAGTAATGGCATCTTAAAATGAAATCTTGATATTGGAAAGCTTGTGTGTCGACTGTGTTTAGCCAAGTGGTTTTCTGGGCAACCTGCGTGGGAGGATGGGTTGATTCCTTGCAGACTATAGCATTCACAGTGGTTTTTAAAGTGCTGATGTCATGCCATTTCTTGCCCCCCCACCACTAGGCAGATAGATTCTATCAACCTTACACAATAGCCCCTATATCTGTATGCCATGCACAGAGGAGAATCCCCAGCGATTCATATCAGAGATTCTCTATTAAATTTTATCTCATGTCGAGGGACTGAAAATGGCACACATGTTCATGACTGTTGCATAGTGTCCCTTTGTGTAACAATGTTGCTCCACCACCACTATCTTTGTTCCTGGCCTTTTTGTGAAAAAGGATCTTATATTCAATTTGGGAACGTACTCATGAACTCAAGAAGGACGTATGGTTTGTCTCCTTGATTAAAGGTGAATTCCACCCATTTTCAAAAATTTCCTGAGTGTACACACGTGAAGGATCCAATTGGTTCCATTTGTACACTTCTCAGAAAAAAAGTCCTAAAACAAAAATCATTAACATGGTGAAACACAACTTGATGACGTCATCAAGATCGGTTTTCACCATGTTTTTCTTTCTTTTTTTCAGACATTTCTAGGAAATTGGGGGGGCTATTTTTATCATGTCCACAACATCTCTTGGGTATTTTTTTAATGACATAGTAAAATGTTGAAAATGGGTGGAATTCCCCTTTAACAATATCCATGTGCTGTGAAGAATTGTTGGTTTGATGGTCAACTTCCTTGGTGTCTCCCCAGGCTCCGTGCACTGTCCAGTGGGGGGTCTGTGACTTCCCCCCCTCCTTCCCCCGCCATGCCAAAGTACAAGCTGGCCGAGTATCGCTACGGCCGAGAGGAGATGTTAGCACTTTATATCAAAGACAACAAGGTGAGTAGGTGGAGAAGATGCCTCGTCTGCTGATCTTTGATTTAAAGCAGTAGTTTTCAACCCCTTTTTCATGTCAAGGCCCATTATTGTTTGGGCTTTTTCTTCAGCATTTCAGACCACTACAGACCACCATTTGGTGGTCTGTGAGATTTATACTTAATGATCAAACTTAATGACTTAATGATCAAACAGTAGATTGATCATCATAGATTTTGTCAATGTTGAATAAGATTTTGTCCACAATTCTATTTGTCCATTTAAGTAAACTTGTTATAAATTAAGTAATGCAGATGTTTAACAATGATTTAACTTTGTTTCATTTTACACTCAGAAAAGAATAATGAGGGTCCTTTTGGTTACAACTTTGCCTTTAGCTCGAACCCCCTCGAGGACAACTAGTGGTTCCCAGACCACTGCATGAAAACCACTGATTTAAAGGGATAGTCCAAGTTAGATTAATTATCAGTAGTTTGTAACAATAGCAGTGCATGAATAAAACGTTGTAATCTCATAATATTGTCAACAATAGAAAGACTGTTTTTCATAGATTCTCATAGAACTAACTTTAAGAAGTACGATTTATCTGCTGATTATTTTGTGGGGTTTATTAGTATGGTAACTAAGTAAAACCTATCCCTTGTAATCTGTAAGTAAAATTGTTCATCATCGAAAAATATATCCTGACAGGATGATTAGTCAGAGTGTGCCTTAATGCCAAAAATACAAAAATCCACCCAAAATAGTTTTATTGTATTTGCATGCAAAATACTTGGTCTAAATGCATCAAATATAGCTTTCTATAGTGTTGTTTGTGAATGTGGATATGCACGTATGTATTGATATACACAGAGTATGTATGTATCTATTTTAAACATCCAGTGAACATTTAACACCAATATAGGGTTATTTTATTGGATTTCAATTTGTGCAAAGACACTATCAAACCCATCACATGGTCCTGGTCAAAGGCATTTGACAAGAGGGGTTACAGTGCATGGCCTAAATTCTATCTGTTCAAAAGGTCATCGTACTCCTGTCTAGTGACTGTGATGTTCATGTGCATGAGCTGGCACTAGTCTTAAAGGGGAATTCCACCCATTTTCAATTTTTCCCTGAGAGGATACAAATGTGAACCAAATGGACCCTACTGCGTCCATTTGGTTCCATTTGTACCCTCTCAGGAAAAAAGGGGTCTGAAAGAAAAATCATTAACATGGTGAAATACATCTTGATGATGTCATCAGATGTATTTCACCATGTTAATGATGTTTTCAGACCTCCATTTTTAGGAAATACAGAATTGGGTGAACTTTTTCATAATCACCACACAATATATCTAAGGTATATTAATGACATATTAAAATGTTACAAATGGGTGGAGTTCCCCTTTAACTGCCATATTCACATAGGATGGACTGCAAATTTAGGAAGCCATGTCCACATTGAAGACGACAATAAGGTCAGAAGGCATTCTGCTGATGCAGATGTCACCGCCATTGATGGATCAGACCCTTGGACCATCAAGCTGATGACAACCTCATATCAGTGGTGTCTAATCTTTGACCACTAAGTACTTTGATTGCAATATCTGATCAGTGCACAGAGATGTCATCAGGGAGACGGGGATTAGCAAGAAGGAGCCTGCCATGTGTTATCGTAACGCATCTCCTATCAACAATGTTTAACTTTCTAGCCCAGAAGGTTGTGTTCTCATTTTATTAAAAACTGACTACATCCAGGTACCTTTCCTGCTGTATTATGAGGGTCAATGTATTAACCCCTAAAGGCAGCACTGACCCCACTGTAGCTATACCTCTTTTGAGGTTCGACCTTCCACACTCCATCTGGACCTTCAGGTCCAATAGCTGTTCAGTTAAAAATAAATAAATAAAAAACTAGAAAGTAGACTACTGGTCCGGGAGAAAAGAATGAGAAATGGCATGCATCCATTTCAAATCTACCTGTGTAATTGCTATGCACATAATGGTATGTTCATGTATTTGTGCATGAGATAGTGGCAGTCATGATCACTTCCAAATAAGTGTTTTTTTTTTTTTTTTTTTTTTTTTTTTTTCTATTTTTTTTTTTTTTTTACTTTCGCTGTGTTAGGCATGCAGGGGTTAATATCTAACAGTTTGTCTGATGTAAATCGGCCTGAAGTATCCCTTCAGGTGGGTGCCAAGGGATGCTGTTGTTTCTGCGGGGACTAGGGGAACCTCTCTGATTGTTATTGTGTGCCCTGTGCTGAATGTCCCCCAGGTTCCACTGTTGTTTACAGTCATGTCCTGTGGTGTGTGTGTTCAGGTCCCAGAGGACATGCAGGATAAGGAGTTTGCTGCTATTCTGCAAGATGAGCCCATGCAGCCCCTGGCACTGGTGCCTCTCACTGAGGAGGAGCAGGTCAGAAACACACTCTCTCTCTGTCTCTCTCCCTCTCCTCCTATGCATTCTCTCTCCCTCTCCCCCTATGCATTCTCTCTTTATTCCTACCCCATGTATTCTCTCTTCAGTCCTATATATTTTCTTTTTTCCTATGTATTCTCCCTTTCTTCATCTATGTATATTTCTCTCTGTCTCTCAAACTTGTTCACAAACTTTCTCTTTCGTGTTTGTGTACAATTAAAGCTTCACTTCATGCAAATTTCCTCTTGTACCGTACATTTGATCCTGGGTTCCCGAGTTCTGACATTTTGTTTTATTATAAGTAAGGATGTTGAAAATATTTAGATAAAAGCATTAAGTTTTCTCATTGTAAAAAATTGGTAGTGCACCTTTTTCAGAGACGTATAACTGTAGAGATTTAGAATAGTGATTTTTTCCAAGATTCTTCTTCTTTTTATTTATTTTTTTTATCATTAAACCGTCCTAATTATAACCCCTGGAGATCAAAAAGAACAAAACAAGGAGGGGAAAAAATACAAGAATGACTCACGGTCATAACTGCCAGGTTCAACAAGGTTTTGTAGCAAAGATCTTCGTTCGTTGCCTTTGTTGGACCACTGACAGTGTTTTGTTATGCTTGGCCGCTAGCTCCAGTTAGCTCATAACATTAGCTTCTGTTGCCAGTCGCCCTGAGGTATTTATTGGCTTAGGCGGCGACTAGCCCCGCTGTGAGGCAGCAAAACATGACTAGGTTGCCACTATAGTCACCCCTTAAGTTGTCTTTGTGGTCAGGGTGCAAATTGTGTACTCCAGGCACTTTCAAGCTTTTTTCCCCCTACATTGATCCACAAAATCACCCAATGAACCGGATTGACCTTCATTTAATGGCCCGCGGGCCGCCAGTTTGATACCAATGCCTTAATGGCTCTTCCCCTCTCTACGTTGAACACACTACCAGCAGTTCACACATTCCATCTCTTCCCATTTCACTCACATATGCTCCTGTTCAAAAGCGATCTATTCTGCTGCTGTGACAAACAGTAAGCTCACATTCTTAACATTCCTCCATTTTGCTCTTTCCATTCTGTGCTTTGCCCTCTCTCTCTCTCTCGCTCTGTCTGTGCAGAGGAACTTCTCCATGTCTGTGAACAGTGTGGCAGTGCTGAGGCTCATGGGAAAAGGAGTGGGAGGGGCCGCCCCGGCTGGAGTGGTCCGAGGACGAGGGGCCACGCGAGGAGGTCGAGGTAAAAAAAACAATATCCCTGCTAAGGCTTCAAGAAAAATGTAAAACCACAAGTGTACAAAGTAAATGGATATACTAAGCAACCTAAAAAAAAGAAACATAATAAACTCCACTAGAACTCACATTAACACCAGTCAAACTGCAGCACAAAGTATTGAGTTCAAGCTACACTGGACATGATCCAAAGGAAAGCAACACCGTCCTTTGTAGTGCTTATTTCCTCGTCGTGTTCTGCCATCTCGACTGGCCACACTTCCTCTTGGCCTGCCCAAATAGTCATTCTTTTTGTCACTCCACACCTGTGTAATATTGCCGAACACATGAGTTCACCTTTTACACACACACACAAAGCTGTTAGCATATTAATGGCCAATGTAAACACTCAACATCCGCTTCAGGACAGCCAAGGAAATGGCTCGGAAGAATAATGGAGTGTGTGCGTGCGTGCATTTGCGTGCCTGTTTTTGTGCCAAGGTCGAGGCCGTGGAGAAGGTGGATTCTACCAAAGAAGTATTGAAGAGGCAGAGGTGGGCTTTGGGCGCAGTGTCCGAGAGATTCACCGCAGTCAGAGCTGGGACGATAGGTAATTCAGCCAACTCTTTGGGTTGTAAGCTGTGCACTGCACAAATGGTTAAAGGCACAGAAATGAAAAAGACATCTTATTTTAAAGCTGTTGCAAGAATGTTGCATCACTCCGGGGCACTCCAGGACATGTGTGACAAGCCCATACTTTTCATTTAACTTCATCTACTCCATCTTTATGTCTGCATAGTGTAATTAACCAACCATTGTACCATGTGTGGTGCATTGCTATACATATGCAGTTTATGTTACTACCCCTAGCATAAAATGTTCTGCTGCAGTTAACTTTTACACATTTGTGAATGAATGCAATACTTTGGGCCGCAAGGTAGCCATGGTCTTTTTATTCATCTTTTATTACAGATTATGAAAGCACAGAATGTAATGATGTATAATTTATTGAAATCTGAAAACCTTTGAGAAGCTAATGGTCATTTGAATATTTCACACATTTAGGCCCTGTTAGTGGGCGTCTGGATTTTTAGCTGATGAGACGATACAGACAACAAGGTTATTAATCGGGCACTGACCCTTGCATCACCAGGCTCACCACACAGGAAGAAAAGCATGAAGAATAATCCTTTGTGCTGAACATATCAGTACAACTATCCATAGTAGTGAACGTTTGTTGAGCAACAGTAACGCATTCTCCATACCGTGCTCCGACATGTAAACAGACACAAGATGAGCGGTGCACAGGAGGGTGAAAGCAGAGACAATACGGCCATTGAACCAATCGACACCTTTCATGCAAATGTTGGGCCTGCAAGGTACTCTCCACCCCCCAAAAATGCACAGAAACACACACAAAAAGCAAACCTTGTTTGCGAACTAATCATAAGCATTTAATGACTTTTCTCTTTTAATGAAAATGTTGATTTATGGCAGAAAATTAAATTGCCCACACAAAAAACGCATTGCTTGTTACTGCTGTTTCACAAGGGCTCACTTGTGGACCTAACCTCCCGATCCAGTCACTTTTGTTAGGTTGGTGTGATTACTACTGCTTTTGTATGACATTACTGTTGCTGCTATAATAAAAGTGCTTTCTGCTAAAATATATACGAGCCTTATGGCATATTATGCTATGCTGATGTGGATACTTATTGTAGGCTTCTTATTTGAGGACGTCGCATACTTGCATGGTTACTGAGCCGCCTGTCATTATTATGATCATAAGATTTTCTCTCAGCATCCCTTTTGAACTACATCTTGTCCTGAAGATGTATTTCAGAAGCGATGCTGCCATGGGACACTGTGACAAAACCTATTATTAATTATTATTATTAGCAGACCTCAAAACGCCTCAAAAGTTCTACACCAGCTGTGCTCCTAAAAATCAAAAGCAAAATTAACTTTTTTTTTTAACACGATTCATTTGTCTGACATACTGCAGTGCTCAATTATAACAGAGACCAACACTTAGCTATACTACTTTAAACACATCTTACAATACCCTGCAAAATTATGCATGATTTGCATGCATACAGTATTCATGATGGTTTTCATATTATAAGCGTCATTTGTGATTGTCATTTCAATGTGCAACAAGCACCAAAGTTGGTCATGAAAATAAAAGTTATTTCTCTGTTTGCTCCAGGGGCGAGCGTCGGTTTGAGAAGCCGCTGCGCAGAGAGGTGGGGCGTCCCGGCTTTGAGGAGCCTGCTGCTCCCGCCGCTCCCGGGAGGAAGGAGTACACGCGCGCCGACAGCGACAACTGGCGCACCCTCCGGGAAGAGCAGGAGGAGGAGGAGGGTGGTGGAGGTGGTGAGCCGGGCAGTAGCTGGAGACTGGCCGGAGTCATCCGCAGGGATGGTACGGTGGTTTTCAAACATTTTCAACAGCCCCATTATCTATCTGGCTTTTGATTATATTAGCAAACTTTATTAGCTAACTAACTAAACATACAGTACAATTACTTGTTTAGTTTTTACTGGATCTTGTCCTTCCCTACTATGTTCATCTATTTATGTATTTATGTTCCAAATTGTCAGTATATTTAGCAATGATTAATCGACAATAGTTCGTGTTTCAAATAAGTTGATTACAGTTTTACTAACTTGAGAGACCAAATATTTTGGTCAAAGATCTGAATAGACATTGACATGTCCTCAAGCCTGAGTTCTTGTTTTTATGCATATTTTCATGTGTAGAGTTTAATTAGTTGACGTAACATAAATATAACTAATCCGTCACACGTGTCTTTTTTACCCCCCAGATGGTGGTCCTCGCTCAGCTGGCTGGCGGGACCACACTGGCCCCGGAGAGAGTCGCCGCAGGAAGTTTGACTTTGACTTCCGGGACGCAGATGGGCACGGCGGCAGCGGCGGGCGCAGGCGTGCCGCGAGCGAAGGACTGGAAGACGACCGGGACGGGCTGCCAGAGTGGTGTACAGACGAGGAGGACGGCGAGATGGGCACCTTTGACTCCTCTGGAGCCTTCATGTGCATCAAGGTGAGCGCTTTTATGTTAGCCCATGGTCTCAAGGATTTTCCATTTTTTATGTGCCATCTCAAACATCTTTCTTTACTACTTGTGTTTCCCCTTCAGAAGGGAGGCCAGGATATGATCCTGGAGGAGGAGCTGGACTTCCAGGGGATTGAGGAGGAGGATGAGGAGGAGACCTACGCCGATGCAGAGCAAACCTACAACGGCGGCGGCGGAGGGGACAAAGACACAGGTGAGAAAAGAGACATGGTCGCTCCACCTTGTTTTTCCCGCAGATCACATATCCTAAAACTGATTCGATGCCTTTGTTGTGCCACACCTGTGTGTGTCTGTGCACCCCCACTGAACAGGAAAACATGTCTCATGTTTGTACAAAAATAATCAGTTTACTGTGGCACCTGTCAAAGTTGGTGTGATAATTACTCAATTCATTTTAACAGTGATTATTTAATTGCTTTTAAGTTTGAGGGAGCAGTTGAGAGACTCATGTATGTTGCAGTCAGTCAGTTTTTCCACAGACCTCTCTCATCTCTCTCTTCTCCTCATTCACACTCAACACACAGCCCTCACTCCTCAGACACTAGTAAGCCTGCCTACTAGTACCTGCTGAGTTGAGCTTGTTTCGATGGTTCAGCAAAGCTGTGTAAGCTCAGATGCTCTTTGAAGTTGGCATGGAACAAAAACCCACTTAATCAAGAGCAAAAGCTCATACTGGTTTGGTTGGCCATGATGGCAGAGAGTCATGAATGCTTAATGCTACAGACGGTAACAAACATGCCAATGTTGTCTGCCATAAATGACTACTATAGAGTGGACGTCATCGAGTGCAATGTGGTGTGAGACAGAAAGAACTAGACTTTTGTCTGGCTATCTACAGGGCAGTATGGATACTTTTACTGCTGGACATAAAGATGGACTTGGAGGGAGGGAGTGAGTGTGTTGGGGATGTCTGAAGCAAACATTTGTCTACTCCATGTTAAGCCCCTGACACACCAAGCCGACGGTCGGCCGTCGGGCCGTCGGTCGGCGTCGGCCGGCCTAGTTTCCCCGGTGTGTCCCGCACGTCGCCACACGTCGCCCCCTCGTCGGAAGCTTTTCAGCTTTTCCGACGCCGATTCAACATGTTGAATCGGCGTCGGCCGTCGGCGGAACAGCTCACTCTGTGATTGGCATCGCCATGGCCATAGGTCTATGCAGAAATGCATTAAACTCAGCAACGGTCCACCTAGATCTCTTTATTTTAGATCGTTTTGCAGTAATAATACAAGATAAACATCCAAAGATTTTAGTTGTTCGTTGTATTTCCAACTCCCAACTTGTCCCTATTCAGGCTGCATGAACAGCTGACATAGAGCTGACTCCTCTATGTCGTGACTCTTCTCTCTTCTCTTCTCTGTTGTTGCCAAGTATTTGGAGAGAAGTAAGCTAATGACGCCAAAAAGCCCAATAATATCGTATAGTTGGGATTATAAATAATACTAGGCATCAGGGTTTTTATAATTAACTAGAACTAACGAAAAAACGATAATATTTTTTTTTATTTTAAGAGTAAAAACTAATTAAAACTAAAGGACAATGAAAAATCCATATCTATATAAACCCTGCTAGGCATATGCACTGTATGTCTCTGATTAATAGTGTGCTATGCATGAATGCCAACAGTACTACTCGAGCCTACTCGAGTTTAATTGTTATGGACATTGAGCACATTGGCCAATTTGCAGGTACTACACTTTTTTATTTTAGATAATCACCCCCACAGTCCATTGTTGTATGCATGAATGGAACAACAACAACAACAACAACAGTAATTGTGATGCATTATCATTATAAATACTATGTATCTAGGGTGATTTTTTTGCCATTATTAATTAATTACAATCGCCAGCGGCCAGAATCACCAGAATCAGATGACCATAATATACAATAAAATGTTGGTTAACACGGACCGAAAACAAGCCAACATGGCAACCCTTTCTGTATTTCCTCTGAGAATAGTGACGTAGTTCCGGCTCTAAAAAAAACGCCACGAAGAAGAATCCAATGTTTTGATATTTTATACATGGATTTACTAACAGAACGTGGCTACTATTAGGTTATGTGGAATGCCACCTGGCTGTTATTTGAGCTCAAAATCACGTGAAGTCCGCGTTCTGTTGATGACGGCGGGCATCGCATATTTACCATACTAGAGGCACTTATCAGATTATAACCGTTAGCATTTTAAGCTAATTAAGCTAACGGCCCAGAGCTTCCGGTTTTCTGTTGTTTTTCAGTGAATGCAGACTACCGCTACCTACTGGTATGGAGGGGTATACGTATATGGCTAGTTGACCGTCGTGTGTCGTCTTTGCGGTGTGTCCAAGGAGCCCGACCTGGCCCGACACAGGCGCCGCAAGGCGACGCAAGGCGACACAGCAGTTGGCCGACGTCGCGCGACGTCGGCTTGGTGTGTCAGGCAAACATTTGTCTACTCCATGTTAACTGTTTAAGTGCCATGGATGTTAAGATGAGATTTGAAATCACACAGGATTTCACCCTCCGGGGGGTGCATAATTAGGTGACAGGCGGTGTATTCAGGTCCATATCTCAGCCTATTGTGGCAATCAATGGCCACTTAACTTTCACTTTCACTTCAATATGATTAATTTTGGCATAATAACATCCTAGCATCTCTCCTGTGGGTGTGTAATGGTGGAAAAGTTTTATTTATTTTTTTCTACATATGCTAGTAGTATCCTTGCTTTTCTTGTACCTTTCACCAGGAATTTGTGTTTTATTGGCCCTGCCGTGTTTCACTATGATTTCAGAGAGTAAAGAAGCTGTCTCGGCTGTGGGTGACGGCGAGGCAAAGTCGGCATCTCCTCCCTCCTCTTTCTCCTCCTCCTTCTGCTCCTCCTCTCCTCCAGCCCTCTCTGCTCCTCCCATGGGCACGGAGACTCAGCCCAGCGCCACTGGCATGGCGGTGGACAAGCCCCAGTTGACCAACAGCCACCCTGCCAAGGCCAACAGCATGCCAAGTGAAGGTAACATGCACCGTTTCTCATTCACTAATTATTAGATGATTATTAGTGTTAAGAAGTATTGGAAATATTAAATAATACTTTACATCACAGCAAGGCTGAGGGAAGTAGGGGGGGGGGGGGGGGGGGGGGGGTTGGAGCACCCGCTTTTTTGTGTGTAAAAGCCACTTTTCAGTGTGTAAATGCACAAACATGAACGCATGAGGCGCATGCATGCACATTTTGTGTGCTCGCATTTTGCAGCACCCCAACGTGAATATAACACACACCCTACTGTAAAAAAAATTCCAGCGGCCATGTATCAATCTGCAACCGTAACATATTCAACTAATTCATAGACGGTAGTGCAAAATGCACATACAGCAGTCAGTGCAACAAATATGCTTTCTGTTCTTGTACCTGTGTTTGTTTGGTTAGCAACCGGGTTGCCATAGCTACATGATCGCCAAGGTCAATTTGCTTTCCTACTACTCTGATTGAAAATGAAAAAAAAAAAAAAAGTCTCTGTCAGGCTAGTCTAGTTCCGTGGCCATAGACACATTCATTTCTATTTTACGTCCTTGAAATGAACTGGTCTGAGAACCTCTGTTTTCTGTTGTGTGGTGTCAGATGTGGGTCCAGTGGGCAGCTCTAAGGCCCGGTCCAGCCCCAGCAACAGCAGCGCCACCACCTCCTCCAGCCTGCCGGCACCTCCTCCTTCCTCTGCTGCTCCGCTCCTCCCCGCGGTTGGAGGAGACCCCGAGGATGATGAGGGCATGAAGCACCTCCAGCAGGTAGGAGGAACGTTGTTATAAAGGCCTTATTCATGCTCCAGGTTTTCGGGGAACAACTCTTAAAGTTCTCAGTCCTGGAGACAGATTTCAGTCCTGAGGATGTCTCCTGAGGGGTCATTTATTGACATTGGTTTAAATGAGCAAAAAATTATTTTCAGTCTTGGGATTATTTTGGGGCCTTTAAGCCCTGAGTATGAACGGGCCGGCAAACTTTTGCTATGAGTTGAAATACAGTTTCTCCAAACACACTGTTGGCTCTCGTAATTTTGAACTTGCTCAGTGAGAAAGCGCTTAAAATGTGAAGAAAATAATGCCTCTTCCTTCCTTGTGAAATCAAATCAAATGAAACCTTTTCACCACATATGCAATGTCCTCATTTAAAGCCTTGAAAGTATGCAAGTTGATCACAGCTGGTATTGTTATTGGAGGTATCCTAATATACATTTCTGAAATGGATTTGCTATAAACACCCCTTTTTATTGTATTAGTTTAGCCTTTATTATTATTAGTCCGTGCTTTCCGGGTTATAAAGTGCACCTGAATATAGGCCGCATCGGCCAAATTTAGCGAAAAAATCAATTGTGTACATATACAAGACGCACTGGCCTATTAGCCGCGGGTGTTTTAATGCTTAATTACCATATGTAGGGGTTCTTGCACAGCTGAGATTGTCGGCAACAAAATGCTGTTTGAGAAGCATCCTTTTTATTATTTAAACGACTACAGAACTGCACGTGCTGTATGTAATTAACGCTAGAGCCATAGACCAAGGACGGATCTAGGCATAGACATGGGGGGGGAATGCCCTCTAGACGCCCTGACTGCCCCACCAAACATGACGGAATGCAAACAATGAAAACTTCAAAGATATTTCAAATCAAATGCTTATAGCGGTAGTTAAACATTGACTAACTACATTTGTGGCACCACTAAACCAACTGCCATTTTCGGCTGCACCCCCGATTGAGAAATATTACATCCAGGCCTGGCCATAGAGTGTAGCCGGAGATGCGCAACTCCGATCACTTCATGAAACCAAATGAGCGCTTGCAGGTTCATTTGGTTCATGAAAAAAGGTAGCCTACCGTACATCTGGTTAACCAACTGTCCACCATTTAGCTGGGGACCACCAGGAATCCTCTCAATGTTTAAGACGCTCCCCACTTTAAGACAGTCCCCCTCCTATTCCTGATCGCACTGCTGCTGCTGCTGCTGCTGCTGCTGCTGCTGCTGCCGCCAGCCTTTCTAAACCCGTTCGTGGATGTTTTGACACTTTTCCACGCAGTCAGGATCCACTGGCAGACTTGAGAAAAAGTTGCTTTCAGCATGTTGCTCGCGCTGGTGCTCCGCGCGCTGGCGCCGCGGTCCGCGGAGCTCATGGCGTCTCCGCCGCGCTGGCGTTCCTCGCGTTGGTCCGCCGTCTAACCATTGATTCATTGATCCCAAGGCTACGTGCAGCAGATCGATTTCCTTATTTTTCAACCAGCTCGACTGACTTTAGCTGCGTTATATGTACTTCTTCGTTTGCTTTCCATGATGCATTTAGTAGTGTCTGTCTTAGCGAACTGCCTGTGCCCTGTCCCTCTACATTTCCTGCTCGGGCCGGCTTAAAGTTGGGGTGCATACCGTGCATTTAGACTTAGAACGCCCTATAGTGTTTGTTAGCCGTAAACATCCATACATTGGCCGCACCGCTGAATAAGCCGCAGGGTCCAAAGCACGGGATAAAAGTCGCGGCTTATAGTCCGGAAATTACTAGTCCCTAATGCATGCATGAGAGAGGAAGAGAAGGAGAGAGAATGAGTTGCCATGAATTGTAAATGGTGCATTTATATAGCGCCATGCAAGGCACACACTGCGCACCAGGAGCCATTAGGGGCTCAGTATCTTGCTCAATGACACTCCGACAGTAACTCTAGCCTGATTTCGAACCAGCAACCTTGCGCTTACCATCCGGTGACTCTACCCCTGAGCCACCTGTCAAACCTGTTAAAAAAAATTGCGGATTCAAATAAAGAACTCCCTGTGTGCCATGAAGTAGGGTTGTACTCATGTCAGCTGAAACGATGTAGCTGGTGTAGAGGATGATACCACGGTTAATTAATTAAACCGTATCTCACCAAATCACCGTCCAACTCTACCGTGCAGGAGGCAGAGAAGATGGTGGCGTCACTGCAGGACACCTCTCTGGAGGAGGAGTGCTTCACGCAGGCCCTCCAGCACCAGCAGGAGACCCGGAACACGGCCGCTGCACTGCCCCTGTCCCACGAGGCAGCCATGAAGTGGTTCTACAAGGACCCCCAGGGGGAGATCCAGGGTATACACACACACTTTCATTTTTTGCACCAACGACATTTCTACCACTGAGCCAAGATATTTGCAGAATGTTTGACGCAAACCTAAAATGGGAGCACTAAAGTTGTCTCTCTTTCGTCCTCCTCCAGGTCCGTTCACCACGGTGGAGATGTGCGAGTGGTTCCAGGCCGGCTACTTCACCATGACCCTGCTGGTGAAGAGGGGTTGCGACGAGGGCTTCCAGCCCCTGGGCGACGTCATCAAGATGTGGGGCCGCGTGCCCTTCGCCCCGGGGCCCTCTCCGCCACCGCTGCTGGTGAGACAGCCACCGTGCCCACCGCCCGTCCGGGCCTCCACTGGGACTGTGAGTCAGGGCTAAGCCAGCGTTGGGGACGGCGGGGGTGTAAACAGTGTTGCTGTTTAAACAGAATGGATCTTGTATATATGTGTGTATTGAACGGTTTGGCTGTGTATGTGTCCTCCTCACTGCAGGGCAACCTGGACCAGGATCGCCTCAAGAAGCAACAGGAGCTGGCAGCCGCCGCCATCTATCAGCAGCTCCAACAGCAGCAGCTATTCCAGCTCATTAACAGGTAGGGGGGGGTGTGTGTGTGTGTGTGTGTGTGTGTGTGTGTGTGTGTGTGTGTGTGTGTGTGTGTGTGTGTGTGTGTGTGTGTGTGTGTGTGTGTGTGTGTGTGTGTGTGTGTGTGTGTGTGTGTGTGTGTGTGTGTGTGTGTGTGTGTGTGTGTGTGTGTGTGTGTGTGTGTGTGTGTGTGTGTGTGTGTGTGTGTGTGTGCGCGCGTATGAAAGCATTATAGTTTAGAAAAGGCCCAGAGTTAACCATTTCACCCAGTCTTTAAGGACAGTTTGCATGCTGGCTAGTTAACAACTTAGCAGTGCAGTTAGCATTGCAGAGTGTACTGTACATGCATAGTTTTGATCCTGTTGGAAGTGTGTTTTTAATGTAATTTGCTCATGACTGTGTGTTCCAGGTGCAGTGAGCAGGGTATGATACCTTCGATGAACAGGTCGATGTCAGTGCCAGATACAGGGTCCATGTGGGACATGCATACCTCAGCTCCACAGCCGTCAGGTAACGCAGTAGCTGCAATATCTACACACGTCTGTTTTGTACTTGAGGAGAGCGCAGTGTTTTTCAACCGTTTTCAGGAGCATTAATTAGTTGGTATTTGATCCACGGTCCATCAGTTGATGGTGGTTGATGATTTCTTTTTTTTTTTGGATAACATTTTGTCCACACTTCTTTCCAAAGTGATGTTGGTAGCATAAGAGAGACACCAGATACAACAATTCATCTACATAATCTAATGGTGTTGATATCTTGGAAATTAAGTAATGCATATCTTGGAAATTAAGTAATGCAGATGTTTTAATCAACCCCACCCTTTCCTTTTGCAGGCGGTGAAGCCAATCTTTGGGACTTAACAATGAATTCTTCTACTCAGGGTCCAACTCTCGAACAGCTTCAAAAGGTGAGAGCATGCTAAAACATTCAGAATAAAACGTGTTCCTGCTACATACAGTATTTGTACTTTTTCAAATGTCATTCACACATTCAGAGACAAGATTTCCGTCAACAAAATCAACTGTAGATTTAGTCGAAGATTTGGTTTGGCATGGCTCGGCAGCGTCATAACACATGGTTTTAGGTTCGGTTGGCATCGTGCTGAAAATAGACGAGCCGCAGGCTGTTAACCGTCATACCGTTTGGTCGACGTAATCCACACCGCCTGACACTAAGCCCCGACCTCTCCCTAGCTCCAGCAAGACAGACGAGACGCCGAACTCAGGGCGAAGCGTGAGGAAGAGGAGCAGCGCAAGCGGAGGGAGGAGAAGAGGAGGCAGCAGGAGGAGCAGAAGAGAAGGGAGGAGGAGGAGCTGTTCAGACGCAAGCAGGTGAGAGGAGGAGGGAGCCGCTGCATTCTGTTCTCGCCGTTAAGACCCTGGACCGCATTCTACAAATGTCTTCTAAATGCTGATGTGTTAAATGTCACAATAGAGTAGTGAAGTCCTGGTGTCACTTTGTTTATCCTCTGTATCATGGACATAATTTCTCTGTTGAGGATATGATAACTTTGGCTCAGAGAATTGTCTCAGAAGAACTGTGGCCCAAAAATATACAGTTTGTCAGGGAAGTGGCTTTGTGTCATTTACCGTATGTTGCTTCGTGATGGTCAGTCACTCAAATGTGTCTATTTCTGGCAATTCGCACCACTAACATGTAGATGTACTTGAGATATTTTTGTTTGGCTTCATGTTTTCTTTCTGCCAGTCAGTGCTTCATATCCATCCAAGAGTCAAACTGCTAGACTCATTTGTTATTTAAAAAAGGAAAGAAAGAAAGAGAAGAAAAAGCAACGGTTAAGAACCAAGAAGAGATCTATCATAAAATCATCATTTTGATCCTGTTTTTTAGTGTCGCCAGCAGCAGGATTTGATCATGAAGTTGCTGCAGCAGGCCCCCCAGCAGCAGGGGCCTGGGGCCAGCGGCTCCGGCTGGAGCGGGTCTCCTTCCGCCGGCATCCCCAAGTCAGGAAAGCCCCCGGCTCTGGCCCTGCTGGAGATGCAGGAGGCCGAGAGGCTCCTGAAGCAGCAGCAGAGAGCACAGCAGCAGAGAGAGCGCGTGAGTATTAGGCTCTCAAAAAATGAAGTTATGAAATATGCTAAAGTTGCTAAATATGCTTATTATATGCTTATTTAAAGTGATGTTATGATAAAAGTATGCAGACGTTTTGAAAAATAAATGAAATCACCTGCATAATCTGTGCCATTTGGCTGATTATGCTTCATTGTTTTCCCTTCATGAATAGGACAGAAAAATAGAATGCATTGCATTTATGGAGACCTATTGTAATTACAGAATATTGTTCCATAATTACAATATAACAAGCCGTATCACACAGAATGTGTCATGTGTTCAGGTCCTGTTGTTTGGGACAACAACTCTAACTGTCCTGATGTCTCTGTTCTCTCTCTGCAGCACGCTGGCATGTCCATGGGGGGCTCCTCCATGGGTGGCCAGTGGGCGGATGGTGTGGGCATGTGGGGAGGGCCCGGCGGCCTGGAGGGTAAGGCTGGCAGCGGGGGCTCGTCCGGGGGCATGGGCATGTGGGACGAGGCGGTCAAGAACCAGGTCGGGATGCGCGGTAACAGCAACAACAACATGGGAATGAAGAACAGTCGCAGCAGCCCCTCTCTAAGGTAGATGTTTTACTTTGATGGCTATTTGGTTTCTGAATAACGAGCCCTTTGCTCCCCAATCCGGCCTTGTCCAATAGACACGTTATAAGGCGAAAGCTTGACCTGGATAGCAACAGTTGCTAAACTATGTGGATTGCCATTGGTCAGTGAGCAAACCCCACCACAAAGGATTGGGGTTTTGAGAAGGGCTCATTGGAACAGCTTGTTTATTTATTGCAAACGCAGACAACATAAATGAATCTAGAGACAATGCAGTCTCACTAATCAGGTCTTCGGTGTTGAGAGGGCTGGTCATCAATTGATCCCCCCTCAGGTCAACGCAATTCGCTGGAAAGTACACTTTGGCTTAAAAAGTAGGATCGTCCCGATCGGGCCGGGGTAATTGGCACATTCCTGCTTACAAATAACTTGCAAAACTAACGTAACCATATGCATTTGTCTCCAGCGAACAGTACATGATGCGTCGTAAGCGCACAGAGGAGGAGGAGAAGCTGCTGAAGCTGCTACAGGGAATGAAGCCACAGGACGGCTTCACCACCTGGTGTGAACAGATGCTGCATGCCCTCAACACCTCCGCCAACAACTCCTCTTCCTCTCTGGATGGTAGGACAGCTCTTATTAAAGCCATAGTTAAAACATAGCCGTGCATGCTGAAGCCGGAGCCGGCATTTGTTTCGCCCGACCGGCTAATGATACTCGTTGTCATTTCTTGTTTTGTCTATGAAGTTGCCACTATTGTGGCGTACCTGAAGGAGGTGGAGTCTCCCTATGCAGTGCTGGACTTCATTCGGTCCTACCTAGGGGACACAGTGGAAGCCAAAGAGTTCGCCAAACAGTTCCTGGAGCGACGTGCCAAACAGAAAGCCAACCAACAGAGACAGCAGCAGCAGGTTGGTGCTCAGGCCATGCACATAACATCAAGTCATATGCGTTGGATTATGGCCACTAATCCGTATCGGGGTAACGTTGCTTATATCGACGTTGCCGGGTGGAAACCTTGTGTGTCCAATGGATCAGTATTCAGCTGCACCTTAGCTTTTGGGTTTTAGTCATACACAGAGTTGGTCAATATTACTTAGGAAAGTAACTTCTTTACTTTACTCGTTACTCCTTAGACAAAGTAATATGCTTACTTTACTTATTACTTGAATCACAAAACAGACCTGCAACTAACAAAACCAGATTTTGAAATTTGTCTCATTGTCTTTTTAAACTTAAAAAAAAAAATAACTTGGCATTACTTGCAAAGTAATGCATTACTTATTACCCATTTTGGCAGAGTAATCTCGTTACTTTACTTTTTGGAGCAAACGTAACAACATTACAGTAATATGTCATCTAAAATTCATTACTGCCCAACACTGGTCATACATAAGTTTTGACTAAAACCCTTTCAAGCTAAAACTAGGCTGCGCTTGAACTTGGTTGGGGTGGTTCAGCTTTTTCCACTGATGTGGGGATTTGGTCACAACAACACGGTGTTACTATTTTATTGGTAGATCGACTTTTTTGCTACTTTAGTTTAGTTTAGTTAGTTAGTTTAGTTCTGTTTGTCAGGAGCAACACACTGAATCTGATTCAAGATTACGTGTCTGTATATGTGTATGTTTTGCACATGGGCTACAACGTCCTCAGAGATGGCATTGGGTCAATGCAGTCATTAATTCTTCATTGTTTCTTGTGAATTTAGCTATCAAAGGAAGTGGCTGGACTAAACATGAACTTCCCACTGCAGGTAAATCCTTAACTTCCATCTACTGTGTATCTTGACACTGAGCCAATTACATTTGTAGAATATTCACTGGACACTGTCCAGTGCACTTTTTGAATGGAGTGTACCGATTAGATATTGCGTGGCTGAATGGATGGTACCTAGTACCACTAAATATTGCAAAGTGATGTTGCTTGGTTTTCAAAGTAACGAATCCCCCGGTGTAGTTTGTGCAACACACTATAACATAGTGCTTCTTATATTTTTTATTTAGCCCTGTCTTTTCTGTGTGTTCTCCAGGACTCTATGCGGGGCATGAACCCAAACACCCTGCAGTCCATGTTCCAGGCCGCACATATGGGCAAGGCTGGTCTCTACGACAACCAGGGAGGAAAGCTGAAGAAAAAACAGCCCATGATGCTGCACTCTGACCCCAGCATCTTAGGTAGGAAACCTCATCCACGCCATGACAAGTTTCATGATGCCACAGATGTTTTTTTTAGGAACAATACACATAATAGTTGAACCCTAAACAAGGAAGTGAGCGGCAGTGAGCATGCACAAAATGAGTGTTTAGGCGATTTTACGTAAAGTGGCACACAAGTACAGACCCACCAGAGATGGATTGTAATGTATGCGAAGATATGCATCTGTTGCGTGCAGTGGGTGCATAGTCTGTCTTTTCTCGGTAGATGGTTCTGCCTGTGACGGCCACTGCACTACTCCTCCCTGCTCACTTTTGTGGTGTCTCCTCTCCCTCCTCTCCCGCCTTCCTTTCGTCCTCCTCCCCCCCTCTCTCCCCGCAGGGTACTCATTCCATAACACAGGCGAGTGTCTGAGCTTGAATGAGATGGAGATGGTGGAGGATTACTGATGTGACGCAGCGCAGCAGCAATAGCTACCTGAGGCCTTCTTGTCTTTTAATCAGACAAAAACATGATAACGAATGTGCACTGCTGGGGGAAGCGGGCGGGGGTGGGCTGGGGGTAGGGCGGGGTGGGTTTTTTGGGGGGTAGTGGGTTGTGTTGGGACAGGGAGAAGAGGGCAAGGGAGGCGGCGCGGGGTGGGAGGACTTTGAATCTCTGTGCCTCCCATTCTTTCGTCTCCCTCAGAACAGAAAAAAAGGGCTCCCTGCTGCACCAATTGATCACTTGAGCGGGGGAGAGGGTGGGTGAGGTTTAAAGGAAGATGGGTTTCCTCTGGCACTCAAAAGATTAAGCACCTTATACTGAACTAATGCACTTTATTAAGATGGGATTTGAATAGTTTTGTTTTTGTTTTGTTTTTTGTATTTCTTTTGTTTGAGAATCAGTGGGCATAGGGTGTGTGTGTGTATTAGATATACACACAGTGCTCTATGTTGGTGGGAAATCCGAACTGGAAGTGGAGCGGTGATGCAACGTTGGTGGGGGAGGAGGAGGGGGGTGGGAGGGTGGGCCTGTAGGTTTTCAAAGTCAGGGGGACCTTTTTTTTGTTAAGTAGAAACCTTATCAGAAAGCAAATCCTCTCTTGAAAGACAAACACTGTTGATATTTCTCTCGTTTAAGCATTTTTTTTACATTTATATAAAAAGTAAAGCTATTGAAAAATGGATTATAAAAAAACTTGAACATTTGCACTTGCCTAAAAAAAGAATTAGAAAAACAACAAAAAAAATCAAAAACAAATGGGGTTAGATATAGAGATGAATATTTTTGTGAATGTGTAAAGAGTGACTGATTGTGATGGTTGGTGTGTATCAGTAATATACCAGTCTGCACAATGTTTTTTTTTTTTTTTTCATTGCTTACCAAGATGTATGAAACATAAGAGGCCATTTTTGTCTTTTTGTTCAGATGATAATTTTGTATTCTCATGTATAGAATGTGCGAGTCCCTCTTCCAAATGGGGACTTTGTTGCGAGAGTGGATGGATGGATGGATGGATGGATGGATGGATGGATGGATGGATGGATGGATGGATGGATGAATGAATGATTGATAGAGAGAGAGAGAGAGAGAGAGAGAGAGAGGGCAATTGCACAACACATCCTTTCTCTCACCAGCTCTTCATCCCCAGAAAGACATAATAGAAATGCATACATTTGTAAATGTTAGCTCTGCGCGCTCATCTTTTACATTGACCACCACTTTTTGTTTGTCTTGTGTTTCCTTAGCTTCTCCCCTCGGGGGGGGAACCGTCTCTGGTCCTCTGAGGACTTGTAGACGGAGCAAATCATGAGGGACATTGTCGTGCACGTGTGTGTGTATCTGAGTGTGTGTGAGTGTGTGTCTGCGCATGTTCATTTACTGGTCATAGAAGTGAGTTTTTAAGACTGCAGGTACTCATTGTGTGCATGTGCTTTTTTGTATGTGTATGAATGCACATTTGTGCCTAAGAACTTGGATAGGTTGAGTGGCCATTGAGACATTAACTTTTTTGAGAGCGAGTGTGACCTGTGTCCGTGCTCAGCACAGTGTATGTAATGTATGTAACTTTATATCGTAAAAGAATATTTCTAGTGTAGCCTGGGGGTGATCCATCGGAAGGTTACGCCTGAGTTATACTTTGTTGTGGGTCAGTGTCTCACACCGAATACAGCAAGCGTGTACATTGGCTTATTTTTTGCTGCGCGACACGATTTGCAACCAAGTCTAAATCGGGCTTTAGTCCAGTCTGTTTTCCTGGGGTGTGATCACGTTGCCTTTTGTCAGCTCTCGAACTTGTGAATGAAAGGTGTCGAGTTTCTGACTGCTAAAGAAAAAAAAATTCAGCATCTAAATGTGCAAGTGCACAGGACGGTGCATGACATGTTAGCATATTGTGTTACTTATTCGTTGTTGCAATTTGATAATGACGAGTTTTCTTTTTTTAATTGAAAAATATATATGAATATATACATTATATACAAAGTTTAAAAAGTATTTGGACTAAGAATATGAGCACTTGGGCTGCTATTTTTGTTGTTTGTTTTAAGAAAAGAAATTACCCTGATTTAGTTTTCTTTCTTTTTTTTTTCTTTTTTCATTACCGCCATGTGAAGTGCGTTTTGTATTATTTCTTAAGAAAATATTGAATGTATTCCAAAAAAAGAAAAAAAAAAGATGACAACCGTGCTGATACCAGATTTTTGTTTTTCCTCAAAAGATTTCAAAAATGGAACTTCAAAGACGTGAGTTTTGTGAGGTCTTTTTTTCCTCTTTATTTTTATTTTTCTTTTACGGAGAAGAAGAAAAAAAGAACTCGGGATGGATACAGTTGAACACTGCCTCTACAATCCTGGTCGTACAAACTATTGACTATGAATTTAAAGAAAGGACTTTTTATTCCATACTGGAGTTTTGGTTGTTTACAAACCACACGGATTTCTGTGGGTGCAGTTTTCTTTTTTCTTTTTTTGTTTTTCTTGTCAGATGGGTGGGGTTTGCAAGTGCGCTTCTGCCATATGGACATAGAGCGGCATTGGTTTTTGAGGAAGAGTGGCACAGCCTCACAATGACACGGGACAAGACAAGATCCTCACATTGGACCTTTTGCATTGGTCATGGACTTAATTGAGACTTGATGATCAACAAAAGAGCAGAGGAGTAAAAAAAAATCAAAGATTGTCTAACTTATGTGGAGAGTTGAGTACAGGGCAACATATAAACCTTGGAGGGAGTTGAGTGGGGGCCATGATGGGTACACCTTATCAGTGCACTCTTCCTCACCTCAGCCCTCATAAGCACTCACACCCTGCCCTCACCAACTCACCTATGCACTTTTGTTCATTCAAGCTGTGAGGTACCATTTTGGGGATGGGAGCACAATTACACAACAGGAGGAATGCTATGGCTTTGGCAAAGTCACAGAAAAAAACGAGATATTCCCAAACTGA
Organism: Benthosema pterotum; assembly: GCA_039105355.1. NCBI lineage: Eukaryota > Metazoa > Chordata > Actinopteri > Myctophiformes > Myctophidae > Benthosema > Benthosema pterotum. The sequence continues at coordinate 21,742,844 of CM076986.1, forward strand.
AATAAGAGACTAAAGAAGCATGTCTTCTCACCACCTCCTGTATATAACCATATTTTTGTATTTTCAGAAAACACACACAAAAAAAGAATTGCAAAAAGGATGAAGGAAAATTCAAGAAACATTGATTGAAAGGAGTGAATGTTCTTACAGAAAACAAGTCTTTTTTTTTTTTTTTTTTTTTTTCAAATATAGTTTAACACAAATAGACTTCTGGTGGGTTTCCCTGAGTTTGCCAGTAACCCTGCTATAACCAGGGACGGAGGGGAAAGGGCATGGACTGAGGTCTGGGACATGCTTCAGTGGCTCCATGACTGACAGACTGTCCCAATGGACGTTGCATAGTCACAGTCTGTCCATTCTGGAGTGTCTGGTCAACAGACAAACCGTGAAATGATGCGGATGAGTGGAGATTTGGAAAGGACTTTAGGATGGACAATTGTCTCCGACTATTGGTTCACCGAGACTGCTGCCTGTCTGGAGAGCAATACTATGACCACATGAGAAAGGTGCTTCAACTTGGTAAGAGATCCTTTTCCGTTTCCTTTGTTGTTTTTAGTTTGTCTATAGCACTATAATTTCGTCAAGCACTAAACTCCTTATCCATAAGCTTCCCCCCACCCTTTTCCCTCAATTTCTACACCGCTAACGTTGGTTACCGATGTGCTTTATTTGTGTTTTACAGATTTGACAGGGTTCCAGCTATTCTTTGACAGCTGGCACTTGCTGAAGATGCAGATCGACAGCCCACGTTTCTACCAGTTAACCCCAGCCCCTGGCCTTTGAAATACAGTACAACACCCGCTGTCTTGACTTGGACTGCACGAGTCCACTGGCGTCATCTCTACAGCAACGAAAATGAATTGACAGTGGATACCCAGTCCAAGTCAACCTGCAAAGTCATCCACCCAGGCCTGGTACTCTTGGTGGTTGTGTGAAGATCCTCTTGGGGCCAAATCACATCAGACACAAAGAGTTGTCATGCAGCAACTTGTGTCCAAACGGTTGCAAGGAGTTGCATGGAGGTCCTTTGGTGTGGCTTGGACCATGGAATTCAAGCAGTTCGATCACTTGGGACGATGTGGTTCAACGCGCAACAGGACATACCACAGCGCTGGGACAACACTACAACAGTCTCGATCCTTTGGTGTGTTTGGGGCTTTAAACAACAGAGCAAAACAGAATAGAGTCTGGGGCTGGGTTTTAGTTCAAGTGGACCTTGCCTGATCACATCTAAGCAAGCAGCTGTAGAAGGAGATGGACTGAATTAATTGTACAAAAAGAAACAAAAGACTTCTCAACATGACACACACACGCAAGCGCAGACAAAATTTACAGAATCTTGGACATGCACAACATGCGTAACTCGAAGTGATGTACAATTAATAATTGTCTTCTAGAACCACATCTACGCACATAACTAAAGAATCAATCAAAACACATACACGCACCTACATAAGCAGAAATGTTCATTAGTATAAACCTGAGCGCTCTGCTTTGTAAATTCTGTACATATTTTGTTTGATTTTCCTCCTATTCCCTTTTTCTTTTGTTTTCAATAGTAATCTGTTCAAAATGCCTTAACTTGTACAGTTCAGTCCTGGACGACTTTACTGAAAACTTTTCTTTGAACGATAGCAAGCCTAATTTAGCAACCACCCTTGTACTGTCGGAATCAGAAAGACATTCAACATCATTCTGTTTTTCTGTCTACTAACTACACTGTTGTCTGTATCTTATACACAATACATGTCTCGCAAGTACAGAGTAGAGCTACAGGCAGTCCTCGATTAAGATTTTGGTGGTGGTTTGCAATATTTTATTTTGCCCCCCCCCCAATGAAGAGTGAATTTGTTCTGATTTCCGGTATACCGATAGATTAAAGTTGAAAGTGCAGGCTTGGAAAGGGCTGGAGTCTGTACTCGTGGGAACTGAGCTGACTTGGTGGTATCTGCTGAATTGGTTTAAAAACGCAGATTGTAATGTGACAACTGTTCCACGTTGAGGAACAGCTTATTTGAAAAAAAAAAGAAGCTTCACTTGTGTCTTAAAGAGCTAAGACACTTGTTAGAGGTTTGGGTTGTGTGGTTGCCTTTCTGTGATGTAACTCCAAAGGTTGGATGAGAAATGATTGCTCCTGATTACAAATTTAGATTAGGCTCCTCATTGACATTGTACACTGAAGAGGCTTTTGATGATCTCAACGTGAACTATATTTTATTTTGTTATCAACTTTCTGTTGATTCTGTCACAAGATCCTCAATTTAAAATGGTAAGAAACAGCAAGTTGATTATTTTTTATGAAAAAAAAATCAAGCTTTATGTGCTTTAATTTATGTTAAAGGGACACCAGAGCCTCTAACAAATGGATGTCAATGAAGAGCATAATGAATGTTTTTTTTTTTTTTTTTTTTTTTTTTCACCTCTGGTGTTCCATAATGGTAAGAATACAACTCAAACCTCAAGTGTCCTAGTCTTTTAAGTGCTTGAACCATGCTATACCAATTTTGAGGTTGTTCTAGTTGACAATAATATTCAAAAAGTGGATTTCAGAAAAACCTTGAACAAATAACACATCTACAAATAACACTGCTTCACATCTTGATGTGAAGACCTCTTTAGGGTGTATGATTTGAAAGAGGTGGAAGTATGGTTTGGTTTGAGTGACATTGTAATTGATGTTTGTTTGACTGGTTAAAGTGGCCCACTTCACACTTGCCTTGTTTGTTTGGAATTCTGCCTATGCAGTCGCTAGACCACCTGTGTCTGAAGGCACTCCATAGAGTTGTAACGTAAGAGTCAGTGTCTTAATTGCTAAATGAAATTACGTCACATCGTTGAAGCGATAAAAGTGAGCAGTCGTACAGAAACAGAGTTAGAATGAAATGTCACAGACTTGTCTCTTGATTTTTATGTCTTTGTGGAAGACAATTAATTCTAAGCTTGTATGTGCGTATTAATGTACTGTTAGTTTTAGGCCAGATTTGTTGTTGGCTACTTCTGGAATTTGTGATTTAATTACATTTAACTGTCATCTAATGGTTTGTAAGACAAAAACGGTAGTTACAACTGGGTTATTCACTTGCTTAAGCTCGTCACTGGATTACTAGTGTTTTTGACTATGTTATTGAACATTGGACTTTTGCTTCAGTTTCTTGGTCAGGTTACAAGCAGAAATCCACAACTTTTGCTTGAAATCCATTGTCCATCATTGCCTCCTTTCCAGTGACATTATTTCTCTGTGACAAGACCTTCAGATTGTTCTGGAAGTTGAGATTGTCTATTTTCTGTAAGCAGCTTGTGGATAGTCTCTTGGAACTGACCAGCGTATATAGAGGCATGTCCATCTTTATGTGGGATGATTTCACCGTACAGCGTTTATTTCTGTGGCCTCAGTGACTTCCCTGATTTCTCCTACCATTCGACTAGTGCTGCTAGTCAAACGGTATAGGGCTGCAGTGGTTAAGATTAGCCATTTTTAATCCTGTGCTCGTACTAGTTCTTTGTTTTCTAATCAGAGATGTTGTGGTTACACGTTCATTTGGTGGTTGAATAACACAGGGAAAAAGTTGAATAGTAGTTGGCTTACAAGTTTGTAGTTTACTGTAGCTGCAAAGCTGCATATAACAAGCACCAAAGTATTTGGTGCTTGTCTTTACTGCGTTTTTAAGTCTCTTTGAAACTTTGATTCATGTACGTCAAAGACAGTGTGTTAAATGGGTGATGGCTTCAACACTAATCCTTTAAAAAATGTCAAATTGTGTTTGTTCTTCACCGAATGGAAATTTGACACCGGTCAGCTCAGTTCCTTTACATATTTTTGATTGTTATAGAAGAAATAACATACTAGTAATGAAAAAATGTTTTGGAAAAAGAACTATTGGAAAAAAATGTAAATAGTTTGGCTTTTGTTTGAAGAGAACAACAATATTAAATAAAATTGCATTTAACAGCGACTGACGTGATGATCTCCTAATTGTGTGTATTAGGATATGAGTGGATATGAGTCATATCCAACCCCTGATATTGTCATATCATATGACAATACAGGTTAATTATTGGGGGCATACACATCACTACAAATCAAAATAAAGTGATGGCTCAAGTACACACAGTTATGTTCCCAGGATTTATTCATTCTGTTGTTGTAGAGACTATTCCTTGCATATTGCACAAGGAAGCATCTAGAGAAATACTTACGCCTATCATATGGATATGCATAAATATAATTCAAGATTATTGCAAATTAAATTAATCAAAATAATGAAACGAAGTATACATGCAGATGGTGCATACCGGTACCGATCTACTAGCCTATCTATACTAGATTGATGATCGGTTCACTCTTACCAAATCTTTTATGGCAAGGGCCACAAGATGGCATTTGAAAAATGTAATTATGCTAGGCAATAGGCACCCAATAAGAGAAGATTATAGTTCCACCAGTGATTCTTATTCTTAACTAATTTTCAAGAACCTCCAATTTGATGTGCATTAGGGGACCCCATTTAATAGCATTTGCATCTCTGAGATGCCAATTTATAATGTACAGGGTCCATTTGGTTAGCTCAGCATCATAGAACTAGTGGAACTATGGACCAAAGCTACCATTACAAACTATCATTTAGCTTCATGGGACCCCCTGGAATTCCCTCAAGGGCCCCTGCCGGTCCCCGGACCACCGGTAATGACTATTACTTGGACGTGATTGGTTGGTTGGAGTGTCCGTCTCACACGCAGAAGAGTTGCAACGTTGAGGGGTCGGAAATTGCTCACATTGGAAAGTCCAAAGTCTCTGTCATGTTTACTGCAAAACTAGCTAAAATAACGGGATTTAAGATCGTTAAAGCTGGGCTATTTGTTGCCTGAGTCCAGTGCATTTCTGCCTACTTCCAGGCTGAGCTCCAGACCTGTCCCTATTTGTTGTCCCCATTCTCAATAGAACTTTACGTAGAAAAGCCGCCATTGGACTGGCCCCATGAAGCGAACGGAGTTTGCGCAACCCTATACTGCACAAGGCTCTGGTCCCTCTGACGACTGAGCACAGCTGATTCCCATCTTCAAATCAAAGGCCAGGCGGCAGGTGAGATGATGATGGACGGTTAAAAGACAGCTAGAACCGTTCAGTTTTGCTTGTGACAAGTTGGGTTCACGTCCATGCCATCACAATACCCACTTTTTTATTTTACTGTTTGAACAAATATTTGGTTGCTTATTCTAATTTGAAAGCGCTACCTCTGTCCATTCAACTACAAGATTTGCAGTTATGCTTGAGGTAAGTTTATTTTTTTATACATTTGCTGTTTTATTGGATTGGACCCCCCCCCCCCTTTCTCAAGTCTATAACTTATGTGGTGCCAACTTGCCATAGCCTAAAGCATAAATATTACATTGCATGCATTTTGACCAAAAGCTACCTTTATCAAGCGTTTAAGTTGAAACGGCTACACTACACACTAAATCAGTGATTCCCAAAGTGGGACCTGGAACCCCCAATGGTCCTTGAGGGGGTTTCAGGGGGTCCCCAGCTAAATTATAGTTTGGAACCAAACCCTTAAAGGTCTGTAACTCAGAGCGTGCAAATATAACCCCATTTATACCCACTGAGTTAAACAACTTTTTTTATTTTTTTTTTATTTATTTTTTTTTTTTATTTTTTTTTTATTTATTTTTTTACAAGAAGTCTAAAATGACATTGGAATCCACATAGTAGGCCTCTCTGGGTCCCCAGAGGATGAGATGATTGCATCCTTTCTCAGTGAGCGAACAAACTAAAAGATTCATGCCATTTGTATCACGTATTGGTTAAGTCATGTTTACAGAGCTTTCCTGTTGACTTTCTACAGAGCAGCAGTGATCTGTTCCCGCCTCCCTGTCAAGAGGACATGGTGGATAAACTGCTGTCCGGTGAGGAGCCAGATGAGTATTTGGGACTCGGACTCTCTTCCCTCTCTGATGCCCTACTGCCCCTGGCAGAGTCTAACAGTTCTTCCATGCCTGGGGTCTGCTCCACCCGCTACAAGACGGAGCTGTGCACAAACTACGCTTCAACCGGGTTCTGTCTGTATGCAAAGCGCTGCCAGTTTGCCCATGGCCTCCACGAGCTCCATGTACCCTCCCGGCATCCCAAGTACAAGACGGCGCTGTGCCACAGCTACCACTCGGTGGGCAAGTGTGCCTATGGCACCCGCTGCCTGTTTGTCCACAGCCTCATGGAGCAGCGCCCTTCCTCTCGTCGCCAACACAAAAACATCCCTTGCCGTAACTTGAAGTTGTTTGGTGTTTGCCCTTACGGCACAGGCTGCAACTTCCTGCACATCGAGGATAAGAAGAGTGAGGACTCCAGCCCTGAGTCACCTGACGACGGTGGCGGTAGTGATGATGAGAAGTTTAAATCTCCACCTGGACCACTGGCCAAAGGATGGAAGCCTCGCAGTGCCTTGTGCCGTACATTCTCTGCCTTTGGTTTTTGCGTCTATGGCACCCGCTGCCTCTTCCAGCACAGTCTCCCCAGAAAGATGAGCGACTCTGACGTCTGCCAGAGTCCAAGAGACTTCCCATCTCCTTTGAGTAGCAGGGCCGTGTCGCCAAGTAACGACATGTTTGCTTCGTCCCCGTTCTCTGCCACCTCACCAATCTCATCAGCTCCAGGCTCCTCCACCTCTTCCACTCCACCCTCCACTACCACCTCACCCCTCAATACCCCAACTGTGGAACCCACAGCTCACAACGCCTTCACCTTCTCCAGCCAGCACCTCAATGACCTGCTCCTACCCTTGGCTCGCCAACTCCAGCGCCTTGAGAGCTCTCAGGCTATGGCAGCCAGCACTCGCAATGTCTGGAACAACAGATCGTTGTAAGAGCCTAGTAGATAGATCTTGGTTGCTCCTGGCATCAAATAACGGTGAACACAATTTCAGCACTTGTTTTTATTTTGTATATATCGCTTAGAGTTTTAAAGGTTTTGACTGTGTCTTTTGGAACTGGAATTATTTTTTCATTTTTTTTTGTCCCCATAACACCAATTTTATGTTTGGCTAAGCAGTCTGACATCTGGGGCAATTTGCCAGTTATGTAATGACTGTAATAACTCTACTCCCTGTAATAACTTTTAATTGTTGTACATGGGTTATTTAACTAACAAAGCTTGAGTTCTTGCCTAAAAGTGAGAATGGTAAATAAAACTATGCAATTTTAAACTTGTCAAAATCTCTTAATTCATAACATCTCTTATATTTTTATATATATATATAGTTTTTGGTAGCCTATTCAACAATGAGACTTTGAAGGAACAAATGTGAAGTTGAGACATGGTTAGTGATAATGCAGTATGTTTAGTCTTGTCCTATGTGGACATGTACTTGACTTAAGTAATCTGGCAGTGTCTAGTTTCCAAACAACACTGACCTGTTTTCCAGTGTGGGGTTATCTGGGCATTTGTATATGTTCCACTCCCAAAAATATTGGACACATTAAGGGGTACAATGACCCAGTGAGATTGGCATCTGTATGCATGGAAGGGTCGTGGATTTGAGTTTTTAGCTTGTATGGGAGTGGAATGATATGGTAGAACGTGATGCCAAGATTCTACACAGCACCAAAGGTGACTTGTATTACAGGATTGAGTTGGTGTTTTGAGGGCCCTATATGCCCAGGTTTCTTGAGTTTGTTTAAAATGTCAGAAACAATAATTGCATCCGAGAGTCTACATGTTTGGCTGCTCACAGATTTAGACTCGGATGCATTTACAGGTCTTACTGGTCCAGGGACCAGGGCTAATGCGTTGTCCCTGATTCCCTAACCAACTTCTAAAAAGAATTGGGGCTCAGTTTGACTTATCGATACCAAATGGGAAACCGGCATGGTTGATTAAATATAAATTGGCAATACAATTTAAAGAAACATAACTCTGTTCCATAGCTCCCATGCATTACTGCAAGGCAGAATCATAGATTCTGGCTACCATTGCTAGAAGCAGTGGACCTATGGACCAGAAACTGATTTGTGGGAAATACTTGTAACCGTACTGAGAACAGTAGGGGGCGGCAATGCAACTATTTGCCAACCGCCGTAAATAACCCCACAAAGAAGAAAATCATGAGCAGGAACCGCAGCTCTGCTGTAAGAGTTTGAAGTGAAAATTAATATTAATTTATAAAAACGCGCACGTATCGACTGGTCCTCTGGGGAGGTAATGTGTTTAACCTATTTGCACACACTTTTACATGATCATCTGTATTAATAGGAATGGGTAATTGTTTATCATGTTGAGTAGTGGCAAACAGTCCACCGATGCGGATCAGACTAGTATCTGGAATACAGTGTTATTTCAGGCTACTTTCTGGGCTTTTTGCAGGGTTTTACTTAGATTAAACTTCACGCATGTATGTGTTTGAAGGTATTAACAGACAATGCCTCTATCTTTTCTTTGCGATAACTATGATGATGATGATAAAGGTTTTCCTTGCTGCTCTAAATGCTTTTGTTTTTGAGATTGTCTTGAGATGTCCAAGTACTATGTTCTATTGTCATTGATTGGCTGTTATGTCTGAGCTTGAACTTTGCTACAATGTGAGTTGTTTTTAAAAGTGCTAGTCACGTTTGATTTGTATTTCATACAAGTTTCTTAATGTAAAAATACAGTCATTGAGTCATTGTGCTCACTGAAGTTCAGTGAGCAACAATCAAGTTCTGATGCTCACAATGAGTGTCTGAACCTTTGCATGTTTATTTCTGTCATTTTATTTGATTTTGGCTCTTAAAACTTACCCCCGCCACCCCCAGTGTCCATTTGGTTCAATTTATTTTGTAGATTTAAAAATAATTACCATGTTACAATATAAATTTGGGTTTAAAATATAAATTGGGTTTTCAGAAATGGACATTCCATTAAATGAGGGGGTACATGGCTTGTTGCATATCAAAATGAAGGTCTTTGAAATGAAAATGATTGAAAATTTTTGCTATACTAGAAGATCTTCTCATGGGGGTCCTTGGGATACAAGTGGTGGTCCATGTGTCTAATTAGTGTCATTTTGGGGTCCTTGACATGAAGAAGTTTGGGAACCACTGGTGTTGTGAACTACAGTTGAGATGGCGGACAGAGAGGAGCGGCGCTTTGCCGAGGTTCCTCGGGAGTCTGTCAAGCTGATGGCAGAGAGTGCAGGAGTGGAGCTGGGCGACGAGGTGGCTGCTCTGCTCGCTGAAGATGTCTGCTATCGACTCAGGGAAGCAACACAGGTAGCCTAGTGTTAAAGCAAAAGCGAAAGCGTTTTTAATGTTGAGAATACACCAGAGGTTTGTAATGGTAAATATAGAAATCGGAGCAGCTAATAATATATTTCAGCCACTGTATATTACTATGGACCCTGATTTTATGGGTGACAGTTCAAGCTGCTTTACTTGGACAGATGCATCAAGGGATGATATGTTTCGTTTTAAACAAATTGAACTGTGGACCCGCTTCAGACACTAACACTTAATCACAGTGTCCTGTTGTTGAACTTGGTCTGTGTTGAACTTTCACAGAGCAGCTCTCAGTTCATGAGACATGCAAAGAGGAGGAAGCTGACGGTGGAGGACTTCAACAGAGCTCTGCGCTGGAGCAATGTAGAGGTGAGACTCAGACCATTATTAGCCCTAGCTGCAAGCAACTCTTGGATGATATTATTATATAGAGAGTTTGCAGAAAAGTATTATTTTAAACAACGTCAAACTCACCAACATTGCCGCTTGGATTTGTAAAAACTAGCTACATTATTCTGTGAATACATTCCTTGCATTCTATTCAGGGCATTTTACACTTATATACAGTATTGCTCTGTTTAACATGTTTTCAACATTTGGCCATCTGTTTAATTATCCTTCTCTAAATTTGTCCTATTATATTTTTTCTTTACAAGGCTATTTCTGGCTATGGGGGCCAAGATGCCCTTCCATTTCGCTCTATAAAGGAAGGTGAGCTTTTCTTTGTAGAGGATCGTGACATCAACCTTGTTGAGTTGGCACTGGCTACCAACATTCCCAAGGGCTGTGCAGAGACCATGGTGCGAGGTACGTCTCACCACACCATGCATTGCATGCTGAGAAATAAGAGAGTTTACTTCGTGACACAATGCCTGCTTTGTTGCTTGGATCAATGGGGTCACACTGGGATTTTCATGTGAATACATACAGATGGGGGCATGGTGGAACGGTGGTTAGTGCTGTTGCCTCACAGCTAGAAGGTCATGGGTTCGATTCCCGCTAGGGGCGCTGCTGTGGGTGCTGGCGGCGTGTCTGCTCCTCCGCGTCATCAGTGCCCACACCCGAGGCGGGGTTGGCGAAAGGGCCTTTCTGTGTGGAGTTTGCATGTTCTCCCCGTGTCCCCTAGGGTAGATACCCTCACATGCAGTAATCCTGGGCTCTGAACTGCCTCCCCCTGGCCAGCCAGGGCGCCTGATGGAGGGGACTGGAACTGGTTGGAATAACGTGTTCCTTCCACGCGCTACGTCCAGCCAGGGAAACTCACCCCTGTCAGGTGAAAAGAAGGCGGCGTGACTACTCATGCCTTGAAGGAAGCATGAGCCCAGTCTGCTGCCTCCCCAGGTTGGTGGAGGGTGTGTAGAGGCCAGGATCACATTAGGAATTGGCACTGGGTGGGATAAAAAATTATATATAAAAAAAAAAAAAGTGAATACATACAGACAGGTAATCTCAAGTTAGCAGCAGGCAATCTATGCCTGCTTCAGAGATGTAAAATCATTGTCATGCAGGCTACATGGGTAAAGCCTTCTTATGTATTTTGAGATGACATTCAAAAGTATCAAGTGCATCTGTCAGCTAATGTGCAGTATAGATGATGATGATGTATAATTGTATATCAATGGTAACTTAGTTTTCTTTCCATGCCAGTAAATGTGTCCTACCTGGATGGTAAAGGCAACCTAGAGCCCCAGGGAACAGGTAAGTACCATACTATGGTTGGCAAATAATAACTGGTACTTTTCATTGGATCTTTTAAACAATTGTTGTCTGCATTCCACAGTTCCTAGTGCAGTGCAGTCACTCTCAGACGACCTGCTCAAGTATTACCAGCAGATAACACGAGCTATTCTAGGAGAGGACCCACATCTCATGAAGGTAGGTCTTAAAACTAGTTTCTGCTCCGTTGTATGATGTGTGACATTGTTGCATTCTGAAAATGGCAGTGCTACAAGCTAAGGTAAATTGACACAATTGTACGATGATGACGTACAAGTACGGCTCGATCTCTGGAGAACAGCCTTTTCTGTCTCTTTCCCACTATTTTTATTGGGTATCAGCGATTAATCACAAGATGTCACATTCGGTTTAGTTGGGAAATGGTGGAAACTGGACTGCTCAGAGTCATGTTTGTCAGTTAGTTAGTTAGTTTCACCATTAATATTCTTGTATGTGTGTTTCAGGTTGCCTTGTTGGATCTCCAGTCCAACCCAAAGATTGCTGCTCTTCTGCCATACTTTGTTTATGTCATAAGTGGAGTAAGTTTTCTTTATTTTATTTGTTTATTAGATAGTAGTGTTAGGCTGGGCATAGACATTTAAATCAAGGGAGCTAAACATCTGGCTTAAGTGTACGATACGATTATATGTCTGTACCCAGCCTCAGAGTCAGAAAAAAGGAGGCCTTCAAGATATGATGGCATTCAGGTGCACAAGCTCAGATTCAAATAATATACAATCTCAGAGTGTCATTTTTCATTGAAAAATCTTATAGTATAGCTGTGTATTTAAAAAAAAAATGGAATTTTGAAGACATGCCACATGTGCAGATCGGCCTGGATTGGTTAATAAATTTATACGCTACTGTGATCTGCAGGTGAAGTCAGTAAGTCACGACCTAGAGCAGCTGAACAGGCTTCTTCACATGGTGAAGAGTCTGGTGCAGAACCCCTACCTGTACCTGGGCTCCTATGTGCGCAGCCTGGTGTCCAGTGTCATGTACTGCATCCTGGAGCCTCTGGCTGCCTCCATCAACCCTCTCAATGACCACTGGACGCTGAGGGACTATGCTGCCCTCCTGCTCAGCCACATCTTCTGGTATTAAACTTCTCTTGACTATTGAAAACAGATGTTTTCATGAAACATTTTAGATTACATTTTATATTATTTATATTTTATTTGACAGTAGATCAGGTCTGGGGCCTTGTGTGTAGGCCAAAAGCCTGTACCACCAGACTTGTGCCTGGCCTTACCAAATAATTACCTACCGAATAATTAAAACCTGCAATTCAAAAAGTCCATAAATCACCTGACCCCCCCCCCCCCCCCCTTGATAGCTGGTTTTAATTATTATGAGTAATTATTTGGTAGACCTGACCAGACCTGATTTGCTGCCAATGAGCCAATGAGCACAGTCAATGACAAGATTTGCACCATACCTGGCTACACCATAGCATTCGAGAATACCAGCCATTAACCTTCTTGCCACCCGAGCGCATCCTTTGCCGAAATTTACCCCTTATTGAGGCCTTTCTGAGACCTATATATCCCATACTCTGAGGGGATGGCAGCCATCTTGATGGTAAGCCATAAGTTATATTCAATGGAATGTGGATGCAATGACAGGCGGAGAGAAGATACTACTACTACTAGCACTACTTCTACTACTAGCCATACCACTAGGCCTACTACTACTACTACTACTACTACTACTACTACTACTAGCACTACTACTACTACTACTACTAGTACTACTAGTACTAATAGCAGTAACTACACATGCCAGCAATGGATGTGATGACAGGCAGAGAGGAGATACTACTACTACTACTACTACTACTACTAGCAATACTACTACCACTCCTACTACTACTAGCAGTAATACTTCTAGTACTAATGCTAGTACTAATAGCAATAACCTACACACACCAGCAATGGATGTGATGACAGGTGGAGAGGAGCTACTACTAGCACCACTCCTACTACTACAATGACAACAACTACTACTACTACTACTAGCAGTACTAGTACCACTACTAATAGCAATACCACTACTACTACTACTACTACTACTACTACTACTACTAGCAGACCTAGTACTACTAGCAGTACTACTATACTACTAGCACTACTACTACAGCTACCAATGCTAATGCTAGCAACATGCTAACATGCTAATGCTAACATTCTAACCCGAACATGCTAATGCTAACATGCTAACATGCTAATGCTAAAATACTAATGCTAACATGCTAACATGCTAATGCTAAAATACTAATGCTAACATGCTAATGCTAACATGCTAACATGCTAATGCTAACATGTCAATGCTAACATGCCAACATGCTAATGCTAACATGTCAATGCTAACATGCCAACATGCTAATGCTAACATGCTAATGCTAGCATTAGCATGTTGACATTAGCATGCTATCATTAGCATATTAGCATTATCATGCTATTGTTAGCATGTAGTAGTAGTAGTACTACTGCTAGTAGTAGTAGTAGTAGTAGTAGTAGTGGTAGTAGTAGTAGTAGTGCTAGTAGTAGTCGTACTGCTAGTAGTAGTAGTAGTAGTACTGCCAGTAGTCATACTGCTAGTAGTAGTAGTAGTACTGCCAGTAGTAGTACTGCTAGTAGTGGTAGTACTGCCAGTAGTAGTACTGCTAGTAGTAGTAGTAGTAGTACTGCCAGTAGTCGTGCTGCTAGTAGTAGTGGTAGTACTGCCAGTAGTAGTACTGCTAGTAGTAGTGGTAGTACTGCCAGTAGTAGTGGGGCTTGTAGTAGTAGTACTGCCACTAGTAGTATTGCCAGTAGTAGTAGTACTAGTAGTAGTAGTAATAGTGGTAGTACTGTCAGCAGTAGTAGTAGTAGTAGTAGGAGGAGTGGTGCTAGTCGTAGTACTGCTAGTAGTAGTAGTTTTGGTAGAATGCATTCCATTGAACACTTCACACTTGTTTACCAACAAGATGGCCGCTCCTTTCTGAGTATGGGACTGAGAAAGGCCTCTTATTGCAGCAAAGGCCATGCCTGTGCAGATCTACTTGTAATGTACTGTATATAAACGAGCTACCCAATGCGACGGCTCTTCTTCTGATATTGTTCTTCTTGGCATGAGTGCCACCAAAGCCATATTTGTTTTCACCTTGCCAGGACTCACGGGGACCTGGTGAGTGGTCTGTACCACCAGATCCTCCTGTCTCTCCAGAAGGTTCTCTCTGATCCGGTTCGCCCGCTCTGCTCCCACTACGGTGCTGTGGTGGGCCTACATGCCCTGGGATGGAAGGTAGTACAGTATGCTTTCTTCACCCATATTTTAAATGTGTTATTGTTATTAGTCTCATTGCAATACCAACACATTGCAACAGTATTGCAATACATACTGTAAGTAATCATCAATCAGTCATCAATATACTCTGCAATGTATGGGATCAATGAAACTGTAAAAATATGTTATACAGAAAGTGTAGTTAGGCCAGTGGTATATTAAGTTACACAAGAGATTACTTGGTAATTGGCGCCATTATCCAAGGCGCTTTATATAGATTGTGCATCACACTCACCAGATGACACACATTCATACACTGATAGCGGCAGAAACCATGCCAAGGTACAACCAGCAGACAGGAGCAATTTGGGGTTTGGTATCTTGCTCAATACATTTCAACTCTGAGGGAGCCTGGTTTGAATCAGCAACTTTAGGGTTGCCATCCGGTGACTCTACCCCTGAACATGAATGTTCATTCGTGGTTAAAAAGCAATATGTTCAAGTTGAATCCCAACTAATCATTTGTTCTTTTCTGTATTATGCAGACTTAGAGCTGACATAATTATACTAATAGTTTGTGTATGTTTGTTTACAGGCTGTTGAAAGAGTTTTATATCCACATCTACCAGCGTACTGGGCTAACCTACAGGCCGTGCTAGATGACTACTCTGTGTCCAATGCTCAGGTCAAAGCAGATGGACACAAGGTCTATGGAGCCATTTTGGTGAGCTGTACTGCTGTAGGCTTGAGAGTTTTGTGTCATATATACATTTACAGTTCAATATAACGGCATATGAAGACACTGTTGTATTACACTTGAACTCAAGTTTAAATACTGCCCAACAAAGGCAGACTCTTATGTACAGAAGCTTACTGTATTTCCACTACTTTCAGCTCAGCTTTCAAACTGCCCTCTGGTGGTGCTTACTGTGCGCTGCAATAACAACACATCACCTCATTACACTGTCTCAACTTTATAGAAAGTGCAGTATTATATCACTTAATTAGTAATCCTGCCAAAGGCTATACTGCTGTATGCTCCTCTGACAGCTACTGAAAATACCTTCACATACTGCAATGCAGAGCAGGATTTCTGAAAGTGGTGCTGCAGTATACTTCATTTGGAATAATCAAAGTGTAGGTGACTACAAGTATTTTGAAAACGATCTTGGATGCGTAGGAGAAGACTAAATGTCCTCTAATATGACATACCGGTAAATGTATGGTGCCCTAAATGAACAATGTCATTCAGGGTTGCCGTTGATGAGCAAAATATTTGCTGGCATGCCCTGAGCCAAAAGCATTTCACATCCACTGCTTCTAGACACAGGCCTAAACACAGCATTATGGGCTCTAATCCTCCGTGGGGAACAATGTATAACATTGCAATGTATGTAACTGTTTTGTGGCAGGTGGCAGTGGAGCGTCTGCTGAAGATGAAAGCTTTGTCTCTGTCCCAGTCAGCGGAGGGGTCATTTAGTGGTGTGCCAGGCTCTGGACTCAGTGCAATGGGCTACAGGGTGAGCTCCCCTGGCCTCAGCCCCCCTCCAGAACCCCTGTCGGAGGCCGCCCTGGGAATCGCCAGCCACCTCCAGGCCGGCGGTGCCGGCTGTCCCTGGGAGGAGTGGACGCCGGTCCCCCTGCCAGCCATGTACTGTGAGCTCTACTCCTTCTTTGGAGACAGCCTGGCTGTCCGCTTCAGCACCGGGCCAGAGTTTGGAGGCTGTCTGCCATGCATCCCATCCCAGGCCAATGACACTAGGAAGGAACCCCCCGGCCCTGCTACCAACCCTGACACCACCCGAAAGATGCCCCAGCTGACTGCTAACCTCAACATCAGCCCCAGGCAGGATGGAAGTCCTCGCACAGAGCCAGCTCCACCCAGCCTGGCTGCCACGGCCCCGGGGAGGTACAATAAAGCAACCTGTTCTTTAGGTCCTCGTTGTTAGGAATGTTGTCATGCGGTTTCCTCATAGATGATCGCATATCATAAGTCTTTTCTTGTGCAAGCATGTTGATATGCTTTGAGTGCAGTTTTAATTATGCGAATCTATGTGATTTATGTAATCAGAATCAGTTAAATTACTGCAAATTGCACCATTTACTGTCTGTTTCTACATCTTATGCTTTGTCTCTTTGCTTTAGGTCTGTGGCTCGCTCTTCCTCATCTTCTTCCTCTGCCCAGCGTTCAAGATCGTCGTCCTCTCGCTCAGGCCAGCGGTCGGCAGGTCCATCCCGCGATGTCTTCCCCAAAGCCCGGTTCACTTCCCCACAGACCGGCCTGCCCGCGTTTACCTTTGTTATCGGCGGGAGGCAGATGGGCCGGCGTTGCCAAGGGCGACGTCCCTTTCAGACCAATTTTGCCCCGACTCCGCCCTTGTCTTCTGTCCCACCCCGTGCCTACGCTCACAAACTACCAGTCATTGGCAGGGTGGGCAAACCTGTAAGACGCTGGGCATGTTCCCACTACTCCCTTCACTTACCCCTCTGAAACAAGGACAGACCTGAAACCAGTGCTTTTCCAGGGCAGCAATAATGCTAGCTACAGAAGAGTGAGATTGGATGCATTAGTAAATATGCACTTACCTTAACTAGCACTGTAACTGGCATATGACTCTGTATTCTGTTCTGGATGCTTTGTGTAAGTAAGTAAACATAGCCGATATGTTGTCTTAAGTACAATGGACCCTTTCTTGTTGTGGTCCCATCCTCACACAGAACAACACAATGTAGACATATGTCACCTGTTGGAGAGACTTGAGCCCAATGAAGAAGACTTGTAAATGTGCAGCGGTGGAATGGACATGCTCTTATTGGAGAGATAGTTCATTGCTTGTTTTGTTTTTGTTTTTTTACTATTAAAGAGGGACTGTACTGCACCTAAGGACACCATTTATGATGCCTCTGAGAAATAATATTTTGATAATATTGATATAAATAGGTTGTTTAAATCCTTTTGCCCATTAAAATCCAATATCCATTATTTGACTGATGGCAGCTTAGCTAATATTCGTGTGTGTGTGTGTGTGTGTGTGTGTGTGTGTGTGTGTGTGTGTGTGTGTGTGTGTGTGTGTGTGTGTGTGTGTGTGTGTGTGTGTGTGTGTTACCTGCCTCTACCTTGTTTAAATATTTACAATTTGACTAGCGGATGCAACTCCTTGAGCATTGGGTTACAGCCTGTGGATGCCTAGCCTGCACAGAGCAGAGCGGCCACAACAACGATGTGCCAGCAGCGTCTGGCGGCCTTGCGGGGCTTATGTCGTGCCAACGCGTTTGGCTGTCTGGTCGCGGGCTATGTCTTCTTCATCGTCCTTGGAGGCCTGGTGTTCAGCATCATCGAGATGCCAGTGGAGCAGGCCCTCAGAGTTCAGGTCATGGAGCTCCGGGGGGCCTTCCTGCGCGAGTGTCCCTGCGTGGACGAGAGCAGGCTGGACGAGCTGCTCAGGAAAGCCCTGGACACCGACGAGAGGGACGTGGCCGTACTGAAGGCCAACAGCAATGAACGGCACTACGATTTCACCTCGTCCCTGTACTTTGTCATCGTCACTCTGACCACCACAGGTGAGCAGATGTGTGATAAGGAGATGTATCAACTTGGTCTGGAAATATGTCAGAATAGTAGTATTGTTCCATACTTCTGCAATAAAAAACAGTACAATCTATTGAAGACCTTTTGTATTAAAACAAAAATTGCCAAAGGACGAACAATAAGGGTAGATGTATTTCCAAAATAGGGGTATGCCTGGGGAACTGTCAACCCTTAACCCTGTTTTGGATCAGTGGTTATACTGGCATTTTTTGTTAATTTGACAAATAACTGCCGATACCGATAACAGTATCGGGTCATCTCTAGTTCTATTCTATTTCATTGACATGACAGTGGAGATGCTGACGAGATTGATAAAAGTGAGTGAAAGAGAGGGAATTCTTCCACAGTG
This sequence comes from Benthosema pterotum, assembly GCA_039105355.1. NCBI lineage: Eukaryota > Metazoa > Chordata > Actinopteri > Myctophiformes > Myctophidae > Benthosema > Benthosema pterotum. The sequence goes on from CM076986.1 coordinate 21,761,008, forward strand.
TATGCTCTGTTCAAAAACTGCACAACTTCATTCTGTTGAAATATAGAAAAAAATAGAATTTGCCACCCTGCATGTCCCAGATGAGGGAAAATTCTGGCTTGGGCCCATGTTGTAATAATATTGCTAGCTTCTTGTACCTTGTATTTATTTAATTTTTATTATATATAAAAAAGAATGCACCTCGTGCTCTACCTCCTGAGCCACCTCTTTTTCTCGTCTCCTTGCCAGGTTATGACTTCTTCACCCCAATATCGGAGGGGGCCAAGCTGTTCTGTATTTTCTACTGCACGCTGGGCATCCCCCTCACGCTGTTCCTCCTCTCCCTGCTGTGTGACATCCTCCTGCCCATGGTCACCCACACCCCCGTCCACTACCTCCACGTTCAGTGGGGCGTGCCCTACGGCCGTGCGGCCTTGCTTCACGCCGTCCTCCTCTGGGTGGTGGCCGTAGCCCTGCTCCTCGTCCTCCCGGCCCTCGTGTTCTCTGTCGTGGAGTCAGAGTGGAGCTTCCTGGACGCCTTCTTCTTTTGCTTCGTCACACTGAGCACCATCGGCCAGGGAGGCTACTCCCTGGGGAGGACGTGGGACCAAGGCGCCAGGGAGGCGCTCAAACTTCTCACCACCTGTAAGACAACAATATATGCCCAGTTTGTGTCGCCTAAGCACACATTCTTAGTACGTTGTAGTAGCTCTTTATTGTTATTGTAAGAAGTATAAAAAAGTAAAAGTTCCAACCAAACAGTGCATCATAAAAAAATAACATACATACTGATCCAACAAGAACACACACATAATCACACTTCATGTTATTGCACACAACCCTGTTGCACCCTACAGCGCAGTAAATCAGGTATTTTAGCAATGGATCAGACTGTCCTTGTTGATTCGATGTCTATATCATCTGTCTGAAGGCAGCAGTTCAAGCGTTGAGTGTCTGCATTATTTGCTTATTTTTTATAGTGGGATAGACAGTAGGCTGACACCATGCAGTAAAGGCTGTTGATATTGGGAGTCAAACCCACGACACACTGCCAGACTGGACTAGACAGACAGGGTGACTAGACCGGCGAGCCACAGCCCAGGCTGAGAATATATATATTTTTTTATATTGGTCAAGCACAACCTGTTTTATTTCGCCACGGTTGTGAGAATTATTACGTTGTAGTAGGTGTGCACAATTTAGAAATTATGACCAATATCCAATCTAATTACTGTATTTGCAGGGTCATATTATCTGCAGATACCAATTCTGATATTATGGATTATTTTGTCTTCAAACATTAGAAATACACAAACCAAAAGCGACAGAGCCATTGATGGTCACAATATTATTCACCCCCAATATCTGTTAAACAATCTAGATTATTTCGGATTTTTATGGGCAGATATGGCCGTTTTCAACATGTTTAAGATTATATTGTGCCTCACTAGTTATCAAGGGAAATTGAAATGCTGCTACGTCAGATTGTTTTGTGGTTTTCCTCTCTCCAGGCTACCTGATGATAGGTCTGGTGGTGGTCATGCTGTTCAGGGAGACGGCCATGGAGCTCCGTGAGGTCCAGGCTGTTTTCCGTTTGTTCGCCGGCCCGCACGAGTGTGAGCTGAAAGGCACTCGACTGCACGAAATGGTTGGAGGATGGATCCCAGAGGAGGAACGACAACAATACTCTTTTCCCATCTCCACAATCTTCTCCTTTCCCCCAGGTCCAACGCTCCCCTCTCCTGTGGAGCCGGGTCCCCCAGTGCTCCAAACAGTGCTGACCTCTGGGTCCACTCCCACCACCATCACGACGGCCTCAGACAGTACCTTTGACCCTGAAACACAAACTCCTGTTCCTTCACTCCCAGCCCTATAACGTCCAACTCATGAATTGTAAGTATGTGTTGGACTGAGATCCTTATACAGGCTATTATTACCTCACATAAAAGAAAGTTATGTTTTATGATCTGTGGTAGATACAAATGACCACTAGGGGTCCCCACAAACTCCAGTCTAGGACACTGTCCTGTCCATTTGTAGCAACAAGTATGGTAGGTGTGCCCAAAAGGTAGATTGTGATCTACCAATGGATCACATAGACTGTGCGGGTAGATCACATGACATGCCCCTAAATATATTGACAAAGCCAGACACTAATCAGGCCAAAAAAAAACAAAGCCTGTCAGAATATGACATTTGGTGGGTACTTCTGCATTTTGAAAGTAACTCTCAAGTCAAAAAGATTTGGGCGCCCCTGCTGTATTGTCTGGGAAAGGTGTGTACATCCGTATTTATTTTGTTTTTCTTCAGCCTTGATCTTAGCATTTGCTGTCAGATAAGAGCTGTTTGTACAATACATTTCACTGGCTTACTATGTCTCCCATGCCATGGCATAGTTAGTGAACAAAGATAAAGAACTGTGATATTGGGTCTTATCATATCCTTGCCCAGACTCATGTGCGTGCTCACAAGAAAAGGAGTGGTATCCTTATACTTGGTTGAAAGTTACTTAGCACATCCCCCTGTTCTTTTGAAGACAAAATGTTAGTACTTGAGTTGCAACTATCAAATAAAATCGAACAACATGACATTGTATTAAAAAAGTATGGCAAAAAAGCCAGAAGCATAAAATATGTGACTGTCAAAATGCTAAGCTTAATTACTTAACATAACTTTAAACATGGGTTTCCAGAAGTCATTTTAAATGAAGGAATTCATATTGTGTGAAAAATATTTGTCAGTCATTCATTGTCCATCATTGTTGTTACAGTTGTTAGTGACAGTCGGATTATGGGAATGAATCCCATGGAGCTCTGCTCGTCAGCCAAGACCTCCAAAAAAAAGCCTTGTCAGACGTTTCGTGTCATATACCAAATGGCTTTTCTTTAAGCCTTAATAGGCCTGCAACAGTGCGTGGACAGAGGCCTATTCTTTGCTATTCTGTGATCTCCAGCTATGGCTGTGTTTGTAAAGCGGGAGAGACAGAGCAGGCCTCTCATGACTCAAGAGATTGTGCCCAGCCAGTACTGGCAGCCCTGTTCACTCCCTAAAGACAGACAGACACACACACTCTCTCTCTCTCTCTGAGCCTGGCCTATGTGTAATAGATCAGTCAATGTTTTAGTCACACTGTTGTAGTTTTGGTGGTGTCTGTGTGTTCACTGAGGTTTTTGGTTAGATCCATACTAATTTATTCATATAATTTCAACAAGTGTGTAACAACAGACTGTATTTGGTTGAACATGAGTTTTAAGATGTTCTTTCTAGTATGTTTATAATCAGACTCAGGAAGAAAGTCAAGTTTTAATAATAAAAGTGTTGGGTTCTTCTGTGCATTGAAGATGAATATCCTTAGCTGCTCTGTGCATTGAAGATGAATATCCTTAGCTGATCTAAGGTCAAGGTCAGCGAGTTCATCCTACTTTCTGTAATGTATGGTGTATAAACTGTAATGTGAAAATACAATGGAGGCCCGAGAAAATGACAAATCTTTCTGACGTGTCCATTGATAATATAGTTTTGTCCTAAGCTGAGTCACTGTCTTGTGGGTCACTTGTCCTGTGTGAGTGTGACCCTGTCAGGTGGTGGCAGATGACCAACGGCAGCCTTGTGATCTGTTGTCGGCATGAGCCCGTTTGGCATGTCGGACTGACACCCACAGAGCCAGCTGCACAATAATGTCACACTGACAGAATTGGGGTTTCCCAGGTTGCATGGTTATTGCCACCATGTGTTAATGTAACTGCTATCTTATAGAGATGTATAGCATGGCAATGTAATAGGAATAGATGAGCAGTGTTTGTATTTGGCTTTCGTTGAGATTTGAATAGATACTTTCTTACGTTGTACATTTGTTGTGCATTCGCATCACGTTCGTCGGATGGGCAGATGTCCAAAACCACAAATTCGCATTTTTTCCCATGAGGTACGCTGATGTCATCAATATGATGTCCTACCTAGCACTAATGGCAGGAATGGACTCCATATATGGTCATTCCTGACACTGAACACCATATAATTAATGACGCAGACAGATTGACGGGTGCAACATTTAGTTATTTCTTAACCCTGTGTGGTTATTGTTCATTTCTGACAAGTCGTACTGTATAAGTTGTAGAGGGTTATTGTGTCGAACAAAATGTCAACTATGTGGATATGATCAATTTTAGTATTTCACGTACAAATAATAGGACCTTTTTATTTCCCATTTATTTGTATGTAATGTATACATATACGAACAGTATAAATGTCAGACAGTAGTTCCATGTAGAAACATGTCTGGTGTCTTGATACTATTCCAAATGCCATGGGTAGACACAAGGATAATTTTAGGCGCTATAGGCCTACCATCGGCTAAGTATGCAGAATATGATCATCCACGAGTTGTGTGTGTATCACATACACTCCATTCTCATGTGATTATAGACTTTGTGCACTCATCATGGCAGCAAGGTTTGCTCATTTGTATTAATTTCTTTGTTCAAAAGAAAATAGTCAATAATAGTCATTTGTTCAGACAGCTTAATATCAGACTCCTTAATAACAATTCAGGTTCACACACAGGATCATTGTTCAGTTATTCCGGAAAGGTATTCATGCTTTATTGTGCAATATGCAAACATTTCACAAAACAAATGGTACACACAGTAAATGTAGGCCTAGCTGTTGCAGCATGGATATACAGTAAGTCATAAATGTACTCCAAGTGAAATTCAAGTAAACCAATGCCTACCGTAGGTAGGCATATTGTTATGTACTCATTGGCCCATACTATTACAGTGTGCCTCTGTGTAGTCACTGGGAGTCAGCCTGCCTTTGCTGCTGAGGGACAGGTGACAGGTGTTGGCTATATTTGTCAAGGTCATCGCTGGGGTCTTCGGAAACTGGTGCAGACCACTGCAATGCCTTTGATTTATCCACTTAGACCCTGTAAATATCCTGTAAACATAACAGGGGAAAGCAAATCATTTTAGCAATGTCATCTCAATGTAAAACATTCTCTTTACATAATTACATATAATGTACATACTGTATGTAATAGTGTTATTAATTAATGTTATTAATTACACAAAATATGATATGAATGGGTGCTTCTACCTGGCTTGATTCTCCCTAGTTTATGTGTATAAAAATACATAGTGCATTGGTGGCCTTGCCCAATCTCCACCTCTTTCTTGTGTACTTCCGTGTTGGAATGAGGTGGGTGTCTTTGTTTATTTCTCAAAAATAAGATGTGTACTTGCAATATGTTCATACAGTGTTTGTTTAACTCTGTTTAGAGTGGATTCCATGTATTACAAAAGGAACTAACGTGGAGTCGTGCTCTGTGTTGTTTGTCAGGTATGTTACGTTTAATTATGTGTTGTATTATTGTCGTTCTGGCTTGTGTACTTGTGTCGTCTGATTTTAAAGCTTTATGGGTATTTAATGATTGTATTGCCTCTGCCAATGCCAATGTCCCTTTAAGCATTGATTGGCTTTCCTTTGTCTTCACCATTATGAGACTGGGTTGTACAGATTCTTTGGCCTACTTTTCTTTCGCCACCTCAGCACAAACAAACCTTTTAGATATCTGCCTTGTTATGTAATCGTGCTTTTCTTGGCTGGTATTTTGTCTCATTCTTCTATGGTAGTTAGCCGAAGGGACACAATTTGTCCTGTTGTGCCATTTCCTCCTGTCTGTCGTGTGAGCCAGGTGGTACATCATCATACATCAAAACAGGATGCTCACCAACTGGTAGGCTGCCTACAGACAGGAAGTAGATTATTTAGGAAATTGTCAACCCCAGAGTCACCTCTGAGTAGTACCGTAAATCATTTCCTTACACTTGTGTCAGTAGAAACAATGTGTTTGTCGTGTACATGGAAGAATGCCATGGCTATATGTGCTCCTTGCTATATCTTCTCTTTGATAAATGTCTCTTTATGCTTCAGTCTTCCTTTGTTTAATTTCTGTTACAGTACTAGAACTTTTCTGATGCCAGCCAGGACATGTGTTTTTTTTACCCTCTCATGGTGGACAAACATACTCCTAGTTAGTTTCAAATTATCTGAAATATATGGTGTCAATTTGCAATAATTTCAGAATTTCTTTGAAACTATCTGTAATGTGTAATATCAAAGAGTAGAGGCTGGAACCAGAGCTACTAATAGCAAGAACATTGATTACTGTGTACATACTGTACATACATACATACATACGTACATGAAAAGCCAGTCATAATTTTCTCTAAATCTAGCTGATTACTTCCTTCTATGATGATAAACTATAATTCAATCTAATAATATGATTACTTGTTGGCTGTGTCTTATTTCCCTTCTAAATTGCTATGTAAATAAGATAATTGATGTAAAGGCTATTTATAAACATTGCAAGTATCCTTGCATGCATGTTCTCAACATCAAAATGCCAGTTTTCTGTTGTTTCCTTGAAATTCATGTAAAAATGTCTCATAATGTTTGATAAGTGTTAAGAACAGGCAACATATAGACTTAACAAAGGCCTACACTACAGCGTTACTGTTCAATAATGATAAAGTAATCTTGATACAACAGACATACATTTCCAAATTAAGTTGTGCCAGTGGTTAGAGTGGGACCAGGAAATGCAATTCCCAGAATAGTTCCTCAGATAAACATAAGCTCACCATAATGGATCTTGGGCAAAAGACCAGCCAAAAAAAGCCCTCCATTCCCCTGTGTACTGACATCGCTCCATTCTTCCTCATGTCTTCCTTTATTTTTACCCACCCAAATCCAGCTGTTTCTCAGCGTAAAATAGCCAAGCGAATAATATCAGAAAACTGGAGGACCCTATGGAATGGGCTGGGAGCTGAACAAATCACACGCTTGGGGAACTAGAGTACATATAGTACAATACACCCATGACAGATTTATGAATTAGGAGTGGACTATTTATCGACCAACTTAGGTTATTGCCAAGTTATATCCAAGCAAGTCCTAATGAACATAAAAATCCTGCAGAAAACCATAAAACGTTATAAAGCTTTCATTTGTGCATTGGATTTGTCTTTTAACAAGGTCAACAGGGAGAGTGATTGTCCTACGTGATGTGGAGAAAGGCCTTTCCTTCCTGGTTTTTAAACCTTGGAACAACCTGGTGCCTGCTCATTATATAGTATTTGTTCCATATGAGACAATGTGTGAGGTCCACCATGCGATGATAAGGAGGAAGTGTTACGCTTCTATATGCTCGGGAATATATCTTGCACCACCCCTTACACCTTATCACTAAACTTATTTGCCATTTTTAGGGGTGAATAGCCTCTCCTAAACAATGTTTGATTAAGAAGTATGAAACAAACATTAGCATCCAATGCTTAAACAAGCAAGGTGTTTGAGTGGATCTCAATTGCATATACAGTGATTTTTGTATATACAGCTTTGTGTCTCTACCAATGTAAACGTGTGACAAAGGTTTTAGTTAAGTAGGTATCTGAGAAACTCCCAAAGAACATGTTAAAAAGTTAAATGACTTGGAGAGACGACAGTGAATTCAGACATTACAGTCTTTGTAATGACTATCTACTGTATATCCATCATTTAGAGAGTGCATGTGTGCAAGTGTGTGTCATTGAACTTGACCCCACTTGACTCATTTGCCATTATTGGACAATAAAAGTAGGAATTAGGTTAAATGTTTGTCAACAGGCATTCTGATTGACCAGTATGGGATGGTGCGTTATGATGGACCATGATAAGAGTGCTCAATGTGGATTGGATTCTAGTTGAACTATTCTATTAATTTATTTTTAAAAGTAGAAAAAAGGCAAATAAGTTTAGGAATAAGCAGTTTAGCATGGACAGAAATGGGATCTCCCAGGGTGGAAATCTCACAAAATCCTGGCTGCTCAGAGGAAAACCTACTAAGAACACATCTTTTCAGAGCTGAGATGATTGGCATCTTCGCGCCGTACCTACTTAACATTTATACATAAATGATTCCATTTTCGTTACCACTGAACCGCTTATTCCTTTACTTCTTTGCATTTTTTTTAGTAGTTAAAATGGCCAGCCTGTCAATGTGAGTTTATTGGATGGAAATTGCGCAATATTGTTCTGTCACTTTGTGTATTGTGAACCTGGCCACCTTTGCAACACAGAACACGTTGTTTTGAAACACACTGGATTTCTTTGTAGTATGAAATCTGCTTTGTACAAAATTAGATTGCCTGATTGATGTCCTGGGATGAATGTTGTGAATGAGGACATTATGCCTGGAAACTTGCCCATTTTTCTCTGACTTGAGGCACAGAGTGCCCACAACAGCTACATTATTAGTTATTAAAGTTTAACCAAAGTGCATTGTGCCTAATTTTGCCATGCTACTTGAACAAAATCAAACATAGTCCTATTCAGTTGGCCGTTGTTATACAGATATTAAATTCTGTCACATTTATTAGCCCCTGTGTAGTTGAATAACAGTTTATTTCAGTTGTCGGAGCTCACAGCTTATATTCCCAGCTGCTGCATTTTGGCCGCTGATTATAAATAGACAGGGTGGGCTAAACTGGAAAATTCCCTGTTACCAAAGCTAGAGACTCACATTTAGCTTACTGGAAATGAAGGGGTTTATGCGACTTGTTCAAAGCTACCTGGTAAAACTTTCTCAGTCACTCACAGGTAATTTTTATTTTGCTGCTCACCTGTTTACAGTACATGTACATGTAGGTATAGTATATGTCATAATGGTTCAAAGGGGATTTTCATAAATAACTGTTTGGCCTCCATGTATTTGTATGGGTGTTTGCTAATTGCTAGGCCCACATCCTTTGCATAGCAGTGTCCAACAGCGGCCATCTGCTCAACCACAAACAACTACTACAGCAGATTGCTGTGTACAGGCCATATCTTGTCTACTAATTATATTAGCTATACTTCCTCAAGTTCACCAGCCAGTTCCCCTACAAGTGAAGCATCACACACCATTTGTGACTTTCATGACAGTGGCTCTTTTGTTAACCCCCCATACATAGGCCTAACCATGGTACAAATTATACATACATAACTTTTTGTTATATAGAAGTGTATACATCTGTAAATGTTGAAAATGATGGACCCTAGTGTAATGCTTTTAGCATTTTTTCCCTCAAGAGTTGTATGAAATGTAGCACTAGTACCTATTCTGCGTACAATCAAGATGGACTTATATCTCTCTCTCTCTCTCTCTCTCTCTCTCTCTCTCTCTCTCTCTCTCTCTCTCTCTCTCTCTCTCTCTCTCTCTCTCTCTCTCTCTCTCTCTCTCTCTCTCTCTCTCTCTCTCTCTCTCTCTCTCTCTCTCTCTCTCACACACACAGAGAGAGAGAGGCTCCATAATGATCTAACGTACTGTAAATAAAATATTAAAATATTAAGACCAATAATTGCCCTGGCAACAAAGTCGCCATTTAGCCAATCGCAGCTGCGCATGGTGACCGTTCATCCCTCCAGACAATGGGAACTTATTATTATAGGACCTCAGAAGCCGGCGTGCGTTTATTTGTGATTGCCTTTTTCTGTCGCCTGTTGTGCTCTAGTCTCCGCCTTTAGAGAATAGACAGAGTTACGCAAACTCCGTTCGCTTCATTGGGCCACTCTTTTACATAGTCTAAAAAATGACCTTAAAATCCCATTGTTTCAGCTCGTTTTAGTCATAGTACAACATACACATTACAGATACTTTAGTTGTCACGGTATATTACATTAAAACGGCTGGAATGTTGTTGCACGCGTGCCTAAAATAGCTTTTAAGATATCTCAAACTGCAGCTTGTCCCTCTTTCAGACAGCATGAACAACGCTCGAGCGCTCAGTTTCTGACCCCTGGAAGTCGAAACACTTCTAGATGTGCTCTTGGCTCTACTCGGCTGTGCTCTGTGTGACACTAGTAGTCGGAACATGTGAGCGGAGGAACTGAGGCGAGCCGCGGGGATCTCTGTGCGTCTTCCAACTTACTAACCTGCAAGCCCCGGTGGAGAAAGTGGGGGACGTTTTTTGCCGAGGAGACATATTCTATGTAATATTTTCAAACGCTTCATCAATGTCTTTTTATTATTCGACATCATTATTATTTGACAAACTGGAACATGACTTCGGTTTGGAAGAGACTCCAGCGGGTGGGGAAGAGAGCCTCCAAATTTCAGTTTGCTGCGTCCTACCAAGAGCTGATGATAGAATGCAGTAAGAAATGGTGAGTCTTTTTTCTTTACAACGTACTTTATGATAACACAGGCAACACATAGTCATATTACATTGTTGCTGCTGGCATTTTAAAGAAGTTTGGCAACTATACATCGATTTCATTCTTGATGCTGTTCAAGTGGGGCTGATTGATATTACAGTGTTAATAACCACTTTCACATTCACTTCAACGCACAAAACGGCGAACTGCACACTTATGCAGGGTTAAGTGAAGGGGACAACACATGGTTTACGTTCCTATTCGGCAGTTTTACCACATGTTATTATTTATTCCTGTCCCATGCATGGTGACATGTGCCTGAACTGAAGTCATGTATCTGATATACCCAGACATTCAACAGGCTATGATATCATGGACTAGTTACATAGGGAGAGCACACGCCCCATAACTAGCATTACTTCCGCGTCTGCAATGCTGTTTTCTTATAATCTGTGTCACCATCATGATATGTTATTAAGCTAGAGTGGAGTTTCCAGACTATACGTCTGTGACAGTTAGCCTAACACTGCAGCAGGGTCGCTGGGCGTAGTAAAGCTGTCGAAGTGAAATGATGGCAGTCTGTCTGGAAGAGGGAGGAAGGGAGGGGCTCTCTACTAGTCTGTATGAACAGGTGTACAGGGGTGATGTCACATAGGCTACAACAAGAGACATCCCTGACCTGTAATGGTTCACACATTAATGTAGAGAAAATGTACTTAAAGTATACCAAATGTAGAAAGTAATAATCACTGCAGAAGGTCACTTTCAAATGCATACAAATGGCTGAAATGGCTGGCTGAAGTTGTTGAGAAAAGTAGCCTAACTAGAAACTAAAGTTTTCAACTACATGCAATGGCATAAAGGTACAATATGTGTGTCCGATATCTAGTGTAAATAGAAGCGTACGTATTGGAAGTTGGAAATGCTCATGTAAGGCACAAATAGGTAATGTTAAAATTGTACTGAAGTACAGTACTTGCCACGCGTAGTCCACCATGGGCACTGTTGGAGGTGCAACAGTCCTAGCAGGAAGACTATTCTTGTGTATTGGAAATAATTCAAACAAAGTTTTGATTTGTCTGGTTGCTCAGTTGAGTCACACACTCTTAATGCTATATTTTGTTATAGCCTTAATGCTATATTTTGTTAATAGCATGCCGTAAGGCAGGCTATTAACAAAATATAGAATATGAACAACAGTTCAGCCTATGGTACAGGTGGCTTCCTTGTCCTTGATGAGCATCACAAAATCTTGGCACCAATCCAAAGCCTGAGGGTGCAGGGCAGGCTGTAGTTAACTAGTTTAATATACTGCCATAATCTCTTATCATCCGTCATGTTTTCAATCAGCTGCTGCTGCTGAGCCAGCTGTTGACACTCAAAAGAGAGATAATTATATCAGAGATAATTATCTTGAATCATGATTAGGTCAACAAGTTGCATTTGAGACGTATTGTAGTATATCCTCGCCAGACTATCTCCAGGAATGCTATCCACTTTGCCTGGCTGCTTGCTTGGAAGAACCCTTATTGTGCTTTCTTCAGTTCATTCCCTATGGAATTAGGGCTCTGTGACCACAACAAGCCATATTTGACTTGGTATGTGTATATGGCCCCCTGTCAGGCCCTATGAATTGCATACAATTGCATACAGTTTAAGTAAGGTGGTGCCTGTCCTTTGGTCCTCTTGAGCTTTCAGCCATTTCTTCTTTTTCCACAGGGTTTCTTTTCAGACTGACCTCAGGGCTAATTTGATCAAGTGTGGAATTGATTGTCTGTGTGGGAGTAAGTAAGCATAGTGTCAGGGCAGGCTGAATTCCACTGCTGCGTTGTTGTGCTGGGATTCCGCGAAGTAACTTCAACTCCATGTGACTCTAGTACTGACACATATTATT
>CM076986.1:21778059-21890559 GCA_039105355.1 Benthosema pterotum
CCATCATCGTCATCTAAAGCACTGAAAACACCAAATGCGCAATGGCAATGGGTGCGCTGTGCGGTTTGCGTCTTGGATTGAAAGGACAATTATATTTGTACATGGCACATGAGTTAAGTTGTGTCCCAGTGAATGTTATAGGGCCGTCATGAAGGTGATTTGGTTGGTGTGGTGGTTATTAATTGGCCTAATGGGAGTGTGCACACAGTTGAATTCAACAGTGGTTGAAATTAGCTGCTTACAGATAGACAGACACAATGACAAATGCAATGACCTCCCCTGACGGAGATAATTATGTGAAAAATACATTTTTGACCTACAATACATTTTTGACCTGATTGGTCCAGTGGTTTGTGAATTCAGATGCACGCATGCAAACACACACACACACGCACACGCACACACACACACACACACACACACACACACACACACACACACACACACACACACACACACTCTTAATAGTTACTGATTCGTTAATACTATGACGCAAATAAATTACTTTTGACTGATGTAGTATAGTTTTGTACTGTGTTTTAGCTTTGCTTTTGCAGCTTGGTTTAGTTCACTCCCTGATGTGAATGACCAATGCCATGCCTGGAAAGCATTCCTTTTCGGGTTCATGATCTATTCAGGAGTGGGTGATATCTTAAGCCGTGTTGTGGTCACTGCTTTGAACTGGAATAAGAGCTACCCAAAAATATGTATATTCCCATGAAGTCCACAACAAGGAGTGTGAACTTGACATGTTTCTTCTAGTACTTCTTGGAATACCTGTAGATTGTTGGCTCTGAATCCAGACCAGGCTTTCAGAGGTGGAGAAAGGCTAGTGATGTGAGTTTAACCTGAGGCCAAGAGGTTGGCCTGAGTGTAATCACCTGTGAAGTAGACCAGCTGAGCCTGGTTGGGTGATGAGCTCCTCCTGAGACTATAAAGACTGTATTTCTGTGTGTTCATACATCCAGTGTTGGTTCATAAGGGATGCATAGTGTCAGATCTGTTGCTGTCTGTGCTTAATGCTTATGAGTTATGTATTTGTTGTTTATCTGCATTGTTCCTACCTGTAAAATTAAGTTATTGTGCTTTGCATGTCCTGCATATGTTCTGACTTCCTACACTTGGGTGAGGTACTTCTTCCATTTGTTTCATTATTCGATCACATCGCCTCATCTTATGTTGCATTCTATATGATGGAAAAACACAGCAAAGATCATCACTCTATGAGAGTGTATAATTGATATAGAAAGCGAGCTATGGGTCAGGAAGAGCATGTCCAGTCTGATATACAGGTCGCAGGTGGCAAAGTAACAAGATGGCAGTAGGCCCCCATGCAGATCACCATGGGTCAAAATGTGTCTTGGTTTAATATAAACAATGGCGCACTGTACAGTAGTTTGGAATGTACCTGCCCTGCAATTATGAACAGAGCAGCATCCGGTGAAAAATGAGCCCAAACTGCATTTTGCTCTATAGCGGCGTCTGTGTAACTGGGAATGTACTTGCTGAGGGGGCAGTGGGGTGAGCCCACGGGGCAGTGGGCCACCCTCACCTTTTCCTCCACACTAGCAGTATTAACCACCATGGCGGGCTCCACCAAACGTTTGTCAACTCAACTGTCATTGCATCTGTAGAATGAATGTATACCCAAGGCACAGGTGGGTCGGCCGTGGGCTCCAAATACCTCTGGGCCCCAACGCACTTGCGTTATCTGCATCACGCTAGTTAAGCTCCTGTATGCAGGTACAGGCCAGAAATGTGTTAAGGATGCATTAGTGTTGTGAGTGGGCTGGCTAGACCACGCCTTCCACCGACTCTACCCTGAGGGCAGTGAACACACCAGTAGCAAAGAAAATAAACCTGCTCATTATATGCATAACAGTGACACACACACATACAGTACATACAGCTGAGTTCTTTGTCTCACTTTATCGCTCTCTCTCTGTCACTCTCACTCTCTCTCCTTTTCCCTCTTAAAAATTGGGCATTCTACAAGCTCACAACACGCTGCATCTTGAATATTCACCTACATGTCTACAATAAGGACAAGGAGCCTGTCTGTTGGTTTTATAAATGCTTAACCTTTATTCTTTATTTGGATAGCCATTTGTTCGTTACAACATAAAAACAACATACAATATTCATACAAACACAACTCACATTTGTCAGTCTACTAAATCTAAGTTGCATTATTTAAATCAATGTACAGTAGGTTAAACTTCATATACTGTACATTTGGCAAGACGATTGAGTGCTAATCCTGCAGCTTTATTCCCTAGCTGTATTTATTCTTATATCTCAGAGTCATTTAGCAGTATGGAGCGATTAAAGTATTAACAAGATCTATTTCAGTGCATCATGGACCAAATCATGTTTCATTCTGGCCTATTGACTGCAGTGTGTGTATACACACACCATCTAAAGAATGACCCGTCATCTACAGTGCACACACGGTCAGGGATTTCCTGGTACTAATCAAATCTGAATGTACATCCGTACCACTACCATACACCCTGGAAAAATGAAGTGGACAGGAGAGGACGTACTAGTAATGTTTACCTCTGTTACATATTCAAACACATTGTTGTCAATCCTGTCTAGTATTTATTTTTGTATCTCTCTCTCTATCTCTGGCACACACACACACACACACACACACACACACACACACACACACACACACACACACACACACACACACACACACACACACACACACACACACACACACACACACACACACATACATATGCAAAGTGATGATCTAATTCAGCCATGTCATTGTCGCTATGGAGTCATAAGATGTTAATTTTTTCTTGGCTGAGGAGGGCTAACATCCGGCTCACAGCCCCTCTGCTGTTTTAAGAAAGAGCAAGCAGATGTTCTTTGGCCTCTTTATTCTGCAGCTTGTATCAGCAACTTGAAAGTCCCCTTCTGCAGTAATTCATAGCTAATCTCACAAACCAGTGTGCTGACCAGTGCCAGATTGCTTCCACCAATGGGAATAATTCATTTCACTAGTTTAATACTATGTGATTGCGCTAAAACCTTCCCTGAATTTGAAGTCACATAGTTGACTGACGACATCATTAGTTGACACCACATCATTAGTTGGCACCACATTTCTTTCTTTCTTTCTTTCTTTCTTTCTTTCTTTCTTTCTTTCTTTCTTTCTTTCTTTCTTTCTTTCTTTCTTTCTTTCTTTCTTTTTCTTTCTTTCTTTTTCTTTCTTTCTTTCTTTCTTTCTTTCTTTTTCTTTCTTTCTTTCTTTCTTTCTTTCTTTCATGGATACTCAGCGACTCACTAGGAACATGTTATTGGCAACATGTTATTGGCCAACACCGTGTAGGAAATGCTCCAAGGAAGTGCTCCAAATTCCAATGACATAGTTATTATTTATCACAAGATCTTGGGACCCCCGGAAATGCTTTGGACATGTCTTGGGGCGCCGGCACTGCCCCCCTCCCCACCACCAATACAAACTGACCACTACAATAGCTTGAATAATAGAGACAATACATCATAAATAAATATTGAACCAGATATACTCATTAAGGAAGGGTTAAATCTGCACTATATGTAGTATGTAAGCTATATTTCTATAATATCTAGATATACTGTAGGCTACAAGGTTTATATGGATATAAGGAACATGGTTTCTTACGATGACATTATGGCCTGTTCATTAACTGGCCTTCCATCACACTTTTAAACTGTGGGGGGAAAAAGCTATCTGATCCTGCAGGTGATTGCAACCTACATGACATTATGACTAGATGGAATATTCTGCATGCATTTGTTGTTGCCTGTTAACTACTCACTCCTTACCAGGAGTGTAGCGGAGGAGGGACGTGTGGGGAGGCAGTTCCCCACACGTCACTTGTCATTTACTTTTTCACTTGTCATTTACTTTTATGGATACAAGTAGGCATTGTAAACCATGTATCTAAACAGGCTGCTCCTTACCCTGTGTGCTCTGCTCCAATTCCAGGCAACCAGACAAACTGAGAGTGGTTTGGATCAGGAGGAACAGACGACACTGCACCAAGGTACGGCTGCAGGGATGAGGACAGCACAGAGGAATATTGCGTTAAACCATTGGTTTTCAAACATTTTGATACCAGGGACCACTATTTACTCAGCATTTGAGCCATGGACCACCATTTTAGGACATTTTAGCCCCACAGACCCCAAAACTAACGATTTATTTTGCTTTTGTCCACAATGCCAGGCTGGATTTCATAAATAAACAGCCAAACACAGATCAAAATGACCATTAAATGAATGTGAATATTTTAACTCTTGGTGTAAAATTTGGTTTCATTTTTACGCTTTCAAAGAGTTACATCTGGTTCACCAACTTTCCGTCATTTAGCCTGGGGACCATCTGGAATCCTCTCAGGGATTAGCAATTAGAGCAGTGGTTTTCAACCATTTCAATACCAGGCCTACTATCTATTGCACCACAGACTGCAGCATTTCATGACATTAGCCCCTCAGACATAAACCAAAAGAATTTTATCTGTTCACAATTCCATGACATATTTATAGGAGAGATAATGGGAAAATGTTGACCAAAATAGCAAGTATTATACATTCTCATTCTACGTTCAGTTGTGTAGACCTCTTGTCAATTATATAATTCAGATGTTTAACAATGATGTAACTCTTGAGAGTGTAAAATTAAACCATACAGGTCTGCTACAGGTCCATTTGGTCCACTGACATAATTCCATTCTACTGAAGACATTTGTAGAATATGGTCCTCAGGTCTTAAATTTTTAATTCTGAGATTAAAGATGGATATGTAGGAGCACCAGAACCATATTTCAAACCATCTTTTACCTGTATTAATCACGTGGTTGTTTTTCATTACGTCCAGCTCCATGGCTGGCAGCCAGGTATCAAGAACCCCTACAGAGGCATGGTGGTGTGGTCGGTGCCAGAGAGCGTGGACATCACCGTCACACTTTTCAAGGTAGAGTCTCCCCACAGACTTGGCTTGGATGCATCTCCATAAAGCTGAACTGGAAGTAAGGTTTTATACTTGTAAACCCTTTTCAACAGGACCCTGCTGCAGAAGAGTTTGAAGACAAAGACTGGACTTTTGTCATTGAAAATGTGAGTCCACTCTGCAAACGCCCCTACATTCTCCATCTGTTTATTATGTCACTTAATGTAAACACCTTGGGAAAGTCATTTTTCAGAAAACCTCCATACCACGGAAGCGATTTCCCCGCTAAACATAAATGATGGAACAAGAAGGTCAATGTATGACCATCAAGTGTGTTTAATCAGTAGAGAAGAGGTGAGATAAGCACTGTTTTCTGCCCTCCAGGAGTCTAAGGGCCGCAGGAAAGTGTTGGCGTCCGTTGACGTTAACATGAAGAAGTATGCCAACGCCACACCAGCCCAATATGACCTCACTCTGAAGCTCAAACCTCTGTCAGTGAAGGTGGTAGAGGCCACGCTGAAACTGACCCTGTCCTGTGTGTTCCTCAAAGAAGGCAAAGCCACGTAAGTCACCACTGCACCACATTTTCATATTGGTTATTATTATTCATGGTATAATATGATCATGAATAATAAGTTTTCATGCATTAGATTGAAAGCTTTCTTTTGCTTTTAGATAACAAGCTCACCTTTCAGAACTCATTGTACTGGACTGTAGTGTACAACTAAAAAACCTTGATATGACACAATTAAAATGTGAAATTGTTATGCTATGCTGTGATTGTGCAGACATGTTCTGGGTTGTTGTAGTGAACCACACAATCAGGCCCAAAATTGAGCTCAGGACCGTCATCTCTCTTTACTGTCTCCTTCCAATTCTGTGAAATCTGTTGAAACTTAAAATTATTGACAAAAATAGAGTGTTATCTCTTAACACCACAAGGTTAGAGTTTACAATATCTGCTTGTTTCTCTGTCTGCCATAGAGATGAGGATATGCAGAGCTTAGCCAGTCTGATGAGCTTGAAGCAAAGTGACATCGGAAACCTGGATGATTTCAATGACAGCGACGAGGAAGGTGCTGAGGACAGGAAGGCCAGCGTTGGAGTTGGGCACGCTATTCCTGTGACCGGTGAAGATCTCTCTGCTTATGCCAGCACCTCATATTTCACACAGACACTCAATGTCCTTAGTAAATATTACCACAAACACAATAACAAACCCCTAGCAGGAGCATATAAAAAGAAGTTACCATATGGTGTATCTTCTGCCATTGTACTCAGATACTCGTGAGCTTACAAAAACAAACAACGGTTTTGTCTTTTAAAGCAGAGGGGAATGTCGGGTCCCCAGTTTGTCTTTATTTAGAGGTAGGTTGACCAAGAAGTAAAGTGGCTATTGGCCAGTGAACAAAAGGTCACAGTTTCAGTCCCAGTACTGAGAGGGAGTATTCCAGTTGGTGCCTGGTAAATTGCCTTGGGGCACTTTGGTGGCATGGCTGTAAAGTCTCTGCCCACCACCACAGAGGTTGTTGGTTCAACTCCAGTGTGGAGTTTGTTGGGCGCCTATGCACACACAATTGTCCAATGTCATTCCATGTTAATCGTATAGACTGAGGTAGCACCTTTCAACAGGGAGAGGTTCTATGTCCTCCTATGTGTATAACTAAATTCGGAATAACAAGGTAAAAAAATATTAAAATTAAAGATGAGAGCAGAGAAAACAATGAATAAAGTAATCTTCATCTTTTAGGAAGCTGGCAGAGAGATGCCTGATCATATATAACACGTTAGGCTGTAAATGTTTGCTATTTTGGTGTGTGTTTGGGTGTTACACTGGCACCCAACTAAGTATAGCTCCCTATATAAGCTCAAGTGACAGTAATGAGATTTGATTCCTGTTCAGCTAAGGGAATGTGGCCCAGACACTGGGCTATTACCACTTAACCTGCCTATGGATCAAGTGCAAGACCATCTGCCGAGAAAGTGATGGCAACACACAAAAACACTTGTATACAACACTACCATTGGATGTGTCTGCCTCTGTGTGACATCATATTGCACATGACAGTCTAAATTGAGGGTTCGATTCTGGAAATGATTGCACAACGCAGCCACGTGGCAAGGCGTTTTGCGGCCCCTCTCGAGTAGCAGCTGGGGTGCCAGGCCAGGGGGTCACCTTTCACCTCCTTTAGCCTCATGCTGCTTTGAACTGCGCTATCTAAACTGCTGTCTCCTCTTTCCCATTCTGCTCCACTGTGATTTCTTCTTCCTGTCCCTTGCCCCCTTGCTGCCTGTCCTCTGGAAGGCCCTGGCCCTCCTACCATGAGGGCACAGGATCTGGCCTGGAGGCCTGTGTTCTCTGACTCTGGCCCCACAGGTAACGTCCTGTTTCCCGTTGCTATACCCCAATGTAAGCTCCAGTGGGGGCTTACATTTTAGCATTAAATCGTGGCATTTTTCCCACTTAAATGTTGTTCACACAGCTAAAATGTTTTCTGTCAAACTATACATTGCCTTGCTACCGTCATTCTTGTCAGTGAAAGCTTTTCGGTTCTTTCTAATACTGAAAATAATTATAGTTTGATGAGTAATATTAAATATTGATCTTCAATGTTCAATTGTATTGCACACCACTCACTCTCCATACAGCTAAATCAAGCAAACCAATCAACATTTGCGCAAACGATGCACACTTGCCTGCAGTGTTGGGACATGTGCACTACGTAACTCAATATATTACATAATATATTACCAAAATGCAGTAACTTGTAATATAAATATATTACTTAACAAAAAGAATCTAATATATTATACTTTTCTTTCTGCATTACTGCATTACTTTCAATATTACTTTCTGTCAATCTGTCTTGTTGAAAATGTTCTTGTGAAATTGTTCTTGACAACTGCAGAAGTTAAATAATTACTTATTTTCTATAATTTGTCATCAAATTATTTATTCAGGAGGACGTTTTTTCAAGTTGATTTCATATGGATTTCCCAGATAACCAAGTGTGCTTTCTTTATTGTAGCTATGCCACTGGCCTACACAATATTTGATTAATAGTGACACTAAATATTTAATTATATATTTTGTACAACATTTTTCTTTTAAGTAATATGTAATAGTAATACTAATATATTACACTTGCTCAGACAGCAATATTGTAATACAATATATTGCTTTAAAATAAAGGTAATAAGTAATAAGTAATACATTAACAAGGTATAGTAATATTCCCAACACTGCTTGCTTGTACGTGTACGTGAATTATCGTATGCGGAAGAGCGAGCCTTAAACCAAATGAAACTGGGTTTAGTTTCAGACGAGGCTAGCAAGAGACTGCTTGAGAGATTAGTCGTTTTAACTTTATTCCAGTCCTGATATGAAGCTATTGAATACAACTTGTAGTTTAATAGTTCTATATGAGTATCTGAGTACTATCCCTGTCCATTCCTACATATCTTCATTATTTTCCACTTTCCTCTGTTTTGTATTTCTTTGTGTCTCTGTAACACATAATGTAATTTCTTTTCATGGCTTTTTCTACTCCTTCCTTCCTCTTTTCTTCCCTTCCATGTCGCTCCATCACCTGTCACTCAGAGATGGATAGGAACTCTGGTAGTACCGTTGTGCCTGTGCTGTCCCGCCCACCACTTCCCGTACCCCCATTACCCTTAAACCCCTCTGCCCCGGTGCCATCTCTCCCCCGCACCAGGCTGACTGACCCCCAACAATCGCGACCCTCTATCTATGCCTACTCATTGCCAGCCTTTGCCCGCGCTCACCCTCCTGCCCTGCCTAAAATCTTCCAGCCTGGTGCAGGCTCAGGTACTGGCTGAGAGAACATTACTATTCCTTTTTGGTATCATGGGAATTGATGTGTTTGTTTACAATACTTTGTACTATGCATATATTTGTACAGCAAAAGCATGAATATTAATTTAACACCATGTGAAAAACACTCAGTGTTAAGGCCTGTACATACAACGTATGTACAGGCCATTGCTGAATGTCCAGATGGCTTCATAGTTTTAAATTGTAATTGATTTGTTTACACACTACATACACATCCATAACCCAGCCTTTGGCATTCAGAGAACTTTACTTGCTCCTTTTCACCCGTTTGGCCTTACATAGCAAATGGTATACATGAGGTCGCCCTGGCAACCAGGAGGACTAGGTTGATTCTAGAGAAAGACAAAGGAGGACGAAGTTGATTCTTGTGAAAGACCATTTAATGTGAAAGTTAAAGGAGAATTCCACACCAAAACACATTGGCCATCAATCTTCCTTGATTCCTGTGACATGATACATAATGTCCTTGATTTCTGTCACAGATGTCCCCTTTTCTACATTTCACCATGAGATCAGTTGCAGTTGCTACCTCCGTTGCTGCTGCGCCGGTGTAGTTTGCATGGCCGCAGGTTGTCTTTATTCTACTGCGGGTATTTCTGTAACTCCAAACTTATTTTTTTAATACATCACATCAAACCACACACTACAAGATAAATGGACCACTACATGATTTTTAAAAACTCAGGTGACACCTCTGTGACAAGAGTTTTTAACCTGAGTGATTGGAGAGGAGAGTGGCAGAAGTGAGGGGAGGAGAGGAGGAGGAATAGATTACTTCTGGAATTACATGTAAAGGCTGCCCCAGAGTGACATAAAATCCAAGCGTGAGTATCAGTATACTATTAAAATGTGCTGTGTGAAAAAAAAGTTTGGAGTTACAGAAATACCCGCATTAGAATAAAGACAACCTGCGGCCATGCAAACTGCACCGGCGCAGCAGCAACGGAGGCAGCAATTGCAACTGACCTCAGGGTGAAATGTAGAAAATGGGACATCTCTGACAAAAATCAAGGATGGCCAATGTGTTTTGGTGTGGATACTTTATGCTATATTTAGCATGAAGTTACATCCAAACCAATAGAGCCTATACAGTATTGAGAGCCTATACAGTATTGATAACCAGCTGGCAGGGCTCAGTTCAACCCTCGCTTCGAGACCATGGGATCTGGATACTGGAGACAAATAATAGCAGGAGTTTTAGATGTTCTATCTACTGTATGGTGCTTCTGGAATCAGTTTATACCATGATTTTGGCAGTGCAACAAAACAAGAATAGTCAAATGTATTTGCTGCTATAGCTCTCTCTTGAAATGGTTGTTGGACAGCATTGGCTGATAATTTGGACTTATATAATATTGTATGCATCTTTCATGGTCTTAGACCACCCTCTGCTGTTTTAATAAGTAAGCCCATGGCACAGAGTGTCGAGGAATGAACGGAATGGCCCGGCATAATCACATTCTCCACTCCTATCTGTTTGACATTTATTACCGCGTTTCGGAGAGTAATTGCCTCGTTTCCATAGCGCAGGTCCAGCCTGCCAGCGAATGTGCTCATCTGTGCCGTGGCATATTTATGGCATTTGGCTCGGCTTCATCTATATCCTGTCAGGGACTGTTCTTAACTCACTACACAATAGGGATGGGAAATATCAATGATATCATTAACTGATGTTTTGATTACATTATCAATAACTGAACTTTATAATCAACTTTTTTTTAATTATCTGAGAATCATATTTATTCCAACATAAACATCAACATTTTACTGATATACAGAAAAAATAGAAAAGGCATACTATATTCCTTAGTCAAACTTTTATTTGACTATTTGCAATACAGTACCAGGGAATGGCATCTTTGTGTGAAAAATAAAGTGCAGGCTGTCGCATCACATACAGTACAAAAGCAGAGATATTTCTGTGCCTACAACGGTGGTGGGGGAGGGGTGAACTGGGATAGTTATTGGGATGGTAAACTGTGATGCTGAACATGCGGTGCTGATGCTCTGCATTGCTCTTTTGTGCTTCCCGTATGGTCTCCTTATAGTGGCCGCCTCTCTCCCTCGGAGACCACATAGCTTCCACAGCGACTCCTCTCCCCTCGAAGGGCTGCAGGGCCCTCCTGATCTTTCCTCCTTCAACGCTGTCGCTCCCAAAGCCCTCTCCGGCTCCTTCCCTGAGCTCAACACCTTTGCCTTATCTTCTCCCCCTGCTGCTGCTACTGCTGCTTCTGTCCCACCTGTCCCCTCTCCCCAAATCTCTGACATCCCGGAATCAGGTACTAGAGCTTTTTTTGTTTGTTTGTTTTTTGTTTTGACAGTTTCAGCATGAGCATCCATTGTGGAAAACAAACCAAAAACATATGAATAGTATATTCCAAACAGGCTTCTTTTAGAAGTAGATGCCTGCTGATTTTCTTTCCTATTAGCTGATCCCCTGCTCAAAGATGCATGCTGTCGTTTATCCCTGTTTTTATTCACTACCTTTTAACCTCCATTTTCATTCATTTTATTGATTTTATTTCCTCCTTATTTCCTCCTTTGCCATCCTCCTCTGTACTGCAAGCCACTTACGCTGCAGCTCGGTCGAGTGCCTGGAGGTCTCACACCTCCTCTTCTTCCTCCTCCTCCTCGGCCTGCTCCTTCCCTTCTCTGGCCTCTCAGCCTCCCCCCATTCCCAGTCGATCCGCAGCTCACGCCACTTCCCAGGGCCTCACCAGGCCCACCAGCCTGCCATCTGCCCCGGACACAGGTACCCCGTGCAGAGCCACAGTGGTTCAAGGAACATTCTGTGTTGAGATGCACCCATTCCTGCAGTTTTATTTAGTGCATAAGTAAAATCTGAGTGTTAACAATAGCCGGCTCTGTTGACTGGGGTAATCGAGTTGCACTTTTCCATACACCTTTGACCCACTACTGTACCAAAACCCTTTGTCAAAATTACTTTTGCCGTTGCATTGTGAGCTTGTAGATCAGCTCTAAGTAACACTTCAAATCGACACATTTTATTAGCAGGGCATTTTTCATAATGGCCCCCTGTCAGATCATGACATTGCAATAACATAGCATTTGCATTATGTTAATTTGTGAAAAGAAATGATATAAATTCATTTCTGCTGATATATTTCTGATTCAGAATTATTTTTTGGCATATGTAAGTTGAATCTCTATGTTTTTTTTACTAGATTTTTTTTACTTTTCTCTCTTATCTTCTTCCCTTTAACTTACTATGAAACCACTGCATAATCTGTGTGCATGTGTCCCATGACTCCTTCTCTCCAATGCTCTCTCCACGCCTTTGTTTTCTAACCTGTCCATGCTTCACTCTCTTTATTTCCCTATATCCCTCCGTTCTGTTCTGTCTACTCTCTTTCCTAGCTCCCTGGCAGAGTGAATGGAGGCCTCCCAAATGTCAAGCCCCTCTAGCCGAGCCTGAACTTTCCCCCAAGTTTTTGCGTCCTTGTCCCCCTGACCCTGGGCAGACTGTGTCCCTGCGGACAGAGCCGGCCATAGAGACGATATGTAATGCTGCTTTGTCTGAACCTGACACAAGCATGGCCTCATTGCCTGCTGAATCTGCTGAGCTCTCTCCCTCCCTTGGATCTAAGTCTTGCAAACCCCCTTGTATTTCCCCCTCGTCTGACTCCCTAATATCTTCTAGTTCTGATTCCGTCCCTGAATGTATTCCTCCCCGTGCCTCCTCCCCCTCCACTTGCCGTCCTCCTACTACTGTCCCGTGTCCTCCCCTTCCCGCTTCATCCAGCACCTCCCCTGCCTCTTGTTCCGTCTCTTCGTTTCTGTCTATTGCTGACGCTGGCCCCGCTGCTCTCTGCGTTGAACCTCCCTCTCTGCAATCTGCCGTGCAGTCAGGTACACAGACACCCTGAGCTTACCGTCTGCCAAAAGCATGGAAAACAATGTTTACTGAATTGGTTTTAAAGTTATACTTTTAGTTTTCCATCACTGTCGCTCTTGGTGTTTGTTTTTCCCCTGCCTTTCTATCTTACCTTTGCTCTTCTATGTTTTCCCCTGCCTGCTTCAGTTGGTCCTCCTATGGGCATGTCTTTGGACCAGACACAAAAGAGATCCCATGGATATGTCCCCTCTTGGAGACCCCGGGTTACCTCTCCAACAGAGACCCCATCTCCTGCTCCTCTCAGCCCCTGTACTGTGGCCCTTGGCCAGGCCCAAATTCCCCCTGTTCCTCCCAGAGCATCGGCCATAGCTTCGCTCTCTGAGCAAGATGCAGGTACAATGTCAGAAAGAAACGTCCAAGCGGATCCGTTCTCGGTTAGATTCAGGGAATGGAAATGACACATGCCTTCTTTGTACTGCAAAGTGAACACTGCAGCATTTGGCTCCCCCAGCTGGTAGCTTCCATTAAAGCATTTGAACCATGACAGATTGTTGCAGGTCAAATTGTTCCACTCTTCTGTGTATAATGGATTTCAACAAATATATTTTTCCTCTTCTCTTAGAATATCAGAGGCTGTTAAGTACACTGACAGAAGAGGACTACCCATCATCCACAAGTGAGCATAGTTGCTTTAACCTTTCTCTTTGTATGTTATGGTCACATTTGATTGTGTTTGCTTTAATGTACTGTATGACTCAATGGATCTCTAAATATTGCTGTATAATACTCTCCAGCCACTGAACCCGGACCCACTGGAGTTGTCAGCAGTCAGAGGCCTTATGAGAAGAGGGGCATCAGATCATCTCCAAGGTAAGTGAACAAAAGAAGTGAATGTTAATGTTGATGGTGGATGTCTTTCATGCATGGAGTGGTGGATGTGGACTTAACTGCATCATTTCCATCGAACATTAACACATTTTTGTTAAACCATTGTAACCATATAATCATACTGGGCCTGACTCTGAATTCATAATACAAACATGCTACAATATATGATTAAAGACCCCCTTTTAAATTGTGTCTGTTATGTCTTGTTATTTTCACTGAGTGACTCCTATTTTTATGCTGCTTTATGGTTAATATTGAGTTGAATCTCCATTTCATGCATTTAGCTGGAGGTCAGACATTTCTAAGGTTTTCGTTACAGACTCATGACTATAGGTATAGGGTTTATTGACGGTATTGCGACTTGGACTCACTAAATGGTTCGTTTGCATGGCTGCTTGAAAAATATGGCATATTAAAAAGGCATTTAATTGTGAAGGATTTTATGCCAAATGTATGAACAAAAACAATGCCTCTGTTTCCTGTGGTTAGTGGTGACGTGTGTGAGTTCGCTGTGCTGTTACAATCTTGGATGATTATTGCTGCTTGGAAACAATGTTTTTTTTTTCACCCATTATGTGGCACTAGTATAACTACCTGCTTGTTTGTTTGGAAGTTTTGTCTGAAGTGAGCTTAGCTATCAGTACTGTTAGTTAGCATGTTACATAGGGTGCATTTGGATATATGCGCACCGGGAGAACACATTTTAGTTTGTATTGCACGGTGCACTCAGTGGGCTATATCTGAACACACCCGTTCATATACAGTTTTAGTTTGTACTGCAGAGTGCACTCAGTGTGCTATATCTGAACACACCCGTAAGCTCCTTTCTACACCACTCATGCACGTGAGTCAAATGGAGCTCTATGATACACTTTGGCTGAAAGTTGGGGGTCATGACCTGGATTTGACTGCATAGTGTTGCATACGTCGATTTTGGAATTGTGAGCTTCATTTGTTATGACCGTCAGCCCTGAGAGCATGACCTCTCTTCTGTCCTTTAGTCCCAGAGCACCTTCAGCCCCGGGGCCCCAGTATTTTGAGATGCCAAACCCCAAGAGGCATCAGGCAGAGACAAAGCCGACAAGGGCTCTCTCTAAAGTCCCACCAACATCTCGGCCACTACCCCCTGCACCCGAACAAAGGCCTGGTTTTCCTGAGAACGTGTCTGCTTCAGCCCATCCACCTTTGGTCAAATTGAAGAGTCACTTGACCAAGATGTCCATAACATTAGGGGCTCCTATCGCCCAATCAGAGCCTGTTCACAGTATGATTGCTGCCACTTCACAACAAAGTATGATGGTTGCCTCTCCCAACAACACCACTTCTTCCAGACCAAATCATCCCATCTTGGCCCACTCGCCAAAAATAGCCCAAACTCTTGAAAAGGGCACTAAACAGATGCAGAGAATTGGAGTGGATAAGAAAGATGTTTCCCCAGTCAGAAGGGGATATGAAGCTGCACCTATGGATGTGGGGTAAGTGTGGTGGTTGGAATGGTCATTGCATACACCACTTTCAAAACTGATGAGTTTTGATCAGATTATAGAAATAGAGGTTCCTATTGGTGTGATCACATGAGTAAATATGTTGTTTTGGATATTTATTGTCTTGTAGTCTCGCTCACAAAACTCATGATTTTGGAGAAGCTGAGCCTTTTTGGTCTGACATCCATCCTTTGGTGTCCCTTGTCCCTTCAGAGATGAGTGGTTGGCTAGCTTGGCACCGGCTCATTCCAGAGGGGTCAGTTCTGCACCAATGAGCAAGACCTCTAATAAAAGCCTACAGTGCGAGAAGCTAAAACAAGAAGTCCAAGAAATCATGCCTGCTGCTCAAGAAGCAGGTGTCAGCAAAACACAGATGGAAAATCTGGCTGCCTCTGTGGCAATTATTCCAAGAGTCAGGCTTCCCTCAACACCCCCAGAGTCTAGCATGGACAAACTGGAGACACATATGATAGAATCCAATGTGAACTTTACACTCCCCTCTCCAGCAGTTGCTTCCAATGTACCTGATTTGGTGTCTAAAGATGTTGTGGCGATAGAGGAAGCTAAAGCTGTGGTTTCACATGAAGATGAAAAAGCACTCTGGGCAAGCAATGGGCAGGGAGAAAACCAGACCGTTTTAATTCCAAGCTCTGTTAGTATAGAGGAAAAGTATGAACATAAAATTGCTGTGGAAGTTGCCTCCTTTGGTAGGCAGGAAAGTTCAGTTTCTGGCATACTATCTACCTTAGAGCCTAGACTTGACACAAATGACAGAGCCCCGTGTATGACTAAACTAGTACCAACGTGCCCACTGCATTCCATGATTCATGGTTTGCCATCTGTAGAGCAGTCACAAGTTGTAGCTTTGCCTGTTGATAGGAGAGTACTGTTGGAGAAGTCTCTATGTAATAGACTGACATTTGTCTCGCTTCTGCCTTATGCAGACAGTGCAGTGAGTGCAAAGATGGTGGACATGACACCATCCTGCCCCAGATCTGCCAGTATCCCAGGATTCCCTTCTACCCCAAGGAAAGGGCCAAATATGGCTAACCTTCTACCAACATGTCCCAGAGTTACCACGATTGCAGGTTTACCATCTGGGGGATCAGTGATTAGATCTCAAACCTGGGCTGTTGACAGAAGTTCTCTCTGGAGGAAACCATTGCACATAAGAGAGGGGTGCATTTCACAAATGTCTTTTGTTCAAGAGAATATTGAGAGTGGTGATGAAATGAGGAATGCCATGGTGGCCATGTTGCCAACATGTCCTAGAAGCAGCAGCATGCAGGGGTTCCCTTCTGCATTCTTACAGAATGTTGCACATACTCCAAGTATGGTAAGCCTTCTTCCTACATGTCCCAAAGAGGCTAGTATTGGAGGCATGCCATCTAGACAAATATTGAACACACACAATGATAACTGGCACACACTGAGCAAATTGCCAGTTGGCAGACCATTGCGAACACATACTTGTCTTGTTCAGGTTAGGTCACACGAGAATAAACAACACATAAAGGATATGGTAGATATGCTACCATCTTGTCCTACGAAGGCCACCATCCCTGGCTTCCCCTCTGCACCTAGAAAAGAGCCCAGCATGACTAACCTACTGCCTACATGCCCCAGAGTAGCCAGCATTCCAGGTTTACCTTCTAAATTGTCTGCCAGTTGTTTACCTGCAGAAGAATGCTGGAGTGTGGATAGATGTCTTCTGAGGCAGAAGCCATTGAGGGAGAGGGAGGGACTTGGTACATGGATTTCTAATTCTCAGGAAACCTCTTACAAGGATCATGAAATGCTGAAAGTCATGGTAACAATGACACCATCTTGCCCCAGACAAGCTATTATGCCAGGTTTCCCCTCCGCAACAAGGAAAGATCCTTGCATGGTTAATATCATGCCCACCTGCCCTAGACAAACAAGAGTTTCTGGGCTACCTTCTAAACAAGCATTAAGAGATGAACTCTGGATTGTTAATGAAAATCCATTATGGGAGAAGCCACTAAGGAAACCGTTTATGTTGTTTCAGATAGTTCCCTTCAATCAGAGTAGCGACAATGAATTGTTGAACATGACAGCTATACGTCCATCTTGCCCAAGTAATGCAACAATCCCTGGTTTCCCATCTGCACCTAAAAAAGAGCCTAAAATGGACAAAATTATGCCTACATGCCCCAGGGCATCGAGCATTTCAGGCATACCTTCTAAAATGTCTGTTTTACTTGGAGAAGAGCGCTGGTTTGTTGATCAAAGTCTTCTGTGGCAAAAGCCATTGAGGGAGAGAGAGGGACTTGGTACATGGATTGCACCTTTTCAGGACACTTACAAAGATCCTGAAATGCTGAAAGTCATGGTAACAATGAGGCCGTCTTGCCCGAGTCAAGCTAGTATGCCAGGTTTCCCTTCAGCACCAAGGGCAGAACCTAGCATGGTTAGCATTATGCCTACATGCCCCAGAGTATCCAGAGCTTTAGGTTTACCATCTAAAATGTATTTTACAGATGGAGAAGAGGACTGGAATGTAGGCAGAAGCCCACTCTGGCACAGACCACTGAAGAACAGAGAAGGGACTTATTTACACAATGGCCATTATCAGGACCCTATCATGTTGAAATTGATGGCAACCATGATGCCATCTTGCCCCAGAAAGGCCAGTATGGCAGGTTTTCCATCTGCACCAAGGCATGATCCCTGCATTGTTAACATTCTTCCTACTTGCCCAAGACAGAGCAGGGTTTTAGGTCTGCCTTCCAGAGATACAGCTATTTCTCAAGGTATAGATGTGGATTTGACAACGCAGATTTTATTGATGGATAAACCTTTGAGAAAAAGTGTTAACATTTCTCAGGATTACAACAAAAGGGACATGTTAAATTCAGTAGCCATGTTACCTTCATGTCCTGAAAAGACTGTTATTCCAGGTTTCCCCTCAGCCCCTCAGAAAAGTATGAGGCTTGTGCCAACATGCCCTAAACGAGCAGAGGTTTCTGGCATACCATCTATACATCTAGTTAATTTTGAGGGTAAATATTGGGAAGCTCTGAACACTACGATTAACAAAAGACCATTGATGAAAAGGCAAGCTTGTATTTTGCAGTGGGGTTCAAAAGACCAACAATTCTTGAAAGGTATGGTAAATATGTTGCCATCCTGCCCCCCAAAATCCATAAGTCCTGGTTTTCCTTCTGCTCCCAGACAAGAACCCTCTATGGTCAATATAATGCCTTCATGCCCCAGCTGTAGTAGCATTCCTGGTTTGCCCTCCAAAAGTGTCTGTTTGATTACTGACAGAGGATGGGCTGTAGGAAAATGGTCATTGTGGCAAAGATCATCGGCGAAAAGGGAAGTACACATTATGAATGCTCCTCTCGTTCTTGATAAGAACATTGCTGAAAGTATGTTTGCAATTTCACCAACATGCCCAGAGAAGGCTATTATACCAGGCTTTCCTTCTTCTCCCAAGCAGTTATTGGCTAATGTTCCCAGCATGGTTAATTTACTACCTACTTGTGCAAGGACATCTACAGTACCAGGAATGCCACTTATAGAACATACTAAAGCAGCCGAATGGCCAGTGGATAGAAAGATGCTGTTATTCATTAGACAGAGAACTCAACCTGTGTTACATTTAGAGGAAGTTCACTCCCTCTACTTTGATCGTGAAACGGTCAGAAATATGGTGTCCATATTAGCATCCTGCCCAAGAAAGTCACGTTTACCAGGCTTTCCATCTGCACCACATCAGGTAGTGCTGGCTGATAGACCAAGTATGGTCAGTCTTCTGCCTACTTGTCCAAAATGTTCTACAGTTCCTGGTGTACCATCCAGATGCCCCATTGATTCAGAAATTTGGCATATGACTAAAAGGCCATTTTGGGAGAGGGCATCAGGTAAAACAAAAAGGCATATTGTACATGGCCAGAGGTCAAAACACGACAAGGCAATGACTAAAATTATGGTGTCAATGCTGCCGCCATGTCCCAAGAAATCTTGTATTCAGGGAATTCCCTCAAAGTCACTTTGGCACATGCAGCCAAAACCAGTTACAGTGAAACGTACCCCAAGTATGCAAAAAATGTTACCTACTCTCCCAGAGCACACAAAAGTTCAAGGTCTGCCTGCAAGACATCTCATGTCTGGACACAATGACTGGAATGTTGCATGGGAGTCAGTTCAGCAAAACCTGTTGAGTAGAAGAGAGGGACATGCTTACCAAGATCAGGTAGCAATTCAACTTTATTACGATACTATAGAAAAAGATGTAATTAAGGAAATGGTTTCTCTCGTCCCATCTTGCCCAGCCATTGCTCTCAGTCCTGGCTTTCCATCACTTCCACAGCGGGAAGTAGAAATACTTCCAAGTATGGCAAGTATTGTGCCATCTTGTCCAAAGAAATCCCCAATTCTTGGGATTCCATCGATACTTACACACCATTCACAAGAAGACTGGTCAAGTGATGAGGGGCCACTGTTGTTGAAGTCTTCAAAAGAGAAAATCAAACATTTGGCTACATCAGTAGATGGCATTAATATTGATAGGAGTAGTATGGCCTTAAAACCAACATGTCCCAACAAAGCAACAATTCCTGGTTTTCCTTCGTACCCACGACCCAATCAATCACCACCTTCCCCAATCAATGTAGATAATGTTTCAGCACAAGAAAGGGTCATTGGTATTGGTTCAATGAGGGAAAAGACACAACGAGAGATAATAGGGCATGAGGACACAGCAGCCAATAGGCCAGGTGATCCAAATACTTTCATGGCCATAGAACCATCTCCACCAAGAGATTTTAAGATGGCCAGTCTTTCATCAGTGACTTGCCATGAAGAAGATCAGATGGAAGCAAGAATAACTGTGGCTTTGCCAGCATGCCCGACAGATTCAAAAGTTCAGGGCATTCCAATCTCAAAGAAAGAAGAAAAGGACATACAATATATATCAAAGTTTACATTGCGGGAGGGGCAAAGGGAGGAATGGGACTTGTGGACACAGGAAGACACTCAAGAAGAGGGCATTCTAGAAAAAGGGTGAGTGGGAGAAAATTATACACAGTACCTGCAATGCTGAATGAAATGAGTTGCATTGAACTCTGTGATGTCAGGGAATGGTGTCTGAAAGCCTGCCCTTCAATTCTGTTTTCAGCCACTTGCACTGCAGAATGTGGCACTCCATTCCTGACATGCCATTATTCTTGAGTGTTAAAGAGAGGTGGGTGGTGCCGTCCCGTAGTTTGCATGGGAATTGAGGCTGTTCTTGGGCTGTTTTGCTTACGTAGTAACGCTTTTGCACCATCCCATCCACATCTGACTGACTCTAATCTAGATATTCTAGTATTACTTGTGTGGTTTGTGCTTGTGGTCCACCTCAATTATGTTGGTCATTTTTCTCTATTGTTCCATTCTTTCAGCCTCTCTGGCAACTCTCCCACTCAAGAAAGACAGACGTCGCTGTATGATGTGGGGGCATCAGTTGACAAAGAAGCATATATTGAAACGATTGATAAGGAACATGTCTTAGTGCCCCTAGAGGAGTCATGCAGAGAACTTACAATAGAGAGTATTTCAGAGTCAGGCACCATGAGGCAGGATGGTGCTTCTGCCAATAGACAGACGGAAGTATATTCTGACTCAGTGGACCCAGTGAATGCTATAAGACACTCCACTAGTGGGTAAGTGTGGGAGCCTAGGACTTGGCCTCACCTTTGTGTGTGCATGATGTCACATTTGTGTTGCATATCTCCTATAGTGTAGCTGTTGAAATGAATTCCACTGTGTCTGTTTATTTCTTGGCATTGTTTTGAAAATGGTGTTTTGAAAATTATTGTATAAATGTATTTTATACAATAATTGGGGTAATAATAATAATAGTTATTATTATTAATATTATCATTACTACTACAGTAATTTAACTTAAAGGCACACTATCATGCGGTTAGAATGCATTTCAGCTTATTGTTGAGGTTACAGTCTACAGAGATAATATTTATGATGCAATCCATATTGACATACAATTCTGACAGTTGTAGCCTTTGTGTTTCCACATTTCCCATGATGCATTTTGTGCACAATCATGAATGGACGTGGCATGCAAATAAGGGCAATTTCAGCCACTGATAGAGGCTAAACAAAACATTGTTGTGTTAAACTTTTCAACAAATTTCTGTGGCATTTCCTAGAGACATAGAAGCCAGATCATTTCTGAAATTGACCTGATAACTGGCCAAGAAACAAACTAAAGATAAATAATTGTGATGGTGTCCCTTTAAGGAACTACCACTGTTTTAACCATGTACTGTATGTACAGTATTGTTTTGTTTTATTATGGCCTTACCATTTTCAGACATTATTGGTAGACATTCATTGTATGCAAGTACATTGTACATACATTGTATGAGAGTGACTTCCACTCTTCCACTCTCTTTTTTTAGACATGAAAGCATGGTTTCACTGCTGTCATCATGCCCAGCCGTTACAAGTGTACCAGGGTTCCCATCCACCCAAATACTCACTGCAGAGCAGAAGCTAGAGGAATATCATGTAGACAGAAGTGTACTTTGGGAGAAGACACTGAAGGAAATCACAGAACTCAGTATGGACACATCAGAAGGAGACAGAATGACAGGAGTGGTTAACATGATTCAATCTTGCCCCGATGCTGCCACCATCCTGGGCTTCCCTTCTAGAAAGACTGAAAAAGATTGGCTCAAAGATGAACCAGAGCAGTGGGCGAAAGAAACACAGGAGGATGTGATAGGAATCGTTCCATTTTCAAAAGAAACCCCAACACCTGGGCTCACCTCTGTGCCACAGCCCAGCATAGTTCATGGACCAAACATGGTAGATCATCTGCCCTCCTGCCCAAGATTATCCAAAATACCAGGTTTACCATCTACTGAGACAGCTGATTATTTGACATCTTGGACGTCTGATCATGAACCCTTGTTGAAAACCAAAAAGATGATGAAGCCTGTTTTTACAGACATGTCACAACAAAAGAGAGGTGAAATGAAACAAATGGTAGCTTTAGTACCATCTTGTCCAAAAGACTCTTGCATTCCTGGTTTTCCTTCAGTTCCACAGCCAAGTGTAATGTCTTACAGGCCCCATATGGTCAGTCTCTTGCCTACTTGTCCAAAGGTATCTTGTGCTGTAGGTGTCCCATCACTATTGGAGGTTAGTAGCAAAAACTGGGCAATAGATCAAGAGCCTTTATGGAAAAAGCTGACCCAAAATAGGACAATCCGGATTGATGATATAGCAAATAAAGAGGGAATGGGTGGAATATTGTCTCTTGTCCCATCATGTCCAAAAGAAGCTCAAATTGCAGGATTCCCATCTGTACCTCAACCTAAAACTGTGTATTATGGCCCAAATATGGTCGATATCCTCCCATTGTGCCCACGAGTCTCCAGTATACCAGGTTTCCCATCTTCTCTGGACATGATGGGAAAAGAGTGGACAGTGTGCAAAGAGCCATTATGGGAACGAAACACTAAAATGAAGGAAGTATCATTGACTGACACATCTGAAATAGTTAAGAAGGAAATTAAAACAATGCTCTCCTTGGTACCATCCTGTCCAAAAGAAGCACGAACTCCAGGATTTCCATCAGTTCCCAACCCATCAACCGTGTATTGTGGACGAAATATGGTCGATATCCTCCCATTGTGCCCGCAGGTCTCTAGTATACCAGGTTTCCCATCTCTAGACATGATGGGAAAAGAGTGGACGGTGAGGAGAGAGCCATTATGGGAACGGAAAATTAAAATGAACAAAGTCTCATTGACTGACACATCTGAAAAGCTTAAGAGGGCAATGAAGACAATGTTCTCCTTGGTACCATCCTGTCCAAAACAAACGCAGATCCCAGGATGCCCATCAGTTCCAAAGCCTAAAACTGTGTATTATGGACCAAATATGGTTGATATCCACCCAGTGTGCCCACAAGTCTCCAATATACCAGGTATGCCCTCTATAGAGGAAGATACAAAAGTAGTCTGGGTTGCTCAAAGGGGCTCTTTGGTGAAGAGGCCACTAAAGAAGGAGGCGTTTACATTTGACCAACCATGTGTTGTCAATAAGAACACAAAGAATATGGTGTCTTTAGTTCCTTCATGTCCAAAGGTGGCTAGTATTCCTGGATTCCCATCTCTTCCAAATCCTAAAGTTATGTATTATGCCATGAACATGGTTAACCTGCTCCCTTTGTGTCCAGAGGTATCCAAAATACCTGGTTTTCCTTCAGTTGAAGTGGACAAGGGAGTTGGGTGGCTGGCTGAAGAGGATTCATTACTAAAACCACCAATGAGGCATCAAGTGATGATTGATAGTCCACAAATGGATGTAGACAACACTAAGAACATGTTTTCCATGACACCGTCTTGCCCTGCAGCAGCAGCAATTCCAGGTTTCCCCTCTGCTCCTAGATGCAACATGTTGAGCCTTGTACCAGTATGTCCCAAACGGTCCAGTTTCCCTGGATGTGTGTCTACTGAAGGAGGCACAACACTGCAGTGGCTTGTTGACCCAAAGCCTTTATGGGATACGCTTCAAAAGAGAACTATTTTTGC
The DNA here is from genome assembly GCA_039105355.1 of Benthosema pterotum. Taxonomy (NCBI): domain Eukaryota; kingdom Metazoa; phylum Chordata; class Actinopteri; order Myctophiformes; family Myctophidae; genus Benthosema; species Benthosema pterotum. Next base: position 21,801,671 of record CM076986.1, read on the forward strand.
AATAGACAATCCGAGACAGGATGGAGAAATAATAAAGGCAATGTTGGCCATGTTACCATCTTGCCCCGAAGCATCAAGAATTCCTGGATTCCCCTCAGCGCCACGATTAAAATCAACCATGAATCCTAGTATGATGAGTCTTGTGCCTTATTGTCCCAAAGCCTCAAGTCTCAGAGGTTTCCCATCCATGACTGAAGTCTCGAGCATTGGCTGGTCGATAGAACCAAAGCCTATATGGGTAAAACCTCAGAAGAAAGAATTAGAGATGATGATCATGCCACTTTCTGGTATTGACCGTCCCTTTAGTTACAATGTGAAAAGTATGGCTGCATTACTGACATCTTGTCCAAGAGAGGCTCGCATGCCTGGGTTCCCCTCTGCTCCGGTTCAAAACAGACAACCAAACATGGTTAGCTTGTGTGCTATTGCACCATATGTTTCAAGTATTCCTGGATTTCCATCAGTAAGGATGCTTAGTTGTACAGTTGCAGAGGCACACGATTGGAAAACACTCACCAAGCCACTCTTTGAGAAGCCAAGAAATAAGAAGAAAGTTGTCCTTGCAAATAGTTCAGGTGAAAATAAAGATGAGATTAAACATATGGTGGCAATGGTTCCGTCATGTCCACATTTGAGCCGAATCCCTGGCTTCCCTACGATCCCACAACTAAACCCAGTACAAGAACAAACAACACCTGCTACATTTCTGTCTTCAATTGAAGAATCAAAATCACAAGACGTACCTCATATACAGCCAATTCAGCCATGTCCCAAAGAAGCAAGCTTTATTGAAATCTCCCCTGTACCTGTTAGCAATCCAGCTACAGCAACAGTATATGGTGAGAGAGATGTCTTGCGTATTGTTCAGTATCTATATACAGTATAAGTAGTGCCATGCGTTATTGTACAAACTGTATTCATTTTTAATATGTTTATTTTTGTAACAGACGAGAAATTGAATAGGGATGTAGGACAGCGAGTAGAGGTTGCCGTAAATAGTGGGTAAGTGTGTTAGCCCAGTGATTTCTGCATGGATTGCTATGTGAGTTAAAGAAGTGTAGTGTAATTCTAACATGGCTTGCAGTGGCTACTACACAGCACTGGTAACATATTTGTAGAGAGCAATGTAAGCTCCTTTCAAGCCTAATGCTGGAACCTTTTTCTGTTGTGGGTGTTTGGCATGAATTGTGAATATTTGCAGCCCTAAATATTGTGTCTCTGGTCTTCAGCAGCCTACAAATAGAGAGTCTAGCAGCAGAGGAAGTCCAAACTGTGGAGAAGCCTCTGGGTGTGCCAGAGCCAGAGGTAGTTTTAGGTTGGGAAGTACTGGAGGCAGAGGAAACACTGACAGAGAAGGCTCAGTCCTCAGGATTAGTGCAGGCTATGTTGGGAGCTTTCCACAGAGGGTAAGTGGTGGATGGTGTGAAACCACTGTATTGCATGCTATATTTTGTGTAAGAATTTAGCAATGAATAATAGCAATAAATAATAACTACTAACTTTAACACAAGTTAAAGATAGTAGTCCTAAAACATTATAAAAATGTTTAAAATGTTTGCAAGCCTGTCAGCAAGTTCTAACCTTTCGGATATCAATATAGACTGGCTTCTTTTTGTTAAGACTCACATCTGTGTGCATGAATGGAAGAATAGAGTTCATGATCGTGTGACATTAAGTTTAAGTCTGTCTTATACTTGAAAGATGTATTACAGATATTCTATAAGAAAGACTGCTTCGTTGTACCCCAGTTGCACAGAAATTTAGTTAAAAGTCAGTGTCAGTGTTTTTGCATGGAATCACAAAAAAAAAAAAAAAAACTCAAAAAACGGTGTATTAATATTGGCGTGGTTTGGCCTACAGTAGAAATCACTTATTGCTGCATTTCCTTCTCATAGTTATGAAACTGTAGCATCGATGTTGGCCTCTACACCAGCTGAAGATTTCCCCACGGTTCTCTCCTCCTCTGTGGATCCTGAAGATATTGCGATCCCATCAGTATCTTCTGTAGCTTCCCAAGATGACACTGCTCTTGATCAGACAATAACACCTGTAGACAAACTGCAGTTTGAGAGTTCAGATCAAACTAAATATATAAGTAAAGTGCCAAAAAGTGCTGAGCCCTGGTATAACCTAACCGATGAACAGTCATCATCACCATCACCGACAGACAGTGAGGATAGTTTTGTGGGAGTTGCGGGACCAAACATTATGAGGAAATGGCCGCCATTGACAGATTTCACCATGGTTCGCTCCTCCTCTGTGGACCCTGAAGATATTGTGTACCCATCGTCTTCTGTAGCTTCCCGAGATGTCACTGCTCTTGTTCAATCAATAGTGTCTCCTGTAGATGAGCCACACTTTGCACATATCATTGAAATCTCCAAGGAAGAGCATGGGGCGGTTGAAGAAGAGAGGGCCTTGATTCATTCATGGCAATTAGAGGAGAGCACATCTACAGAGAAAGATTCAGTACAGACATCAGGGTCTGCTGAAGGTTTGTTAGCAGGGGAGAAGGCTGAATCAGGACAGGATGAGATTAGAACAGCGATACCTTCCATGCTCCTGGACAAAGGGTGAGTGGCAAGGGACCGCATCCCATCCCCTGCGTTATTGATTGCACAGTGTGTAACATTTACTGTGTGTATGTGTGTGTGCATGCAGGGAGCAATGCTTTCACTGAAACATGCTCATGATTAGATTGTTGATTATCAGCTGGAGCAGCAAGCTGCTGTTCATTCTCACGTGGCCTCAAGTACAAGACCTGAGCCAAGAAAGACGCATTCCAGTTATTCTATAAAAGCAAAGACTTGTATACCCCCTATGGCACAGAAACCTGTCTATATATTCTAAAATTTGAGCCTTTAACTTTTTTTGGAAAACAGATAAATGAAAAACAAACAAAAAATATGTTTGTTTTTTTGCATGGATCTACATGAACTTAATTTTGTTGCTGATGGTTTGTTAATACTGACGTGTATTGACATTGTTATTTGAATTTTTGCCTGCAGTTTACAATCACTTACTGTAGTATCTCCCTCTCATAGTTATGATACTGTAGCATCCATGTTGGGTCCTACTGCCTCTACACCAGCCGAAGATTCCCCCACGGTTCTCTCCTCCTCTGTGCATCCTGAAGATACTGTGATCCCATCTGTATCTTCCGTAGCTTCCCAAGATGACACTGCTCTCATTCAAACAATAGTGCCTGTAGACAAGCCACAGTTTGAGTGTTCCGTTCAAACTAAATATATAAGTGAAGTGGCACAAAGTGCAGAGCCATACATGTATAACCTAGCAGATGAACGGTCGTCATCACCATCACCGACAGACAGTGAGGATGGGTTTGTGGGCGTTGCAGGACCAAATATTATGAGGAAATGGCCACCGCTGACAGAAGCCGATATCACTGAAATCTCTAAGGAAGAGCGTAGGGGAGCTGAAGAAGAGAGGACCCCGATTAATTCATTGGAGGAGAGTACATTGACAGAGAAAGATTCAGTAGAGACATCAGGGTTAACTGAAGGTTTGTTAGCAAGGGTGCAAGCTGAGACAGGACAGGATGAGAATAGAACAGTGACACCTTCCGTGCTCCTGGACAAAGGGTGAGTGCCAAGGGACCGCATCCCATCCCAAACGTTTTGCTTGCACGGTGTGTAATCATACATATACTGGATTTGCCGTCATAACAGTGTCTTTCATTCTGCTTGTCAGTTCTTGTTTCAGTGTATATTGGAGAGATTAGTGGCACAATAATTAGCAATACCTATCTTTTATATCCTGCTGTGATAGAGTTGTGTCAAAATATTTTAATTATGACAGAATGGCGAAAACTACAGATGACGATTTGGCAGTATTTGTGGCGTAATTGCAAAGCTTTCTTGAAGTTTGTTTTTCTCTAGCTCAGCATATTTAGTTATGTAAACAAATAATGTTTTGACAGCTATGTCACCATTAATAGAGCATGGGAGACCATGGATGATGCCCTGCTTGATATAATTTATTGTTATAACTATGTTGCTATATACAGTATTGGAAAAATGGCTAATACTGAAACATGTCCTTTTTATCCTTAAGACAACAAGATACAAGCTCGGGGGAAATGTCTACTACTGCCATACAGTCTGTCTCAGATACGTTTGTGGTGGATGAAAAATCACAAAAGGAAGAGACCCTCTTGGATCAACCTTCACGTGATGAAAACATTACTCCAATTGAACCACAAATAGTAGTGCTTCCCCCTCCACGAGGCAGAACCATCACGCGAGACGTTCCACCAGAACCTAAACATAAAGACGATGACAGAGATAAGGACAATGCTCCAGTTGTTCCGTTACGACCATTGAGGAGGAAAGATAGTTTGACGCCAGACCGCAAATACAAACCGGAAGCTGTGTCTGTCCAGAACCGAGCAGAAGTTGTCCCTCCCCAGCGTACAAAGAAAAGAGACCGAAGCCTTCCCTCTGAAAGTGTACAGACGATTGAGTCTGTCCAGAGGCAAACAGAGGTTGTCGCTCCCCAGCGTACAAAGAAAAGAGACCGAAGCCTTCCCTCTGAAAGTTCACAGAAGATTGACTGCAAAGATGCAACTGCTAAGAGTATTCCTGCACAGGCAACCACTGACCTCGTTCCTCCACACAGAAAGAAGCGAGACAGTAGCCTGCCACCTGAGGGTCCTAATAAAGTAGGAGAAGATTCCACACATCTTATGAGGAAACAAGATAACAGTCTATCACCTAAAGACTTGCAAAGAGCTGATCATATAAAAGAAGCTGAAAACATATCTGTGCAGGTAGTGGCACCCAAAGATCTTGTCCCTCCTCGTCGTGTGAAAAGAAGAGATAGTAGTCTGCCACCTGAAGCTCCACAAGTAACAGAAAATGTATCCCTACCCATATCTGAATTGCCCAACAAACCCCTTAGAAGAAAAGACACTCGGGAGACTTCTCTTCCAACAACTGATAACCAACTGGATTTGGATGCTGTGGTTGCATCTGCTCCTTTAACCACTGAACCAGTCCCTCCACAGCCTTCAAAGAGGAGATCCAACATTGCTGCTGCTGAGACTTCACAAACCGGTGACAAGTCCAGCCGGACAGTAACTGTTCCTCTACGACCTGTAAGAAGAAAAGAAAGTTTCAACAAAGAACATGGTCAGAAAACAGATCACAGAGTCACAGAGAGCAAATCTCCACAGTTGGCTGTAGAACTGGTATCCCAAAATGAAAGTGAAAAGACTGACAACACATCTGTCCAGGCACCTTCTGAGATAATCCCTCCACTGGACACTATGCCACCAAAGCAAGAATCTGAACAAGAGTCAGTAAATGATTTTGGTATTGGTCAGACTGCCCCTCTATCAATCATAAGAAAAATAGCACCACCAAGACGCAGCAAGAAAATCCTTGCAGGCAAACCTGAAACAAAGGTTGAGGATGAGACAGCTACAGTAGATGAATTGAATGCGGCAAACAGGGAGTGTGCTGCTCTAGCCCAGACAGAGAACATACAGAGTGAAGTTGTTGAGATGGTTAGAGAGGAACCAAAGCATTCAGAGCTTTTAGAGGAAGCACATATTCAACATATGGAAATCATATCTTCTCTGGAGACAGATGAATCAACACCTGAAATACAGAAAGAGGACAAACCAGCATCTTTGCCAATCCCATTGCCTCGTGCAAAGAAACGGCTCAGCGGCTCCTTCCCAGATGACTTTGCACCCACAGAGCAAAGCCCTCCTGTCCAAGTGGATATTATTACACCCAACTGTGACCCTTGTAGAGAAGAAGCTCCACCAGTCACCCAGAGAGGACGGTCACCCGTTGCCTCAACAGACACTGTACCTGTGGTACCCCAGCGCAAACCAAGGAGTAGCAGTCTCCCGCCTGTACCTCCTGCGGATCAAGCATCTATATCTGGTGAAGCAGTAGCACCTTTACGTAGAAAAAAGAGCAGACTTAACATTGAAGGCAAAGATAAAGTTGAGGACAGTTCAGAGCTGATGCTTGGACCCTCTGACTTGCCTGTTCCAAAACCAAGGGTAAAGAGACGCTTAAGTGGCTCATTTCCGGACGACTTTACACCACCTAGTTCGCCATCTCCAACACCTGATGTCTCAGACCCTGAATTGGGGCAACAGGGTGAACAAACAAGCATGCCAGCCCCAATGCCTCGCTCTAAGAAACGTCTCAGTGCCACCTTCTCAGACAGTACCCCTCCTGCACCTGCTGCGATACCTACAGACAGCGAATCATCAGAGGTCAAGTCAGAATTAACTTCTGAGGTCACAACTCTTGACAGTCACGATGCAAATATAAGCCCAGTATTGCTGGAATCCAGTATGATCTCTGAAGGAGGATTTGTTAGAGTTGCAGGAGCAGATGACATTGCATTAGAGCTAGAACACGTATTGGATGAAACAGACTTTTCTCAACCAGATACTTCAGAAGTTACTGTCGACATGAAGGCACTGGAAGAGGAAGAAGGCTGGACGTTTACAGATACATCTGTTGTTGCAGAAGAGGTTGTGCAAACTGCAGCAGCAATGTCTGACCACACTAACACTGAAATTGAGTCTGACACGGCTCCCACTGTCACAACTCAGGATGACTGGTTGGATTTGGTGGGTGATAAAGACACTGAACCCATGGAGCCGAGCTTGAGTAAAAGAACAGGGGCTGAAGAGGTGGACTTTGACTTTGTATCAGTAGATGTAGCTGCTGCTGGCTTAGATGAAGAAAGGTAAGTGGACCTGGTGGTACACAAGTTTCAAAGAGAATGTCTCATGTCTGTGTGATTTTGCATTATTCCCATTCAAACATTTTCAGGACATTTCTTAAAAGTAGGCTACATGACTTTCTTTGGTATAAGTGTTAAAAAGCATATTGTGATAGTACTGATTGTTGAGTACAGAATGTTCTGTAACAGAAATTTCTGGGTTCTATTTTCATTCATGCTAAACCTCTAATCCCTAAACTTTGACCCCCATTTTTTTTTTACAAAATATTTTTGAATAGTTCAATTGGCTGATCTTCATCTGCACATTGTGAGCTTGTAGATTGGCTATTTTATCTTTTCAAAAATGTTTTTCTAAATAGTAAAGAAATACTGGCTCAAAGGTTTGTCACCTACCTGAAAATAGAGACCCCTGCTACTAAATACTATAGCAATGATTACAATAGTGATTTCACCTTTTGATAGGTGTAACTTATACTTTACATATCACGCTACATATTAAACCTACATTTAACATGTGAAGCACCGGTAGTTCCATTTACAAAATTGTTTGGATGAACAAATTCACAAAGGTTTTGTTTGTCAAAGAACTCACCCATCAATTTGTGGTGTGTTCCATTTACAGGCAAAAGGGTGCAGGAGTGGACTTTTCTGGTCGGCCTGTGCCAGTGGCTCGTGGAAAGAAGCGCTTGAGCGGTTCTCACCAAGATGGCGACCAATCACAAGCAACTGGTTTTTCTTCAGCCAGTGAGCCAACAACGCCTCAAAAAAGACCTGCGGATGATAGCGCTGCATCCCCAGAAGTATGTCAAGAGGATTAGTCTGCATTCATTTCACAAGGCACTAATTCTGAGTCATTTGAAAGGTGGTGGATGTGGTGCTTTGTCTAACAAATGATTACTTGCAATTTGTGTCTTGTTGTGTCAGAGTGTTTTGGCCAGTCCAGGTCTGGTGACATCCAGCCAGTCTTTACTGGAGTGGTGTCAAGAAGTGACAAAGGGCCACAAGGGTATCCGGATCACCAACTTCGGCACATCTTGGAGGAATGGTCTGGCCTTCTGTGCCATCCTACATCACTTTTGCCCAGAGAAGATGTAAAAGAAATATTACATTACTGTTACATTTTGCTTACATTTGTGTGTGCAAAATTGTTGTAAATTTTTCTGCATTGCGTTTCAAGGTATGTGTGTTTATTATATATCGTCTTTCTTCTATGCAGTGACTATGAGTCCCTGGACCCTTATGACATCAAAGGCAACAACAAAAAGGTTATTGACTCATACTTTTATCTATGTTACATTATACAGTATTGACAAAAATTTACTGTTTTTCATTTCATTTTCAACCCATTAGGGGCCATTTGGTTCCTAACTGCTGTCAATAATTTAGCACGGATAACCTGTAAGCTGCTGTAAAACCATAAGGGGGTAACAAACGTCTGGTCTTTCTCTTTGGCCGACAGGCCTTTGATGGTTTTGCTGAGCTGGGTATCTCTCGGCTGCTGGGGCCCTCCGACATGGTGATGGAGACGGTGCCCGACCGCCTCATCGTCATGACCTACCTCAACCAGATCCGCACTCACGTCACAGGCCAGGAGCTGAGTGTGCTGCAGATAGAAAAGGACAGCGGCGAGTCCAGCTATGCTGTGGCCGCGTCCCGTGACAACCGAGACGCTGCGGACACGGAGGCGGCCGTTCGCTACTGCACCCAGCGGCTACAGGAGGAGGGCATCACTCTTGAAGCCAACGGATCGAGCTTGCCGGCCGCGGAGGAGAATGGGAGCGATAAGGACATGAAAGCCACCCAAGGGGACATGGTCCCGCCTCCTAGAAACAAGCGCTCGCAAGGCGGTGCAGCAGCAGGCGCGCAGGCGCCCGTCGCACCACCCAGGACTCACTTCCTATCCAAGACTGGTTTCTCGCACGTCAAAGATGCGGATCTGGTCAAAAAGCGTAGGTCACAGCGCAGGAGTATGGATGAAGGAGATCCCTCAGCGGTAAGAAGCCTACCATGATATTTTTTTACACAAAGTTTTTTCTATGTATGGATTATGATTACATGCTGTATGTTGCGTCTCTACAGGTTACTGCCGGGCTAGAAGAAAACACTGCTGCCCGGAGGAAATCAGAAACAGGTTGGATGTTCATAACGATGCAATGCAATCTTTAGAACTTTGTATTTTAGTATACGATTTAATTTAGTCCAATGCAATGGGCATGGACAACAGCACAGCTTTAATTATCTAATGCCTTTTGTCATTCCCAACAGACAAGTACAAGGCAAGGTAGTTCTTTTATCACTGGCAGATTTATTTTTCGACAATCAAAAACTGTGGTAAATAAACCATACAAAATGAACATTCAAATTAAAACCAAAATAAAGAAACCTTACACTAAAAATGCTTAAAATAAAGGAAAACAAACGTATTGTTAGAGTACAATACTTTAAGTCGACATTTTGTACACATGCCTAAAATAGCTTTTATTTGTGCTGCTCTTGTTGAAAGCAGTTACTCCAGCTTGTCTCAGCTCAGACTGCATGTGCTCTAGTGTGGTGTTTTCTGCCCCCTCAATTTCATCACCGTCTTTATGGCTCTGCTTAATACAATATAAGTTCTTGTTATGTGGTGGTTGTATTTGCTAACACTGCTTTTCTTACAACATTTTTAGATACTGTGTCTGTTTTGACAGGTGGTACTGCATGCAGGGTAACATTCAATTTCTCAAGGAAGGCAGCTTAGGCGTGCTTTATTATCATAGTGGTAACAATTTCAGCAGACCTGCGCTCAAATCCAGGCTGGGACATGGCAGTTAGCATAGCTTTAACTTTTTGCATTTGTTTGTCTCGATGGACAAAGACTGGTCACATGTTCTTCACATAGCCCAGTTTGACTATGATGACTTCTTGGTTGGCATTTGCTGCTGTCATTACAGAATTGTGCACCATATTTATGGATATTGTGGTTTGTGGGATTTCTGTGTTTTCTCACACAGATGGCAGAGAGACCGAAACAAACACCGAGAAGAAGCCAGAGGAAGAAATTCAGGTCTGTTGAAGTTTCCACAATGACATAAGTGATTTGCACTTAACATGAAACCTGCCTGGAGCAGAGTTCTCAGTCAGACTGATTCCATATAGAATCTGTATTTTATGGAAACATGTTGCACAGTACAAATAGAAATAGAAACAAGCTGTCAGCCTTTAAATCGCCAATTTTGGTTTACCGGTATTATTTTAAGTGCAGAGCATTTGCAGTGGTCAAATTAGCAAATTAGCAATTATGTTTCAGTTGCACATTCCCTAAAATCGTTGCCTTTACATTTCACATAGAGGCAAAGGTCTCGATCCTTCAACTGGTTTAGTAATATGTGCAATTAGATAATGTGTGTTTGTTTCTTTGTGTATGTGTGTCTAGGACCCCAACCAGTATGTGCTCAGTGAGATGGAGGCTTTGGAAGCAGAACAGAAGCACGTTGACAGCAGAGCTGATGTGGTGGAGAGAAAGCTCAGAAGTCTGATGGAGACAGGTATAGAACAACAGTGTTTCTTTAATATAACTCCTGTCCACTCATAGTGGCAGGGCTCCATGAGTGGCAATATCGGTCGGTTTGCCCATCCATCTATCCATCTGTCCACTATGGTCACAAATAGTGATGGGAGAGTAATGTGCAATTACTAGTGTTTTTTTAATATATATTAATCGGCATAGTCCAACTAATCAATCGATTGTTTTTACAAATGAAAAATAGGTACATTAACTTTGTTATTCATAAATACATGGTATTTATGTATTTTAACTCTGACTTGTGTAGGCCTGCAGTGGAGATATTATATGTTATATGTACTTTTCAGAATGGACTAAAATATTATAATCTTTAAATACAGAATCTACAGAATGGATCATTTTGACATTGGTAATAGAGGTTATCGGCCATAACAACAATTAATTATTATAATTGGATATCGATATTCATTAGCACATTATTCTCTACTCCCATACTGTTACATTATGGGCCTCTAAGGACAGTACTTACTGGACTTACTGTCCTGTATGTCTGGTTGGGTGTAACGAGCAGCATGGCCTCAAGGGGTCGCTATAGCAGTACACTCTCAAGAGTCTCAAAAAATTAACAGGATGGAAACATTATTACCATTACCATACATCTAGGGCTGTCATGATGACTACAAATGTAAGTTGTATTTCTGTTTTCGGCTTTGTAATCACTAATTGGACAGGGAAAATTAGTTTATAGTTAGTTATATATATATATATATATATAATATATATATATATATATATATGTATATATATATATATATATATAAATATATATATATATATATATATATATATATATATAGACCTTTTTCCACAGAAGTAGCTTTTCAGCATGGAAACTATTGGCACGAAATAAGTGAATATCTCAAATAATTGTGATTAGGCCATTATGTACGTTAATAATAATTATGACAGTTAGTTTAGTTGTTTATAACAGAAAAAAAATAACAGAAAAGTTAAATGTGCTCAAGACACCGCAATAATAAAAACTAAATTGTATACGGAGTGCACAAATGAAAAGGCGACATGACTGTGCCTGTTGCAGGAAGTGACAAGGTGGAGGAGGAGAAGCTCATTCAGGAGTGGTTCACCTTGGTCAACAAGAAGAACGCTCTCATCCGGAGACAGGACCACCTGCAGTTACTGTAAGACACTGCTTCTCAACACATTTCATATCAAGGCCCATTATTCATTTGGCTTTTGAGCCCCAGACTACCATTTCACCTCTCAGACCCAAACTGATTTTTTTCCCCTAGAGCAGCATGGCGATGCCATGGGAGAGATAACAGGCAAAGAATCCAAATAATAATTCCCCAACATTCATAATGAAGCAATGTAGATATTAAAATAAAGGTCAGGGACAATTATTCTTTTATATTGTGTAAGAGCATTATATACACATGGGAATTACGGGAAGTAGGGCTAATCACACACACACACACACACACACACACACACACACACACACACACACACACACACACACACACACACACACACACACACACACACACACACACACACACACACACACATGGCATGCACACACTCACACACAGGCACCCGCACACAAAGCACAAGACAACCATGTACATTATGCATTACACATTCATGCATATGTAAAAGCCTGCACATAAAAACACACCACCCAGTATCAATTATTTAATGCAGCATGTGTTCCGTCTGACAGACTGGAGGAACAGGACTTGGAGAGGAAATTTGAGCTGCTCAACAAGGAACTGAGAGACATGATGGCTGTCGAAGGTAAGGCTTTTCAAGCATCTAGCTCAGGGTGGGCAACTATCACAATGGAAAGGGACACTATATTTCCACTCTCAATCCAGAGGGCCGCATTGCTTATTACTGTCATAGCTATTATTGCTCTATTTGATAATGTCGTAAATGGAATCCTGAAAGTCACATTTTATTTGATTTTAATTGCATTCTGTTATGAACTTCATGAACTACTGTAAATGACCATGTGACCAGCAGCAGCTCACCTCCACTGCCACCGAACATCTTTAACACACAATGTGCTCCGGTGGACTGTACACACATTAAACAGATCCCGATAAGCCTCCAAAGGCCTTCCAATGCCATAACTTTGTGTTATTTGGCTCTTTAAGCTGTGTGTGTTAACCCACTAAACAACATACAATTTGACCAAATAAGTGATATGTCATCTATTTATAAAAACCTACTCTACTTCTGCAACTTTAGCGGTATTAATAGTTGTGTTCATTTCAGTGCGTGTTGATGTTTGCGTGTCTCCAACGTCACTGAAGGTTTTAGGAAGTATCTGTGATTCGGATGATGAAAGCGAGTTGAAACTCAGAAAAAACATACTAGAAAAGAACTTCTGTATTTTCGGGGGATTTTTGCATTCAGCAGAAAAGTCACTGGGTAAAGGACAAAACCACATAAACGAACAAGCACGCACATCCACTCTGAAGTGCTAGTTGTCGGATAAAAGTCAAACTACAAAAATGTCTGCCATGTTTTGAGCTTATGGATCTACTGGTATGCTATTTTGGAATATGAAGTAATATATTTGGAACAGTTTCCACTGGACTCAATCATTATGAAGCTGTGTCTCACTACAGGCACACAGCATATATATACTAATATAATTTAGATGTTGTATTTACCAGCCAACCAATAAATTATATACAATGTATAATTTAGATGTTGTATTTACCAGCCAACCAATAAATTATATACAATGTACTTTGTGTTTTATGTGTATCATTTTCCACTTTCCACTGCATCTTTATTTTAACTCTATTATCATATTATCTATCATCCAGAGTGGCAAAAGACCCAGGCCCATAAACACAGAGAGCAGCTGCTTCTCCAAGAGTTGGTGTCTCTGGTCAACCAAAGAGATGAGCTGGTTCACAACATGGATGCTAAGGAACGAGGGTGAGACATATTTGATTTGCTTAAAAGATAAACACACACACACACACACACACACACACACACACACACACACACACACACACACACACACACACACACACACACACACACACTGCTTTGAGTAGTGCACTGGCTAGAGTAGGCTGACCTTTTGGTACATAGGGATGTGAGCCGAGATCCGGCTTATAAGATGGATCATACTCATGGTCAGTTACATTTAGACGTGTCAATGTGCAAGCATTGGCCAGTGGCCAGTACTGCTTAATCATCTGTATTTTTAACCTGCTGTAGTTTTTCACCTGAAGTGGAAAATCACACCGTGGCACGGTCACACTGAACTTTATTTCTGCCTAGGAGAGCAGATTCTGCCAATGCTGGCAGGATCGATTGGAAAGGATCAGTTTGGTGTCATTTGCGATTTTCTGCCAAAGAAAAAGATGAAAGAAGCTCTGCTCACATTGTAAAGCATGGGCAGAATCTGCTCTCATAGGCAGAATCAAAGTTCTTACAATTAATGAATTGGCCACGCTATACTTTTGTAGGTGCTTTATGTAGGTGTTGGCTATTTAACAAGACGGACATTAACAATGAAGCACCTTGTCTGGTGGCTGCGTCCTCAGCACCCATATGTCTGGCAACTATGCTGCCAGATGAAATAGCTAGTAGGTAGGCAGGCATGCGGGCAGATAGATAGGTAGGTATGTACACCTACTGTAGGACAAGTTACTTAACAATAGCATCAAACGGACGTTTTATGCACGCTTTCTCCTGTGCAGGGCGTTGGAGGAGGACGAACGTTTGGAGAGAGGTCTGGAGCAGAGGAGGAGGAAGTACTCCAAACAGCAGAAGGACTGTGTGGTGCAGTGAGTCTGCACGGGGGGACAGTGAGTCAGTGGACAGTGGGACTGATCAGAGAGACGCTCTGAGGTCAATTGTATTGTGTTTATATCCGGCACCAAATCACGGCAGAGGTTGTCTCATGACACTTTACATGTAGAGCAGGTCAACAACGCACTCTATACATTTCACCCCTGAGCAAGTGCCAGGCAATGGCAGCAAGGGAAGAAGAAACCTTGAGCTGAAGCCTCTATGGGCTGCCATGTGCCTCGACTGTTTGGTTTGGGAGAGAAAGAGAGAGGGTTTGGAGAGACACAGAGATGGATAACAGAAACAATACAAATATAATAGTCCAAAGCCATACTAATCTATGGAAGGTTGTGACACAAGAAAGCACAAATACTACAGGAAAGAAGTCAAGTTAATAATATGCATGTACGGAACATGATTGCGTATAAAGATTAAGAGGGATTGTTGGAGAAAGGAGCCATCTTAAGTCCCATGATCTGCAGTACAGTCAGTTGTTCACTTAACGTGATCAATCTAAAGAGCACCTACAGCGTGTGGAACATTTTGAGCTTGTAGATTGGCCATGTTGGCGTGTGGCGCGATCATAAGACGTAGCATACATTGCAGGACAGTAACTTGTTATTGAATGGGCCTCTGTCACAAAGGAAAGTTGACCACTCCTTTTTTCTTTTCTTTTTTCTGGTTTGAGTGTGGAATCCTTGCAGATTGTTTTACTTTGTTAGGTTATGTCACAGATAATACATTTTCAATGTAAAGTGTGCCGGTTATAAATGTGTGCTCTTTGATTAGATTTATTTTATTTTATATATAGATACAAGTTACCAAAACGTTACTGAATGTATCACCACAATAGCCTTACTGTAGGATGTATACATGGTCATGCTGCAGTTGTCAAGTACCTGCATGTTTGCATACATACCATTTACAGTACAGTGTAGGTTGAGGGATGACCTCAGAAAGTCATCTCAGTCTTTTTAATTATGTTGTCTATTGAACAAGGACAAGGTTTGGTAACTTCTGCAAAAATGGAAGTGATGCTGTTGACAGAAGAAGTTGAAGAAATTCTATGTGTTTAGCAAAAACAGAAAAAAAAAAACGTTATTCTATAAGTTATTGAGTTAATTTAAGGTTTTACATTATTTATTCAGAATGCATCATGCGGTGAATCTGCCACTCAGATAGCATAACACAAGCTTTGTATTTCTTTTTAGGGGGGTTAGCCAGGGCTCAAAAACAACAATTAAACAACTATGTATTTATAGTTCTAACAGTATTTTTCGCCATCTTCCACTTTAGAGGATATGTTTTCATGGGATTCAATAATTATTAACTATTTCTCTGTTACTTTAACACATATCTAAATTTTACAAGAACACAAGTATGTTCTGTGACTTGTGTGAACAGAGATTATTTTGACCCTTTGACCCTTTTTTTTTTTTTTTTTTTTACAACAATCCAATACAAAACACCTCCTGATCACTATTTCAACCCTCCTTGAGGGAAAAGGCTATATTTTTTGGTAGACTGAACAGATTGTGCTTACAAACATTCATACGTGATTTTGTTTTCTTCCAGAACGTGGTCACTGAATGTTGAGTTATTTGATCCTTTTGTACAGTATTCTATGGTCCTGTTGATAACTGTACTCTGTGTTGTTGCTGTTTGGTGGAAATGTTTGTTATACGATATACAGTATACTGTATATGGATCATTTCCTGAATTGTAATAGTTTTTACTTTTCAGGAAATGAAAAACAGAACTTGTTTCAGAGTCGGCAATTTAAAATTTACTTAATATTTACTTAAAACTTGTGTTAAAGTACAAACGTGTTGGCCTCAAAATGTACTTAAAGCACCAACATTTAAAAAAAGCTCACAATGGTGTATTGGAAATAGGAAATAGCTCAAGTATGCCTTACACAACAGTACTTAAGTATAGGTACTTAACTAGTTTCCCCCAGTGGTACTGCCAAGTACAAAATAGGCTGTTCATTTATGAAAACAATACTAAAAATAAAAATTATGGACCTAAGTTTTCCACCTAAAACAGACAATATAATTTCCTGCCTTGTCAGTGAACAAAAGCAATTAGTGTAATAGAGCAAAAATAGGCAACTTCTATGTGCCAACATTGGCACTGGTGATCACTGGCATACAGTAGGTGTGTGAGAGAGGATTTTTTTTTAATTAAATATTAAAAAAGGTCATTTAAATCGAGTACCGGTACCCTCACATCTATACAAACACAATCCTGCACATACCTGTACAGAAATTCATCCAAAAACTCCTAACTATGGCTGGGGATGAAATCTGAAAGATGCAGGTGGAATTATTCATTTTGAGTCTAATGATCATTACATCCGGATGTGAAAGAAAGTATTTCTAAAGAGAAAAAATGTTATATACAATTATTAACTATTAAATAAAGAACAACGTGTCATGTGATGTCATAAAGGTTGCCAACTCCTGTAATAGAGAACGTCAGTGCTGCTCTTTGGTTTCTGGGTTTTAGTTTGCAGTTATTGTCCAGCCTGTTATGTGCAACATTTGAAAAGATTACAGGTTGTGTTTTTGTAACTGGTTTGGATTGTTGGTTTTGATTGTTGTTTTAATGTTATATTTGCACTATTTTTAAAGTTTGGAAAATACAAAGATATTTTAGATCTCTTTAAAATTGTCACATTGCTCATTCATTTTATTATATAAGATTATTATAGTTTATTTATTCTTTGTTACTGTTTGCATTTTTCAGTTAGTAGATAGCTGTAGTAAGGAAGCCAAGGTCAGAGAAAAAGCATGCAGAACATGATTGGAGTCGTATTTGAACTTGCATCCTTCGGACTCACAAGGAGCATGTGCAGACACAAATGCCTGATATACTGTAGATATCTTCTATTTCCAGTGCACAACACTGTCCGGTGCACAACTAAATCATCCGTAATTGGCCCCCTGTTTGTTACCTGTGTGATGTCAATCTTTCTATAATCTTATCTAACATCCAGAGACGATACACAGTGGCTATACAGTACGGAGGTATACAAGACGAACCTTACATGAAGCAAGGTGTGTGGCACAAGACAGGCCTCAATTCACTGAAGGCAGATTGTCGAAGCCTTAGGCCTCTCTCGGGACGAAGAGGATATACACAGAGGTAAGTACACCTGCATCTCATCTCTCTCCCTGCTATTCATATTCATTCATGCACTTTGTAGCCCATCCTGCTCCATTTTAGCTCTTTTCACATCCTACCAAAACTATCACATTTCAGCTTTTCAAAATCAACTCAGTCCTGTAAGGTGAGGGTCAAGAAATACTATCTGATCGCGGGATGTCCTGAATGTGATAAACTGAGCCTATTACACATTGATGCATAGTGATGCAAAACACACATTTAGCCCTGTGCTCGAATGACTCGGTACCCTGTCAAAAAAAAGCTAAAACTAGAGAAAGCAGCTAATGTAAAAATAGCTTTTACTTTCTCTTATAACAACCTAAAACATGAACCTTGGTTGAAAAAAACAAAAACAAAGTTGACCTTTAAAGCGCAAAAATCACACTGAGTATGCATTGCAAACTAGGCGAGTTTGCTGTGGTGTGGTATTTCACATGCCCGTAAGCTGTCCCACAAATTACGTCCCTATCCCCAAAAAATGTGACTTGTAGACATCAGTGTTCAAATGGCTATAATGCCTGTAGTTAGTCATCTAATAGTTGGCATTCTGATGTAAAGTTTATTTTCCTGCAATATGTGTTTTTAAGCCTGTTAAAATAACATGAGAAATATTGCCGAGGGCTAAAGTACCAATTGCTAGCAAATTATATGCAATATTAAGCCTATATACTTATCACTTACCCCTTACGGTAAATTGCTACTAAAATGTTTTAGGTAATTTGCCCATAGCTATAGGCCATATATATTGCCCATCATTTTGTTATTAAACCCCATGGAGTCTCATATTTTGATTTAAAAATATTTTTTTATATATATATTTTGCTACTTTCTGCCATTAACTAACTTGCGATCACATACAAACAGAACATATACAAATACAGTATACAGTATACACTATAAGAAACAACACTGGTCTGGAAATTTTGCCTCTGCCAAAGTGTTTGCTGTGAAACAAAAGCGCAGACCAGAATTCAATACAATTTAATTTAGGAACTGGAACATTTATGGTACAGGTCTATAAAATGAACAAATGGACCCATTTCAGCTATCCAGCCTTCGTTGTGATAGTAAAGCATTTGTTAATAATTTATAGACACTCTTGCCACGCATTACTTTTCATTACTGTTGTTGATCTAAGAGAGGGGTTTTCAACTGTTGGTCGGTGGACCACTGCAGGTCTGTGCTATTAGAAGTGGTCCCTAACCACCATGCATTTAGTGATCTGGGAATTGTTGATTTTTAAATGTTGCTTTCCACTAGTTGAGAAACAACTGAACAGTTTGACCTGATGACCTATGATGACCATGTATTCATGCACTGACAAGCTGGAGTTCAAGAAATTAAAGAGAAAAGTTCAGTTGGTATCTCAAGATGGGGAAGTGCCCTGTGTTTTCCGGTTAAGTCATTATTGGTAAATTACAGTATTCAATAGATCATTGGTTGAGAAACAGTAGGATTACACAGTATATTCTCTACATGGGATTGCATAGCAACTGTTACAAAAGCACACACACCACCACCACCACCATCACCACCACCACCACCACCACCACCACCACCATCACCACCACCATTTCCACCACCACCACCATAGCACAACAGTGGTCCCCTGGTTGATTCTAAGCCAGAGTGGTGGTTCCTGGTTCACAGTCCTTTGAAAACCCCAGGCATACAATACAGCAGTAGTCCCCCAACCACAAGCAGTGGGCCGGACACGGCCCTCCTCCACATTTGACCCAGCCCCCTGAACAATACCATAGATGCATTGTTTGTTGTTTTCCCTCTGCATCATTATTTATTTCAGTTTGGCCACGTGATCGAGACTAATGCACACATAGAACACTGGGGTGACATGGGTCTGCCCGACTGAATCTCAAACGTTTCCTCAGATCAATAAAGTTCATTTGAATTGAATTGTGAGCCACACTAAAAAAATCTACTATGAGCTCACTTTGCCCCAGTCATACTGTAGAACGTGAATGTGAAAAAAGTTGACTGTTAGCTCAGCAGTTTATGCACCTGTGCCATCATCACACTTTTTCTGTTGCAAACTGACCCTGGCCCCTCATCAGAGAAGGGAAAAGTTATCTGGCGCTCACTGGAAAACGCTTTGGGGACCCTGCAGTATAGGGATAAGGGTTAGGCGCTAATATTGCACTTATTCAAAAGTCTTAACAGCTTTGGGAGTGCTTATAGCCTCTACATGAAAACATATTAACCAATATAGTTCCCACACCCAAACCCGACATTGTGCAACAACATGTGGTAAGTATGATTCTTTTTTTTTTTTGGTGTATACTTATCTTCCTCAAGAAGAAATATGAGTCTGCGGTTCTTTTAAAACTTGGAAAGAAGAAGTGAGAAAGATTTCACAACTCTGAGCCTAATGATCAGTCGGATAAGACTTCAGACTGAGATAGATAGATAGATAGATAGATAGATAGATAGATAGATAGATAGATAGATAGATAGATAGATAGATAGATAGATAGATAGATAGATAGATAGATAGATAGATAGATAGATAGATAGATAGATAGATAGATCGTTTTTTTTTTTTTTTTACCAGAGAGAGTTTGATTTACAAAATAAATACTAATTTAAAAGATATCACCCCAGGGCCAAGTGTTGATTACCACTGCTCTACCCCAGTCCCCCAGGGCTCTGTACTAGTCCACTTTCTTTCTTCCTCTCTACACCAAATCTCTGGTGTATAGAAGATATGAGGCCCCATTCTTTCTGAAAAAAAAAGAAAAAAAAAACTGAAAAGATATATATAATCATAGTGGCCTAACAATGATCACAGTAAGATGAGATAAGCTAAAGTCAGCAGTGGCAGTGGAGGCGTGGGGGCGTAGGCTGTAAAGTGAGGGAGGAGGATAAGAACAGCAGTTTCATTACCACAAGTTCAGGGCACATTCCGCCTTGTTGTTCTGAGTTGTTGTTTGAATAGTCAGTATATGTCAGAACACTGGATCGACAACAGTGGATCTGACATGGATTTATGAGTCATTGGAACATTGACAAGCTACTCCTACAATGTCTGCCTTACTACTTTGGATGTGTGGATGTTTTCTTGTTGGTTTAATTGGCCAGTCTAGAGCATTTGATGGTGAGTATGCAGGTGTTTTCTCCACAACACGACACAACACTGATTTCACTTGATCGATGTAAACGTTTTGTATGGAATAATTTGACCTGGAGCTGTAGTGATTTTTCTTGTAATGTAACCATTGAATTGTATGTGTAACATAACATTTGTTATGTTGCTGTGTAATCAGGGCGTCAGTGTAAAAGAGAGTTGGTTCTCAATTGACATTGCTGAATAAATAAAGGTGAAAGAAAAGAAGAGTTGTACAACCGTTCATTCCTTTTTTGTTAGCAGTGTTTGCATAGTTTTAAACTTATAGCCTTTCTATGAATGACCTAAATGTCTTTACAGTATGTGGCAAGGCCTGTTTGTCTTTAAACCACAGTCAACTACGTTGTCATTCTAAAAGTTGTCAGTTTAGTTTTAATCGCTATTATTCCCTAATGGTTTTGCACAGTATATGACCAGGAAAACAATGTGCTCTCTCCTCTCCCTAGTGGAACTGTTCAATTCTGTTAAGCAGGACTGGAAATGGACTTCCACTCCACGCAAAGACGTAAGTCTTCTCCAAAAAGCACACAATGAATGCTTTCCACTCACTTATAGCTGTGCAGTAATGCATTTTTGTATTATTTATATCACAACTAGTGGCACCCAACCAATTTGAAGCTGGGTTCTGAGACTCCAGTGCCTGTGTACCAAGCGTGCACAGACAGCAACAGTCGCAGAACTTTACTGAGCCCGTGGATCAACCGTCGTGAATCGTCCCGCCTGCTGCTGGACATTGCATTTGCCCAGGAAGAGGAACCATCTAAAATGCCGTCCCCGCTGGAGGTTCACATGTTTCAATCAAACACGGATCTCAGAGAGTGGCAGGAGGGATTGACGGTTCTGTCTCTCCATGTTCCCAGACAGTTCCCAGACTCGGCCAGCGTGGAACAAATATCGAGCAACTACCTGAATCGCAGTTTGGCCCTAAACCTGGGGACAGTCACGCAGCGAGGCTTCCATCTGGGTTTCTCCTACTCGGGGAGATGCATGTATGTGGCGTCCGTGAGAGTATACTACAGGGAGTGCCATGGCGTTATCGCCGATCTCGCAGAGTTTCAAGGGGCCAAAGTGGAGTCGGGGCCCCAGGCGGGCACCTGTGTGCCGGGAGCCAGGCAGGTGTCGCCTGACTCACCTCCTACCAGAGAGTGCACGGTGGATGGGACGTGGACACCGCTGCAGGGGGAGTGTGTCTGTGAAGCCGGTCATGAAAGGGTGGACCATGTGACCTGCAGAGGTAGGTCTAACCTGGCCGGTCTGGAGCAGATGGTTAAGATACTGTCCGTCAGGTTGTAGAAGTCAAAGATTTGGAGGCAGGAAACCTGCGAGGCGGAATCAGTATTATTGAGTTTTTCCTGCCTGATGACTACAAAACAAGACTACCACCATATGATGGAATTACCGAATTAGCATCCGCTCCAGGCCGGTTCACACGAGGTGGAAAGCCTGGTGACATGAGGTTAAAGGGGAATTCCATCCATTTTCAACATTATATTATGTCATTAATATGCCTTAGAGATGTTGTGTTGACATGATAAGCCCCCTGCCCCCCCCCCCCACTCTGTGTTTTTTTTTTTCTGAGAGTGTACAAATGTGTACAAAGTGTACACATTTGTACACTCTCAGGAAAATGTTGTAAATGGGTGGAATTCCCCTTTAAGCTACTGCCAGCAGCCAGATGTGTAACATATTTTTCTAATTATTTGACAGCTTTAGTTAGTTAGCTACAAAGGATTCTGCAAAATTATCAGCAGCCAGGTGTGTAAAATGGGAAATATTTTTCAATATGTAATATTTATTATACTTTGACCAGTACTTTGATTCAATAAAAAATCAAAGTACTGGTTCCTGGGTCAGTATTTTGTTTGTACTTCTCTCTCTTTTTACTTCAAGAGTACCCGGGGGTTAAATGTACAGTAGTAGGTAGTGATACCAGACGAAGTTCCCCTGCTACTGCACATATCCCATATAGAAATGGGATTGATCTTTAAACTGATTCCAGTCCTGTTGTAAACTGGTAAAAGATGCACGGATTTGGATGATATAATCTGCTCTGTTTGCATCAGTTAACATTTTGGCAGCAACATATTGTGCAACATGGAGAGTGAAGAGTGATGCCACAATGATGAAAGTCATGCCTCTCAGTTGAAAACACTCCTGGTGACCTACAAGCCAGCCAAGGGCATGGCTCTCCTCTCTGCTACTTACAGCTTAAAGATCCAGGGCCTTAAGGGATGCCATAGCGGGTTTAGAACCTTTCAGTATATATATAAAATTGTGACTGCACTACACTACCCACTATACATTATGGTGACGCCTTTATTTGCGTCTGGCCAGTCAATCTGGTACACTTTCACTTTCAAATTCAAACTCATTTTTTCTCTGGAAGTTCTTGGCATCTGACATCCCAGTGAATGACAACACTGATGTGTGAAGTTCCTTCCTGGACTACAAAGTCACTCCTTCAGTGCACTTCCCCTTCTTGTGGAGAGGCTGCATGGAGGTCTGACCCAATGGCAAGAGCGGCAAACTTGCTTTGCATCCTGACTCTTTCCAATGGTAGAATGAACGTGAACACAACTTATGATCCATTCCTTAACTCCTAAACTAAATACTGGACCCGTTCACCACAAGGCATATAATATTTACAACAACATTTTCATACTAAAATAGATTTTTTTTAGCAAGACAAATCAGGAGAAATTTCACTTTGTTGTCAATTACTCTTTATCCAGCACCAACAAATTCTCTCAAGATTTGTTAGGAGTCAGGAAGAGTCTCTTTGTAATCTGCAGTTTGACATATGGCAGATAGATAGATAGTGGCGCCAATGGTAGTTTGCATATCTTGGTAAATAGAGAATCTTTGGTCTGACTTTGTAGTCCAGGAAGAAACTTCCTGGATGTTGATGACCTTATGAATGTCCATTCAGAACTAAAATATAACCCCAAAAAAGTCTTCCATGTGTCCTAAACATCATTAAAATAAGCTCTGGTTCCAAATGGGATGAAGTGGCTCTTTATGCCAAAAAGTAAATGAAATTGCCATTTAATAATTCACATTTAATAATTCACACACTTTGCAAAACATATAATTGTGTTTATACTTGTTTTGGTACCTGGGCCCTACCAGCCTGTCGAACAGGATACTACAGACCAGCCAGTGAGCCTGGAAGATGCCTATCATGTCCACCAAATAGTGGGAGTGCCCTGGAGGGAGCAGAGAAATGTGACTGTCTTCATGGATACAGACGCCTGGAGGATGACCCATATTTACTGGGATGCACAAGTAAGAAACTATATACAGTAATTATTGTGGAGCAATTTAGTAATTTGTCTGAAATTAGGTGCATGGTTAATGTTCCACTGGCTTTCTGAAATCCGAAACATCAATGAGCTTGCCCAAAGCAAGGACATAGGAACAGGCAACATTACAGCCTATACGGCCTTCATCGGGCTTCATATTTTTCACTCCATTTGAAGACGGTGTGCAAGTGTTTTTTTTTTTTTTTCATGAGGTCGGGCACTTGGTTGTGCCTTTCTGCACCTGTTGCTTGAAGGTGTACAAAAGCCTTGCTTTTTCCAGATCCTTTCTGGGTGAAACATGGCCTTGTCTAGTCTGTCATTTGTGACTCAGGCTGGCAAACCTGCCTCAATCAACCTGTTGTGAAATGGCAGAAAATTAGATTGATTATGCAGCTAGGAGGTGTTAAAATGTAGTATTCACAGTACATTTCCTCTGCTTTACGTTTTGTGGTCTGACAAGTTTCAAATAGCCATATATCACTGCATTACATTTTTAATACTTTATGGTCATGCCATATGTTATGTCCTCATTGTACATCAAATATTTTCCAATTTCAATGAAGGATACATTATGTGAAAGCTTACATCAGTACTTTAATAATCTGTCAAATGGCCAACATTCCAGTCTGTCCAGTCCATATGTATCTGAATAACAGACTTCTCACCCACGCATCTCCTACATTAACGCCAGAGCCCCCTTCAGCCCCGGTCAACGTGACCGCCCACCACCACAACGACACTCTGCTAACCCTACGGTGGGACCCTCCCCAACACCTGGGGGGGAGACAGGAGGTGATGTACAACGTGGGGTGCCAGCAGAGGGGAGGGACGGAGTCCAGCCAACAGTGGGAGTCATGCGGGAGAGAGGTGGTCTTTCTTCCCACCTCGGTGGGACTGACGGACACCAGCATCAGTGTGGCGGGAGTGAACCCACACTCTGACTACACCCTCTCTGTGTGGGCCTGGAACAACGTATCCACACAGCAGGACTCTTCATCGGCAGTGTCCACTGTCACCATCCTGAGACGTGAGTGGGGCTGATACAGTGGTTTTCAACCTTTTTCAACCTTTTTGATACCATACCAAAATGACCATTATTCTTCTACATTCTCTAGTTGTGTAGACATGAAACCAAATGGACCCGCAAGGGTCCATTTGGTGTCATGTTTACACTCTCAAAGAATTGCATCTGGTTAAGCAACTTTCCATCATTTAGCCTGGGGACCACCTGGTACCCTCTCAAGGACCACTGGTGGTCCCTGGACCACCGGTTGAAAACCCCTGGGCGTTATGACGTTAAGCGTATTTGTTACCCCTTATGTAAACTTATGACCACTGAATTTACCATGATCCACTAAATCTTTCATTTACAACTTTTAATGTTATTGAAAAACCTTGAAGAATTACAATTGCGATTCATTTTGGGTCACACGGTTCCCTTTTTTTAGCTTAGATTGACTGGCCTATGACTGGATGATGGTGTCACTGTTAGCGCAACATGGTACATTCCGTGACTACAGCCCATGACTGTACCCGGTCGACGTGATGATTCATATGCTGGAAGACTAATTTCAGAACTACTTCATAAATTTGGCAGCCTAGGGGTATAAGTATTGCACTCTCTGCTATAATTGGCAGCCACCACATGGCACATATGGTGGAGGCACATTTACTTATATACCCATAGAGCAGGCGTTTTCAACCTTTTTCAGACCAAGGCCCACTATCTATTCTGCATTTTAGCCATGGACCACCATTTGATGTTGAGTTTAGTCCCTCGAACCCAAAACCAAGGATTTTGTAGTTTTTAGACAATTTAGGAGAGATAACTGGCAAAATGTTGGTCAAAATAACAATTTCTACATTTTCTAAATGTGTATAACTGTAGAAAATTAAGCAATTCTGTTTAAATATAATCTCTTGAGAGCGTAAAATGAAACCAAATAATAACCAAATTAACTTAAATAAGGGTCCATTTGGTTACAACTGTCCATCATTTACTGAGTAACATGGTGATTGTGTCTTGAAAACATATGCTTTTGTGAATGTAACCTTACTTACGTACTTATCTACAATATATTTGTGTCCTTGTGTGCTCTCTTTTGTGTGGATGTGTGTGTGTGTGTGTGTGTGTGTGTGTGTGTGTGTGTGTGTGTGTGTGTGTGTGCGTGTGCGTGTGCGTGTGCATGTGTGCATGCGTTATGTCTTGCAGTGAAAGTCCCAGTGATAGTGACTGTCGCCCCCGTCCCTAACACCCCCGTCCCTAACACCCCCCTCCCAAATGCCACGGACCCTCAAGTAGTTCCTTCTCCTCTGGAAGAGAAGCAGGCAGTGCCTCTGTGGATGCTGGTGGGGACCGTGGTAGGAGCCATGCTGCTCTTACTGGCCATAATGATCCCTCTGGCCCTGTGCACACGGCGCCGCAAACACAGTGTACTCAGGTGGGTAGAACATTTCTACATGCACTGTTTCTGTTTCCCCAATCCCTGATGTTTCACTTGGTGTAGCAGCATTTAGGACACCCAAATGGCCTGGATGAAGCTATCATTTATATATTCATAAAAGGTGGTCCATGGACTACTGTGATCAATGTAGGTATTGAATGTGGTCCCTGACCATGCATTTAGCAAGGAAATTGAAGATGTTTTTTAAACTAATCATTAGTTGACTTGTTGATTTATTATGACACGTCAGTGTTTTCACTTAAAGTTGGTTGTCAAGAACTTCCAGAGAAAAAGGAAGAGAGACCGAAGGTTTACCAGATTGGCTGGATGAGTCAGCATTAATTTGAAATGCATGAATCACGTGTCTCTGCTTGCTCAAACAGGAGTTGCAATGAATCAGTTGTATGCAGGGTTAAGAGAATAGAATAAGGGCAACTGCATATAGATCAGTGGTTCTCAAAGTTCTTTGGAGAGACAGCAAAATCAATTTATGACCGCGGCATAGGCTACGTCGCAACGGGTGGCCAACAGTCGTGCCGGGTGGCCAACGGTCACGGTGGGTGGTGCAACCGCTCAGTTGCGACCGTTATAAATTAGTGGCAACTGGTGAAAAGGGTTGAGCGCTATACTACCGGTCCGGCCATTGGGGCCACCCGTCACAATGTACTGTATGCCACGGTCGCAATTAGATTGCTCCTGCTTCTTTGAGCTCTGGACCAGTAGCATATCTCTGTTAAATCATGACTAATTTCATTCAAATCAAATCAACGTAAATTAATTTCCCCTGTGATAGGTGTATGGACGACGAGGGTTGGGGGTCGTTGGGGGGGTCGATCGTTGGACGAGTATGAGTATTCGTGGGCGAGGTGTTCTGTTTCGGCGGATTGCGACAGAAGTAATGTGGTTTTATCCATAGGGAATGATTCTGATGTAATTATTTCAGAGGAACAAGAGTTTGATTTTGTTCATCTCTGATTCTCCCCGCTCCATGCACAAGTAGGCCATGGCCTACTTGTGCGCAGCGTGCAAGTATGCAGTATGCTGATCTCGTTTAGTTTAGTTTTTAGTTGTTTTTAGTTAGTTTTGTGTGTATCTTTAAAATGACACAAGATACCTCTTTGCTCGCAGGAATGACAACCACGGGGTGGAACTCTTGCCTCTGAACCCTGGAGTGGCGTACCGCCGCCATGAGCAGACCAACCCTGAGCCTCCCCAGCCCAGCAGTAAGTAAAATAACTGATTTTCAAATTAATCCGTTATTTCCATCAAGCTACATGGCTGTACTATGAAATTTACGTTTGCAAGTTAGACTCACTGTAACTCATCCCACGGAAAGTTGGCAATAGAGCGCGGGAGAGAGAGAGAGAGAGAGAGAGAGCAAACATCTTGATCTCTTATTGCCGTATTCAATTCAATTCAGGAGCTTTATTGGCATGAGAAAACATGCATTTACATTGCCAAAGCAAGTGTCGAAATACAATAGAAACAGTTGAAATTGTATTTACAGTTGGATATGGAAGGGATAACGCATTTTGTAAGCAGAGCTATGTATGTGTCTTTATTTACATGTTATACAGGGTATGAAGCAAAAACGTTATTATTTTTAGTTATTAAAAATAGCTGTATTTGCACAATGTTGTTCATCATTGTTGACATATTGGATGTATTGTTCCTTAGCAGTGCCGGTAAGCGTCCGGTTCCAGAGCATTAGTGAGGGCCTGCTGTCCAGTCTGCAGGATGTACTGGTGGAGAGAGAGCAACTCACCCTGGGCAAGGAGCTGGGCAAGGGTCAGTCACTGACACTGGGGGGAAATACTTTTGACCTAAGTACTGTACTTGAGTACACTGTTTGATATTTGCATGTCAGTATTGATACTTTTACTCCATTAAAACTGGTCACTGACAGGCTGACAGTGTGACAAAGTATTGTATATACTGTACAACAAACATATCTGTCTTGCAGGAGAGTTTGGTTCTGTCTATGAAGGGGTCTTCACTCCAGAAAATGGGATGGACGTTAAGGTTGCAGTGAAAACCATGAGAGGTGCTTACTCCACAACGATCAACGCTGCATGTTTATTAGCACTAACACACAGACAGACTACACAGTATAATCCTGATGTGGATGTTAATGCTTTTTCTCCCTTTTTTCATTTGTCTATCGATATTAATCCCATGGTCTTTCGTCCCTGTGCCTCCAGTTGGAATCCACAGCCAAGAGGACTTACGTGACTTTTTGAAAGAGGCAGAGATCATGAAGAGCTTTGATCACGATAATGTGGTGAGACTGCTGGGTAAGGAAATCCCATAGGCACACATTTGTATATGACATGCTTTCGTTGAACCGTTTAAGGAGGCTGTGGGCTTCCGCTCCACAACAACAGAACCCTGCCGAAGGGTTACTCGTCTGAAAATAACAAATAATGGTTCCACTGTAGTTAGTCACACAGGCTATTTTTTTTTTTTTTTTTTTTTTTTTTTTTTTTTTTTTTTTTTTTAAAAGATAATACAAAAAATGAAAAGAAAATCCGACAAAACAAAAAAAAGAAACAAAAACATACACGTCATCATCATCTCACAGCCAACAGATCATACTACAACACCAGGTCTTTCTTTTTCTGTTAGTTCTCAACTTCCATTTCCCTCCATACTGTCCATTTCACCAGCAATTATCCTTTTGGTCTTCCGGTAGCATCAGTTTGAATGTCAATTTTTCCATGATGAAAATGTCCTTAACCAACTCTGTCTGCCCCCATTTCCTGGTAATGGCCGTAAGCTGCTGCTAATTGAATTTTAACCAGATCTTCCTGTCCTCTTCCTGCACCTTCACTACAACCACATTCCCCAAATACAACATTTTATAGTCACACAGGGTCTGTTGATATTTTGATTGGTTCAAGAGGCGGGAAAAAGTAATCACATTCCACTCACGTAAAAAGTATAGATACTGCTATGTAGAACTACTCTGTTACAAGTAAAAGTGAAATTATTGGCATGCACTTAAAAGTACCAAATGTAGAAAGTACATTTAGTGTCTATTTGGTTCAAATGGCTGGTGTATGTTTTGTTATAGTAATCCAAATAAATCCAACAAATGCAGTGGAGTAAAAGTAAAATATATTTGTATCTGATAAGAGTAGGAGGAAAAGTAAGTAAAGTACAAAGAAAAATTGTAGGCTACTTGGGTAGGTTAAGGCCTATTCAGAGTCTTGAATTTCGGTGGCCACCGAAAAGCCAACTCTGAATAGGCCTTTACTTTAAACCACTGTAGCCTTGTGTGAGTGCTGTGTGTATGTTTGTCCTGCAGGGGTCACTCTAGAGAGCGAGCAGGACTCCCCTCTGCCGGTGCCTCTGGTCATTCTGCCCTTCATGAAACACGGGGACCTGCGGCGCTTCCTTATTGCCACGCGCTACGGTGACATTCCTATGGTGAGAAGCATTTACTTTAATGTGCAAGCCCGTTTCGTGCACGCACACGCGCACACATGCACGCGCGCGCACAGTGCCTAGACCACCAGGTCTTTCATCTACCCAGGTGCAGGGCCCCTGGGGGTCCTGGAACTTTTGTTTTGCATAACTGTTATGCATCAATTCAGGGATCATGAATATATTTGAGAATCACTGCTTTAGATTATATTCATTGCATAACACCCGACCTACCTAGGTCAGGTTGATAAGAACTTTGGGTTCTGGTTTTGAGTTCCTTGTCTTTATCTTTTGTTACTTTGCTCTGTGGAATAATGTGTTTAAACTTTAAACAATAATGCAGGTGTGAACCTGTGTGCGTGTATATGTGCACACTGCACAGTGTGCACGCATGGCAAACCAGTGGAGCAATTTAACTGTCCATGCTGCCAGAAGGCCAATCTCCACACTTATTTTTCTTTTTTTGTACAAAATATTTTATATTTTACAAAATATTGAATCACTTGTCTTAAAGATGGAGTGCCGTGATTTTTTTCTACCCTAAAACATGATCATCAGGTATTAATGTTATATGAAAAGTAAGATTTTTTCCCCAAAAGTGTACAGTGTTTGTTAAACTGTCATTTTTATGATTCCACCCAGCCAGTTCATTAAGTATGCCTGGTTTGCCTGGTGGGTGGTGATGGGTGTAGATCCAGCTGAACTGAAGCCACACCCACAGCTTTAGTTGTATGATAAAGGGGGAGGAGTTAGGGGAGGAGCTGAGCACATGATGTCACTAAACTGAAGTTTTTTTCATTGGCACGTTTGACTGGAAAGGTTCAGCCCCCAGGAAGAAACCCTAAATACAAAGGGAAGACATCATTGCACATAAAAAACACACAAAGGGGTCTATTTACATACTGTCACCTCTTAAACATGTACAAAATTGGAAAAAATACAAAAATCACGGCACCCCCACTTTAAGATTTGGTATGGGGGGATTTCTGGCAACTACTGTAAGTATCCATTTATGTATAGGGATTTTAAATGTGGTTGACTTTGGAAGCCAGTGGTCCTGGAGCAGTCAGTGACCAAATTTGGTGAAGACTGACCTTGTCAAATGTGACTTAAGCGATACCTCAATTAAATGTAGGTGTATGACGGCCCACCGCCTTGACCGTTGCGCAACGATGCTTACTCAAGTGCGAGATGTTGTCGTCAAGGACGGCGCCCCGGGCACGCTGCTGCTGGACAAACATGCCGATTACATAGCGTCCTACGGCTCCAAGAAGGACGACTACGAATATGTCCTGTCGGAGTACCTGAGGATGAGTGGTCTGTACTGGGGCCTGACCGCGCAGGACCTGATGGGCGAGCTGCCAAGGATGAACCGCCAGGAGATCACCAGTTTTATCACGAGCTGTCAGCAGGACTGTGGGGGCCTCGGTGCCGGCGCGGGACACGACCCTCACCTCCTCTACACCCTCAGCGCCGTGCAGATCCTGTCCCTGTACGACAGCGTCGACACGATCCGCACGGACGGAGTGGTGGAGTACGTCAGGGCGCTGCAGCAGGCCGACGGCTCGTTCGCGGGGGACAAATGGGGCGAGATAGACACGAGGTTCTCCTTCTGCGCCGTCGCCACCCTCGCCCTGCTGGGCAAACTGGACGCGATAGACGTCGACAAGGCCGTGGAGTTCGTGCTGTCATGCGCCAACTTCGACGGCGGTTTCGGCCGCCGGCCCCGCTCGGAGTCCCACGCCGGACAGATATACTGCTGCGTTGCATTCCTGTCCATCACAGGCCAGCTCCACCGGGTGAACGCCGACCGGCTAGGCTGGTGGCTCTGCGAGAGGCAGCTGCCCTCCGGAGGCCTCAACGGCCGCCCCGAGAAGCTCCCGGACGTGTGCTACTCCTGGTGGGTTCTGGCATCGCTGAAGATGATCGGCAGAATCCACTGGGTGGACAAAGACAAGCTGCGCGGTTTCATCCTGGCCTGCCAGGACGACGAGACGGGAGGATTCGCCGACAGGCCAGGAGACCTGGTGGATCCATACCACACCCTGTTCGCACTGGCGGCCCTATCCCTGCTGGGAGATCCGCTGATCAAGGAAGTGAACCCTGTGTTCTGTATGCCCCAGGAGGTTCTACAAAAGATTGGCGTGCAGACGGACGTACTGATCTGAACCTATAAAATGTCTTCTAATTCATGACAGTTTCTAGGTTGTTTTTGTGTTTTTTAGGGGCACCAGCCCCTACTATATTCGGCTATTAGTGTAGATTTCTGTACTACGCATAGTGTCAGAGCAAATCATAAAGGGAAAAGTTATGTCATTTGTAGACAAGCAAATAGTCTAACCAATCACATACATTCAGTCGAGTGGATTTATGATGACGATATATTATAAATCATCTATAATATATAATGATAAGAGCGCCCCTCACTTATTTTCACAGACTTATTTTCTATAAGTGGTTTTCAAACTATTTCATGTCAATGACCTAAAAAACTATAATTATGTAACCTCGGTGTTCAGCGATCGGTCCCTTGGGGTACTCGATTGGCTGGTTTAGGTAATGATGTAATGTGACGTAAGTAAAAGACCTTTAGAGCTAATGTCATTAGTATTTTGATGTCTTTGGTAGAGATGCTCCTCCGATCGGTGACCGAGATCGGCCCCAAAGAATCTGATTGGATTCTTTGGATTCTTTTGCAATTTTTCGGTGACTAGCTGATACCGATGCCGATCTTGTGCATAAACCCATGTCAACATTGCTCAACAGTGATCAGTCACATACTCGCTCTGATTGGGCGGCTGCTAACTGCCCATTATTCTCTGTTTTTTACTGCTTTGCCATCTTTGCCTTCTTATCTTGCTGCTCTGCTTTGCTGAAGCTCAACTCAACTGTTGCTTGATCTATCTGACTATTGTCCTGAACATAAGATGATCCCCATTTCTAAAGACTCATTTGCGGAAAAAGAACATTGAATGTCAAATCCCCTGAATATAATACAACCCCATTTTTAGGATATTTCAAATGGGAAAAAATGTAGTCAGAAATACAGTATGATTCAGGCCAATAGGGTATTTATTATTTCAATATTTTCTTTCTCAAACCGTGTTTTCAACTAAATTGGAGCCTGCATCAAATCGACAATAACAGAATGTGCCACTGTCTCCTGTCTCGCAGTTCGTGCCTCACCAGAGTCTCCTGCGCTTCATGATTGACATCGCAGCAGGGATGGAATACCTGAGCTCCCAGGGCTTTCTGCACAGGGACCTGGCTGCCCGCAACTGCATGTGAGTCCATGTAAGAGGGTGGCTTTCTGAGAGACAGTCACCCATGGCCATGTCATATAGACAGACAGGGGAGCTGTTGTTCAGACAAGACTGCATCTCTGTCCTCTGGGGCATTAGTATTCATACATAGCTTCAGACAGGACACTGAGGTGGACGTGGAAGGACACACTCTGGCTGGCAGGAGGATGTGAGGACATAAGATTAGATTCAACATACCCTGCTCGCAGCTATATAACTATTTCTCGTCTCCATCATGACCTTTACTTACTCATCTCCTTCTTTTAACCTACTCGTTGATTATTCACTGGGTTTCATGGACATTCGGCCAATTCTTAAGTTATCTACCTGACAAGCTAACAAATAGGACAGAGTACAGTGAGTATTGGCGTCATTATTGTAATATATGTTACTTATTACTTATAGCCGTAATTTTAAAGTTAGTAAGTCATTTGAAAAACGCTCCGGTCCCCCCTGGTAGCAAGATGTGCACATTGCACACACTCTACAATGAGGGGAGGTGCAACAGGCCAACTGCATATACTAGGCCCACCCCACACAATCCTGATTGGAGGAAGGCCTCCTCTCATCCTGATTGGACAAAAAACTTTTACCCAAAAGCCCGAACTGAAACTAGGGTTTTTGACCCCAGGGGCTCACTGGGGACAGGGAGGAACTCCTTGTATGGCCACCACTATTGGGAGGATTAGCCAAAAAAGAACTTAGTATAACTTTAAAGTAATGTATTAAATATTAATGTCATAGAAAAATATATTATAAATATATAAATTCAATATTTATTTATCATTATTAATTAAATATTGCGTAGACCTATGGAGTACCTACAATTAAGCAGATCCATTTGAAATCATGACTGAGAAAAAAACAGTAGACCTGAGAACTATTAGAGGACAGTGAATAATGATGCCCTCCATCATTAGAATGCAAATGCATGCCATATTTAACTTTCTTTAGTTGTCAGATATGTCACAAAACAGAAAGTAAAGTAGAAAGTAAAGAAATGTATAATGGACCTATATTACACATTTTAAGTAATATATTGTATTATAAGTTACTGCATTTTGGTAATGTATTACGTAATAGATTAAGTTCCATAGTGTGTATTACCCAACAGTATTTACAACACCCTGCCATGAATTGCTGTAGGCAGGCCAGGGTTGTTTATAACTGTTGTTCCCTGAGGGGAATTTGCGTTGTTGCCACAGCCAACACACAACAACTGAAATAGAAGGAAGATCTCTCTAATATGAGATCATCATCATGAATCATTGTGTTGCCCATTTGACTAAATAGGCATCTTATTCACACACTAAGCATTCAAAATCTCCACTCTGGGCAAATCACATACAGTATAGGTCATTGGTTTTCAAACAGTGGTCCGAGGACCACCAGAATCCGAGATGATTCCAGGTGGTCCCCAGCTAAATGATGGACAGTTGGAACCAAATGAACCCTTATACAGTAGATCTGTAGCTCTTAACTTAAATTATATTTAAACATCTGAATTACTTAATTTTCAAGAATGTACACATTTAGAAAATGTAGAAGAATTGTTGTTTTGACCAACATTTTTGTTGTTTTGGCCAGTTATCTCATAAATGGTGGACCAAAACTTCTTAGTTTTGGGTCAGACAGACGAACTTAA
Source organism: Benthosema pterotum (assembly GCA_039105355.1). NCBI lineage: Eukaryota > Metazoa > Chordata > Actinopteri > Myctophiformes > Myctophidae > Benthosema > Benthosema pterotum. Next base: position 21,836,183 of record CM076986.1, read on the forward strand.
CATCAAATGGTGGTCCGTGGCTAATCTTTTTTAAAAATAGAAGGCCCTGGTACGAAAAAGATTGAAAACCACTGGTATAGGTTAAAACACTATTGGCTCCATTTTTGCTCCCAGCCTTATCCCTAACGTTACCCGAAACCCGCAACGAATTCCCTTATTGGTATTTTCGTCACCTTTCCTCTTCCACTATTCTTTATGCCGACACCTTTATTTGCGACTGGAGGTGTGGTCATAGGCGTGTTTGTCGCGCAGTCCCTTAAATTGATAATTTCGTCAAATAGATTTGGGGACTAGATAACGGGATTTTAAAGCACCTGCTAACCCATATGAGAAGGCAGAGCCACGTGCGCACGGTGCGGGCGTCTGTGCGCCTTGGAGATGTCCACGACTCCACGTGGAAAGGCGCCAGTTCAATTCAGCTCCTTATTTATCGATTGTCCTATAAACAGCCGTAGATTGCCTGCTGTTGGTCACTTCCTTGTGTTCAAGTAATGTACAGTATATAATATAATTAAATACATTAATTAACTTGTTGGGTTAGCAGGTGCTTTAAAATCCTGTTATATAGTTCCCAATTGACGAAATTAGCAATTTAAGGGACTGCGCGACAAACACGCCTATGACCACACCTCCAGTCACAGATAAAGGTGTCGGCATAAAGAATAGTGGCTAAGGGAAGAGGAAAGGTGACAAAAATACCAATAAGAGAATTCGTTGTGGGTTTCGGGTAACGTTAGGGATAAGGCGGGGAGCGAAAATGGAGCCAAAGCTACAGATATAAACTTCTGTATTGCAATTGCACATGTAGATTGATTATTAGCATCATATACAGTAGTTACACAATAGGCCCGGTGGTGCAGTGTATTTGTATTTTGTATAGCTGCTACAAATATGCCCACTGCATATATTGTAGGTGTGCAGTGCGTCACTTCAGGACAGCACTATTATACCTTCCCTATAAGTGTAGCCAGTGCCTACTAGCTACAGCACACTATGCACTAAAACAAGTGATCTGCCCTACATTCCGCAGGTTGGGCGATGACTTGCGTGTTTCTGTAGCTGACTTTGGTCTGTCCAAGAATATCTTGAGCAACAATTACTACAGGCAGACGGTGGCCATCCGCGTGCCCATCAAGTGGATGGCTGTGGAGAGCCTGTCTGAATCCATCTACACCACCAAGAGTGATGTGGTGAGTTTGCTTTATTGCTTGTCATCTGTTTTCATTGCTGCTATAGACCACTCTCTTAACCACCTTCAACCTGGTGTCCATATTTTGGGTGTGTAATAATATAGGAAAAATATACATTTCTAAATTCCAATTAATTCAATAACCAGTACCACTTAGCCCTACTACAAACAATGGATAAACTTGTGTCTAACATGTCCCTTTATATTATATTCAGTGGTCGTTTGGGGTGACTATGTGGGAGATCGTGTCCAGAGGCAGGACCCCATACCCTGGGGTCAACAACCACGAGCTGCTGGACCTCCTGACATCTGGCTACAGGCTCAAACCTCCCGATGACTGTGATCCCCCACTGTGAGTTCTCGCAATTCAACGAGAGTTTAGTTGAGAGAGAGAGAATGTTTGCCGATTTTGATTGGTTAAATGCTCAGTGATTAAATAGTCAGAGATACTGTAACATTTAAGGCCAATATATTTGGTATTGCATACTGTAGGTATTCAATCTTGTTGATTATGTAACCCATTGGAAGCTGTGTATGCTCTGAATGCATAGTGGTGTGCATGTGATTCATCACTCAAGATGTATTGGAATTTATATTGGGTTAGAATTCTACCTCCTACTACATTGCTCTTGTAGCCTTATTGACAACATGAGCTATGTGAGGTCATAATTCTCTCTTATGTTTCATGACTCATTTCGATTGGCTAGCTCAGCTGGAGCGCTGCCTCCCTCTGGCTTTGACTTATTGAGTCAGCAGCACGAGCGATACTGGAACAGTAAGCTAGAACTGAGAATTATAGGAAACACAGAAAGTGACATAAGAGGTGACACAAGCCTGTGTAATTTATCAGAATTATGCTGCTTCCTTTATCTCTCTCTTTCTCTCTCTCTCTCAACACAAATGCTGGTTATTTTCACATAATTTGAATGAATTATTATGGTTTGTATGTTGGCTATTGGCTGTTATTTCTTCTACAAATGTTTTTTTCACCTCCTCTCCATGTCAGCTACGAGGTGATGCGGAGTTGCTGGCATGACAATCCATCCCAGAGGCCTGATTTCAGGGAGCTGGGAGAGAACCTGAAAGCCCTTCTGTCTCGGCTGCCGGGCCTGGAGGCCAGCCAGGAAGCCCACTATATCAACCAGGGCCTGGAGGCAGCTGCCAGTCAGGAGGTCGCACGTGAAGGCGCCCCAGAGGAGGAGGAGGAGGAAGGCGCAGTGGGCAATGTCTACCTGCCCGCCCCTACGCGTTCTGCCCCGCCCCCTGCCAAGAGGGAGGGTGGAGAGGATGAGGGGGAAGACGGCTATGTTCTGTCCATCAAAGTTGGTTCAGCAGTCATGAGAGGTGATCACTGAAAAGGACACTGGTTTTTATGCAAGGTTTACTTTGGGGGCATTGGTGTGTGAGCGTGGCATTATGTGAAATATACTATATAGTACACATTTATATTGTAAATACACTCGCACTGGATATGAGATTTGCACAATATTTTGCTCATTACTCAGGGATAGTATACTGTTGAAAGACTGTAGAAAGTCTGCATGTGCCGAAAAGACAGAAATGTTGCAAAATCAGGAGGAAAGTCTATGCTGGCTACATACATTTGCACATACAATTTATTTCAATGTTGTATTTAGTACAACAGCTGTTTGGTACCTTGCATGGCACTAGCAATGCACTATGTAAAAGTGGCTTGGATAAAGGCGCTATAAATGCACTTTTTTACCATTTAGTATTAGTGTTTGTGAATGTTTGTATGTACAGTGTGTTTTGTATAGCAATAACAGCAGTATTAACTACTCAGGTCCAGATCTATTCTATAAAATATTTTGTATGTCTATTTTTATATTTGCAATTTTGTAGCTATTCCAGTCCAACATCAACATGTGGTGTGTGTTAAAATTTAAATGGAAATCAATCACATAAAAGGGCATGAGGGGTTAAAATTAGAACACATAACAGAGCGTGGTGATTTAATGTTATAGATGAACATGAGAAACAGCCACATAAAAGACCACAATGATTAAAGCTGCAATCCGGAAAGGATCATCAGACATCAGTGGTTGGAAGTGGCCTGCCTTCTCTTCCACTGAGACACACAGGGCAGTGGTTCTCAAAGAGTCGCCCGGGGACCCTCAAGGGTCCTTGATTGGGTTCCAGGGGGTCTCCTTGATAGATAGGAATACAAATCTGCTGTTCATTTTAGTGTCCTTGGGCAAGATACCTAACCCCAAATTCCTCCCGATGTGCCTTGCATAGTTTCTTCCGCAATCGTTGTGTGTGTATATGAATGGGTGAATGTAATGTACTAATAAAGTGCCTTGGATAAAGTTGCTATGGAAATGCACCATTTAAATGGCACACCGAATGTGACTGTAACTCAGAGAGTGTACAATTGGAACCAAATGTCCATTTGTTAACTTTCAGAGTCTTTCAAAGTGGAATCTGGGGACCCCAGGATGCTATATATAAATCAGCTATTAAGAAATAATAATAATGTTGACAAAAATATTGACTCAAAATATATTCCGATGGGGGTTTGCGGCAAAATACACATTAATTTAGAGGTTGACATGAAAAGGTTTGAGCACCACTGGGGTAGAAAATGAAAGATGCCAGCACTCTGGAATTCAGTTCATATAATAAGTTTATTTTACCTCAGGAGGCAGAGCTAAGACATGGACGCGTTTCGCCCCTGAGGGCTTTCTCAACACATATCAACACCACTGGGGTAGGACCAGGACACCTGGTTGTACAATATGCCTCAAGCTCATACGTAGTGTTGGGGGTAACCTCTGAGACCCAGGCAGTAGAGTTTTAGGATATTTTCCATTTTACCGACTGTTATGAAATGTTAATACAGCACACATTTTGTTGTATTCTGTATTTTCATCATGCACTTAATAAATTAATCAATTGGCTTACTGTACATCAGGTTGCCCATGTTTTTTTTGGACTATAGATAAATATGTACGTGAGGGAGCCTTGGAATCGTGGTGCTAGTGTTAGATACAGTATAAGACAAATGCACTGTAGGATAGTGGGGCAGACAATATTGCTCCTGCTCAGATACAAATGAAATGTATGTACAGTATTAGTTTGAAATTAAGTTAATAAGTTGTATTAACAACTTCTTAAAAAATAGAAGTAACACTTGCCCAACACTTCTTATTTTCATTTTGTCACTGTGGGAAAGTGGTGGTTTCACACAATGTTAGAAATCAGGTCTCACCATGTGCACCTACTGTGCGGGAGACCATGCACTCCAGACCATGCTGCGTTCAAACGCTGTTTCAGATTGCAGCTTTAGTGTTGCATGATCATGAAAATCAGCCACATAAGAAATTAACATTGGAAGAACATGCATGCAAATCAGACACATGAAAGCCATAGTTAAAGTTATAACAGAGATCAGAGATGGCCCGGGAGATAGAGCTCTTTGACCATAAGCCTTTCAGTATCCTATCAGGGATGACATCATTCAATTTGTCAACTTGATCTTGCCGTCTTGACTGAGAGCAAGCCTTGGTTTGATAGTGATATTATGTGACAATTTTAACAATGCTGAATTAATGTGCTGACAGCACTGCTGGGGGAAATGTGCCATTTCCCCCAGCAATTGAATTGAATTGAAATGTTGGGGTACCAAGAGGTGCGGGTATATTGGGGGAAAAAAACTAAATATAAGCAGTTGAAGATAGATGGGTGGATCATGGATGGATGGATGGATCAATGGATGGATGGTTGGATGGATGGATGGATGGATGCATCAATATGGAGGGCCAAATCTGCCAGCTTATTTTATTTATAAATCAATGAATATATGTTACAATACATATATAAATGCATAAATAAATCCATGAATGCTTCATTTTATAAATAAATAAATGAATATATGCGATAATAGATAAATAAATCAATAAATCAATCAATGAATATGGAAATCAATAAATAAATCAATAAATAAATGTATAAATAAATACATAAATAAATACATAATTAAATAAAGAATTTAATGCATAAATGCATAAATAAATAAATAAATAAATAAATAAATAAATAAATAAATAAATAAATATCATTAATTGAAATGTGCATTGAAGTGTGCCTTTAAAAACACTATTTCAATAATCTTTTCTGTATATCAATAATCTTTTCTGTATATCATTAATCTTTGTAATGTGTATATCAGTACACATTTCAGTACACATTTCAATGCACATTTCAGTGAACCTATGTTAATGAGGGGGGCAGGATTTGATGATGTCACTCACTGATGAGGCGGACCTTGATGATGTCAGTAAGCAACCATTGGATAATCTATGCAGGAGATCACAGATTGACTATACTTGTCTGTTTTTTACCCGGAAACAGGGGCGTGCACAGTAAGACGCTAAGGGGTGCTTGAGCACCCCCAAGTGGCCCTCTCTGGACCAACATGCCCTTTTTAAAAGAACAAAATCTAAAGTTCAACGATTTTTCCCTCTGAAACCATAAGGGCTATGTTTACAAAACTTGGGGAGGTGGGTGGACATATTTTTAAAAAATATTTGATTTTAAAATTATATCGGTCGGTGGCGCTATAACAGCCCACCAAACAGCCAGTTACGTTTTGGTCCATAACTCTTGAACCGTAAGTCGTAAATTTAAAATTCCTTTTTCCCAGCATTCCTTGGGTCATGATGCATCTCTCCATATAGCCACGCCCATTTCCGCCAATAAAGTTTTTCCGCCATTTTGGATGTTGTTAAAAACACACTTTTTGCCCCTATTCCTACATATTTTAGTCAAATCTTACAAAAATTGGCACACATGCTCTGTGGACCTATCCGATAAAAGTGACCACACAGATTTTTGATTAAGCGTATCGTTTGCCCATAATTGGCTTCCAAAGTTAGTGGGAGGGGCCTATTTCACAAATAAGTGCCACAAATCATTCAAATGTCCAAACCTCCCCAAATTTGAATCGCATGTTGTGGGTGGTGGCACCAACAGGTAGCCAAAAAATCCATTGGTCGGCCTCATGGTGGCGCTATAACAGCCCACTTTACATTTTGGCCCATAACTCTTGAACCGTAGGTCATGAATTTAAAATTATTTTTTTCCCAGCATTCCTTGGGTCATGACGCAACTCTGCTACTAGAGTTGAATCAAATGCCCCTCCTAGTGGAAGAGTGGTGAGTGCCACTCACCACTCTTCCACTAGGAGGGGCATTCGAGTCCAGTCCAGTGCAGTAGGTTTGCAACACTACCACTTTGTGTCAGAATATGGAACTGTTGTCCACAAGAGTCATGGCCTGTTTTAAAGGGAAGGGGATCTGCTTTCATTCTAAGGGACAGGAGCTTGAAATTCAGTTTCTAGAGAAGAAGCCATTATTTTCTTCAAACCATTTTATATAGCAGTAGCCTAATGCGTTTGTATAGTTGTACTTGTAGATGCTGAAATGCTGTTTTCTATGTGTTTTTAACCCCCCAAAACTCAAAATTTTTTCCTCCGCTAGAGTGCCCTCATGGTTAAATTTGAGCACCTGCCCTTGAAACTCTCTGTGCACGCCACTGCCCGGAAATGGTGATACTATAAAATTGGCTTTTCATGGCAATTCATAGCTTTCAGTCACGTGGTTTCTCCGTCCCCTAGCTGGCGGGCAGAAAGGACGTCGCTGTAAACATAACACACGCAGTTTCCTAGCTGTTTTAAATTCCAAGGAGTATTTAGCTCAGTCGTTTTCAACCTTTTTCATCCCAGAGCCCACCATTTATTCAGCATTTGAGCCAGGGACCACCAATCGATGATATTTTTTAGACCCACCAACCCCAAAACTAAAGATTTCTTTTGCATCTGTCCATGACGATTAATCTTCTAGTTTTGTAGATTTGGACTAATTCGCTGATGGATATCATGCGATATGGACCCTTGCGGGTCCATTTGGTTTCATTTTGTACTCTCAGGAGCTACATTTGGCTAAACAACTTTGGCGGGGACCACCTGGAATCCGTCCCCACGCCACACCGCCACAAAGGCGCCGGCACAAAAGCAGACAGCCACCTGTGTAGAAAGTGAAGAGCCCCCACCGTTAAAGCGAAGGCGAGCAACGCCACGCCAGCCAGAAGTAGCCTCTACACCTAGGCTTTCATTTTCGTCCGCCTTGCGCGAAAACGGAAAGCCTGGACTAACGCACGTTGGAAAGTGGCCTTGAGGGGAGTGTCAACCTTCCGGGGTGGGCGTCGCTCTAAATAATGTGACGTAGAACAGCAGTGGACGGGCGTGGGAGGGGCCGGAGATGACGACACGTTAGTGAGATCAAATCAGAGCGCAGCACTTCCGCCGTGTGGATCCCACGACACCCCCGCCCCCCAAGGCCAAAATCATTGAGGGCTAGACCAGGCTAGCCAGAAGTGAAGCCAGAACAGCCAGCACAACACGACAAAACGTCTCCCACTCCCCCCTTAACTCTGACAGTGCACTGTGCACAGATGAAACCAAACGGACCCGTGAGAGTCCCGTTTGGTTTACATTTAGTTTAGTTTAGTTTGTTGTGTTATGCTAGCTACAAAGAAGAAGCTCCTCACCCCCCACACGACAGCGCCCCAACACAACCGGACTTCCAGGCCAGCCCGGATGTGTTGGGGTGCTGTCGTGCTGTCAAGTAGCCGTATGCACTTCCACACCAGCGGCGCAGCACGGAGAAGGCTCTGACAGAGAAGAACCCTCCACCAGACACACGAAAACATCACCAAACTCGATACAAACCAGTGTTGCCAACTGCCAAAATCCAAATGCACTAGAATGCGCTAGAGCAGTGTTTTTCAACCATTTTCATACCAGGGCCCACGATTTATTCTGCATTTTAGCCACCGAGGACCACCATTTGATGTTGACTTTAGTCTCTCTGACTAATTTAGGAGAGATAACTGGCAAAATGTTGGTCAAAATAACAATTCTTCTATGTTTTCTAAATGTGTAGATTAAAATGTGTAGATTGGAAAATTAGGTAATTCAGATATAGAAATATAATTTAACTCTTGGGGTCCATTTGGTTTCATTTTACAATCTCAAGAGTTAAATTATAGGGTCGCTTTGGTTACTAATGGTCCTTTCTAGGAAGGAAGGAGGACTCTATCATAGGAGGAAAATGGTGAAAAACGAGGGTTTTATTCCTGGCGTCTGTCAACCAATTTCACTCCAACTCAACAGCACAAAAGCACTAGATTTTCCGCCAGGAGTTCTGTTTTCCACTAATTTTGGCGCTAGGGGGGTCTGAAAAAGAACTAAATATAACGCCAAATGCGCCAAGTTGGCAACACTGATACAGACGGGTCTCACATGGTCTATGCCCCCCCCCCCCCCCCCCCCCCCCCCCCCCCCCCCCCCCCCCCCACCCACCCACTATAGTCTGGACACTGCTGTTCAATTACAACTTACTTGTAGACAAGCATTAATTTGTGAGAAACGAAGTGAGATTGATGAACGGTACGTTATTTTCTAAATATATCTGGAAACTTTAAATTAAATTATGCATAAGAAAACACCACAAATACCACTAAATTAAAAAAAAATCTCCAGAGGATTTTTTCCCTTGCTCTGGGCTTGATTGCTAGTGGCTGAATGGGAAAGACACGCCCACAACTGGAAAAACACGCCCCCTCATTAACATAGGTTCACTGAAATGTGTATTGAAATGTGTACTGAAATGTGTACTGATATACACATTACAAAGATTAATGATATACAGAAAAGATTATTGATATACAGAAAAGATTATTGAAATAGTGTTTTTAAAGGCACACTTCAATGCACATTTCAATGAATGATATTTATTTTATTTATTTATTTATATATTTATTTATTTATGCATTTATGCATTAAATTCTTTATTTAATTATTTATTTATTTATGTATTTATTTATACATTTATTTATTGATTTATTTATTGATTTCCATATCCATTGATTGATTTATTGATTTATTTATCTATTATAGCATATATTCATTTATTTATTTATAAAATGAAGCATTCATGGATTTATTTATGCATTTATATATGTATTGTAACATATATTCATTGATTTATAAATAAAATAAGCTGGCAGATTTGGCCCTCCATAGCATCATGCATCTATCCATGCATCATGCATGGATGGATGCACGGATGAATGGATATGGATGGATGGATGAACCTGTGGTTGTCAAGTGCTTTGGCTCCTCGCCAAGAACCCTTTAGAATATGAACTACAATTCCCATCGTCCCACCATAATTCTAGATTCGTCCGTAGCGCCACGTCATTTGATGTCACTGCCGCACCTGCGCAGGCAGCCATCTTGTACTTCTGCTGGCTGGCGAGGAGGAGGATCGCGAGCGGACACAGAAAGGGAAGAACTGAGGAAGAAAAAAAGGACAGGGGGAAAGGAAAAATAACATATTTAAACCCCATTTTAATCCGAACGAGGGATATCATTAATTTGGGGAATGTCCACTCGGTCTATGGTATAAACCCGCGTTGATTTTAGGTAGGTTAGGTAGGAAGGAAGGACGTTAAAAGGAAGGAGCAGCAGAGGAGGAGACGGTGTGAAACGGGGAGGATAAAAAAACATCAGACCGTACAAGAAGACATCTGTGAGGACGGATCGGACGTAGCGGGTCGAGAAGAACCACAAAACAAACTCACAGTCCAAAACCATGAATCCCGAATAGTGAGTACAAAAACACACACAAACACACAGTCTATTGTAACCAGAGTCTTTTAGACTATAGACAGAGTTACGCAAACTCCGTTCACTTCATGGGGTCAGGACAATGGCGGATGTCCACATAGACTTCTATTGTGAATCGGGACAACAAATTGGGACGAGACCTGGAAGTAGGCAGAAATGCACTGGACTCAGGCAACAGCCCAGATATAATAATAATGGCCTTAAACCCCCCTTTATTTTAGTTTTGTAGTAGTACAACATGAACATCACAGATACTTTTGTGCAACACTTGACATGTTACACGCATATCTAAAGTCGTCCTCGTTGAAAACAATGTCCACCTCCAGTTTGTCCCTTTAAGACTACAGGGACACTGTTCTAGCGCCGCAATGTCGCAACTCTTCTACTAGATGGCCCTGGTTGTCACACAACAAACAGGCACAGTAACACCTCTCGCGATACGAGATGTTTAAAAAAAAACAAAGAGCAGATCTACAATCTAACAATGTGCTGTGTTGTCTTATATATCTGGATTGTAAATCTGTTTTTAGTGGGGCAAGGCAAGCAAACGCCGTCAATAAAGGGGAATTCCACCCATTTTCAAAATTTTCTCAGGAAAAATGGGTCTGAAAGAAAAAGTCATTAACATGGTGAAATACATCTTGATGATGTCATCAGATGTATTTCACCGTGTTAATGATTTTTTTTAGACCTCCATTTTTAGCAAATACAGAATTGGGTGAACTTTTTTTTATCATGTCCACACAGCATCTCTAAGGTATATTAATGACATATTACAATGTTGAAAATGGGTGGACTTCCCCTTTAAACTAAACTGCGCCGCGGCTCGACGTACGTCAGCTGACGGCTATGTCCCCTGACTTGTGTTAGAAAAACAGACTTGCTTTATTCTGTTATGTATTTTCTCATCAAACGGTCGCACCGCCACTGGCCGGCCGGTGTGTGAGGCTGACAGCCTGGCTGGCTGGGCCTGACTGACAGATGATGTGACATGGCTAGTTGGCTACAGGCACTTATTTTATTTAGCCGTGACTGAAAACGAGAAGACAGGCGACTTGTCACCGGATCGCCTGCTCTGAAACGTCACACCGACCGACAGACACCAACCGGCCTTCGTTGTTGCGCTGAAATCGGTGACCCGTTGAATTACGACTCCTCCCTACCCCTGGCTCCTGTCACTGTTTATATTGTTTTTGTTACGTTATATTTTTCCTGTACACCCCCCCCCCCCCCCCCATACACACACACACACGTTGTTTAGAGGGGAATTCCACTAATTTTCAGCATTTTACTGTCATTGTTAAGTACATCTTGATGGGTGTCACAATCAAGATGTACGTTTTTTTTTAGACCTCCACATCTAGGAAAAGGAGAATGGGGGACCATTATTATTTCCACAAAACAAACAGTTATATTAATGACATGTTGAGAATTGGTGGAATTACCCTTTCAAAGCAAATCACAAAGCCACAAATGTAATTTGGGCCTTTTTTTGTAACCTGATGTGTCCTGATCTAACATCACAAGTTGCCGTTTTCTACCAGTGGACTGTATAAATTAAGTGGCATATTAGTTAGCTGCTAGAGTGTAACACATAACCAACCAGATAATTTCAAATGATGTGCCAGTGCCATCCAAATTCCAAATATTTGCAGAAATCACTAGTGTGTCCGGCTTCCTCTGGGGTCACACAAGTCGACAGAACTCTGACTTGAGCGTAACACCAGCACTGTGTCTGGTTGGTTAACAGGCATCAAATGCTGTTTATCTGGCAAAACATTTCACCACCCATAACCATCAATGTTCTTTGTCCTTTAATGTATTTTGGTCATTTCTCATTTGCATGTTTTATATGTGTGTATAACACATTGTATAACAGGTTATAACATCTTTAGCAGCATAATGGCATTTTTTATTTTTCGTGTGACATGTTATGTTCAAACACCAGCATCGGTACCTGCCATGTATGAGTATATTTTATACATTATCAAAGTACTCATCAACTCACACGATCACAACAAGTCCTGCTCATGTGCAGTCGAGGCCCTGGGTCATTGCAACATACAGTAACTGGCTACACGCATTGTTTGTAACACTATATTGGATAGATGAGCAATGTCAGGCTGCAATACATGACATGCCTTGGTTTCTGATGACATGGAAGTTGCACATCCTGGTGTTGCGCAATACAAAGCAACAGCACCTGTCCATGATGCAACCTTGTGTACCAAATAAAACAAACATGTGATGCTGTTTTGCTAAACACAGGTCAACAAACCCAATACATTAACCCACATCTGTGAGTGTGTGTTTAGACCAGTGGTTTTCAACCTTTTTGATACCAGGGCCCACTTTTTATTTAGAATTTCAGCCACAGACCAATCAGCTGATGACATTTTAGCTCCACAGACGCAAAACTAAAGGTTTATTTTGCTTTTGTCCACAATTGCAGGCTGGATTTGGGAAACAAGACAGTCGAACATACAGATAAAAATGACTATTAATCTTTTACATTCACTAGTTTTTTAGATTTGGGCTAATTCACATGATTAATATTTTAACTCTCGAGAGTGTAAAAATTAGACCAATGGACCCTTGCTGGTCCATTTGGTTTCATTTTTACATTCTTAAAGAGTTACATCTGGTTAACCAACTTTTCATCATTGGGCTGAAAATCACTGGTTGAAAAACACTGGTCTGGACCATTCCTGCAGTTGACTGTATACAAAGAATTTAAGCCTAAAGTCGTATGTGTTAGAGGTGAAAAGAACATGTCCGCTCCCTGGTCCAACCTCGGTTGTTTTTATTTCAGCGACTACCTGTTCAAGCTCCTGCTCATTGGAGACTCCGGTGTAGGGAAGTCCTGTCTGCTGCTTCGGTTTGCTGTAAGTAAACGACACATTGATCTCTCTCTCACTCTCACTCTCTCACTCTACTCTACAACAATTTCCATTAAAGTAGCAGCTTGAGATTCCGCCCCTGTGTTGTCTTCCTCTCGGCCAGGTCACGGCCTCCGCTGTGTCTCATTTAATTTTCCCTCACTTTGTCACTATACCTCCTTCCCTTGTTTGTCTGTTGGTTTGCAGGATGACACCTACACAGAGAGCTACATCAGCACCATTGGAGTTGATTTCAAGATCCGCACCATTGAATTGGATGGCAAGACCATCAAATTGCAGATTGTGAGTCTGAACTGACGCCCTAGCCACACCTACGAGTACATTTTTACCATTTGTTTATGTCAACACAATGAAGATGCATGCAAGGACATGAATATTAGGTGTTTTCACGGTATCACATAATTAAGTTTATGTTGCCAAAGCTATTGTCATTACATGCTATAAAGGGCATACAGATTTACAATGAGTTTTAAAGTACAAGTTACTATCAAGTAGACCTACTGGTACGGTCTACTATCCATACCAGTAGGTCTTCTTGGTAACACACACGCACACACAAACAGACATGTAGAGCACCCTAACCCACACAGTCATCAACATTCAACATCCTCCTTCAAATCGTTTGCTCTGCAGGAAGTAGCCAAGTACCTTCCCAAGTCCCTCAGCCAAGAGCCAAGATCCACCTATTGTTATCAAAAGACTAGCCCTATGGAAGTACTGTAGCTGTGTTTGTGTCACAGATCAGTGGGCGTAACTGGATACCGGTTTTGGTTAAGAGAACAGGCCCCACCACTGGAAAGACATGCAGCTTGTTAAACAGGCCTGGCTTTCTGTGCGCAAAGCTGTAATATCATTAGGTGTACAAGCCCATGTCTGTCATCTAGCGTCACTAGAGTGTTTACACACTTTGACCGAACAGTGCTCGTCCTGGCAGCATGTCAGGCACAACCTTTCATTACACCCAAAATGTCTAGATTTTAGGCCACTTATATACCCAATCATCAGCGATTTTCAACCATTTTAACTTCAATGACCTCAAGATTTGCATGCATTAGGTCAGGATGTTATAATATGATACAATTTATATGAACAAAAGAAAAGCATATACATACAAAATAGCTAATTTGAATCATACATAAGCTACTGTAAGAACGTAGCGGTAAATGATCTAATACAGTAGACTAATTAAACGATGTATGCAAATGTTATATTGTGCTGTTTACATAGATGGTCTAAGATACGTACATATGATAGAGGTTGACACTTTGCATACGCTTGTTGGAGACTAGGGCAAGTACTACTGCAAGTGTCGACTTTGCCGGGTACTGTACTGTATATCAGAGTTCGTGAGCAGAGCGGAGTGGCCGAGAATTCCGCTCATCGCTCTCGACTTATTTGGTCCCGCTCGCAATCCGCTCACGTGGACCCCCTCCCAGGCTGCTCCCGCTCCGCGCTCATTTTCATTTGGGCAGCTCCTCGCTCCGCTCAGCCCCGCCCGCTCAGGAGCAAAATTTGACGGCTGGAAAAAAAAAAGGCTGCTGCTTTTTCTTTGTCGGGTATTAGGCTACTTTCAGGTATTAGGCTACTATCAATGTCTGTGCTGTGCGCGTCTGTGCTGCGTCCTCCTCCTCCTCCCCCCCGCAGTCTGTCTCAAACAAACGGCTATGATTGCTTATTTGCTTATTTTTTGGAACCACGGCACAAACACCTAAAGTTCACCACCGACGTTGTGAACATGTCACTGCTTTCTTGTCAAATCGCGAGCTCCAAAGCTTTAGTCTTTGGAGCGGGGCGTGCAATCAAACTCGAAGATGTTCTTTTCTCTTATGTTCTTTTCTCTCTCTCTCTCTCTCTCTTTGCCGGCTTTTGTCAGACCCGGATATAAAGTTTCACAATTCGGGGGGGAGGGGCAGGCGAAAACCTTATGCGACAACAGCGTTACATTTAGGGCGTTTAGGGGGGCATCCCCCCCCCTGCGCACAGCCTTTTATCCGGCTCTGCAAATGCGACGTAAAAAGCAAGAGCGAAGGCGACCTCGGACATTCTTTCCCCTCCGCGTTATGGATTATATCTTTGATAAAATACTGCAAAAGGTAGGCCTACACAGTGACAGTAGCCTAAGTTGACATTGATTCTCTCAGAACACATGCACACGGCTGCGTTGTGAGCCGTATGGCAACATTTTGCGTTGGGTCCCGTGGGCGCCGCGGGCTAAATTTTTTTTAAAAAAATCGCCGCGGGCTAAAAAATAAAATAAAAAAATCGACAACATTTTGACACTGGGCAGCGATTCGTCGACATTCCAAATATAGTGTCGATTAACATCCATTTGCCCCCCTCACAGCATAAACATTTAAGACAGGAGTTATATGTGCAGTTACACTGCTGTCTATATTAACCCAGACAGGTGCGGCGAATAATCTTATGCCGCGCTATTTCGTTTCCAAAATGCCATACGGGATAATAGGTTATTGGTGATGTTACACTGTGGGGGAATTGGACAGTGGGGGAATTGGACATCATTGGGGGGGTCGCTGCGCTCAAATACGTTGCCGTTATGATGTGCAGTGCTTCAAAATAAATAGCGAGGTGACGCATCTAAGGCAAGATAGACAGCAAGACAGTCAGCTTACTTTTTCTTTTCTCCAATTTCCATCATGATCATCATCATCTCCTTCCTCCCGCTGCATCGGAGAGGATTTTAAATGTCTTGATCGTGTTGCTGGCACTGTAGGCCTATAGTCGCCATCTGAACCACAACCACACGTTTATGCTGTGCTACTGAACACGTGTGCCGTTGTCTGGACTGAACGGCTTGGAGCCGCCTGGAGCGGAGGATAATTCTCGCTCCAGAGCGCGCTCAGACCCATTTGAAAGCGCGGTCAGCGCTCACTTAAAAATCCACGCGCTCCGCTCCCCACTCCGCTTGCGCTCCGCTCCCTGCTCCGCTCGCGCTCCGCTCCGCTCACGATCTCTGCTGTATATATGGGGACGCTAAGGTTCGTGTTTATGGTTAATTATGATTTTGTTTTTTGATTTATGCTAGTAATCAACAAAGGCATTCCATTTCCAATCTGTTCTCACTTCCCCACATTTAATTCTTTCTTTCTGTCTGTCTGTCCCGTTCTCTCCCTCTTTCACTGTCTCTCTCTCTGTTTTCTCTCCCTGTCTCTGCCCTTCTCTCCATCAGTGGGACACTGCAGGTCAAGAGAGGTTTCGCACAATCACCTCCAGTTACTACCGCGGAGCCCATGGCATCATTGTTGTCTATGATGTTACAGATCAGGTGAGTTCATGCTAAATGCTACCATGCTTTTCTTTTAGTAGCTCTTCAGCTTGTCTGTTATCTCACAGTATCTGATACACAATGTTTACATTACATTTGTTTTTGTTTTCCACCAGGAGTTTCTGAATGTGTAGTAAATTACTACCTACTTATTATTATTACCTACCAAACATCATTTTTTGCACAAAATAATACATTGGGGATAGATTTGTGGGTCTCTTGACGCTGGTGAGTGGTGATACAGTCCATCGTTGTCCTTGGTTTCTGGTCGACCATAATGGGATCACCGTAATATTCTCTTTGTTACCAATGGGAAGAGATTACAGCAGTTTTCAACCCTTTCAAGGGCCATAGTTATTTGTCATTTATGCCACAGACCACCATTTTATGAGATTTAACCCCTCAGACCCAAAATTAAAGAATATTTTCTTGTCGTTGGAGAAGATGTTGTATACAATTCAGTGCTGTTGGTTTTGGAACCATTATGAAAGACAACATGCAAATGTTGATCAAAATAATAATTATTCTACATTCTCTAATTGTGTAGACCTGCAAATATAGCAATACAGATCTTTAACAATTATTTAACTCTTGAGTGAGGTTCCAGTTGGTTTACCAACAGGTCATTTTGCTGTGACCTGGAACCACCTCACTGACCACTGGTTGGAATGAAAACGTTGAAGCACTGCTATGGCTCCGTGAATCAGAAGACAGGCAGTGTCACGTCATTCCAATGTCTCTGTCAATCTTCTCTTTGTCCAGCATCCTGTTAAATGAAGGTGGCATCATGCGTTATTTGATAATGTTCCTACAAACCATGAAATTGACTTACAGCAAGTGTTTTTCTGGAACTGGGGATAACGGGGCTCAGCAGCAATATGACTTTTTGATTATTATTTATCCATACTATAACTAAGCAAATGTCTGTCAGTCTGAATGAATGTCTGAAACAGGCATAAGTCCTCACTGACTACAGCAATCATTCTGAGTTTTCACACGCTCATTGAACATAACATTAGGAAGAGACTGACGAAGCCCTTTTTTCAAATCAACACGTCCTTGATTAATAATGAATTTATTTGTGCGTGTAAATTTCCCCATTAGGTTTATATGGGAAAGTCCGACGGGCCCCCTAACGTTACACAAATCACAGGCCACTATTATCGCTGTTCCCCCACTGCCCTATTTCCACTGCTACACCAGCACCGGAACAAATGGTGACCCATACAATTTTGCGCCTAACCATTGGCTAATGGCTATACTGCCAATAGCCATGTGCAGTTTCCGACCTACACACTATGCCTACACACTGCAGCAGCTTTCGCTAAACTTTGGGACAATATCGTTGCATCTCTGTATGTATTTATAGTTTCGATTTAAGGGATGGCACAGCATCCCTATGCGGGCTGAAAGTTAATTCACCCGCTTTATCCACACTGAATATACTTCTGATAGACTTTACTTGCCACAGTGTTGGAGGAGCAGCAGGACTCGGCCATGGGATTTATGCTACGTGAAGGGAGCGACAGACACCCACTTTATGTACAGATCCAGGCTATAGTCTTCTTGGGAACTGTTGAACTGAACATGTGTTCGAACTGGAAGATATTAGTTTGTTTTCACCGTCACTTTTTACCCGCACGTGTCCAACAATGTCCAACTTCGCTCTGCCCGCAGCTCCTATAAGCTGCAGCCGAGTTCACTGCGACTCACTTCGGCTGGCTATGGAGTTTTCTGCCCTTGCTGCGCGCGGACCGCGGTGGTATAGCATTGATATAAAAGTGGGCTACTGTACACATTAAAAGGTACCCAGGAAGGATCAGGACCCCTTAGGGACTGTTCCGTTTGGTGGTCCCTGGAAACACAAGCACACAGCGTGCGACATTGTGTGTGTGTGTGTGTGTCTGTGTGTCTGTGTGCGTGCGCTAAGACTCACCACTCTCAACTTTCTAAACCAGTGGTTTCATGATGCCCACACAAACACCTACTTTAATGCAACCAAAATATGTATCACCAGTTAACTGTGCACCTTGCTTTGCTATACTGCTTCCCCTTTTCCCATGATCAAATATCCACAACTACAGCAGTACTTCATCAAAATACTTACAGTATTGGTATTGATAATAAATCACATTAACCACACTTTAGATCATTTGGTGTTCATATATTCACAACGGGTAAGGTCCTAGTTTATTTAATTATTTAAAAATGTTAAATGACACTTTGTGGTGTGAGCTTGTAGATTGACTATTTGTGAGTGAATATACAGCTTCTGGGTCAGAGGACAAACTGAACAAAATCTTCCAAAAGATTATTCTAGGATGATTTAGTATAGTTAGTACTCAGACAGTGTTTGGGTGAAAACAAGCTTTATTCAACTGTCTTTAACTAAGAATAGAAAGCGGCAATGCACTTTTCCCCCCGATGAAAGTAGAGACAATCTTCTCTTTTTTGACATATTTGTATTTGTTTACATAGTTATGGAACTAAATATTCTGTGGGTCTTGAGAGATTACTATAAATGCTCAAACACTGACAGGGTGTGCAGACTGCTCTACTCCAGCAGTTAATGAGTGAAGTTGGTTATTCGTTCTAAATATGGGTCTTAATTGCCCATCCAAAGAGAGATGGCAGCATAACGTCAGCTGTCAGAGGACTTGAAGAGACCGGCGGCCGTTTCCCTCTGTATGGAAGTTGGCTTGTAAGGGAAATTGAATGACACTGAAACAATGCATGCATTGTCCCTTTGCTCTGTCACTCACACTTTATTAAGTCTAACGCTCTGCATTCAGAATCAAAAGCTATTTTACTAGAACATAAATTCTGTATATTTTCCTAGCGGGCTTTACAATCACAATAATTAATTGCCACTTTGCCGAGTGCTGGAGGCTGATTAACTCTGCACCTTCAAAACATTTCACTGTATCAACGATAACAAAAATATTGACGCTTCCATTCAACAGATCATGCCGACTAACTGCCCAAACTCACCATACACAGCGGCATTAGCCATGAACATATTGTAATGCACTGTGTCACTGCACAGGAGTCCTATAACAACGTGAAGCAGTGGCTCCAGGAGATCGACCGCTATGCCAGCGAGAATGTCAACAAACTACTGGTGGGCAACAAGTGTGACCTCACCACCAAGAAAGTAGTGGACTACACAACAGCCAAGGTACACACCCACTTCTGTGCCAACCACCAGAAACTACATGTTTAGCTATTAATTTAGAATTAATAATACCGTATTGTAGCTTTCGTGGCTAGCCACCGCACGCTTCCATGGTTTGACGTCACCGAAATCCATAAACCTTGTGGCTTTTTGGCCTTTATTCCGCTCTATCGCAGTCTATGGTAATGGAATGTAGATGATTATACTAATAATAATTCATACATATACTGGTATAGCACTTTAAAAACTACAAACTGAAAACTTTAAAGCAATAAAACAACTCATCCAGCACATTATAAGTACATTATAAAATGTCTTTAGTGCGGCATTGTAAAAAGCACATGCTAGCTAGCTATGCTGTGTTTTATGAAATGGTTAAATATTAAGGAGAAATGTTATATAGTTGTGAAGGTAATAATGTAATATAGTAATGGTTAAACATGGGTATTGTTAAGGGCATCAAGGAACACTATGACTGGAGTCTTGCTGTTGCTAGCCAGTTTAAGATCCTCCGACTTGGGACGTACAACACCACCAGTGAATGATTCGGTGCTCGATATATAAGCTTCGCGGCCGTCGGAGCCTCTTCTCCGATGGCAAAATGCAACTTTTGGCGTCTCGACACTGTAGAGGAGCGTCACCATGGAAACCAGAGACGCCAGTGGAAGTGGTGGAGCCTGTCGGCATCGCCTGCTTTCTTAACTATGTCGGGCTTCTGTGGCGACAGAGCACGCCTACGTCGTGTTGACTGCCTTTTTAAGAGCAGTCCCTAATTATCGGGGCTGGCCCTCTTACTGTTCCATGAGGCCACCTCACCTCATGTCACGGCCCTAAACAGAACAGAGGCATATTAATCTACACAACGCTGTGAGAACATCAAAAGTAAACGCATCACTCCAGTCCTAACACTGATGATTATGACTTATGATAATGAATGAAATTGCAGGACACTGTTATTCTACCTGAGGAAACTCCACCACAGGCTTACGGTGTCCCCGTAAAAGTATATACAAAGAGAGGCAGACCTTATGTGTGGTTGTCTCTCAAATGTCAAGGTTGTACTATTGTTACATCTTGTGTTCAGATATATAAAAGTAAAACTATTTGACTGAGCAGCATGCGGTGGATACTTTAACATACCTGTCACTGTTGTTAGAGTTCCTTCAAATCATCAATGTCACAGAATAATGAAATCTGAATGTAGTAATAGTTATTCATTTCTACAGCAGTATGGTTGTAATTCACAGAAACCATTCTTTACTGTTCTACATTTGCTCCCAGAAATTGTATTACTGGGAGAATTCCTGTAAAAAAAGAAAAGCTTTCACCTTCATCTGCCTGACTTCAGAAAAGGCACCTTATATATTTTTAATGATAGTATGGGCTTTAACTTATTAATGTATTACTTGAATGAGCATAAAGTCAGAACAAACGTTTATATAAAACGAAGGACTAATAACAATGGTGCACATCCTGCACCATCTGCTGCATTGCAGTGCATTAGGGTTTTGTGTTTCTGTTTCTTACACTAGCAATAGAACAGTATGAAAGTTCCTAGCTTAATCCCCCCTCCCTCTATTTTTGTTAGAACAATGAAAACTACTTGGTGTTTTAGTGTTCATGCTGTATGTTCTTGTAGTCTTATGAAGCAATGTTAATGAAAATAATTTTGAAATGGTTGCTGATCTGTTAGTGATGTGATAACTATGACATGCTGTGAATGCGCAAATTATTAAGGTATTATCTTTAAATAATTATTCTAAATTTCAGCATATAATGTCAACAACATTCCTAACGCTGTGCAGATCAACATATAATCCACAGGAAATTTTAAAACCTGTTCTAAAGGGCTTTTTTATGGATTGGATAAAGCATCTGTGATGATGCACTAGTTCTGTGTCACAAGGTTGCCCTTGCCAAGCCGTTAGCAGCAATAAATAGACAGTTATTTAAATTACTTGATAAAATAGTTTCTTCTGACTATTTGTTGGTGAGATCTGATCCCAGAAGACAGTCATAAAAAAAAAAAAAAAAAAAAAAAAACTTTGGTTGTGAACGTTACCAGCTCTACTGGCATAGCAAAGTGCAGGCTTAAGATAAAACCGCACCAATATTTCGCCACGCAACTCCTTGCTACAACTCCATGGCAACCATTATCCCCATTTCCCCTCTGTCTGCCGCCGCCTAGGAGTTCGCCGACTCGCTGGCCATCCCTTTCCTGGAAACGAGCGCCAAGAACGCCACCAACGTGGAGCAGGCCTTCATGACCATGGCTGCGGAGATCAAGAAGCGCATGGGGCCCGGGGCTACGGCAGGAGGAGACAAGCCCAACCTGAAGATCGAGAGCACTCCTGTCAGGCAGTCCGGCGGGGGGTGCTGCTAAGAGGACCCTGCTACGAGCCATGCCCTCCCGTACCATACCCCCCCGTCTTCTTGCTCCTACTCACCGCCCGCCGACCTGGGTTCAGCCTCGCCTCGACTCCCCTACCCAGTACTACCCACCCCTTCTCCCTTGTCTTTAACCCTCCAAGCCCACTATTTCTACACGCATACACCCATACATCTTTCTGCCAACGGAGAACATTATGGGGTGAGGATGGAGGGATGCAGGTACGCGTGAAGTAAGAAGTAGACGACAAGCGCAGACAGATTAGAAGAGAGGTTGGGCCATTGACAAAGTGATTAACCACTTAAACCCTTACCAAATTATTTTGGTGGAAATAGACAATCTACAAACTTACAATGTGTCATGTTGCAAGCTTGTAGATGTGCTATTCTCTGAAAGTTTATCCTTGGCATCCGAGAATAGGCACACTAGGGTTCAAATGGTTAATTGAAAGGTCATGGATCTTTGAAAGGCGAGAGAAAGCAACACATACATAGGCAACAGAGGGGGAACGGGGACAAGCTTTTATCCTCCTCGTTGCAGAGAAGATGAAAAGTAAACATAACGCAGGAGAGATTGATATTGATTCAGAGGAGGAACATGAGGCGATGGGAAGATTATCTTTGGAATACATCTAGGTCATCATCCCCTCCCACACACATGGTGTGTATGAAATTCAGCATGGGGTGGAGGGTTAGGTGGGGTTGGGGGGAAGGTGTGGTTATAAAAGATTTGAGCCATTTTCTGTGACACCCGAAGGTCAAATGGTATTTCCATTTCATCCACCACTATCACAACCAACCAACTGCCTGAGCCTCAGAATAGTCAGCCCCTCAACACGCTTGACTACAAACACATACATATGTACACGTGACTGTGTGTATGATTCCTTCAAAGCCAATGTGTGCAGTAGTAAGAGCTGTGCTCATTCACTTAGCAGCATTGGCAGTGTGTCTGGGTCCGTGGCAGCCAACCAACGCAAAGCGGTGACTCACCGCTGTCATTTATTGATGAGGATGAAGGAGGCTTGTCCATTCACTACGCCTCTCTCCATTTCCTTCGCCTCCGCCCCTATTCTCTTCTTCTGACTGAAGCGTTACATCATCAAATATAGGTTTGGGGAGGGAACCTTAACAACACAACACACACACACACACACACACCAAATACTAAAAGAAAAAGCCTTGTTTGACAGCGGAAGCAGCGACTAAAGCCTCTGCTCATCGAAGTACAAACGGCAAAAGGTTTCCGGTTAAATGGACTCCACCTCCAGCTCTTGTTCCCTGTACCTCATTAATTTCCCACGCAGAGCCATGGGCCGCAGTGCTTTACTACATGGCGTTTTCTCATCACTTTGTCAAGCTAGGAGAAAGAAAACACTTTAAACTTTCAAAATTCACACAAGGTACAGTACAGTACGGTTAGGTCATGATATCATTAGTATGACACTATAATATAAAGTTTGAGGGTTGAACTTGAGACACAAACACACACTGATGAAAGAGAAAGGGTTGGGGCAATGACCGTATCTCATCTTAAAACAAACAAGAGCAATTGGTAATATTCTGCATTCAACTCAGTAGACTATTGCAATTACTGTTGTTTCTATTGAGGTTTTATTATTTTTTATTTTATTTCCTCATTGATCTTTTTTGTTTTTTGCTTGTTTTGTCTGTTTTTCTAATCGAGATGGCTTGTACAAATTGCTTGATGCTCTTGAAGTATAATGTGACCGGCTGGGTTTAGGAAGTAGATCGTTTTTTGGAACGGTTGTGCTCGCTTGCAGGAGCACCGGGTAGTGGTAGAGTATTGGGGAGGGGGGGTGGGAGTTGTCTCTTAAAGCTGCTGTTCTGTCCCCTGCCTTGCCACTGACATCAGGCCCCCTCACTTATCCCTGCGTGCGCGTCACGTGCCTCCTTTGCTGATTCATGTCCCATGGCACCCTTTTTTCATCATCCCGTTACGTCCCCCATGATCTCCCGGTACCTGGCGGTCCTGGCCTGGAGGAGTTTACTGTAGCTTTGTCACTGCTTTCTTTTGCCTTGTTTTATACGAGTCTTAATGGACACCTCAAGCTCCATTGAGGTTTTTCCTTCAAGACTGAATGTGGCAGTTAAGTCCTAGTTTATAATTTAGCCACTAAATTTGTTGCTAGGCCAGTGTGGTGAATATTTCTTCAGATGTCAGATGATAAGAACGGTGTTTTCAGATTCTACGCCGTCTTCTCTACCCCTCCTTGCCTAGAGGCATTTTGGCCTGTCATTTGTTTCTCCCGGCAGCGTGTTATGGCTGTTTTATACTTGGTTGTGCACCAGTGTTGAAAAATAACCGGTCTACAATCTCTGACCTGTGAGCTTGTCAATCTGACCAAGTATAAGTCGCCCTTCATTTCTCTATGGCGCACTGACTGCAACTGGCACTAACATGGAGGGGAAGCCGTGGCTTCTGCTGACCTCATAGAACTCTTTACGCCACACTGAAAAGGCTGCTACGCTTGCCATTTCCCCCAAATAAACTTGATGGCAATCGGTGTTGCCCTTGACCTGCAGCTCTGTATGATGATCCTTGAACTGGAAAGTATGTCTATTCCTGTTACGAACTGTTTACATTTAATAGATGTGAATACACTGTTTGGTCAAGTCGCAGCACAGCCTTAGGTAAGCCATCTTGGTTTAATTTGAACCAGGTTAAGACGTTTTTTTGTTTGTTTCTCTCCTGCTCAAATCTGTTTTGGGCCATACTCTGCTTGGATTTAGTACGGTTTGGAGGCGCCGGGACTGACTGGTCTGGATTTATAGACCGGATATGAACTCCCATTCACTGCTTCCAGCTAATCTACATACAGTATCACTCGATTAGCTCCACAGGTTGTTTTATTTTTCATATAAACTTGACCAGGTCCTTCATGCAGATAAAGGAGACCCTTTTTGCATGTGTCCATGGTAAGGTTGGCTCTCTGCAAAGACAAACAGGAGTTTCATAATTTCGGGTACACTTGCCAACTCGGGCACTAGTGAGGCATTTCTTTGCAGTCTCCCGAATGCAATTCCAGTGAGACAAAGTGAGACATCAAGCAAGTATGGATGGATTGTTTGCCATCTTCTGTGCATTAGCTGCCCAGTATGAAAACAAATATATATATATATATATTTTGCAATGAGCCATGACCCAGAAAGCTGTCTCTGCTGTCACAGATAAGTCTGTTTCAGTACTGTCAAATTAATTCTGATCATATCGGTGTAACGGTTATAGATAAAGCTGTTTCAGCACTATACTTGTTGGCGTGTTGCACTTTGTGTCGACGTAGCTTTAAAAGAGATGTGGTCTAATCTTGAGTTTTTCAACCCTGTGATGTGAGACTGCTGGAATGCTGTTTGTTACTGGTTGTGTAGAATTGGAATTTGTTAGGCCCAAGTTCTCAGCTGACTGACATCGGAAGGGGAGGGAACAGCAGTAAAAGTGTGCGTGCGTGCGTGTGACTGTGTGTGAGAGGGTTGGGGTTGGTTGGGTTCAGATCAGGGTGATGGGCACGGCCTATGTGTAACATTCCTGTGCGTTTTTTGTAAACCTGTCGACAGTCCGGCATTCCCTCTGTCTCACTTGAGTGCATACAAATGAAGCAATTGTTTGGAGAACACCACACTCACGTCACACAAAGGCATACATATTTAAAAAGATGTTTCACACCACAACGAAGTGTGAGTCCCCCTTTTTGTTCTTTGATTTATTCTGAATGTTCTTTCTTTGGAGATGTCTTGATATTCTACTGATTTTAATATATTAATTGCATACTATACTGTGGTAATATTGTGTCCGGTCCATCGAAGGATAACAGGATTTGGGATTCCTAGCTTTCAGTGGGAGGGGCATCATGTGCAAGCAGGGGGTGGGGCTACAGGACGAAAGGGGCGGGGCTTAATTTATGAATGTGTTTATGATGGAACTTCACTGTCTCTTTCTTTTCACAACCCCTTTTTGTACTAATTTGGTAAAAGGGGTATTTTCCACCTCATTTGCACATTATGTTTTTTTCTTTGTGTTGCTCTTCAACGGCTTCATAAAGACACAAACTCTCAAATGTTTGTCAGTATGGAGCAGGGGTTTTCAACAGGTGGTCCAGGGACCACCAGTGGTCCCTGAGAGGGTTCCAGGAGGTCCCCAGCTAAGTTGCTTGACCAGATGTAACTCTTGAGAACGTAAAAATGAAACCAAATGGACCCTGGCGGGTCCATTTGGTTTCATTTTTACACTCTCAAGAGTTAAAATATTCATCATGAATTAATTAGTCCTAATCTACACAGCTAGAAGATTAATGGTCATGGACAGAAGCAAAGGAAATCTTTAGTCTGGGGGTCTGTGGGGCTAAAATGTCCTCAAATGGTGGTCCGTGGCTCAAATGCTGAATAAATGGTGGTCCCTGGGATGAAAAAGGTTGAAAACCCCTGGTAAGGAGCACCAGGCAGGACCTTGCACCTGTCACCTGCTTTGTTTCTTCTGTTTTCAGCTTCGTTCACTTTGGTGCTCTGTCTCACTGCTGAGTTTGATCACAATGTTTTTTTCTGTACATATTATAAATATATATATAATAAAATGATGAAAAAGATCCATGTCATCATGTGTAAACATAGTCCTTTTTTTGAGCAGCGCTAGCCCCTCCAATGCATGGCTTGCTGACGGTCAAGTCTGTGGGCTTTTAATCTTTGTTTAGAGCTGCTAATAACTTTCCCAATCTCAGCCAAGTCTACAGGCTTTAATGTGTGTTTAGGGCAGTTATGATGAGTGTTTTGCTAGCCAAGTCTATGGACTTTAATGTTTGATGTATAATTCATGGACTATAATGCTCGTTCAGGGCAGTTATGTTTGTAAGGCAGTGAATGGCAGCATAAGACATCGTCTGGCTGACATACCTCCCTTGCCGCAAGTGTGATTTTTTTTTACACTATTAAAATGTCCACAACGGGACTATATTAGCTATATTTAAGCTCTATTAGCTTAAATGAGCTAAATTGATGGTGTAATAATGAGACGAGATATCGCCTGGGATATAGTGATAGGGCAAAACCTTTCTTGCTGGTCATAATCACTTCAGCCCTATTCTGTACTCACTATACGTTTGACAGTTGAGAAATCAAAGCATCTATGAAGGTATTTTCTCAAAAATGCATTGTTAATGGATTAGATTTTGTCCGTGCCCCCTAGAGCAGGGGTTATCAACCAGTGGTCCTTGAGAGGGTTCCAGGTGGTCCCAGGCTGGTTAACCAGATGTAACTCTTTGAGAACGTAAACATGAAACCAAATGGACCCTTGTGAGTCCATTTGGTTTCACCTTTACACTCGAGTTAAAATATTCATCATGTGAATTACCCCAAGTCTAAAAAAAACTAAAGAATGTAGAAGATTAATGGTCATTTTTTGACTGTTTTATTTCCTCCTAAATCCAGCCTGGAATTGTAGATAAAAACAGACGAAACCTTTGGGTTTTGGAGTCTGTGGGGCTAAAATGTCATCAAATGGTGGTCCGTGGCTAAAATTCTGAATAAATAGTGAGCCCTGGTATGAAAAAGGTTGAAAACCATGGCCCTAGAGCATGCACTCTCTCTCTCTCTCTCACAGACAGAATGTATTGAAGGGCTGTCCACGGGGGGCCAGTAGCTCTCCTGCCTCCATCACCAGGGGAGATGCACAACGCCAGTATCATCTTTGCTGCCTGTCAGCCACATAGTGGGTGCCCTTGATTTGTATCTCTGCCTCTCCCTGCGGACCCATAAATAAACATGTGCCCTGAAAGGATCAGCCCAAGGTGCGGCGTACTCACGATGCATCAAATGCATAATGTATTGAATGGAAATATCCTAATTTCAATAGACGGTGGGGGTAATTTGCAGTGAATAATGGCGTAGGGGGAGCATTTGTGCTGTGGCCAGGAATGTGCAGGGTCTGCTTTTGGACGCACGCCGGTATAAAAACACTGCAGGCAGTAGTGCTTAGTGCTGCAGCTGCCTACTGCATATAGTCTGCAGCAAGAGGAATAACTAGAGAAATATCTGCTCCATTATCTTGGCCCATCATAGGTATCTGCATCAACAGAGAGCACTAATCTTTGGTGTATCACAGCGTTGCGTTGGTACATGCAGGGCTGGCCAAGCAAACACTGTTTCGGGGGTGTTTGTTAATGTTAAATGTGACAGGCATTGGATATAAACTGATCTACATATATTAGCATGACATTTGCATCGATCTGTCAGTCTATCTATTAATGTAGCGTCCGGCCTCTGTTAAAAGGGTAATTCTGACCGCAGCAATTTTTCCCTCCACAACGTTATGATGCTTCATTTGTGCTGCTCTGTGGTGTGATGGATGGGCGTTGCGAGCCAAAAAACAGATCTACTAGCTCACGTTATGTCACACCTGTGGCATGTTGAGAGCTTGTAGATCGGATATGCTGTCGTACACCAAAGGACAAATCAGGCTCTATGGCTTTGGTTTTCAACAGAGAGGGTTCCAGGTGGTCCCCAGGCTAAATGACGGAGTTGGTTAACCAGATGTAACTCTTTGAGAGTGTGAAAATGAAACCAAATGGACCCGCAAGAGTTAAAATATTGATCATCTGAATTATCCAAAGTCTACACAACTAGAGAGTGTAGAAGATTAATGGTCATTTGGTCTGCATGTTTGCCTGTTTTGTTTCCTAAATCCAGCCTGGAATTGTGGACAAAAGCAAAATCTTTAGTTTTGGGGTCAGTGGGGCTAAAATGACAGCAAATGGTCGTCCGTGACTCAAATGCTGAATAAATAGTGGGCCCTGGTATCAAAAAGGTTGAAAACCACTGCTCTATGGGTGTCGTCTCACCACAAGTCTTTGGTCTGGAATGAGGCTTCACACTGACCTGACCTGTGTTCAGCTGTTCTCATAGCAAATCTACCCTTTATCTCTCTCTCTCCCGCCCCTCTCTGCCTTTCTCTGCATCTACTGTACACACACACACACACACACACACGTGCGCTCACACCATCCACCTCCCTGCCTGCCTCTGCTCTCCTAGCGGCGAAGCAGTGGAGTATTGGTGACCTTGAGTTATTTATAGCATGATGGTGGTGCTGCTGCAGACTGCTGGCTTGGCTGCACAGACACTCCTTAGGGCCTGTAGCTAGCCCTGCTGTAGCCTGTACGTTTGCACACACACACACACACACACACACACACACACACACACACACACACACACACACACACACACGCAGCAGAAGGAGCTGCTTCCCAGAGGGAATGTTTCATGTGGCTAGCACCTGCAGGCATGGGGTGGGTGGGGGGGCTGGTTGGACTCCTGGGCTCTGTGACGATGTAGGACAAATACCACATGAACCCTACATGCCATACATGCCAATTCTTGTGTCCTTATATTGAGGGTATACACGGTTAAAAATATGCTAAAATCTATAAATAAGAGCATCCTTGAACGTCCCCTGAAATCTACTGTTAGAAGATACAGGTAGGTAGGCTAAAAAAGACGTTGCACCTCTCTCTCTAAAGATCACCAAACACTCGTTTTTCATTTCAGGACAATTTATTTACATCTTCTCCATACAGCTCATGTTTAAGTCTCCCTTATCCATCCTAATGTGTTCCTCTTTCACCCATTCTTTTATTGGTCCTTTTTGTGTTTCCATCCTATTCAGCAGTCATTTTTCCTCTCCTCTCCTATCGCTCACAGACAATCCATTGTCAGCAGTTCCACCACAAGCCTCCACCACCACCGCCTCCCCCCAGGCCCCAGCCTCAGTCGACAGGGCCCTGGAAGATGAGTTTGATGTGGCCCTGCTCCCCAGTCAGCCAGGTGCCACAGAAGGGGCAGGCGGCGTGGAAGGCGTGCGTCCCGTGGGGCAGTGGGATCTGGCTCCAGCCCACCACTGTCTTTTCGGAGCACACGTGGCCGCAGGGGCAGAAGGCGTGGGTGGGCGGCCCGGCGTCCAGGTACAGGCCGCCCTCGCAGCCCAGCCACAGGGGCACGTAGGGGCCCACGCGCCGGCACATGGGGCACTCCCGCTCGCCCGTGCTGGCCGGCGCCGTGCCCCCGGGCCCGGCGGGACCCTTCTCCTTCCGGTAGCCCCAGTTGTGGTAGCCGTGCACGTGGCCACAGTTCACGTAGACCCAGGGCTGCTTCTTGTCGACGATCTCTCGCTGGGCCAGGCTGGGGAAGGCCAGCGTGTTGAAGCCCACGGGGCACTGCGGCCGCGCCGCGTTCAGCTCCTGCCGCAGCGACTCCAGCTGTTTGAGGGTGGGGGTGCGGCGCAGGCCGGCGGGGGTCCTCCACAGGAGGGTCGCGCCACAGAGGTCGATCAGGGAACCGTCCTGAAGGGTGTTTGACTCATTGTCCACCTGGGGAGGATAGAGGAGAGAAGAAGATTGTGGCTTGTGTTGTGAGCACGGTGTGCGCTGGTAGTATCATGGTGGCTATGTGCGCTGTTGGAAATCGCATTGCTAAGGTTGAACTGGAGGTGATGTTGCTTAATGATCCTTCTCAAAACCCCACCCTTTGGAGCAGAGTTTAGTCAAATGACCAATGCCAGTCCAAATAGTTTAGCAACTGTTATATTCAGGTCAAGCTTTCGTGCTCAAGCTACCCCCTTCTAGCATGCCTATTGGACAAGGACAGATTGGGGAGGGGCTTGGAGAAGGGCTCATTGCTTGCTGTGCATTCTTAATTAAAGTTGGAAATGTCCAGAGATGGGCTAAAAAAGAGGCAAATAACTGCATATGGAGGAAAATAGGCTCGGAGGCAATTAAACTGCAATTGTTCCATTGCAATTGTGTGACCCCGCCATACATGGTTTGATGTACTCTGCACTGGTTGCTTACTGTCCCCAGCCACCACTTGATGGCACTGTGGCCATCTTGCTCTATTGCAGACAATCTCCCAGCAAACATCAATCACCTTCTAAAAGGATTTTGTTTCATGTCCGGCTAGGTAGCTATATGTGCAATCGAATAGTTTCATAAAACAGTGAAACTGTTTTCTTCAGATAAAGATATCCATTACCTATTTGCATATAACTGGGTTAATGAAGTCCTTGAGTTTGGCAATGCTTTTATCTATTCTTTTTATTTTTGTAATACACCAGCATGTCCTGTGTATTACCAGCTACTACTCCAATCTAACTCACTCTATGTATAGATCGATTGAACTATCTATCTAAGAGACTCTGGGATCATGTCAAGGGAAGAAAAGCTCTCCCAGGGAAAAAAAAACTACCATGAGATCCTGGAGTCCTCCTGTCCCCAGACTCTGTCTCTTCTCTCTCTCTCATCCTCTAGTTCCAGCTCTGTCTTACCAATTTTCCCCTCTGCTGAGCCGAGCGCGTCTCCCGCAGCGCAAAGACGTTCCCACACACGGAGATTTCCCTCCACACTCCAGGCGCGGGCTCCGACACAAACTCCCCCGCCGGGTGCATCACCAGCACGCCGTTGGTGGTCAGACCGTCCATTAAGCCGTCCGACGTCCTCCATTTGGCAGCGCGCTCCTGAAAAAAGGCCGCGCCCCACCACAGACAGACAGGCAGACACACACACAGAAAGAGAGAGAGAGACACACAGAGACAGACAAGGCACCAAGGTTAGGGGAGAAAGCATAGAGGCAGATTGCTGCGTTGGTGGAGGAGAGAGGCTAGAAAAACTGCCAGCGTTGCTTTTCGCCAGTGCTGCTATATTTAGTAGCATACACAACACCTACTATATACAGTATATACATATACAGTATATATATATATATATATATATATATATATATATATATATATATATATATATATATATATATATATATATATATATATATATATATATATATATATATATTTTATATATATATATATATATATATATATATATATATATATATATATATATATATATATATATACAGTATATACAGTATATACACACACACACACACACACACACACACACACACACACACACACACACACACATACAGTATATACGTGTATATGACAACTGACAAAAGCACCTCAATGCTTGCACACAGCTCCAGTCCACACTCAACCCACTCTCCTTGTTCCGTTTTATACTGTAGTTAGTATAGAAGTGTCACTGCACCTAACAAGAACACATTATGCTGTATCATACCCCCCTCAGTCACAATCACCTCTCTCTCCTCTCCTCTCTCGTAGACACACTCACTACTACGACGCAACACTAGATAGATGCGATGCAATAATTGACGGAAATGAGGAGACATTCACAGTACAGTGGCATCGAAATAAGCACAGTACATGCGTCAGAAGACAGAAAACACATTAAACTCTTAAATAAAGCAGTTACAATTCTCTTTCTCTCTCTCTCTCTCTCTCTCATTCCTTCCACCTTCACTCCTACAGTAGCCCTCGCAGCCTGACTCTGCGTTCTGCCAAGGACGCCGTGTGTCGTGCCAGTCGAGCGAGGCAGGGGCAGATGTAACATGTCCCATTTGGGAGGGCAAGATAACATGTTGGAGGGGCAAGAGAAAACGGCATGGGGATGGCTTCATCGCCCGTGTCGCTTCGCACCACGGGCGATGAAGCCGCACCCATACCATTTTCGGTTACAGGACTTTTATTAGTATAAGTATAAGCATCAATAATAACATCAGTTGTTGTTGAAGTTGCAATAGACACACAGCATGCATAAAGCTAAAGGTTTGACTCAGGGAGTTTTCTGTTTTCAATGATGAAATGCTGTTGGTTTAGTGGTGAGCAGCTTAATTTGAAATACATTTGAAATTGGGGTCGTTTGCATGCCATAATGTTTGGTGGGTCAGTCAGGTGATTAAGGGGGGCATTGCCCCCCCCATGCCCATGCCTAGATCCGCTCCTGAAGCGAGGCTAGAGAGCCATCCTGGGTGGGAGGGGGGGTAGTTGGCGCGTGATTTTTCAGCCAGGCCTCCTGCCTGCCTCCTTGCCGACAACCACGTGCGCCATTATCTCTCTCATCCTGGCCCTGACTGTCTGAGGCCAGTTACACAAGTGGCGGTATATAGCGTGAGCTACAGCTTGTGGCTGGGCCCTGGTGCACCTCGCTCTTTGCCTCGTCTCTGTCCTAGTTATGGGGAGGGGGGGTAGTCGTGAATGATGCATGCGATTATGTCACGTTGTTTGAGAGAGAGCTCTTATTATAGGTGCTTCGTTGGTTTTCCCCAGCTGGGTTTGGCTCTTTTTCAAACGTTTATGATTGATTCACGATTATAAAAAAAAAATAATCATACGAATGTATGAATTGATTGGTGCTGTGTTTCCTCTGTATTGGTGAAACAGCGCCCCCAGTTGGTACGCTAAACATAGGGACAGGGATGGCTGTACACTACAAGGAGGTATACATAGGGATAAAGCTGGGCTTTGGAGTAGTTGCGCCACTCAAAAAAGACAAAGAAAACCGCAAAAACATGGCATTTTGGTTATTTCCACACATAAAATATAACACAGGGTTGAGTGGGTGATAAAAGTCGGTCTTTTTCGTGTTGATTCGAAAAAACAAAACCTGTTTTTCTCGATTGTTCAATTAACCTACAGACATGGGCGAGATGAAGTCGCTCATTTCAGACATCCTGTACGTGTGTTTGTTCCTCCCCTCCCCTCCCCCTCCCCCCTCCAGACGACCGTGTGACATTAGTGGATGTACTCATAGGGGTGATGTCATTCCATCTGCCATCCATTTGTTGTTGTTTCACCCTCTTTGCAGTATCTCCCTGAAACCACCCCCCTCCCGCCCCTCACACCCCCACCCATCCACCAGCCCCTCTTCAGGGAATACTGCTGTGCTGAGCAGCGCTGGAACATCTTTTATTACTGGTCACTGTGTGGCACTTGGCAGAGCGCTTTATGAAGCTTCCTTTTTTTTAATGGAACGGCTCTTGAATGGCAAATGTGTAAGGCGCCCCCGCCCCCCCACACCGTCGTTTCTGGCTCTTGGATAGAAACAGGTGGCCGAGAGGTGAGACATTATGTATGTACAACCCCATTGACAAAGACATAAGTATGCCATCTCCTGGATGGATGCCATCCAGTGTTGATTTCGTTGACCAACACTGTGACAAAAAATGTGAAAAATGTTTGCAGACTAAGGTAAAACTAAATGAACACTAAAACTATCAGTAAATATGATGACGATTTGCGTCGGCAAATAACAGCTAGACTAAAAATGTTAAGAAGTGACTAGTGGACAAGAGATCCAATATACCGGTAAGTAAAAGACACAAGTCATTTTTGCACTTGTTTGCACTCTGAAAATAGCCCAATCCACAGCTATTTTCAGCAAAGTGTAAAATCAGCCATTAGGGCAGGCAGCGTCAAGGCCTGCCAAAATACACTTTAGTCAGCTAAATCAACTGTAGTTGACTAAACTAGTCTAAAAAAAGAAACGATTCCAGGTGACTAACACGAAATGAAAACAATTACCAAAATCTAAATCAACACTGTGCTGCCCTGTGTCTCTCTCCCAGCCCCCATGCAGGGGCATGTCATCCTCGTCCAGGACAGTGCCAGCTCTCTCCCCTGCGCATTTTCCGCGCCGAGTTCACCTCAATATACATCCATCTCCCTGGCTCAATCTATACTATACGCCGGAGGGAGGGGATGGAGAGGACGGAGGGAGGGAGGGAGGCGAGAGTCAAAGTACCTCTCTCAGCCAGAATGGATTCCAAATCGTATTATGTCAACGAGTAATGCCTGATTTATACTTGGTTGTTGCGCGGGACGTCGCACACCGAAAATGGCCGAACAAGCGCACAACTGTGAGTTTGAGTGTGAGGGGATTTTTTGGGGGGTGCAAGACAGCGGTGCGGAAGTATTAAAAGTATTAAAATCTCCCTTTAGTAAGCACCTCTCCCTGCTTGCCCCCCGGGCTCTCTGCACAGTACTGTACTGTACTGTACTGTACTGCTTAAAGGCTGCCATTGTTGGCCCAAAATCGGGTGTATGGTGCACATACACACACAGGCAGCCGCAGACATGCATTACATGCACACACACTAAAAGCCTCATTAGTAGCACTGGCATACACAGTACATCATCAACTGCGACTCTATAATCCCCATATGGATACAATTATCATCCTCTCCCATCTGCTTTGTGTTGCGTTTGCCTTCCTGCGTATTGTCTGTCTAAGCCCACAGCGCGATCTTATCATCACTGACCGTAAGCCTACTGTTTTACACAAGGCAGATGTGCGATGGTCTCTGTCAGCCCTTGTTGTGTGTGTCCAGGATAGTTCTTTCTACAAAAGTGTGTAGTGGTGGTCCCCAGGCTAAATGAGAGTTGGTTAACCAGATGTCACTCTTTGAGAGCGTAAACATGAAACCAAATGGACCCTTCCGGGTCCATTTGGTTTCAGTTAAATAGTTTCAGTTAAATAGTAATCCTCTGAATCAGCCCAAGTCTATACAACTAGAGAATGTAGGAGATTAATGTTCATTTTCAAATATCCCCAACTACAACACTATGTATGTTTTGTGTCTGTCTGAGAGAATAAATCTCAAAATAATCAAATGGTGGCTCATGGCTCCCAATTTGAAAAAGGTTGAAAACCACTGATTTATGAAAGAAATATAAAAAGGCTGAAAATATGGAGATTACAAGGCTTCTTCCAGATAGCGATGATAAGGAGGAGGTTTGACAATCAAGCCTTCTATCCACCCAGCCATCTGCCTGTAAGACCTGTGCCTTTGGTTAATTGGTCCTGATAGCATTATTCCCCTTACAAAGAGAGCTCCTTGTTGCCTGTGTGTGGCTGGGCAGTCCTCCAGACAGGTACAACAAGGCACAATGCTGTGTGTGTGTGTGTGTGTGTGTGTGTGTGTGTGTGTGTGTGTGTGTGTGTGTGTGTGTGTGTGTGTGTGTGTGTGTGTGTGTGTGTGTGTGTGTGTGTGTGTGTGTGTGTGTGTGTGTGTGTGTGTACACTACACTCGGGGGGGGCCCAGACAAGATGCTGCTGAGCTGTCTGAGTGCTTCTTGCATTAGTGCAGTCATTCTCAAAATGGTTATCAAGAAGCCCCTAATTTCCTGCCATTTTAAAAATAATGCTACTTCAAAAATAGCAGATGCACAGTATGAGTGCTATTTTTGAATAGCCAAAACATAAATAAAGGGGTTACATTTTTGCTCGAAACCCACTGGACCCCCCCCTCAAGGAGCCCACTTTGAGAACCACTGCAGTAGTGGATAAGGTGCTACCTACCTTCACCTTGAAGGAGAAGTGCATATACGATACGCAAGAGCGTATACGATTCTCACATAGGTGCTCACAGCTCTCTGCCATACCAATATGTCCGTTTTTACGTGGTTTATAAAACTGTTTTATAATAGCCTGAGACGTTAGAACAGAAAGCTGTGTTCCCTAAACACTTGAGTAAGCATCCAGGTTCAACCACTGTAGGCTAAAACCCAATGGAACTGAATAAAATTGAAGCAATTTTGACAGCACATATGCCAAACTACCATGGAAACCATGGAACAACCAGCTAACTGACAAGCCAGCGAAATCCAAAAGCGACCTCGCCCGCGGGCGCCCGCTTTCACAAAAACGGGCGCCCGGTTTCACAAAAACGGGCGCCCGTTTCACAAAAACGGGCGCCCGTTTTCAAAAGCGGGCGCCCGTTTTCAAAAGCGGGCGCCCGTTTTCACCGTTTTCACCGTTTTTTCACCGTTTTTATCTATTACCAAAGATTCATAAAGATCCTAGCACATGGACTATACCGTACGAGATCCCACCAGGAAGACCAATTGTTTCAGATTGTAGTAGTGAGACTTATCATTCTGCTGAATACATTGAGCATTTCCTAAACCCTCTGTCTATAAAACACGCATCCTACATCAAGGACACTTATGACTTTGTTGAAAAAATCAAAGCCATAACTGTACCGCAAAATGCAATTTTATTTTCCATTGACATAGACAGTCTGTACACAAACATAGAGACAGACGCCGGACTACAGGCGGTAAAGGAAATGTTCAAAAAATATCCAGACAGTAAGCGCCCAGATGCAGAATTACTAGAATTACTACATCTAAATCTGACCAAGAATGACTTCCAATTTAACAATAAATTTTACCTTCAAACAAAGGGTACAGCTATGGGAAAACGGTTTGCTCCTTCCTATGCAAACATCTACATGGCTCTATGGGAGGAAACAGCTCTAAAAAAGTGTAGACTTAGACCCACACAATATTTCAGGTTCCTTGATGACATTTTTGGAACATGGACTCATTCAGAACAAGAGTTCCAAGAATTCATTAACATCTTAAACACACACCATAGATCCATTACAATCAAATACGCTACAAGCACAGAAAAAATTGATTTCCTAGATGTTACAGTATTCAAAGGACCAAACTTTAGTACAAGCGGGAAACTAGATCTTAAGGTTTACTTTAAAGAAACAGACACACATGCACTTTTACATAAAACATCCTTCCACCCACCACACACATACAAAGGTATAGTGAAATCACAACTGCTAAGGTTCAGTCGCATCTGTACACAACAAAGCGATTTTAAATTAGCATGTAAAACTCTATTTAATGCCCTAAAACAACGGGGGTACACAAGGACCTTTCTAAGAAAAACCTTTGACACCTTTCGAGAGGTGAAAGAGAGGGATGAAAGACCCCAAATTGCTCTAGTAACCACATATTCAACATTAAGCAAAATAGCTAGCATGAGGATCAAAAGAAACTTTGCAAGAAGGGCAGAAGACCCACTAGGGGGGTACAAAGTAATACCTGCCTACAGAAAAAATAAAAACTTAAAAGACTACCTAGTCCACAGCAAACTCAAAGGAGCAAACAGAACCCTCCCTAAAAGCCCAGATTACTTTAAACCCAAACCACTAGTGAAGAATAGAGCAACGAAAATCATGATAGGGATAAAACAAAACATTACAGCGTCCACAAAAAACTGTGTCTACCTAGTCACATGCAACAAATGCAAGTTACAATATGTAGGGGAAACCAGAAACACAATAGCAGATAGACTTAACCAACATAGATATAACATAAAAAATGCCAAAGAGATGTCCCTAATAGTGGAACACTTTATGGGACATGGAATTGGGGCAATGGAAGTGTGTGGATTAGAATCCAATCAAACATGGACAGAGGGAGAGAGGAAGTTTGCAGAAAAACAATGGATCTTAAAACTTAACACAACATTTCCACAGGGCCTAAACCACTATGAAAGATAATTAAGATTGTTTATGTCAGACCTACAGACTCCTTCAACAAAGATGGCGGATGCAAACATTCTCTGTATTGTACTCATACATAATGTTGTAAGATACAAAACATTGAAGTCTTTTACCACAAACCTAAACTTAACCTCAGTAAACCTATGCCTAAACCTAACCTAACCCTAACCATAACCTTTTGAAAAGGGCGCCCGTTTGTGAAAACGGGCGCCCGCTTTTGAAAACGGGCGCCCGTTTTCAAAAGCGGGCGCCCGGTTTCACAAAAACGGGCACCCGTTTTTGTGAAAGCGGGCGCCCGCTTTTGAAACCGGGCTCCCGCGGGCGAGGTCGCTTTTGGATTTCGCCCCTGCTGGCTAACTGACAAGTTCCTGCATGAGTCCAGGGTATGTGCTATAGAAAATATGGAAATATATGGAAAACAGCTATGCCGCCTTTCCTGTCCTTTTCTTGCACACTAATGTGCTTGAGCAGTTCCTATCTAATTGCTGTATATAGAATATACTGTGTGTGAAGGTGTTTACATTAAGTTAGGTGGCAGATACTGAAAAAATGCTGTGGTGCATAAAATATACAAAGATTACTGTGTGTACATAAGCTGATGAAAAACAAATGCTGTCTTGTTGCTGTTGTTACCTATGCTGCTGCATTGTCTGACTGAAGCTAAACAAAACATGCTTGACTCTTAAATGTCTGTACTCAAGACAATAAAGTACAACATCAAACCCTTGAACTTTGCAAATAGTAGATAAGTAGCCTATAGATACATGACAAGGCTGTCTCTGATATGTCTGCCAGCAGACTAGGACAATAATGCACACGACTTAGGGCCCTTTCACATAGGGAGAAAGCAACACAGCCAGGCACTGTTGATTTCATCACCTAAAACCATGACAAAACATGTCTGTTGACTAACTTTTTTCACTATCAAACTCCATGAAAATGAAATAAAAATGAACTAAAGCTAGGAATAAATATACATTAACAACATTTCATAAACAGAAATTACACTAAAATGTTTGAGGAGGAAAAAGACTTGCACTGGTTTTGCACTCTGAAAATAGCAGATCTACAAGCTCACCTGCTGGCATGGAACCAAGTATGCCATAATAACAACATCAAGGCAAGCAAAAAATGCTTTGCAGCTGCAGCTGACTTAAATATGACTAAAAGGTAAAGGTAGTTTAATTGCAAGACTATGACTAAGGTAAACTAAAATGCGAAAACAACACTGGACACAGGCATTGTCGTCACTTGGATCAGCAACAATTTCACAGGAACACACCTGTGAAAATTCAATTGCGTGATCATCCCTCAACCTCTGCGAAAAAATAAAAAAGTAGCCTAAGCATGCTTTTGCATTTCCTTGAGGCTTACACTGCCATGATCCTGCCTAAGCCCAATTTATACCTTCTTAAACCAAATGTATACTTTCTTAAAACTAATTTATACTTCCCAAGCATAATGTGGATTGTGGACATTGTCCTTAGCCTTTTTGTTTTTCTAGACCTAATCTATACCTTGTCTTAAGCCTAATTCATGCTTTGATTTTTACAGCATGATTCAACAAGCGATGTCAGTTGACACCGTTTTAGGTCTACTGACCTAAAGTAAATTTGATGTACTCAAGTAAAGTATCAATACCTTAAAATTGTTCAGTACTTAACAGCCCGACATAGACAAGTTTGTTCTTTTGACAAGTTTGACTACCAAAATGACTTAGTTGATTTGTGATTTAATTGTTTACCCCAAGCTTTTAATCTGTTTTTAATGTGTTTTATTTCAATTGGCCGATCTGACTGGACAGCTATGGGCATGAGGCACCTGTGGATGATGTCACTAAAGCGACGGGTCCTAGAGTGCTGAGGGTTCTGGGAAAATGAGTCCAATGCACTCATTGTTGTGACTGCTGTGTCAAGAACAAGCCATGGGACTATTTTATGGGGGATTTTCATCGATCAGAGGCGCAAATACTTACAGGTAAGTTTTAAACGTAAGCAACCATATCTCTGGCAAGGAGATGTGGTTTACAAATATCTAATTACATAGTCAAGTGTTAAGTAACACCAGTGGACAGGTATACTCACCCCCAAGAAGATGTTCTTGGAGGAGTCGAAGCCGGCGGCGTAGATGCGTGCGGTGAAGGGGGCGGTGCGCTCGCACATGATCCGGCAGGCGTAGCGGGAGATGGTGCTCTGGGCTGACTGGCCACCACCGCCCCCTCCTCCTCCTCCTCCTCCACCGCCCACGCCCTCACCCACTGCCCCCTGGCCCTGCCCG
This sequence comes from Benthosema pterotum, assembly GCA_039105355.1. Lineage (NCBI taxonomy): Eukaryota > Metazoa > Chordata > Actinopteri > Myctophiformes > Myctophidae > Benthosema > Benthosema pterotum. Next base: position 21,876,341 of record CM076986.1, read on the forward strand.
CTGCCACCACCTCCTCCACTGCCACCTCCGCTGCCCGCCGTGTCCGTCACCACGAAGTCTATCATGCTCTCTGTCGAACGGCCAATCTGCATGGAGGGGAAGCAGAGGGACGCTGAAGTCAATAGACTGGAATTACAGTAGAACAGAACAATGGTGGATTTAGACTATTCTTAGGCGCAATGCAACTCGATTCATTCATAATTGGATGCGATTTGCTTCACCAACATTGCAGCTGTATGGAAAGGTTGAATTATCCACATTCTATCTGCAAAGCATTTATTCGAAAATAATCCACATAGTCATGTTATGCACTACTTTCTTTCAGTAAATAAAAGTGCTGGACTTGGGAGGCACTTGTTTGTATTAATGGGTTGCACTGGTGCCTCCTGCATTTGCAAATTCTAAAGAGGTGGTACACAGGGCCATTCAGTGACTAATGATGAGCGCTTCCTAACTCCAATACTTAGAAAAAGAATCACATGCAGAGAATTTATTGACAGAAAGTAGCTCACAACATGTCAATGGTGGATTTTTATCGAACAAACACTTTGCAGATAGAGGATAATTCAACCTTTCCATATAGCTGCAATGTTGGTGATTTTAATGTTGTTTAATACAAGCAAATCGCAGATGAAAATTCTTGTTATGGGGGAGTCGATGGACCGATTTGCAACTCTAGATTCAGCCTATTTGTAAAAGAATCTAGAGTAGCATTGTGGCTAGACTATTCTTTGGAAAGTGTCTCAATTTTAATGCAGCAATGCATTGATAGTAAAAATAAATGTTGTGATTTGTAAGTGCTCTGGTACCTTAACTCAAGTACAACATTTAACAGAGCAGCTTTCACTTGTATTTGACCCTCTAATTCTACACTGTGAGTCAAGGAATGGAATAAAATTTGAATGTATTTTCTGGCTATTCAAAGAGTTGTGAGCAGCTTTGTTTGCATGGAACAATGTACAGTATAAGTACAGTACAGAACAGAGCAGTGAAAGAAAAAAACATCACAGGGCAACTGATCTGACATCTCTCCTTTTACAAAATACATTAAAGGGGATTTCCCCTTATACAGTATGATGGGTAACAAGGTGCAATATGATCCCTCTTTGCTTTTGGCTTGGAATACTGCAAAGAGTCAGCCCTGCTATAATAGTGAAATCCCAGCATGCACTGCTGCCAACTTTTCTTTAAATGTGATATTGCTCTAGTCTTGATATTGAAAACATCTGTCACCGCTGCTATCACTAGCAGCAGGTTAGGCTACCTTTTTTTAGATCTGTAACTCTTGAGAGTATAAAACCTTATGCTAGCTCTCAAGAGTTACAGATCTAAAGTACTGTATATTTAAACATCTGAATTACTCAATTTTACTTAATTTTCAAGAGCCTACACAGTTAGAAAATGTAGAATAATTGTTATTTTGACCAACGTTTGGCCGGTTCTTTCCTAATTGTGGACAGAAACATGAAAATCCTTAGTTTTTGGTGCAAGAGACTAAACTCAACATCAAATGGTGGTCCTCAGTGGCTAAAATGCAGACTCAATAGTGGGCCCTGGTTTGAAAAATGGTTGAAAACCACTGCATAGAATATAAGCAACTAAATATGCAAGATAAGTGCATGCTTTTCTATACACGATGTGATTTATCTACACGTTTTGGAACAAGCCAATCAGTAGGTATGTGTGTTTCACGCCAATGTCAATCTGGTATTTTTTCTTTTTTTTCCTTTTGTTTGGCTACCCTCCTAAAATCGGCAATGAGGTAGGGTGACGTGTGACCAGCACGTGGACATAGTGATATGTTTGGCCGACATGTTTGTTCGGTTTCGCTTTTGACAACATAGATGAGGCTCTCTCTCTATGGGCCCGATTTTGGTTACATTAGCCCTTATGCGTAATTAACGCACATAGCATTGGGGAAGAGGCGTTCCCCCACTAAAGTCGCTAATTTCGTACCATGCCATCTCCCTTAAATACCTCCTTTACCCGTTAAATTATGCATAGGTGTGGTTTGGGCGTTTTTAGCTTTCATCCAATCCGTGTTGGTCTTGCCATTCCCTTTAATTCATCCCTTATCTATTTCCCTTATCCCTACTGCTATGTCTGACCCTCCGAAGCACGCAGCCTGGCTGCGGGCTTAGGACACACACATGCATGAGTAGCCTATTCTCAAAGATTATGCTCTCATTTTGAAACAATTATAGCTCAGTCAATTCTCAATCATTTCTTACCATTCAACATGTTATGTTGAAAAAACATGTTCCATGTTTTTTTGCTGTATGTGGCGTGCATTTATCCCAAGTCTGCGAAATGTTATAAAGTAAATTGCAAAAAACTCTGGAATTCGCGGCAAAAAAACGTTTTTTTTTTATCATTGATTTCTCGGTCAATTCTGGACCATTTTTTACATTTCAAAATGCAGCATGATGGGAAAAAGCTCCTCTTTCAGATGCTGTATAGAATATGTGGGTAGGTCTTCTCTACGATGCGGGACCGAGCAAACTGCAACTGTCGGGGATTAGGCGGAAACGGTCCGCCTAATCCCCGACAGTTATAGTTTGCCCGATCCCGCATCGTAGAGAAGACCTACCCACATATTCTATACAGCATCTGAGAGAGAAGGTCTTTCCCGTCATGCTGCACTTTGAAATGTAAAAAATGGTCCAGAATTGACCGAGAAATCAATGATCAAAAAAACATTTTCTTTTCCGGGAATTGCCGACTTTTTTGCAATTTACAGCATTGCGTCACAAGTTAATGAATGTATTTAATTATATTATATACTGTACATTACCTAAACACAAGGAAGTGACCGACAGCAGGCAATCTACAGCTGTTCATAGGACAATCCAGCATAAATAAGGAGATGAATTGAACTGGCGCCTTTCCACGTGGAGTTGTGGACATCTCCAAAGGCGCACAGACGCGCATCGTGCGCACGTGGCTCTGCCTTCGCGGATCGGTTAAGGGGTGGTCTGATGTGGCGTTATCTAGTTCCCTAATCTATTTGACGAAATTAGCAACTTAAGGGACTGCGCAACAAACACGCCCATGACCACACCTCCAGCCACGAATAACGGTGTCGGCATAAAGAATAGTGGCTAAGGGAAGAGAAAAGGTAACCAAAATAGCAATAAGGGAATTCGCTGCGGGTATCGGGTAACGTTAGGGACAACGGGGGGAATGAAAATCGGGCCCTCTCTCTAGGTCTAGGAGTAACAAGGATGGATAGAATCTAGTAGGAACTAGTACATCACATGTCAGATGTTTTGAAGATATAACCAGGGAAGCCAGACTGAGATAGTGGAGGCAGATGATTGGCTGTGGCCACCCCTGGAGGGAGAAGCCGAAAGGAAACGAGGATGTCTGCACTTTCAGCTTCTGTTCCCCCAGAGCAAGGCTTTGTTGAAGTGGTCTTAAGTGGTCAAGTGAAGTTCAGTTTGTGTTTTGTTTGTCTACTATAGCTATATACAGTATGTACGCTCTGCTCACAGTCTGCTGGGTGAGGTGTGGGCCTGGGAGCCAGTGGAAGGGTGAAGAGAGCACTAGGCAGGCAGCAGTGTTGATTTGGCCGTCTAATACTACAAAACAACAAACATTATGTTTGTCAACTACTTTTTTGCATTGACAAAAACTAAATGGAAACTAAATTCTAAAAATATATCCTAAATACAGTACAGTATACGTACAATTTTGTAAAGAAATAAAAAATAGACTAAAATGTTAGGAATTGACTAGTGGACAAGAGTCATCTTAGTCATCTTACTTATTTTTCCCACACATTTTACACCGAAGTACAGTGCTGTAGATTGAGTCCACTGACACTAGACTAAGACTCAGACATTCCAGGTGACTAAAATGTGATTTATCCAAATGAGATTTATTCAAGAGACTGACTGTAATCCAAATTTTCCATGTAAATCAACACTGCCAGGCAGTGCATGGCAGGGAGGCAGATCAACAGGGATACAGATTGAGAGTCTGCTGGGGTCGGGTCTCATCCACGTGACACGTGGACGAGAGATGGATGGCTGGAGAGCGTCTGGGAGCCGTCCAGACTGACTCATTCTCCCTCATTTGTCCTGGGCTGTATCTCCCATTCCCTTTCTTCCGTCCTTCTGGATTCTATTTTCTCTCCTCTGCGACCCCCGCATCCATCCACCCCCCCCCCCTTCATGACTCTGCACTGTTGAGGCTTGTGCTTTAGCTAACTGACAGATACCCTGGGTGACACGACTATTTCTGGCCTGTGTGTGTGTGTGTGCGTGTGCGTGTGTGTGTGTGTGTGTGTGTGTAAGGACACATACGTACAGATCCTCTCAGCACATGTGCATGTATGTACGCTTGTGTGTGTTTGTGTGTGTGAGCGAGCGAACGTGTGTGGAATTGCACGTGACAGCTGTGTGCATGCGTGCAGGTTCAACAAGGTGGCGCTCAGCCATCTCTCCCCTATTTTGACTTCAAGCGCTCTATTTCCAGAGTAGGTCAGAGCTGAAAGCGTTGAGCTGGCACGTGAGGCAGTGTGTGTGTGTGTGTGTGTGTGTGTGTGTGTGTGTGTGTGTGTGTGTGTGTGTGTGTGTGTGTGTGTGTGTGTGTGTGTGTGTGTGTGTGTGTGTGTGTGTGTGTGTGTGTGTGTGTGTGTGTGTGTGTGTGTGTGTGTGTGTGTGTGTGTGCACCTGCGCGTGTTGGGGTGTCTGTGTATGCACAGACTAGCATAGATAATTATGGGCAAGCATTTGTGTGTCCACTCGTGCATGTGTGTGTACATACACGTGATCATACAGAGATGTCCATGGGCGTGCTTTTGTATGTATGCATTTTGTGTGAGGATGTTTTCATGCATGTGTACGTGGATGAACAGCAATGCCTGCACATCATGCGCACGCTGCCACGCACACTTGCGCGTGCGCGCTCGTGTGTGTGTGTGTGTGTGTGTGTGTGTGTGTGTGTGTGTGTGTGTGTGTGCATGCATCAGGAGTCAGGACTGACCTGGAACATGTCCGTGTTGGTGTCATGGGTGTATTCCACGATGACAGAGTGACTGCGGGACAGTGTGTAGGAGATGCTGTGTTGGCTCTTGTTGCTGAGGGCCTGTCAATGCAAAGCACATTATACACATCACACACACACACACACACACACATACACACACTGACATAATACACATCACACAAACACAAGACACGGCAAGGACATGCGGAAGCTCTGCCTTCTGGGAAATTGCCCTCGTACGTGGATTACCGGTCCCCTTACTTAAAGACATGCATTGCACACAAGGACAAGTATAAGTGTGTCTGACATGTGTCTGTGTCACGTGTAGAATCTAGCCTCCAGAGGATGAATGGTCAACCTCAGGAATGGTTAGCAGTCGGACTGATAACTTAATCCATAATCAACATAATCAATTACGTTCTTACTGTCTATTCTGTCGAATGTTTTTCAGATGAATTGAATAATCCATAAGGGTGTTATTGGTGGAGGCATTTAAAAAGAAAAGTATATACACTATACAGTATTGATGAATTGTTTAAAGGAGAACTTCACCCATGCATAGTATGTTTGTTATTGACACCTCTCGAAACACACCCTGAACGGCTCAAAATCACATGAAACGCATAATACTGAGTTAAATATGCTATTCTGATTCCGTGTGTTTTCACTTAGATTTCATAATATCATCAAGTCCATAAGTAAGTCCGACAAACAGGTCAAAGGAGGCCGGGGGCTAAGCTTTAGGCACAATGGAGCTATATTCTGAAATAAAATTGAAAACACAACATTTTGATGTAGTTTCCTGTAATCTCCAGTGTATTATTGTGAGGATAAGTATTAGAGTCATTCAATAACATTCATGAATAGGTCAGTAATGAAAAAAAAAAAAACTTTTTGTATGAGTGACAAAGGTTCTTTCTTCTTTGTCAAAAGGGCTGGTATTCCCCTTATACTGTCAAGTCATGAAATGCTTATGAATTGATTTCATTTTTTGATGGACAAAAAGATGCATTCATACTAGTGTACCAAGGGGGAAGAACAGACGAAACACAATGACAGTCACCTCTGGCAACAAGTGGTATCATGTAACAGGCCCCTATTTTTCCTGGGCTAGCTCACAAATAGCACATTATTATTTATAGCAATGTCCTGGGGGGTACCTGTTAACATTATCAACACAGTATAAAAGGAGATTCCAGTCAAGTCACATGTCGCAAGCAAAAGAGCTCCCATTTCATTCTAGTAGTCTATCCTCTACTAGTTCACAGTGCAACAACATACTCTACTGAAGGAAATAATGTGAAATTCACACCAGACTGGAATGGCTAGTGTGTAATATCTTCAGGGGGTTTGTGAACCTTTTTAATTTCAAGGACCCACAATAGAGCACCGACATCTAACATCAATATCGCTAGAGGGTGGTTATAAGTCATGTACTGTGTTTGAAAAATAAACAATTCATCCCGACCGTTTCACTCACATGGAGTTGAAGAATTTGAAGAATCGACTGGCGATATGTTACTGCTGAAGAATTACATTTTCGCTAGAAATAGACAGTATTGAATATGTCTGACTGACTGTGCTAAGCGTTAGACACCTCCCTGACAATATCAGTATTGCTGAGTCAATATGTTTACTTTTGGGCCACAATTCTTACATGAGATGATTTTAGGATGACCCCATGTTATTCTCAATAGAGAACGTGTTGGAGATAGAGAGATAGACAGAGAAAAACCTCTGCTACCCCTTTAGAACCTCGGGGATGATCCAGTAACGTCAGGACTTCTACAACCTCTTGTAGATTGGCTATATTTGCAACGACAGCCATCTACAATGAGGAAATACAGAGGCCCTCTCCATCGTCAAAGTTGCCAACTCCTGGGAAAATAGCTATCTTCACCGTACAATTAACCCTGGTATATACTACACAGCTCTGTTAGCTAACATCATACAAGAATGTGGGATATCCCCACATTTAGCCTGCACCGGTTTCCTAAAGCCCTCTGGAGAGCAGGGTTATATCACCTGTACCTTTCAGGATCATCCCCCAAAACTCAGAGGGCTGAGGATCACCAGTATGAGAGGAGGTTAGGACCAATGCAAGGGAATGTTCGTTGTCCAGTCTAATCCGCGTGTGCGGCGCTCAAACTGTTCCCTGCTGTCAGTGTTCTAAATTATTCTAACCCTAGGCTCTTCAGGTGTGAATCCCCAACACAGGGCTTAAACCAACTGCATGATACATTTAAGAGTGAAACGAGGTTAATAAAGCCCTGGGTGTTCTGTGGCCTGTAGAGTTTAATTTGGCGTATAGTATAGAAATGCAAAATGGTTAATACAATCTCGGAATCCTCAAGCCTGCTTTATTAACGATAAAGAAATGGTAAATTGTGCATTCATACCACCTTTGTGAAAGCGCTCTCTACCATGGGTTCACCACCCACTGTTGCCTCCCTAATTGCCGGCCCAACAGAACATAGCAGATCTACATACAGGTGGTCTTATATCTGCTACTGTATGTTAATTGTGAAACCAAGTATGAATCATCATACATAGGTTTTCAGCTGATTAAATACAAACAAATAATAAGGCGATGGAGACGATGGCGCTGGCTGTTGGGTTGGTAATGAGCTCGTCTAGCTCTGCCTCGGCATTGGTTAGCAGAATACCAGGATATATTGCGACGTGAGCTTGTAGACCGGCTAGTTTCAGCGAAAGCTAAACTCAGCCATTACGACGGCATCGAAATACATCAACTGTAAATTTAGTAGTAATAATGATATTTAGTCAATTAAAACTAGACTTTTTTCCTCAGGCTTTCATTTTTGAGCTGAATGTGAACTAAGATAAAAGTCGTTTTTTTCCAAGGCTAGTAATGGGCCATCCCTTGACCCAATGCGAGTTCTCTTACCTTTGACACCAGTGGGGTGGAGACATTGTGGATGACATCGGGTTTGACGCCGTTGGCTTTGGGCCTCTTATACAGGGCCAGACGACTTCTCCTGCGACCCTTGTCCCCGTTGACCAGAGAGCCATTGTGCCTGTGTGGACAAAAAAACGTTGTTAGATCTTTAAAACGCTATGATGAACCCATGGCATAAATGGATGAATACAAATTTCAAAAATGTTCAAATGTTTTTGGCTTCAATGGTTAAAACAAGACATTATGAATATAAAATCAATCAGCACATAGCCAAGTTAAGCCAACCAAACAACCCATGACAGCTTTGAGTACAAATTTACAAACTTGTAAATTGAAGTGCAATACCATTTTAGTCCCACCCATTCCCGCTTGATTTTTGTCCGTTTCCCAGAATGTGGATGTTATGCTTGCTTTCAACATCTCCGTCCTCCCCACCCCACCTCTCTCTCACTCTGTCATCTCTTTTCCCTGTTCCCGTAATAATGGTTTCATTGCATACCGCCTGGAGTGTACAGTATATTTTACCGCCCACAGCTAGGTTTAAGTACCGTCTGCTCCCACAAATATCTCCACCGGGACACAAATACAAACACAAACACAGAATCAGCCTTCACAGCACCACGGACAGCGACACAGCAAGCTGCACATACTGCTTGACAGTTGGTTACTTATTTAATAAATGGATGCATGTACTTGTCAGTAACAACTTTTCACAATTAAGTTCTCCTCCTCTGAGTTCATTTCCACTGTAATCAGTAACAACTGAAAGAAGCTGCCTGCGTGCGCATACTCAATGCTGAGCAAAGATCAAAGTTATTCCAAGCTGTCAAGAAAAAAATTGAAGAATTGTTATTCTGATCAATGTTTGCATGTGGATGGGGTGGGGGTGAAATGAATAGATATAATAGGCGCTTTTAGTGCAATGTGAATGGCTCTTATACATTTATATAATACATATACAGACACAAGGTTTGTGCTGTCACAGCACCAAATCCATGTACTCTCAAATTGATATCGAAGCCACTGTTACAACCTGAGTTGCACACTTCATTCTTTCTACCTTGCTCGCTTACTTATACTCAAATCTTATGATCTCTCTAAACCCGCTCCACAGGTACCCAGAGTGATGACTGCAGAACCCCAAGCTCTGCTGCTGTTTCTGTGGTGCGAATGCTAGATCCTACCCGCCCTAAGTCCCTGCCCTAAGTCCCTGACTACTGCACTACACCAGAATGCTGTGTGCAGTACTAAACATTCACGCCTGAGTGAGAAGATGGCAGCCAGGAGAATGAGGCTGGCTGGCCAGTGCCGTTGATACCGGCAGTAAAGCTCTGGCCAGCTAGCTTTATGTATGGAGGATGGAGACGACTGGAGTCCAGGGGGTCCAAAGTTTCTCACACAACTGATGAAGGCAATTAGAAGACGGCTGAAGGTAGAAACTTTGTTTTTTGCTTCTTTGCTGTTGCAGCTCGCAGTGTGTGTGTGTGTGTGTGTGTGTGTGTGTGTGTGTGTGTGTGTGTGTGTGTGTGTGTGTGTGTGTGTGTGTGTGTGTGTGTGTGTGTGTGTGTGTGTGTGTGTGTGTGTGTGTGTGTGTGTGTGTGTGTGTGTGTGTGTGTGTGTGTGTGTGTGTGTGTGCGCGCGCGCAACTGTGCATTAAGGTGAGCTCAAGCTGGTGCACTATTACTGTAATTTTGGGACACAGTGACTCAGTGACAGTGAACTTCTTCAGTAACTGTGGCTCTGAAATTCATGTTCCATCTGCTGTATGTGATTTTTTTTTAAGTGAAGACTGATAAACAGTGGGCTATTATGTCTTGTGGTTGCTGAGGTAATTCTTGTTGTTGTGACAGGAAGACTGTATTGGTTAACAAATGGCATGGTGGCAAAGAACGGCTCTCTGCAGGCTTTCTTTCTTAAATAGTTGATGCATTCAAGTGTGGCTGTATACAACAAAAATGTTGCACCTTTGAAAAGTATATTTTGGTGCAGTTCATGAATGCTATACTTTGACAGTGACACTGTGATTAGTCAGTTTAACATGGAGAGATAATAATCTTAACCCCTAGGAATGGTGCATGAACCCGTTGACCCACCCAGGTGGACCCCACCAATCATGCTCTAAGACAGGGGTTTTCAACCTTTTTGACACCAGGGACCACCATTTATTCAGCATTTGTGCCACGGACCACCATTTGATTACATTTTCACCCCAAAGACCAAAAACTAAAGAATTATTTTGGTTTTGTCCACAATTCAGGGCTGGATTTGGGATAACAAAACAGTGTAGACTTCTAAATTAAGTGGTAGTACTTCAGATGATGAATATTTTAACTCTTGAGAGTGTAAAAATGAAACCAAATGGACCCGCAAGGGTCCATTTGGTTTCATTTTTACATTCTCAAGAGTTACATCTGGTTAATCAGCTTTCCATCATTTAGCCTGGGGACCACCTGGAACCCTCTCAAGGACCACTGGTGGTCCCCGGACCACCTGTTGAGCTCTAAGACAGTATAAGTTGACCCCCCCCTGCCATAAAACAACCCGTGATGTGTAGTATAGTGTATGTGCTTGGCAAATAAACAACCTCTTGGTTTAAACAAGGACGTTGACATAAGTGCTGTACTATAAATAAATTACAGTACATTAGCATACGCTCTGTGGCTGTGCTTTAAGCTGACTACCTGCATTGTGTTGCATTCTTCTATTGTTTTCTGTTCCTCTGCATACTGTAAAATATCTCGGTTCTTTCCGGTGTTCCATAGCTGTCTCAAGGGACACTCAAGTCTTTTGTTTTTTTGTCGCAGCGCCAATAGTAAGACAAAAAAATCCCTTGAGGTTTAGTCACTGAAATCTTCGGGAGACTTTGTGGATGAGAATTGCCACAGGTGTTGTGTGACAATGCACAAAACCTGTGTTGTACGTCAGGCAATAGTACTGTAATCTATTCTGATAGATGTGGTTGATGATGTGGTTGCTTCCAGGTCTATTACAACTAACAATGTAACAATTTAAACAATGCATCCAAATGTCAGACCTGAGCCTTGCTTTCAGGGGCGGATCTAGGCATGGGCATGGGGGGCGCAATGCCCCCCTAAATGCCCAGTCTGCCCCACCAAACACGATTTTATTCAAAACAACCCAAGATATGCCAAGTTAAAGTGCTGATATTTAAAATGATTTGAAACACGACTACTGCTACTAACTAACTACAGTTGTGGCACCACTAAACCAACACCATTACATCATTCATAACAGAAAACTCTATGAGTCAGACCTTTAGCTTTATGCATGCTGTGTGCCTGTTGCAACTTCAACAACAACTGATGTTATTATTGATGCTTTACTTAGTCCTGTAACCAAAAATGGTATGGGTGCGGCAAAAATGGTATGGCATTGGTAGGGCAGGACACTGTAGTCTGCATTTCCCCCCAAACCAAGAAGTAGTAGAAGTAGTAGTAGGTCTTCAGTGACCAGCACTATGCATGACATGCTATGACCTCTGGTTAATAAGGAGAATTCAATAAGAAGGGAAGGGCATAGGAAAATAAAGGTTCAATCAAACCAAAATGGAAATGTCTGTGGTATAATGTCATGAGAAATAGATCCACAGCGTGAAATGAAAGAAGCTAGAGGCAAATGGCAAATATTCCCAGCTGTAAAGTAAATCGGATTTGCCCATTCGCCACTTTCCTAGCTCCATTCACACATACACCTTGTTTTTTTCGCCCCCTGCAACTACCCCGTATATGATAATCCCAACCCGGGCTGGCAGAGTGTGTTATATGGAACAACATTCAAAACCCGCTCATGTTCTATTAGCTGCTGAGAAGCCATGATTGGATGGACCTCATAAAATGTCGGTTGCTTGAAGCAAAAACTCCCCACCCCCACCTCCTCCACCCCAAGCACGTAGACGGGGAACTGAGCCGTTTTCATAATCCATCAGCGTGCAGATCAATAGGGCAAGGAGTGAATATAATATAACACCTGCGTCTCTGGGCCTGGAACAGCAGTAGAGCACCATACTGTACCTCCAGTATATCTATATGTAGATGATATGCTTACTTTCTCTCTATCTGTCGCCCCTCTCTCTTTCTCTATGTAATCTCTGATTATCTCTCCTTCCCTAATCATATCATATATCACTCTTTTTCAGTCTCCCTGTCACTCTCTCTTTCTCTGCTCGTCCTCTGTCATTCTCATCCTCTCTCTCTCTCTCTTCTCCCCTTTACCTTAATTTGCCTATGCATGCTTCCTCTGTGCACTGTGTGAATGACAGCTTTGTATGGAGTCAAATGAGATCTTTTTTTCTGTGTGCTGCTCAACCAGAAAGCGTATAAACACTGCAGGCCCTTTTACTAGACGCAGGCAAGAGGGGTGGTTTATTTGTTGACTGATGGGTGAGGTTTTAAGGTACATTAGAGGGGGCATATTTGGATACACATCTACCAACGTAAACAGCAACGCAGGAATCCCTTTTAAGGACTTGTAAGGGTCAACTTTATACACAGTGGACCAAACACATGCACGCATGCACATGGAAACCCTGTTGACTGAATCCCTTGGCTCTTTGGTTTCCCCCATCCCCAGCCCATACACCTCTCGACAACGTTCACTAACAAGTGTGAACCCATAGACCTCATTAGGAGAACACGTGTCACTACTCGCTGGGTCTAACACCCTTAGCAATAGAGCAGTGTTTTTCAACAGGTTGTACAGGGACCACCAGTGGTCCCTTAGAGTATTTCAGGGGGATTCCTGCTCAATGATGGACAGTTGGTAAACAAATGGACGCTTATAGATCTGTAACTCTTGATAGCGTTAAAATGAAACGGGGTCCATTTGGTTTCATTTTATTCTCTCAAGAGTTAAATTATATTTAACTTAATTTGGAAGAATCTACACAATTAGAAAATGTAGAAGAATTGTTATTTTGACCTAAGTTTTACCAGTTATCTCTCCTAAATTGTGGACAAAGACAGAGATTAAACTCAACATCAAAGGTGGTCCGTGGCTAAAATGATGAGTAAATCATGAGCACTGGTATGAAAAAGGTTGAAAACCACTGCCTTCTGTTCCTTACAAAGGAAGATTTGAATGGCTGCATATGGGCATAACAACGCACCTAGCCCACACATAGAATATGGATTGTTATGATCGAAATTACATGCACTGTACATAGTACTGAGGTTTGCACTCACCCCAAGACAATCAGCTCGCCGTACTTGACGGGCTCCTTGTCCCCCGGGAAGACTCCGTCGTGGGGCTGCGAGCTGGAGCCCAGAGGAGGCGAGGGCTGGCTCTTGTTGCAGGAGGGGCGCAGCTCCAGAGAAGGGGGGGGACACAGGGCCTCTGAGCTGCCCTCCAACACCATGCCCACCGGCCACAACGGGGACTCAACGCTGGGCAACAGAAAGACAGAGAGAGAGAGGGAGACAATTTTACAACTTAGGCCTTAGCAGAGGCTCTTAATCCAGAGCAATTTCAGTTACCATACTTACAGCAATCAAATGCAAAGAAATAGTAATCTCGGAGGACCATAGGTAAACCAAGAATCTATAGTATAGGATGCCAGGTTTACAAATGAATCTGGCATCTGTAAATGCTGCATTTATATAGCCTCTTTATCCAAGGCGCTTTAGCATAGAGCAGTTACATTCACCCATTCCCACGCACATTCATCCGGGCTCAGTGTCTTGCCCGAGGAGACTTCGGCACGTAGTCAAGAGGAGCCGGGATTCGAACCGCCGCCCCCCACGGGTCATTGGACGATCTCCTCTACCTCCTGAGCCACGACCTATATGGCATGTTATCGAAATGGCATTTTAGCCTCAATTTGCATAGGCCTGCAAGGTTGTTGCCTGTGCTACAGGCTAAAGTGGAGGTTGAAGAGGTGAGTTTGCAGTTCTAACTGCAATGGGCTGTTTGTTCTACAGTTAGGGAGCAAAGAGAGAAGACCCAGAGAGAGAAATGCAGGTGGCAGTGCCTGCAGAAAGAGCACATGGCGACCTGTAGTGACGACAACAAACAATAGCAGCATCACACCTGTGGTACTGTGGTACCCACTAATTTGAATGTCAAAGAATGCTGTATTCAAAAAATATTTCATTATCTCATATAGTCACTGGGTGGGGTGCCGTATGCGGTGGCATAGCACTTTTTCTGATACACTAACACCTAGGTGATTCTGCAGTGAAATGAATATTTTTACTGTGTATAAAATCTCTACCCACTTCCTGCTGTCCCTCTACTACGCCACACTAATATGCTTGCAAGCGGCAAGCTGGGAATATGTTTTTCTTTTTTA
>CM076986.1:21895559-22110559 GCA_039105355.1 Benthosema pterotum
GCCATATCTGACTTTGGGATTCGCTACCATATTAATACTGCAGCTGCTCCATATTCTATCAGGATGTTCAATGCATAACTCATGTGTGCCACACAAGACAGAAGCCATTGTATCTCTGCGTGACAGGTGCTATGTGTGTGTGCGTGTGTTCAGGCCGCTGTGAGCTTGTGATAGCATCAAAAATATAAGAAACAGAGTGAGAGCGAGTGAAAGAATGGGAAGAGGTGAAGAAGACGCATGGTGGTGGTGGTGCCCCATTTGAATTTCAAATGATGCTGATTGCAGGGAGCCAGTAACAACTGCAGGAAGTATAGCCGTGCTGATCCAGGGTCTGCAGATGAAAGTGGAAGCGGGCGGGTCTCCTGGGTGTACACGCTCACCCCCTTCTTTCATCTGTTATCAAGAGAGCATGTTGGGGATCGTTACACGCTTTACACATGACAGCCGGCGATGTGTAAAAAGCCTAGCTGAGATCTCTGGTCAAGACAAAAACAACACAGGAGCAGGAATCACTGTCTTCATCACAAACGCAATGATCCCCTGATGAAAGCCAGAGGCTGAAACATGCCAACTTCTACAAGAGAATTATGTTTTTCCAAGAGTATTGCTGTTGAAAGTGTTGCTGTTGAAATTGTTTTTCTCTAACCTTATCACAAACCCAGCCTTTTGACATATCTTCTCTACAAATGATACGGCAGCTAACCGGCTGACCATTCGTTGCAACCTAAAGTGCACTTGTGCACTGTCACCATTAGCGACTTTGCTACTAAAGGAACACACCATGTACCCCCGCTGAGCAAAACCTCTGCTGGAGAGTACGGTATATCAGCGGAAGTTTGGAAGTACCACCAATCCCTTCGCAGATGAGTAAGCCTGGGACTGATGCTACCATATATCAGGGTTGGGGCAAAACTCTCCGGCCAGATACAAGCGGCTTTGGGTAAAATTTAGGGCTAAAGAGACACTGTAGTTTATCTGTGTGCTGGAACCAAAGCACAGAGCATAAAAGAGCAAACTTAAAGGCTTCACAGAATGGCTGTGTATGGCACGCCAGCTTCTCCGTTTTGAGTTAACACTCCCCAGACTGTTGGACTCTCACTAAACTGTTGCATTTACAGGGGCAAATGTTTCTCTATGTGAATCAATGTTGCTATGGTACAGTATAGGTATGTGATAAAGAAATTACCTTCTACAATCATTAGTTACGATGTTGTACATCATCCCTCAGTTAGAAAAACGTGTGCAATAACAGATGGGTCAACCACACCTTATGGCAAAATCACCTCTGTACACTGTGGAATAATAATCTTGAATAAACACTTTGCATTGTTTATTGTTTTTATATATGACACATTTTTATCCCACGATTTTGTAACCTCGGTGCCAGTTGTCTAAGCTGCAATCATGGGCTCATCTTTCCATGATGTGTGAGAACCTGACAAGGGATAGTTTCCTCATTTGAATGTACTGTAGCGTGTGGAATGGACAAGAACATTATTCAAACAATTTCTTTCCCTTCCCCTCCATCAGAGTGCCTACTACCTACCCAAAGGGACTCTGGGAGAACAAGCAAACTCCACACAGAAAGGCCCTTTCGCCAGCCACACCTCGGGTATGATGCAGAGGAGAGTGCCCACAGCGTAACCGGTGAAAATCTAACCCAGGACCTTCTAGCTGAGGCGACAGCTCGACCAACTACTCTGTCCCCACCAAAAAATGTGATTTAGCTAGTTTTGAGACTTTACAGACTGTATGGTGCATGGTGGAGCAAGGCAGTCTTTCCGCTTCCCAATCATTTGTAGTTGTATTGAATCAGGGTGTGGATCAGAGCAGGTGGGATGTGTCAAAATGTAAAGATCCTACAAAAAAAGTATGTAAATGAGAGGCACATTTCACTGGCTGGTCGGCCAATCAATGCTGTTAAGGCCGCTAACAGCAACTTGGCAAACGTTTTGTCAGTGACGCGCCAATTGGGAGTTGAGACCTGACATGATGAACCAGACAATGCTTATCATACATATTCACAGATGTTTCAATGGCAGCTGTCAGGTCTGTTTCATTACAGACATTTTTGGTGTTTCTATGTGCATTAATTTAACCATACAAGACTTGGTGATGATAGCTGAGTGGTTACGTTCAGCTGCTGACGGTTATCCATCTGTCAAAAAGTTGAATTCCTCCATTTTGCATGACAAGCAGTTTATATGTTTAGACCCAACAGGGGCACTAGCATTCTCTGTGAATTCTCTCTCTGCAAATAATTTACCATTTTCACCTGAAAAGGTTCAGAGAACAACAAATCAGAGAACTCTCTACACCAATGGCTCACCCATGGCTGTAACTCTTTGCAAGCTTCAGTTTGATTGATTCCAAACCATGCTTGACTTTCTCTCTGCCGTACCTGCAGCACCATCTTGGAGGTAAACAATGATCTCAGGTTGCTAATACACTCAAGAATCATCTCTATTCAGCCAGATTGTTGTGGCGCTGCCCATCCCTACCAAGTTACAGTATTTGTATTGGCGTGCCTGCTGTGTTTGTGTATAATATGGAATGGAGGGAGAGGGTGGAGCGGCAAGTAGTTCCTAGTAGATCTATTCAGTGTCATAAGGAAACACATTTTGAGTGGGTAGATAGGCTGGATCGTAAACAGTGGCTTGCATGTTTGCGTCCAAGACCTGATCTATATGTGTCACAGTGTCCCTAAGCTTAACCCCGATAACTGATCCCCAAGGACCTGCCCGTGTAGCATCCACCACTCCTCATGCAAGTGTACTTAGGATGGGTTAAATGCAGATACCATATTCCACAATATAGTTGTGGAATATAGCCCCTCTAATATGTCCAGCTTTGAGGGTTTGTGTAAACACAAACCTTGTCCTACATTATTGAATGCCTTTGACAACGAATGGAGAGTTTTACGGCATATGTCATAGTGCCTGAACTAATTGCCATAGTGTCTAAATTTGTCCTACACAAATATTAAATTCCGACATTGACAAAGAAGGGAGAAAATTGTCATTGTGATAATGATATGAGAGCCCCACACTTCACAGGGGCAAACTTCATGGTTTGTCACTGCAGGTATGAAGATGACAGCGCCTCATTAACTGATCAAAACGGTTATTATTGTGTTCTCCAGTTGTACTGTTCTTTAGCTGTACTCAAGGAACCCTGGGGGTTTCTGGACCACACTGTGTCTGGCCTTTCCTTTTGACCTCTCCAACGATCTGCTCATCTGGCCACGCACACACACACACACACACACACACACACACACACACACACACACACACACACACACACACACACACACACACACACACACACACACACACACACACACACACACAGTATCGACTCCCACTTTCCCTTTCCATCTAGATAGAAAGATTGTTGAAGAGATTGTTCTCTCTTCCTGTCTCAACCTCACTCACCCTCCGCCATGCCCTTTGCTATTCTCTCTATACTCTTTCTCTCCATTCGTTCTTCTACCCTTTTAACCATACATTTTTGGGCAGATCCACAAGCTAACTAGAAAAGTGCCCTTCTGGGCACAGGTCTCCACCAGGCCAGGACAGGTTGTGGCCTCCTGGTGGCGCTATAATAGGCCAATGTAAAAAAGGTACCATTTAATATTATGACTTTAGGATTTGGATGATTTGAGGCATTTTGTCCAAAAATGTGTTTTGCAAATGTTCACCTGTTGGTGGTGCTATCACAAGCCATTGTGAAGAGTAGAATATTTTGCTCAGCCGAGTATTATAAAGTGTTGAAGATTTTATGTAAATTGCCTGCTGTGTTCATCATCTTTACAAAATCAGCCTCCTGGTGGCGCGATAACACGCCGTTGTGGAAAGTTTGGGGCAGAGGTTCATGCTTGCCATCCAGGGAGTGTGTGTGCAAATTTTGATGTCGATCTGGTTCACAGTTTGGGAGATTAGCTGGTAACAGACGGACAAATACCTTTTCTTTTTTTTTTTTTTTTTCAAAAAGATGCCACAAATCTGCCTCCTGGTGGCGCTATAACATGCCGTTGTGGAAAATTTGGGGCAGAGGTTCATGGGTGGCATCCACGGAGTGTGTGTGCAAATTGTGATGTCGATCCGTAACAGATGGACACATGCACAGATATTTGCAAAAATATGGCAAAAATCTGCCTCCTGATGGCGCTATAACATGCCGTTGTGGAAACTTTGGGGCAGAGGTTCATGGTTGGCATCCTCGAAGTGTGTGTGTGCAATTGGATGGACGGACATCGGATGGACGGACACACACACACACGGACGGAGTGCAAAACATATTCCCCACCATGCCTCCGGCCTGGTGGAGACAACAAGCTAAGAGCTATTTTTGATCACATTTCATGACTAAAGTGGTTATTAGCAGTTAGCACATGCTACATTAAGACACTACAGCCAAAAGGATTGGATGAAACAAAGAAGACTTCATGGGGGACTTGTTACTACTATGGTCCTATTATTCAATCCAGCTATCTCCTCTACCTCTTTGCCTTGCTCTCTTCTTCCCTCACTGTAAGCCCACGAGTCACTGGAGACCTATTATGAGTAAGCAGCAGTCATGCAGGATTGATCTGTCTGAGCAGACACTGTTCAATCCTCCCGACCTCCCTGATTCCCTCCATCCATAACACACTCTCTCTGCCCTTCTCTGTCTCTCCCTCGTGGTTGTAACACCCTGTATAATATCTGCAATTGGGCATACCGGACTTTAACACCAATGAACATCTTGGTAGTAATGGCATCCTCTGTTCCCAGCCTTACCCACCCTTTCTCTGCAAATAAATAAATAAACTGGTGTGTATATTACTGGTGATTTGAGTACAGAGGGCACAGTCAAACCCGCAGGTTGTTCAAGGTTCATGCTTTTAACCTTTTGTTAACAAAGTATTTCACAAAAAAGTGCTGTGTGAAAGTAGCCACTGGTCAAACTCACAACATGTTGTGTCACAAAGTGTTGTATGAGCCTGTAATTTCACTATTTGCAAAATAATAATTGCTCATTGAACTGAAGCAAGGCTTGAAAATTGAAATAAGGTTGCTGTTAAGTTATATGGCCATAAGGCACTTGCTACATACCTGGCCAGTGTTGTCTCTTAACCCCTTTGTTTGACCGGAGCCTCTCAGGGATCTAGTGTATTTTCTGTTTTCACTATACCAAATGCCAGTATCTTGGCTTGCAGGTCTGCAAGTTCCTCCCCAGCATTCAGATGCTGCAGGGCTTACCGTAGCCAATAAGTGGTCAACAGTGAAAACATCTTCACAGGTGTACATACTAAATACTATGGCATAGTCAATGGGAGATAAACAAAGAAGGGCACATACAGTACAGTAGCAGCACATAGGCTTGCTATAGGCTGTACAGTTAACCAAATAGGCCTGCTGACAAACACAGGGGACTTGAGGTGATGATTTATTTGACTCAGCTGCATTTTTTAAATAGTGTTATGCAAGAGTTACATATTTACCCCCTGGAAATGCTATTTCTGCTCTTCTCTCTCTCTGTGGTTTGTGCGGGCACACACACACACACGCACACGCACACACACACACACACACACACACACACACACACACACACACACACACACACACACACACACACACTGAGCCATTCACACATGAATCCCCCATTTCTTTGATTCCGTCCCTCCTATAAGTATTCTGGAACCATCTGTCTCAGAAGAGGGCAATGGGCCAAAAAATATACTGAAAATTGGTATGAAAGCTCCACTGTAGCGTGGACTAAATTAAAACAAATTAGTAATACTATGATTATATATGGCCAGCGTACGGCTCAGTGAAGTGCATCATTGTTATTGTCGTGACTGAGCCTGCATGGCCCTGCTGCATGAAGCTGATGAGCCATACGTTCTCCTGACTGTGCCTCACTCTTATTACGGTCGCTTTCTTTCCAAGTATAAACAGTGGCCTTGTCCTTATAATAAGACAGTGATTTTCAACCAGTGGTCCGGATATCACCAGTGGTCCTTGTGGGGATTCCGGTTGGTCCCCACTCCCCAGCTAAATGATGGAGAGTTGCTAACCAAATGGACCCTTTTAGATCTTAACTCTTTTTTTTTAAACACTTATGTTCTCAAGGGTTATACACTACTGTTAAACATCTGCATTAGGCCTATAAATAGACAGTGTGGATTATAAGAATTGTTATTTTGATAAACATTTGCCAAAATAATTAAACTGTGAACAAAATCTTGTCCAAAGACTGGCAAAATAATGTGCATTCATAGTTTGGGGTTTGAAAGGCTAAATGTCATCAATCTGTGGCCGAAAGGCCAAATAAATAAAGGGCCTTGAAATGGAGTGCATGAAAACCACTCTTATCACGCTTTAGATGCCTATACTATGCTGTACTACAGCATACACAACAACAAACATAACATGCTTGGGGGTATTAAAACACACAACACAGATTATTCAGCGCACAAATGACATCTGGACAGTGTCAGTGATGCCATTTTAGATACGGAACACCATTTATTTGATCAAATTTAATAGTCTCAGACCCAGATTTTATTTGTATTTTATTTTTTATTCGATAGTCGATGGTGTATATAGGAGAGATAACAGGCAGACGTTAAAGTTAAAGATCTTTAAGGGTCCCATTTGGTTAACGACATTTAGCTGGGGACCACCTGGAACCCCCTCAGGGACCGCTGGTTGAAGACCAATATTATAACTCATTAGCCTATCTTACTATTATGCCATATACAACAACACGCTGGGGGGACTAGGGGGGTGGGGGTTACACTAGTAGCCTACACAGTACACACAAAAACGGATTATTCCGCATGACATCTGCTCTTATTAGGTGTTTATCCCATCATGATCGTGGACCAAAAAAGATAACATCAATCCAGGATGTTTTTCTTCCTGCGTCTACGTGTATCAGTCTGTATCATCATCAGCAGCAGCAGCAGCACCACGACTCTACGAATAATTATAGGCAGGCAGGAAGGCAGGGACAGCACAACAAGGGGATTCCACCTCACTCACACACAGACAATAAATAATCACATTGAAGGACACCATCATCATCATCATCATCATCGTCACGCGCGCGCACACGAGCGCGCACGCACGCACTGCCATTCTGACAATATAACGGACAAAGCGACGGCTGGACCGCTCCTCTGTTATCACCAGCATCATCAGCATCAGCACGGACTGAATAATTGCACCCCGGGATGATTGATCATAATCTTATATTGCTGACAGAAAAAATATAAATACATACCCGCTGATGTTTGCCGAGGGGGGAGATGGAGGAGGAGGAGGAGGGAGGTCCGGTGGATGTTTTTATAAATTCCTCTGGGGTTGTCAGTCAGTCAGTCAGTACAGTCACCGTACGGCCTCGCAGTGCGCTAACATCACGAACACAAACACCGCTGGTGGTAGCGCCATGGTGGTGGTGGTGGTCATCATCATCGCCGCTCTGTTGCTGCCATAACATCTCACACACTGGACTGGACTGGACTGGAGGCAGGGGATGGGAGAGATTGCTCGCTCTTCTGCAAGAAGAAAACTGTAGTCGTGGTCCAACAGATACCCCCGCCGTCACGCCCATCTCTCTCTCTCTCTCTCTCTCTCTCTCTCTCTCTCTCTCTCTCTCTCTCTCTCTCTCTCTCTCTCTCTCCCTCCCCGTGGCTGACTCCGCCCATGCACGGGCCCCGCCTGCGCTAATGATGCTGTATAGTAGTAGGCTACGGCTACGCTACAGTTCGTTCGCTGCCTGCCTGCATAAGTGCATATTATTATGGGATGGGAGGTGCCTCTTTATTGTGCAAGACAGTGTGTGTAAGAAAGGCAGCAGGATTGATACTGATAGCCTAGCAAAGTGTATGGTGATGATAATAATATTAATAACAATAATAATTTAACGATATAAATTATTATGATTATTATTTGAAGTGAGAATCATTTATTAATTGTTGCTGCAGAGTCAGACCCGATGCCACTTGCTTTCTGTTTACTAAGAGCAGGTCTATCACGTCTATATCCGGTCATTTCTCTTCACAAATGAATGCATCAGAAAGGCCGTTTCCGTATCCGCTGTAGATCGGATGAGCAACCTAAACGTTGAATGGATCCCATTAGACAACAAAAGAACAAGTCCTGGACCGGAAGTAGGCAGAAGTGCATTGGATTCAGGCAACAGCCCAGCTTTAATGGTATAAATCTCTTTAATTTACTTCGATTTGAAAGTAGAACATAAACATTGCATAAACATTGAGTCTTAATTGCTTTTATTGCACAACACCTTTAAACCGTTTACATGTTGCACACATGCCTACAATAGGTCTTCTCTGCACCGCCCTCGTTGAAAACTGATAACTGAATGTGTTCCCAACTCCAGCTTGTCCCTATTCAGGCTGCACGAACAGTGCGCGAGCGCTCAGTTCCTCACCCTGCAATGTCGTTGTTTTAAAAGAAAGAACTACAATATTTATGAACTCATCAGGCAGTGCGTGATGACGTCAGGGAACAGCGCCGGAAGAGCTAGCTAACAACAGCTAAATTCAGCTAAAAGCTGCTATGTCTTGAAAACAAGGAGAATCGGCTTGCTGGCTCTATATCACACCGTCCCACACTGTGCGCGCTCCATTAAATGGTGGAAGGAGGGGACTGGCCTCCTGGTGTCCTCTCCAGACATTTGTTCGCTTGGTCCGCTGCTGATCGCCTGGTCTCGTCGTCCTCGCCATGGTGGAGGACGGCGGAGATGATGTGAACCTCCTCCTGGCGGCTCAGGAGGAGAGCATCGTCGGCGGCGAGCTGCTGGCGGTGGCCCCGGACGGCTTGTGCTGGATCTCGGTGGCGTCCTGCCTGCTGCTCGCCTGCTCTTACGTGGGGAGTCTGTACGTGTGGAAGAGTGACCTGCCGAGGTGCGTCTCATCGCAGAATGTTTAATAATATTATTCTAATAAATAAACGTTGTCGTTAATGCTTGTTACCTCTGCACAGAAATTGAGCTCGTATTACCTGACATATGTTGTTTGACAGGCGTAGCCTGAAACACGACAGGTGCTACGTTTGATGTTTGACAGTCATCGGGTCCTATGGACTCGGATGTGAGCAAGTCTCAATAGTGCTGATTGATTTATCAACAGTTAACTTTTTATTGACGACAGTAGTACACAACTCAGTATAAAAATGTTAGCTGTTTTTGTTAATAGGTTTTTTATGCCTTCTGTAAATAACAGTCAATCTGTAGACACACAGATATGATGAATGAACCATATGGACTATGGTCCCCTACTCCCCTTCATCATGGATGCCTGTTTATTCTTACCAAGTTGCACTTTCACTTTAGCTTATGGGTTTATGGCTACATGATTGACGGTCGAGGTTTACCCATTTCTTGACACCTGTTAAAACAAGTTGATTCTACAAAATGTATTCGTTCTCTATGCTGGTTTCACAGTAAACGTCCCTTAGATACATTGTTTGCCTTGACATTTGATTCAAGTATTTGATTCAGTTCTTTCAAGTAGCTGCTGCTTATGGCAGGTAGAATTGTTCCCCGGCTGCCGCTGCCTCTACAGTATAATTATTTGCAGCCGTTATTTATAACAAACACTATAATTACCACCAGCTCTCTCTGACTTCCTCCCCTGTTTATCTCTTTCACCAGGGATCACCCAACAGTAATAAAGAGACGCTTCACCAGTGTCCTGATTGTATCGGCTCTGTCGCCCATCTTCGTTTGGACATGGAGAGAAGTCACAGGTGTGCAGGTGAGTCTCTATTTAAATCACATTACAGTAGATGTTCTGCCACAACAAATTATTTAGAGCTATTTGGGACTTTGTTAAGCACAGTATGCAGGTTTTTAATTGCACATAAAAAAGGTAGGGTATTTTTAAATTTCATTTTTATGTTCTCTGTTTTTATCATGTTGCTTGCTGTGTATGTGGGACTATAGTACAGTACAGTATAGTACAATAAAATGGAAAATGGCATGGTGTGTTAGATAATTGTACACATAATAGGAAAACCACAGGTCAATATAGATCTGATCAAGAGACAATTGTCTATGATGTGTACAATGAGTTCTTTGTAGAACAGTAAATGGTGCTTGTGTTGTTTTCTGCTCTCCTTGTTCTGCAGTCAGTACAGGAAACTCTTTCACTGTGGGTCACAATTTCATTACAACGTCTCTGTATTTAGCTGCCAACCACGATTTGAAAGGTATTGAGGCAGGGACCCCAGAAGTTGTGTCAAGATCTGTTTGTCTTCCATTTTTGAATGTGCAAACAATAAATTTGGAATATATATATATATATATATATATATATATATATATATATATATATATATATATATATATATATATATATATATATATATATATATATATATATATATATATATATATATTAAGGCTGTTGAAAATAGTTAATTAATGGGACTAAATTAATTTTGTTGATTAATCTGATTAAAAATTTTAATCAGATTAACTCATCTGCACACTGACTCAACTCACTGAGCATTTTCTCATTGAAAGAAATGGGTAGAGCACGGTTTTACGGAGACATATAGCTGTGTGTCTCCCTGTAACCAGAGCCATAGCGTATAGCTGGAGGATCTACAAGCATTGAGGGCTTGTAGATCACCTATTTTGATAAATATTTTAAAGATAAATGGTTATTTTTTTCCACAGATTCTGTTTCTTTTTTAAATGTTGGAATCCTGTACAGGAAAACATGCATATTTTGGACATAGTTCGATTGGTGATTAATCATGATTAAATTAATTTTGAAGCTGTGATTAATTTGATTAAAATTTTTAATCATTCAACAGCCCTAATAAATATATATATATATATATATATATATATATATATATATATATATATATATATATATATATATATATATATATATATATATATATATATATATATTTTTTTTTTTTTTTCTTTCTTTCTGGCTAATAGAGAATGAATGCAATTACTTGGATGAATTGAAGTAAAGGCTAAGATTCACAACAGCAAAAATATTTTAAAAATACAAATCTATTTCTAAACGCCATTACAATGCTCACAGTTTAATCCAAATGTCTTGTAGTGACTTGCATGTTAACACTTCCAAACATATTGCTAAAGTCCTTTTAATTTAAACTGACATGCACTAGACACGTCTGGGCGTCAATGGGAGCTCAGTTATGTAACATGTAATAATCGCCTGTCAGTAACAGGCACATCAGGTTCTCAGGTTTGGGCGTCATGTTGTACAAATGAAAATTGTCCCTGCATGACTAAAGCCACCACGGGTGAGTATGAACGATAGTAAAAAGGTCATTTTTCAGGTGGAGTAATCCTTTAAGAACCAGTGCTCTATCACATGAGGATTTATCTGCTGATCTGTGTCTTCATGCCATGTGCTGTTGAGAACACGCATGCTGAACATACACGTGATGTGTATTACACATTAGCATTCCATTGGTGATTTCCTTTTAACGGTCTGATTCCTTAATGGTTCCCTCAACAATTCACATTTGTACGCTCTGAGCTATGGAAGTCTTTAAAATAAAGTTTACGAACCACCCAACTTGTATTGTATAGCAGAGGGGTGGCCAACCTGAGGCTCGCGAGCCACATGCGGCTCTTCAGCTGGTTTCATGCGGCTCTTAAGGTGCTTCCACATGGAACCATCAAAAACGCTCCGCCTGGCGCACTCATGCACCAGTGGTTTTCAACCTTTTTATACCAGGCCCCACCATTTATTCAGAATTTGAGCCACGGAGGAGCACCATTTGATGACATTTTAGCTCCACAGACACCAAAGCTAAAGATTTTGTTTACTTTTGTCAACAATTCCAGGCTGGATTTCAAAGAAAACAAAAAAGTCAAACATACAGATCAAAAATACCATTAATCTTCTACATTCTGTCTAACCAACTTTACATCATTTAGCCTGGGGACCACCTGGAATCCTCTCAGGGACCACTGGTGGTCCCCGAACCACCTGTTGAAAACCCCTGCCCTATACAGTGGTGCCCAGCCACTCGATCAAGGACTGATTCCTAGTCCACCGTGGAGGTGTAGGTGTATGTTTTTTGACTTGTCAAATACTTTTTTGGATTGTAAACCGTGTTTCTAAATATATGTCTATATGTTTTAATAGTGTGTCTTTGCATTGCGCACCTGCACACAAACGCACACGTCTTATGGCAGGAGAGGGGAAACCTATTTGCGGCCGTCGCGGCGGTTTTATAACCGTTGTGACCGTTTGATGTGGCTCTTTGCAGTAACACAGTGAAAAACGTGGCTCTTAGTCTGTGACCGGTTGGCCACCCCTGTATTGTATAGCAGATGTGACATCTACATACAATACCAGCTCTCACAGTGTGAACTTGATGTTCCACCAGTACCAGTTTTCAACCCTAGTCCTGATACATAAAAATGCATGTCTGTCCTCTATATTAGGCCAGCTCCTCGTTGTGGGCACTGCTGGGAATCCGTTTAGAAGGCCTCATCCCTGCCGTCATACTTCCCCTGCTGCTCACCATGGTAAGACATGACAGACATTACGTAGTGGCTGCACTAGGGGTGGGTGTTTTGGGCTTTCTCCTCAGCATGTTCAGTTCTTCTTCTGTGCTTTTGCTTTCTATAAATTTAGAAATCTTTCACCTATAATGACATGCTCAAATATAAAGTTGTTACGTTTTTCATGTTTGTTTGGCTTGTGTCTATATAATAATTTCATTGAATACTTTGCAACACAGGGTCTTTGCTCTTGAAAAGTAACTGTTTTGTACTGACAAAAAATATAGACAACATATCAATTGGACAACAACGTTATACAATTAGACATGTAGTACATAATATGGTGAGCTGTAACATGGCATCATATTATTTAATACCATACGCCCCTGCAGAGACAGCTTCTATCACAGATTCTATCATGAAGTAGTGCTGACATACTCCAACATATTCCAGACATAACGTATAAGGCGAACATCGCCCAGATCAAATTAAAAGTAATCTTTCTTTCTGGGAATCATTTCCACTGCCTTGTGGTTTCCTGGTTGTCTTTATCGGCTTTGTCAGCTACAGTTTAGGAGCAAAGCCTTAGATTTGTTTGAAAGCCAAGCCATTAAAAACGAGAATGAAACTTTAAACCGGGTCGAATGTAGAATACATAACCACCTTAACCTAATGTGCAGCATATCTTTCTTTATTTGATATTTATACAATTCGTGGCGAGTACATGAGTTGCATAAATTCAACAGATGCAATATTGATATTATTGCACCTCTGTACCAAGTATTGTGGTTCATCCGTCTTTAATATCCAATACATTGTTAGAGAACCATTACTACTGTTGGATGTGTTAAATCCAGTATGAGAAGCACTGATTTAAAAACAGAATGAGCATTAAATCATGGTAAAGCAGCAATTTATATTAATTATCAGTTATTTCTCTATTTCAAAATTAGTCCAAAATCAATCTGGGTACCCATCGGCAAATATTCGGGAAAACAGCACCACCGCTAACTAGTCTGTCTTGAGGGACTAGTCCAAAATAGTGATTTATGTTTTTGTACGATTGGCCCATTATAGGCGGTGGGAACCCCTAACTGTTAGTGTTTGGTAGTCTCTCTCATTGAACAGGGAGTTAACTGGTTTCTCCTTTGTGGTGCTCCAGGTGCTGTTTTTGGGCCCTGTCATCCAGCTGGCCATGGACTGTCCTTGGAGTTTCATGGATGGCATACGTGTGGCCTTCGGTAAGGCCATCAAGAATGTCTGATCTCATTTCATGTTAACAAAACTGTTGTATGCGCGGCATTAGGAAAGATTCGATGGTGTTTGGTTTACAATTTTGAAAACTATGGAGGTGATTGGGTACTTCCAAGGGTAGTCGTTGAGACAAGAGACGATGCTTAAACTGCCTAATACTGTTAGGCCTGCTACTGTTCAAGATGGTGACAGGCAGGAAAGGCTGTCGGGACTGGGAGTCGAACCCACGGCACACTAGTGGTTTGGATTTCCAGCCTAGGGGCCCAGCTGGCTACGCCAGCCGATCCACGAGAGTGGAGTTACTTATGAAAGTAAACTGTAATATGTTATATTACCCGCTGAATTTCATTTAAAGTCCAGTCAGTAGATTATGTCAGGAATTGCTGAGACGTCACCGACTCCATAATGAAGAAAATGTTGCATTTTGCAAATGTACTAAAAGTTCAACATTGGTTTAATAGTGCTGAGCAGAGCCTGTGAGATATTATCTGTGCTACACCATGTCCCAGAACAATTTGCTGAGTGCTGTCAAAGGTAGCCTAAAATAGCCTTTAGTGTGGTTAATATGGATGGCACTGCAAATCTGGGCATATCGTATCACACTGATGCACATTCTGTAATGAAGCATCCCGACCACAAGTAAAGCCTGTACAGGTGCCTTCCTTGTCCTCTCCTACTCCCTGGGAGAGAAGTGTAGTGAACACACAGTGGTTTTTAGTGTCACAGCAGTGAGAGCAATCTCCCCTTCGCACACCTTCCCACTCTCCTGATTGTCGTGGGAGTTTCCCTATTTTTAACACGTTCTCTGATGAGTAATTTCTCCCGTTAATCTCTCGCTTTTATGTGCAATGCATGGGCGGGGAATTCCTGCCTGAAACGTGGTGCACCTCATCCGGACGCTTGATAAGTGGAAATGAAAGTGTTCCCAAGAAATGGAATACCTGCCTGCTCCTACCTCCTGCATGCATACACGCACATAGACACACACAATGTTTGCACTGCATACACGCACATAGACAAAACACAAATTGGTGATCAGACTGTATTATTTTGTCATTCTTTTTTTCTTTGTGAGCTATGAATCTAAGCTATTTGTGATGATAACATAACCCATAAATGGCAAATGGTGCATTTACAGTATATAGCGCCTTTATCCAAGGCGCTTTACATAGATTGTGCATTACATTCACCCATTCACACAAAGTCAAACAACGGTGGCAGGTGAAATCGTACTAGGTAGCAACCTGCTCTTCAGGAGCAATTAGAGGTTCAGAGTCTTGTCCAAGGACACCTGTCACTAGGCAATTCCCGTCTCTAGGCCTTGGACACGACAAGAACGTGGGCGACTGGGTGCGGTCCGTCGCAGTTGCAACAGAAGCCCAACATAGTTAAGAAAGCAGGCGATGTCAACGGGATCCACCTCTTCCACTGGCGTCTCTGGTTTCCATGGTGATGCTCCTCTACAGCGTAGCTCTCGTCCACGTTGTTAACACAATGCCAAAAGCTGCCGTTTTGCCGTCCGAGGAGAGGGCCGCGAGGCTTATACTGTATATCGAGCACAGAGCGATTCATTACTGGTGTCGTAGCTCGCGTTGTAGGTTCTACCAATCTTAAATAGGCTATTAACTCTGGTGGACCAGCCCAGGTTCGAACTGGGAACCGGCTACTTTACTTTCCCCTGAGCTCTTGCCGCACACTCTATACTTTTTACTGGTAACATAACTCTTTACTGGTAGATATGTGGGAAGAGGCGTTAAGAAGAACATTTAGCAAATACCTTATGAAATCTCTTTTTTTCACAGCCTAATGTTGGCAAATAATCTGCATGTACTTGTAAGAAATCGTGTCACTTCAGCTGGTGTTTCCCTAACAATCCTTTTTGACCATGTGTTGTCTTGCAGACCCGTGGTTCTGGATGCTGTGTTTCAGTGACATGCGCTGGCTCAGGAACCAGGTGGTGGCTCCGCTGACGGAAGAGCTGGTGTTCCGGGCATGCATGCTGCCCATGCTCGTGCCTTGTACAAGCCCCTCCACCGCCATATTCACCTGTCCGCTCTTCTTCGGAGTGGGTGAGTGCATGTCCTGCTGTGAAATGTACTGTTTCCTAAAGGAATGTAATGTTAGTAATGAAAATAATCTGTCATCCTCATTATTGCGCATCTATGTCGACTGATGTCTCTGGGCATCTATTCTCATTTCACATATACTATTATATAGGACTGCACTTTTGTCTTGTAGGCATTCTGTACAAATGATGTAAGTTCAATGAACACTGGTGCTGATGATGTTCTGATAATGATGACTTATTTGCAGCTCATTTCCACCATGTCATCGAGCTCCTGCGCTTCAGACAGGGGAGCGTGTCAGGAATATTTCTTTCAGCTGGTAAGAAATGTGTTTTCCAATTAAGGCTGCAGTGATTCATTGTAAACAAATTGATTTATCAATTAGTTGTCAACTAACCTAGTAATCGTAATCAAATCGGCAATTACTTGCTGCAGTGTTGGAATTAATTGTGTGTGTTTGTCCACTTAACCATAGGTCTTCCAATGTTAAATGTAACTAAACTAAAGAGGAGTGAGCCACCTCTCTTCCTTACAATCTGCTGATAGTGGCACCTGTACAGTAGTGACTGCATAGCAAAATATGACACATGGCAGTGCTTTAGTTGAACAGTCTAATCAGCAGGTGTGCAAAACTCAATAATGTGTTTCAATTAATCATCTTTAATGTCTTTTTATTAGTTAGAATATGTCTAACATAATCCAATTAATCAGTTGAATAATTGGTCAATTAATATATTATGAAAATAAGCGTTAGTTGGCAGCCCTACCGGTATATCCAATACATGTTACCTGTCATTCCTTCATAGAAGACGTGTACACTGTACACTGATCCAATTTGAAGCACTATTGGCAACACACCACCCTTGTCCAATGTCGGCGGTTTGAGTACTGGCCCCTCTGTCTACATGTCGAAGTGCCCTTAGTTAAGAGACTGAACCCATAAAAATCCTCCCAGTGTGCTGGTTGTTACCTTACATGGCTTCCACCACAATTGGTGTGTGCATGGATGAGTGCAATGCACTATGTATAGTGCCTTGGATAAAGATGCTAAATAATTGCACCATTTACCCTTTAGCATTTTCATCCAACAAAACATTATTCACATCAGCACACTCACTGGCCTTTAAATATCAGTGCTGAAATTAATGCTGTTTTGGTGTTTTTTTTCTTCTAATAGAACACATCATGCATTAGGGTTTATTTGAGGTTCTCCTTTCTGACAACAAGTGAACATTTTGAGAAATGCGTTTCTTTCACATCTACCCAATGGCAAACGGATTAATATAATATTGTTTTTCACCACTAAATTGTATTAACAGCTTCTCTGCAAAATCCATGTAGCCTGCCTTTTTGCGCAATGGTCGAGGCTGTCTAACCCGCATCGCCCGTCTTTTACATTTAATAGTGTTTAATTTGCCGATTGATTTAACGTTACGGTAAAAATCCATCATCATCGCCAACATAGGGTTAATGTTGACTGGTTGTGATGACAAAAGCAGAAATTGAACAGATCACGTGCGTGCAAGGGCATCTGGGAAACTTGAGTTCATCACCGCCCCAATGGAAAGTGGAGCGTCCGTGGCCATTGGCCAGGGAGGGGGGTGTTATAATGTTATGAAGGAAGGCCCGGTTCCACGTGGACATAGTGACAAGGATGAAGAAACTAAACCTAAGCTGATCATTGGGGCTGCATGGGCCGTGTCACTACCTTGCTCAATTGTAACTCTATGTAGTGGTACTATATCCTTCCAAGGCGATCTGTCCCCTGACTAGATACAGTAGTAGATGCAATGTTTTCTGTTTGGGAAGGAGTAAAGGGACTATTTTAAGCAAAAGAAAACATGGATTTAGGCAAAAACACATTGGTGCTCCGCTACAAAGCTAATCATTATTTACGGCACATGAAGAGCATGCATATTAAGCAATAAAGCAACCAAACTGTAAACATATATTTCCTTTGTGCCCCAGTGTTCCAGTTCTCCTACACAGCAGTCTTTGGAGCCTATACAGCCTTCATCTTCATCAGAACAGGTGAGGGGTTTGCACTGCTTTTAGAACCTTCAAATGTTTTTTTAGAGAGAGAGGGGTTCTTGAAGTTCTACAGCTCAAAGGAGGCTTTTACCTTTTTATTTTTAAAACATAAGAGCACACTCACACTCAGAGTTCTGCTAAGTTGTTTAATACACACAAGCTTTAGGCTAGAGAATTAAAGGCATGAATAGTGTTGCATTACACAGCCGTTGCACTGTAGTAGAGGCCAATACTAACTACTAAGCCTCAGACTGGTTGAGTATTTCCAAAACTGCACCGGGAGAATGTTTTCACTGATTCATCTCTTTGCATTACAATAAATTTACTAATGGATGACAAACTTTTTGGTTATAAAATACTTTAGGTGTGTTTGCAGTGGCTCAAGACCAATACTTGATTATTTGCCGCTGGAGTAATCTCAGGAAGAAAGTAAAAACGTCCATAGCCCGGCTCTTTAGAATTATTGATGAGCTCTGCAGTTGCAATTTTCTTGCGTGAGGCAGATTGCAGGTGCATATTAATATCCCCTAATGGATTCAGAGGTTTTGTTAGTCACATACTCATCGTACGTGTCTATGTAGTGAAATGTTGGTGCAGCAGCAAACTATCTTCCCTTCTTCTCTGGATTCCTGCCTCCAAAGCAGACCAGAGGCAGAAATCTATTGTCATTGCTACGGACACTTGCATCAGTAAGTGGGAGCTGACTATGGCAATGAAAGGCTGAGAAGTCTGGCCTGGCATTGTAAAATGTGTGCATGCTCTGGCCTCACACAGCCTATATTGTATTAATGCTATATTGTTATGTCACAATATAATGCATTTCTTCCGTACCAGCAGACGTCCACATACCAAGGTACCCTATGGTCTAAAAGTCTAAAGGCCTAAAGCCAAGGTCACACATCAAAACGTGTGTATGTGTCTCAGGTCACCTGGTGGGTCCTGTGCTGTGTCACTCGTTCTGCAACTACATGGGCTTCCCCGCCGTCAGCACAGCCATGGAGCACCAGCACCGCCTCACCGTCCTCTCCTGCTACCTGCTGGGCGTGGTCCTCTTCTTCCTCTTCCTCTTCCCACTCACTGACCCCACCTACTACGGCCTGCCCACTCCCGTCTGCACCCTGTCGGCCTCCCACTCGTCCCTCTGCGTCTCCTGAAGACTATCCCTCGCCGGGCATCCTCCCAACGGCGACACGCCACAATACCCCATCCGTCCGGGCACATGGCCGACGATCTCACCATCCACCCGACAACCGCCTTGGCAAACGGAGGGTTTGGATCAACCGGACAGGTTCGAGGGAACGGGGAGGTGCGTTTTAAGTGGGACTAGTTCAGGGCACGTGCAGGCGGGGAGATGGGGGAGGGGGGTTAGGTCAGGTCACTTCAGGATGTGAACCGACACCCTTGGCATGTTTGCTGTCTCAGGCACTGGGAGTGGATCTGATATCCCTCTCACAGCCAGGGTGACCCTCAGTACGTCAATATGCGGTCTTAGCGTAGACTCAACCATGAGGTAACATTACCCCTGTCCCTGACACCAGGCATCCTTTGCGGTTTGCGGAGAATGGCTTTGCTGATTCAAGTCAAGAGTTTTTTATATGTAGAAAGGCATATTGATGTTATTTATATAGACCGTGATTAAGGTTCTCTATCTGCATGTTTCAGTGTTGGTGGTTGTTTGTGGTATTTTTTAGGATTTGTTTGTTTTTGGTGTTGGGAGGGGACGAGGCAGGGTCTATATTACTTTACCTTGAGCTGGTTTCAAGATCTGTTGGGTCTTGGATCCTCACAACAACCGGCCAGAAAATTGGCACAGGTACCACAAATCACACTCCTACCATTATGAATTCAGTCCTGTGTTACTACTTCCATCTCTCCATTCCAGACATGCTGCCTGTAGGAGCTGGTAATGTCTAAAGCAACAGCACCCTGCAGTGGCTCTTGTGCTTTACTGTGCCCGTTCTGTAGTCGTTTCTGGTAAGACTATGGGGGCAAAAAAGGCATTAGTCAAAACGTCTCTGTCGGGTGGAACCCTCCTATGTCCACAACTGTTACTTAAAAAAAAAAAAAAAGGCATACTTACCGTATTATGATCGGGTATGGAGTGAATTTATTCAGAGAAAAGAAAACATTTATGGATATAAGAGTTTTTGCCTGACAGTAGCGAAATGCCTATGGTGCTCCATTCTACTTAGTGTTTTTTTGTTTTGCTGGGGCTGCACAATATCGATTAAATATCATCCTGCAATATTTTTGCCAAATGTTTGGTTCTGCGATATAAACTGCTTCAAACTGTTTCTGCCACACCATTTCATTCTCAGTGCTCAGCAAAAAAGGGACATCACACATTTTGTTCCCATAATGTAACTTAATCTCGATGCCCGAGAAATCACATAACCACCAGAACGCACACTGTCTGTGCGTCGCATCCTCTTGGAAAATTACGCAGTTCATATTACTTTTGTGATGAATTGTACAGCCCTAGTTTTTCCTTTTTAAAGTTCAATTTGTTTATTGGGGGGAAAGAACCTTTTGAAACAAGGTGACACAACCCACTACCATTCTTTTTAAAAGGGGTGGGAAACTCTTACACTCAGGTGTCATTTATGGAGGCTGGATATTTTTGAACCACTACTTTTGCACGCTGCTTCATACTGTATGTGCTTTTAAGACCAGAAGATCCACAAAATAGTCTGTGGGCAAGCCATGCCACTTAATCATAATACCCCTACACATGCACTCTCACAATCCAGTTCTACTTAAACAGATTTTGTAAATATACAGTATTTGACATTGAATACCTACTTCACCTACATTGCACTATGTATGCATACCAGAAGATCTTGTATTACCTAAAAGCACTGACACGTTCATCCTCTGGACACTAGAGCAATGGTCTTCAAAACCATTTTGATCGTAGTACCCACTATTTATTCAGCATTTGAGCCACGGATCACCATTTGAGGGCCTTGTCACATGACTGACCCAAAACCCAAGATTGCTTTTGTCCACAATACCAGGCTACACTGTCTTGGGTCAGGGACTGTGATTGTCTTCACCCTGACCAAATGGACTCGCAAGGGTCCATTTGGTCATTTTTACGCTCTCAAGAGTTACGCCTGGTTAACCAACTTTCCATCATTTAGCCTGGGGACCACCCGGAACCCTCTCAAGGACCACTGGTTGAAAACCACTGCACTGGAGGATGAACGTGTCAGAGTTGTTAGGTTATTACAAGATTTTATACAAGGGTTTTTTTAGGTGCTTTTGTTGATTGTTTTCCAGCATCTGGCTTTGGGAGTTACTTGATGTTGCAGCCAAGTATATGGACTTTTATTAGGTTAGTTTGGAGCACTAAAGGTGTTGTCATTTGGTAGGCATGTCTAGGTATTTTTTAATTTGTTTGTTTAGAGCACTTTAGCAAACATTACCAGGCGCCCCTCACTTCAAACAAGTGAACAAGTTTGTTTTCTTTTAATTCTCTTTGTAGAGTTTATTTCTTAGCGTTGACCTACAGGCGTAGTGAGACCATCCATAGGTGATTATGCTGCACTGAATGTATCTGAACGGGGTGCAATCGTAGAGCCATCTGGTTAGCTGCTCTTTTTGTATGGCCATAGCCCACTGCGTCTGTTGAGATGAGTGCTTTACAAGAACCAGAACAGAATTCTGCTGAATAAGCTACAACGTACTGTGAAGAACCAGTCACTTGGATCTTGAGCAATAACTTATATGGATGGGGGAGGGGATGGGTTAAACGGACCAAATCAGGACAATATTTACCGAAACGAGGAACCTGAAACGTTGGCTGTCTGTGTTGAAAATATCTTTAGGCATTACGGAATCATGGCAATTTGTTTGTGGATATTGTTAAGAAATGAGACGGAGATTGCTTACTGAACACTGGCTGGTAACGTCCACAAGTAAATTAGTGGTCTAGTCAGTGGGAGTTTGGGTAGGTTGTACCTGTCTAAACTTTCCACCAGAGGGTGCCAGAGTGCTTTGACAGAATTACTCTGTTCTATGGCTGCTACTTTCCCATTTAGTTTATACCATATTATGCCCCGTCTAATAGGAGAGATTGATCATAACCTTGAGTCATCATCAGTCATATTGAGTCATATTCATTCTTATCACTTTGGTTCCGACAGGAATTAATATTTAGTCACGCATCCCACATATTATCCCTCACACCCTCTTCAATCTGTATGGATTTATTCTTTGACAGCTGACAACTGCATCTCCAAATGGCAAGCATGGTCCCAACACCAATCAAAGGCATTTTCAGATCTGGGTCGGGGAGAAATGCATGTAGAAAAAGTAGAAAAATATGCATTGAACCACAAGGTGTTCTCATGCATCTAAATGAGCCAAAAGTGCATAGATGAATGCTTTGCAGAGGCCTGATTGAATGGCCATTTCAAGGTGGGCGTAATATTCACCCTTTCTTTAGAACCTACCAGAAATGTTGGACATGGTTGCTGCCCTGCTCAGGCATCCTGTCAACTAGGTGATGGATTACCCTCGGTAGCTACAATCTGCACAAGCCAAGCTGTGTCAATTTCCCATCATCTGGTCTCAAGCTAGTGGAAGTACAGAAATGCATTTTTTTTTATAAAAATGCCCGTATCCTCTGATCATCCCACACAATTCATCCAAACATGCTTGCTCTAGGGTCTAGGCTTGTTTTCAAACAGGTTTATTGGACTTCATCTCACAAGCAGCAGCGTCCACCGCTATAAACGGAATGAACGATAATCTCAACAGGAAGCTTTTCTTCTCTCCTCTGGATTGTTCACCTCGTTGGGTTCATATTGGTGTTGGGAGTTTCTCAGTTTTCAGTTGTAGTTTTAGCTTCTACCTTTTGTAGCAAAAAAAAGTAGATTTTCTGAAAACTTGGGTCAGGATTTAAGAGTTTCTAAAGTCCGCCTTGGGTCTGCTTGAGCAGTCGTTCAGCTGCGAAGAGGTTCCTCTCTCTGACAGAGCCTTCATTTTCTGTCGAGACTGATCATCCCCCAAAGGTTCTGCATCCTCAGTAGAGGAGTTTAGCTTCATTAGGAGCAGGTGAGGTCAGCGTGGTATTTTTCATCGTGGCTGTTTCCACCGTCTACTGGAGCAGGACATTATCATTGCAGTGGGCCTGCATCTATTTTCCAGCCTCTTTAAAGGGTAATTCCACCCATTTTTAACTTTTTACTATGTCATTATTATACCTTAGAGATGTTGTGTGGACTCGACAAAAAGTTCCCCCCATTCTGTGTTCCCCATGGATGGATGTAAAAAATCTTTAACATGGTGAAACACAACTTGCTGACGTCATCAAGTTGTGCTGCAAAGCACAACTTGCTGACAGCAACTTGCAACAGCAAGTTTCACCATGTTAATGATGTTTCTTTTAGGACCTTTTTTTCTGAGGGCATACAAATGGTACCAAATGGACCCGCTAGGGTCCATTTGGTTCACATTTGTGCGCTCTCAGGAAAAAAATGAAAATGGGTGGAATCCCCCTTTAAGTGTGATTTATTCTTCGCCATACGGCGGTGTTTCTCGCGACACCGTGAAGTTTTAAGCTTCAGCACCAGCTGCCAGACCCCAACCCTGTCTGTAGAGAAAGAAATAGAGTTCACTGTTTTTCTTCCCATAATCTATTTTTTTTGTGTCCAAGAATAACACATCTATGTTTGCTCCTCAGTAAGTGCATAATCCATAAAGTGCGACATGCACCCAAGGACCGAGATGCGCACATCTATTTTTGCTAAGTGTTACGCACGGTTAGCCCCATTTTAATACTCAACCAGAGGAAGGATAAAGATAATATATGAACATTTCGTTTTTGATTTACAAGTCTAGAAAAATGTATAGTAGGACAGCTTGTTAAACTATATAGATGTTTATATTGAGGACTATATTTTGTAAGCAGATCTATTTTGGTGAATTGAATTGAATGTACAGATGTACGAGCATTTACCTGGCTGTGATTGATTATTAATAATCATTTAGCTATGATTATAGGGTTCACCTCACAGTTGTTACAATGCAATTATTTGGATACTTTACAGATTGAATGATACACCGTGTTTTAATATGACAATCTTTTGCAAAACCTTTGGAATCACTGCTGAATATTACCCGTTTGTAAATAAATGAGCTACTTTTTTACATTGGCTGCTGGCTGTGGAGTTATTGCCTGCATGTGTGGAATGTGTCTGTGGCTTCACTCAAGAGATCATGTCCCTGGACAGTAATTCTCTCCCATTGTTAGCAGAGCTGAGAAGCAGTTGTGCAACTATTTGGTTGCGC
This sequence comes from Benthosema pterotum, assembly GCA_039105355.1. Taxonomy (NCBI): domain Eukaryota; kingdom Metazoa; phylum Chordata; class Actinopteri; order Myctophiformes; family Myctophidae; genus Benthosema; species Benthosema pterotum. The sequence goes on from CM076986.1 coordinate 21,919,736, forward strand.
CACCCGAGGAAGATATTGTTTGTTGAAACCCGCCAGCATTGAGTGGCATTATTGTTTTTTAATATGTAGTAGCCCTGTCATCATATTAAAGGCTAAGTCCTTTGCGTGAGTGTGCTTGACTTTTCCCATTTGAGTTTACTTCAAACAAAGCGTACTCCCCTCATCTATGATTGGCGTCATCACCTTATGAACTCGAAGCACTCTGCCTGCCTTTTGTTATTTGTGCAACTGAGTGGGTGTGTGCTTGCACGCGTGTGCACACGCATCACTCAATGATGTCCCAGTGAGCCCTTACTATGAAAGCCAGGCAGAACATGTCTGTGTCACGCTGCACTGCCACCACCGGCCACAGTTACACCAAACCAAATAAAATATGCTCATCTTGCTTGTGATCCAAACACTAGCGTTAATGACAAACAGTCATGTATTAAAGATACATGAAAAATAGAACTACAAGCTTGACATTATCACATCGTGATTCATTGTGAGGACTTAACTACAGTAGTTCTGGTCCATTCCCTTAAGACTGTGTTTATGATACTCAATTCATTGCCTTTGCATGACAGGTAGCACAGCGTCTGGACTTCTGCAAAAATACCAATTTAATAATGATTCTGCTACCCACCAGTACTTTTTTTTTTTTTTTAAGAAAAATGCCTACTTTCCTTTGTGGATGCACTCTGAGCCTCCCACCACACTTAATAAATAACACTTATCTGGACATTGAGGTTCTGTTGGAGGTGCAGTGGAGTAACTATTTACTCCAATACAAAAACTTTTTTCTGATGAAATAAAATGTAATTTACATGTGTGGTTGGGAGCTCAGGACCAGCATTACTGCCTGATATTTGTGAGAGTACCACCTACCCAAAGACCCCCAGGAAAGAGTTCTAAATCTTCTAAATATCATTAACATATATGTTTGTTTTATTTATTTTTTTTGCAAAAAAGGGTAAAGTGTCCCTTTAAGTAAAAAAGAGACATTTTTCAGGATAATGATGAAGGTTAACTGCCAATGAGCCTCGTGACACGACTGTACACGCCTGGGATGTCCTTGTTGCTTCATGATTGCTTCAAGAATTGTACAGTGTGTCCTCCTGAATAGATCTTTTTGTATTATATAAAATGTGTTAACCCACTAGTAGCCAACCCAAATCTGTAGTTCACAATTGCAATAATACTGTAGCAATGTACTTTGTACAAGCTTACAGTGTGACACAAGGTGAAATGCTAGACTGGTGAGCTTGTCCATGTTCTCTTTTTTTTAAATAGCCAAAAGATAAAATCTAAAATAACAAGGACACTTTCCCAGGATTTAATGCCTTATCTCTCTTTCTGATGTGCTGCCTTGTTACGTGCACTGCTATTGCTTCACCATAATGCTATGACCCTGAGCAGTGTTTTTCAACCCTCTCATATTTTGTTGTCATTGGACAAGATTTTGTCCACAATATCATGATTGCAGGCCGTGGCATACGTTGCGATAGGTGGCCCCAATGGTCGCTACTAAACCTAGTCTCCCTCCGCTCCACATTGGCCTCTTACAGTATGTAGGAAATGGTCTTTTTTTTCTTTGGCCATGTGCTGTGAATTGTACAGTGCATGTGGTTCTGATAACGTCCTCCTGAGTGAGTGTCTCTTTCTATTTGTCTCTTGATTTCTCCCTGATGGCCATGTAGACTCCATGTAATGTCTTCTCCTTGCTGCAGCCATACACTGAACCACATCTGTGCGGTGCTATTTAGACAGTTGTTGCTTGGCCTATGGGTTCAGGAGGACTCAGGGCTTCTTTTGAGTGACAGGCGAGGCTCTGACAATGTACAGTTTGACCAGCAGAAGGTCACTGGGGAATATATTATTTATTTATAATGGGATTGATTGATTGCTTTGGTAACAGTTTGTAAATGGTCCCATGGTAGGATTATTACATAATGTGTTCAATGTTGAATAAATAACGCTCAGTGCTGCCTTGAAATAATCAGTATTGATATAAAGGTATTGATATTTACATTTAGCAGCTGTGTTTAGGTAACCTAGCCTACATGGATCCATAGAAAAGAATACCAGCACTCACTTAGTAAAAGGATCCCAGGCCTCATAGGGATAAATACATTATACTTGCCATCTATAGAATTAAATATTTAAAACTCATATGTTCTTTAGTTTAAAAATAGTTCATATTTTATCCCATGGGGCACCATTTTACTGTGACTGTTATAGGGTTGACGTTGTATTTCAATATTTGATTTCAATACAAGTTGCTCAGGGTGCCTCCACACTGGTTTTTGCACAATCTGTTTCGGCCTGGGTGTGACGTCATGTCCTCCTTTTTTGAATCGAAACACTGTGCAAAAACCAATGTGGACAGGGGTCTACAGACTGCAGATGGCACATTCCAAGTTTCGGCCAAGCTGTGACGTCACATCCTGCATTTTTGAATGGGTTTCAGGGTGCCTCTACACTGGTTTATGCACAGTCCAAGTCTCGGACCGGTGTGTGACGTCACGTCCTCCTTTTTTGAATGGGTTTTAATGGGCACTTCCTGCTACTTGCTGTCGGAATTTCGGACAGCGGCCAGGCAAGAGGAAAGACCCGCCCGCGGCCGAAATTCAGACAGGAACTAGCCGGAAGTTCCCATTGAAACCCATTCAAAAAAGGAGGACGTGACGTCACACCCCCGGCCGAAAGTTGGAATGTGCACTTGTGCAGTCTGTAGGCCCTGTCTATGGGCACTTCAGGCTTCTTCCGGTCTGAATTTCGGTGCGAGCGGGTCTTTCCTGCTGCCTGGCCACTGTCCAAAATTCAGACAGGAACTAGCCGGAAGTGGGCGGCTGTGGCTCAGGAGGTAGAGCATGACCCGTGGGTTGGCCGGTTGGCGGTTCGAATCCCGGCTCCTCCTGTCTACATGTCGAAGTGTCCTTGGGCAAGACACTGAACCCCAAATTGCCTGCAATGAGTTGGTCAGTGTGAGCTGGCCACCATTGCTGTGTGAATGTGGGAACTGGGGACGCTGGCGTTGACTGTTCGCCGCTCTACTTCCCAATGTATGAATGAATGGACCATGGGTAAAGTGCTTTGAGCACTTGGAAAAGCGCTATAAAAATGCAATCCATTATGTTCACCCAGCACCTCTATGGCATACTAATGACATATTAGAATGTTGAAAATGGGTGGACTTCCCCTTTAATGGGAGCACAGGTGTGGAGTGACAGATTGACTAGCCAATCACATTTTGAACTGCCTGCGACACAGCGCCAACTACTTACTCTATGGGATAAACAAACAAAATAAAGATGGCAGGAGCAACGCCAAGCAAGTGATACCATCACCGTCGTTGTTGTCGTTGCGGATTTATTAACTGTTCCCTTTTCAAGAAGAACATTTCATGAACATTTCAGGAGATGTTGCAAAGCTAGCTCTGGACTTCTTGGAGGAATATGCATGCACAGATAAACTTGTAGCGCAGTGTAGGATGGTGCACCTGCTATGGCCTCGGGACTTTAATGGAAAAACACATTCACCCGGATTAAAAAAAGACTGATAGACTTTACGACCTGGTCATTGCAAAGTTCACCCAAAAGGGCAGGAGGATGGATTTTGTCTTCTTCTTCAGGTGGTGAACCACGTCAAAATGGTGAGTAAAAAAGTAAATTAATTAATTTAGGCTATACTGGTGGATTTGCCGCCGTGCAGTGCATTTTATTTCCACACAAGTCATGTCTTGAATTGAAATGTTGTCTTTTTTGCATACCGTAACTGCTGTTACGAGATAGCCACTTCGCAGCTCCCAAACATCATGTAGGCCAGTAAGGCTACTGTAAATGCTGTACATGACACTACAGGACGGCGAATGTATTCACCAAAAGGGGGCCCTGGAAATGGCTAATTACGAGGTTGGTTGTGTGACTGACACCTGCAGCTGGCATGAAACTATTAGCCCTTGTGCCGTATTGAAGTTTATTAATGCAAATGGACCCTTGCGGTGGGTCCAGGTTTGGGTTCATTTTTACCACCTGGAACCCTCTCAAGGACCACTGGTGGTCCCCGCACCTCAATCACTGGTTGAAAACCACTGGCATATGCATTAGGCAGGTGGCACGGGGGCGCTCAACGTGTGTGTGTGTGTGTGTGTGTGTGTGTGTGTGTGTGTGTGTGTGTGTGTGTGTGTGTGTGTGTGTGTGTGTGTGTGTGTGTGTGTGTGTGTGCGTGTGTGTGCGTGCGTGCGTGCGTGCGTGCGTGCGCCGTTCTAAAAACAGTAACTGCTCGTGCATGTCTGCAGTTAATTTAGGCTGGCGGGGCTGTAGCTGGTAGGCTAAGGCCAGCTCTCACGGCCCAGTTGAAATCGTTACGCCTCGCCACTGATATACTGTACAGTAGAGTCCTATGTCGGGAAATAGCTGATCTGCAAGCCTACAACACATGCCATCCGCGACTTGATGTGGGCTTTTAGTTCGACTACTTTTGGTTGCTAGACTGTTGTACGGGAGAACCGGGTCGGTTGACGCACATTTTTCTAATTCCCTCCCTGCACCGCGGTAAATTAATCTTAAGTAACCATACTTTTTTGTGAACAAGATATACTTGTCTTCTAACAATATCGGGCGTTTTTTTCCATTTTGGTGAAACGAATCGGGTGCTATCGCCAAATGAAGTGACCTCGCGCATATTCCCACATTTCAGGTCTGGCGGGTCGAACGGCGCAGCCATGGGGGACGATCGGCGCGCGGCGCGCCGTTCGCCCCCCAGGGTGCGCCAACCGTCCCGCATAGTTGAATTAAACATAATTATCAAGATTGAGGCATTAGTAAATCATCTGAGACAATTTTCATCTCTATTTTCAAATAAGTTTATCATGTTAATACCAACATTGCCTGAAATTACTCTGATCCTTACCCTTGTGTAGTTTGCATCATGCATGTCCTCTCCATGTTCAGGCCAAGCTGGAGCCAATTTGTTTCATTAATCTATTAGTGTTTTTCAATCTTTTCCATATCAGGGCCCACTATATATTCAGAATTTGGGCCACGGACCACCATTTGATGACATTTTAGCCCCACAGACCCCAAACACTTTGATTTATTTTGCCAATTTCCAGACTGTATTTGGGAAACTAAACAGTCAAACACATAGATGAAAATGACCATTAATCTTCAACATTCTCTAGTTGTGTAAACTTGGGCTAATTCACATGAATATTTTCACTCTAGAGAGTGCAAACATGAATCCAAATGGACCCATGAGGGTCCATTTGGTTTCATTTTTATACTTTTAGAGTTACATCTGGTTAACCAACTTGAAATCATTTAGCCTGGGGACCACTTGGAATGGAATCCTCTCAAGGACCACTGGTCTTCCATGGGTGTTACCCGTTACATTAATGCCAGTTGTCTGTGTTCTCAACATGAGGTCCAGGGACCACCAAGGGCTATTGGGAGGGATCCACAGCAAATGGATAATTAAACAGCTTATTAACACTATTAGACTGTTGGGCTGGATTAGGAGAACGACTGTTCTGAGCTTAGTTCTCTACCAACAACAGACATAGGTAATGGACTGACAAACTCACACTCGGCTTATATGCTAACAAACTAAACAAGCTAAATCATTTACAGAGACAAATTGAGGTCCAAACGAACTCCTCTGACATAAACATTTTATGCATTTTTATTCATATAAATGTTACATAATAGGCACCTTTACATTAAATGGGTTTCAAGTGCTTTTTTATTTTTATTTTAAATTGACCTATAGGCCAACAAGTCTCTCCTGCATCCATCCTGAGCCACTGCAGCAGTCAATGCAGCTTGTAGTTTTTCCAGGGGAAAACAAAGTGGGGTGGGATCCGTTTGCTTGGACGTTTACAGGCAACGCCATGGTGACCGAGGTCCTCCCTCTGATAGCGATGACCTTGTCTGGAACCTTTTCCATCAACCAAAAAGAAAAGACACATTAGGCTACATTGAAATATTTTTTATAATGTTGATGACGATCAAAAGAAACCACCATTTTTCCAAGACTCATTTGTGTGAAAAGAACATTGAATGTCAAATAATAGTCCCCAAATATAAGACTACTCCATTTTTTAACCCTGCTGTTGTGGCTGAAAATAACCTCCAATAAATTACTCATGTCGGCAGGCCTGGGAGTAAAACAAGCTAGCAATACAACAGCCTAAAACACCAATGATGAAAACGATTCAAACAAGGAAATACGTTTAAACTGTTTACTGTAGTCAGTACTGTAGTCAGTGCAATCATTACAATCATTTGTCAATTCAATAAATACGATTGCAATAAATATGCGCAAAGTCTACAGTGAGTTAATACGAATATGAACCAAATTATCCAAGTGCAAAGTGCTTAAGTTTTTGCGGTCAACAAATTATGTAGTCTCCCAGCTCACCCTGCCTCCAAGAACCAAAGCAGCCTTTGAGTGCGCTGGGAATGACCAGCACTTTGTAGCCTACAGTGGCCACCCACAGAGGCACTTCAACCAACGAATGAAGCCCAATGTGGTGCTCACCTCACCAACCCCGTGTGACATATATCTAAGCTATACAAGTCATGTTTGGCTCCTACACCTGTCTTATATTCAGGCCAATAGGGCAATCACATCTTGATATCCCTACCTTGGAGAGGTTCTAGAAGAACTTGTCGACGTTGACGTGATTGAAACTGGTGGCCCGGGAAAGGCTGATGGGCCGAGGGAAACCAGTCATCCTCCTTCGAACCTGAGAACATCAAAGAGGAATTAAAAGTAGGCTCAATGTCAGTGATAATCAAATGCTATGGGCTATCTATGAATCTAGATTATTAGATAACTGTATTTGCATTAGTTGCCAAAACTGAAATAGAAACATCAAAAGCCTACTTCACTTGGACCATAAGGCAGTAATGGAATAGGCCTACTTAACATTTTTATGAACCTGACCCAATAGGCCTGTAACTTTTGGCAAATTGCTATTGGCAAAATGTAGGCCAATTCATAAGTGATGGTCATAATGCATGATAAACTCAGTGGAACAGCATATTATATCAAGCTATATACAGTACATATGCCTACTAGTTCACACTAAGACCAACCCTAACATAGGTCCACTATGCTGTTTCACTTAGCTATAATCCCCACAGCCTTGACCTATAATGTAATAATTATAATAATAATATATAAACTTTATTTATATAGCACCTTTCATACAGGATTGCTGTTCAAAGTGCTTTACAGTCAGGACATAGAAATCAAACATGAATAGGTTCCAAGTATACATCAATAAAAAATATGCATGATAACTGTAACTCATCTCTGTTAGACAAATAAACATTGCATTCATTCATTCAGCTGATGCATAATGGCCAGCACTTAACATCATCCCTCAGTGTTCTTTCTGAGACGCCCCACGGACAGACCAGCCGTATACTGTAGATATAAGACTGTCTGATATGCTGGGGAAAAGGCATCAGGGTGGTAACTGCCTCTGGAGGGCTTTCTCAACCTAATCCTGGGCATCTCCAGCAGACAACGGCAACATATATTAGCCTTTACGCTGCGCCATGCGCCATGCGCCGTTTGTCCCTCCCCTGCCTGCGCCATCCGTCCCTCCCCTGCCTTCCCCTACATTTAGCTCTCTAGCACAAAAGCTAATGAATGTTTTTCAATGGAAACTTCACTGAGCGATAGCCAACAGGTTAGCCTAACAGATACGATCCATAAACAGTCGGCACCAAATACCCACAGCCGTGCAAACGGAAAATACTCAAACGGGATAAAAGTTACTTACATGGCTGGAAAACAAACAAAACGCTGTATCTCCGTGGTTTCTTGATGGAAGTGAATAAAAATTCGTCTCCAGGGGTTTTCGCCGACGAGAAAAAAGATACCGTCGCCGGAAATGAGTTTACTTCCGGTGTTCTATGCTAAATGGTCCGACTTGCAACCGTCCCTCCGCGCCGTTCGCCCCGGCGCTCCCCTACGATGGAGCATATATTAAGCATACTGTATTTAATAAGTATTAGTGACTTCCAGATAAATATGAATATGTTAATTGTAGGAGTGAAGTGCATGTTATGGCGGTGATGACATATTGATGACACACACACACACACACACACACACACACACACACACACACACACACACACACACACACACACACACACACACACACACACACACACACACACTAATTTATTCATGTTCACATGAAAAAGGGCATAGCCTATATGGAAGCTGATATGCGTCTATCTCTAATACAATGTTCCTGGGCTTTTCATCAACCACAGCAACATCTGGTGGTGTATTAGCTGTCAGAGATGTAAAAATGTCTTGCTTATCACAGATGAAACACTACACTGGAATGTTTACTTTGTACATTCTCTTGCACACACCTACACCCCCTCACAGATATACTGTACACACAGACTCTTTTTCTAGTTGTCTCTCTCTACCCCCCCTCCCCTTCTCTCTACCCACAAATATTGTACTTTTATTCCACTACATTTATTTTTGTTCCGCAAACGTTGTGAGCTTGTAGATTGGCTATGCTGTCATATTGGAAACGAGATATTCTCATAATCTACTTTTGGCACTTATAGGTACGTTTTGATATCATTACCTTCATTTCACTTCACTTTTACTCAAGTCAATTTTGAATTCCAGAGTAGTTCCACATTTTACAAAAATCACCACTGATGGTAGGTTAGATGGGCAATTTCCTGTCATATACGTCAATGTTGGTAGAACCAACATTGAAGCTGGGGCATTTTTCTTCTTTTTTTGATATGTGATCATGAATAAATATTTTCTGTCAGAAGCTAGAGAGTTATCCTCAACGGTGTGTAATGTGTGTTCCCATTCTAATGCCAGTAGTAAGTAGTAGACTGTTGGACACAGTCCTACAACCATCAGAGGTTCTTAACCAGCAGTGGTTCTCACAGTGTTTGTAGTATTTTTTTGTAATTCAAATCAAACATTTAAGATTTTTGCCGATTAAAGACATGACCAAAATTGCTATGGCATGTTGAAAATAGTATGAAATGTTTTTGGGGGTATAGAATTTCAGTACAATGAGGAATTTATGCACAAGGTAGCCTAGTAAGTTTTTAACCAATTAGTTATCAAATAGTTATCAAAGTTGCACCTCTAAGAATTGAAGCTAAAATGTGATCATTATGACCTCAACTGAATCTCTGAGGAGTATGCAGCTGTGAAAGGCATTAAGCTTCTGTTAACATCTCTGCTGGGTAGAAAGCTCATAATGTCAATTTTTTATGCATTCAAATGCAATAAGTGATGAAAGTGAAAAATGCACTTTAAGCATTTTTGTGTGGCACTGTTTTTGTATACTATTGAAAATGGTTTGCAATGCAACAGCTTTGTTTACGCAACTGTATATACTTTCTCCATTTTCTAATTGTTTTTATTCTATTTTGACACTTGCTTTGGCGATGTAAACGTATGTTATCACGTGCCAATGAATCTCCTTTGAACTTGCTTGCCACGGATGTGTGCCAAGGAAGGCGTTGACGAGGGTGGTCGTGACTCAGATTTTAAATAATGCAGTGCCTGCGCATCATTACACGTCATATAGAAACCCTGAACTGGGACATCGAAAGATCGTTATCATGAACTTATCTGTTATTTCCATTCAGAGTTTGCCACTCACATTACTGCAGAACTCAGTCTGCATCCTAACTTTTCTGTGTTTATTTTTTCATTTTCACAACAGCTGGAGTAATTGCTGCCTTGTGTAATCTCAAATTGAGCCTGACTTTTACGACTCATCATTGATTGGCTTCAATTTCACAGTCCTCTATTTGTCTTCCAGATAATATAAAATTGCATCTCCTCTACTTTAGTTTCCACACTCAAATTGTATCCAATAACCAAACATATATCGGTGCAGACTCCAGGGGTTACTGCGTATTGTACAGAAGTTGCTGTGTTTTTCTTCCAGAGAGCTTAGTTTTAAGGGTAACCTTCACTCGAGGGTGTCCTTTAACACCATTTCATGCACTCCTGTGATACCTTCTGCCGTAGGCACTGCAGGTGTGCATGGTGAAATCACGTTAAAGCACACCCTCTTGTGTATTATTGCTTAATTTGAGCTGACTGATTACGCGAAGATAATGTTGCAAGTGGGTGGAGTGCTCATTTAAACACTTCATCACCGGAGTCCCTCAGGGGTCTATATACAGTATATTAGCCCCCCAACCCTGCTTTCCACCCAACAGGAAATACAGTATATTCCATTATAATAAGCTGCGTTTGATACAGTACATCTTGGCGGGGACATTTTGTTCTGTACGTGAGCCAGTGGACCTGTGTGGGTTGACCACCACCGGACCCCCCCATTTGCCCCATCTTTTCTCCCCCCTCCCACCCCCTCCAACAGAGCTGACATCCGACTACACTTCATCTCCTGTTCCATTACAATCACCAATCACTCTGCTTCTCATCTGACTGAGATGATTGAGTAGGCGCAATCAGAACCAAATGGAAAGACAAACAAGAGACTGTGTGTGCGTGTGTCTGTGCACGTGTGAGGGATGCTGGGTGGAAGGCAATGAATAAGCCCGGAGGCAGTGATGAGCAGCTCTCTAATCTCATTAGCTGCTGTATTAAAATCGCAGGCAGTGTAGGAGGTGTAATATTGATCTCCCCCAGGGCTGTGGTCTTTAAAACTCAAAATCCGTTCATGAACAATGATATATATATTTATATATAAAGCAGAGTGAATGATTTTCACTCGGGTGGTATTGATTCCCTGCTCCTCCTGTCAACGTGCAAAAATGCCCTTGAGCAATACACCAAAGTCCTAACTAAAACTAAAGCCCTAACCACCCCAAAGAGTGGCATGCATTTATATAGCACCTTTATTCTTGTGGTTATGGCTGCAGGTTCAGTCAGTGTTTATTGGAGGTGTTCTCAAAAGATTCATAATAGAGACATGGCGGATGGAGTTTCTTGTCACCCGAAACCGTGTCTACACTTTTATTATCTTCCCGTTATCCAACCGCATTCATTATATCATCTTATTTATAGGCCATTAACTGCACCCTCTGCCAACCACAAGCAGCGCTGGAAGGCACTTGAGATTCTATACTGTACCCTGCCAATATTTTGATAGATGCCATTAATTTATTTCCCGCATTATCACAGCCGTGGTTTATCCAATTTGGACTGATAATATATTTTATTCACCCAAATCCATCCACGACTACGCACAGCTAAATCTGCCATCTCCAGGTCTCTAATTGAAAAACATTGTAAATACTGCATTTACAATGTTTAGACGAATATATGCATCAGTATGCTCCAGCAAAGACATCTGTATCATTTCAGTTGTCTATTATGAATCGCAGATATAAGCTCACAGCGAGTTATTACTTTGTGCCACGCTGAACATTTTTGTGAGAATAACTGATTCAGTTCTTGATGTGTTGGTGTTAATCACTCATGTAATAAGAATCCACTTCACTGGAATTCTGTTCTCTACTTTATCTTCTCTTTTTCCTCTTTAGACAAAATCTCATTAGCCAAAATTCGAATACCCTAGAGGTTTTCCAAGCTCATAATATGTAATGCTGTGAATGCAATTTGAGCTTGTACATCCGCTATTCTTTGGCAAACGTTCCCCCAGCCCAGAATAATGACACCAGAATCTGGTGAATTGTGAAGCTATTTATATGCTGCAGGGCACATAATGATGGTCATCCAGCCACAAAGGCCAATGTTTACCTCCTTAAGTCTCTCACCCAGAGGCACTGAATTACTGTTGGTGTCTACCTGTCCTTGGATGACTTTTCTTCCCATAGTTATTCTGAACTGGGTGAAAGATAAGGGTGTTTGAAAGGGATTAAATCTGCTGTTCCATTTGGCTGCACTCTGTTGAGCGAGCGAGTAAGCGTGTGTGTATTTGTGTGCGCGTGAGAGAGACAGAAGTGTCAGAAAGTGTTGTGATAATACGTGGTGATGATGTGGCTGGAAATAGGTGTTTGCTTTTCGTTGTATTGTGGCTGTACAACACTTGTGCAACCATTTCATCACGTCAAATGAAAGTTTAAACCTGTATGCCAGGCTCCACTGAGGATATTGCAAGTGGGACACCAAATAGTACATAAAGATTGCATTAACAGATAAAAAAGTAAAAATGCTATTGTATACTTTCTGCCATTGTATCGTTTTGCCACCGCGTTAATATTTCATGTGGGTGGGCTGTGAACAGTTGTTTTGAGAGAAATGGTTTAGTGTTGTGACAATTGTAGTTAGTAGCATAGTGTTTCAAATCATTTTAAATACTAGTCCTATACCTGTTGTGTATTATATGATCCGGAAATTGTGTGCAGATCACATTGATTGGGAGGGAATTGTTGATGTTGGAAAGTTGGGTGGAAGTTGGGTCACAGAATGAATGTCATATGGTTACTGCTAATGTTAGACTTTAGTCGTTGTGAATGTGTATGGATGAGATGACACCTAGTTTGTAGCCTATGCTCTGTCACACAGCCTGGTAGTCGCACTTTACACAGACACACACGCGTAAATGTGGTGTTTGGCGTGGGCTGCCGCGCATTAATATCCAGACGTTGCAGTGGTAGTAGATATAAGTTGTAGGCGACCCGGACCGTCGCACGTACACAGATGCAAACGCGTAAATGTGGCGTTTGAATAATAACTTTGGAGACGACTGGATGCCGTGGGCTGGCATGCATGAATATTCAGACGTTGCAGTGTAGTGGTAGTATAAATAAGTTGTATGCGACCCGGAGTGTAGTGGCGCGTGTCACCGCGCCGTGCCAAGAGTATTGCCTGTGTTGGTCAGTCGCCTATCAGGCGGAACAGCGTCAACACCGCGCCGTGGCAAGAGAACGTTGCCTGTGTGGATCAGTCGCCTGGAAGGCGAAACAGCGAGAGCAGAGAACACTGTACCCAGCGCCAATGGCTGTACCCGTAAGAGGGGAGGTGATACGGCAAACTGTGACCACAATAAATCTGTATCCGGTGACACGTCATGTGTGCGAAGATTGGTTTTTGACACAAATGTATTAAAATTAAAATGATGGGTATAATGTTTGGTGCTTATGAGCCGCGCATATTGATGCTGGATGACAGGGCTGTGTGACTCGAGGTTCAGTGAGGCTGTCCGTGCGCCGTGGCGTTACGCAAATGGAGACAAATGACACAGTACAGTTGCACAGGAAGTGTACAGACAGACACGCTTGCTTGAATTATATAGAGAGATAAGCATTTAAATGGAATTGATGATATAAGCATTTAAATTGAAATATCTTTGACATTTGGGTTGTTTGCATGACGTCATGTTTGGTGGGGTCGTCAGGGCATGCCCATGTCTAGATCCGGCCCTGATAAATAGACTGTAGTGCTGCAGAAACAGGGACACTCATTGTTTCATCAGTGTCTCCCTGAGCCTAGGTCTCCAGCTCTTTAATGAATAGAAAATGCATTTTCAGATAGGAGAGAGTAGCCATTTATCAACTTAGTTTGTATATTGTTACAATTTTGTCTGCTCATTTCTTTTTGTCATCTCTTACAAACTCCACTTCCATGTCCTGATTGCATTTTTGCTATAGTGATTGGATAAGGAAAAAGTCCCCAAACTGAAAATGCTTGTTTTGTTTAATAAAAAAATCTGGAGAGAGGCAGAGAGTCAGAGACTCCTGTTACATGTTAAACACTCAATGGATACTTTCACAATATACTGCTATTTGGTGTGACACCACATGCTACTAATTAAGTAATCTAAATTAGACATAACTAATAGTGATAGACCGATTATCGGCCGCGGACGATTATTGAATTCGATATTCATGATTCTATTAATAATCGGTATCGGTGCTCAAAATAAATAATCGAAAAAAGAGCAGCCGATTATTTGTATTTATTATAAATGTTCAAAAATGGTACATCGACCACTTTCATTGAAGATCCGGTAGATTGTGGTGGTAAGGAGATGCATAGCTGTGTGTCTCTGACTCTATCACCTCGTGTATTTATAGATTTATCCAAATTATCCAAAATGTATTTTCTCTTTTTCTTTTATGTCTGAAGCTCTGTGCCTGTACTTGAATTAAAAAAGATGCATGTGATGGAGGGGAAACTGAAACACTTTTGCTGCTTCCGCACTTTTATTCTATTAAAGTAAATAATAATCGTATCGGCTGATATCGGCTATCGGCCTTTTTGATGTTCCACTAATCGGTGATCGGAAACATTGGCCAAAAGTCGGTCGATCTCTAATAACTAACACCAATCTTGGCACTAGTGGTGGATATTGTTTGCAATCTATCAATCTTGATACACCAGGTGTCCAGATGTTCAATCAATATATTGCATTATCAATATATTGAATACACCGCTACTGGGTGGACAACCATCTGCAATGAGCCCTTCACTAAGTCCCTCCCCAATTTGTCCTTGTCCAATAGGCATGTTAGTAAAGCCCCAGATAGCAAAATGCATTGATTCAACGTTGGATTTTGGTTATCTAATCAAAATCCAACATTGAATCAATGAATTTTTCTACCTGGGGCTTGATCAGGAAAGCTTGGCCTGCATAGCAAACAGTTGCTAAACTATTTTGGATTAGCATTGGACAGTGACTAAACCCCGCCCCAAAGGGTGTAGTTAAGAGAAGGGTTCATTGGGGACAGTGACTAAACCCCGCCCCAAAGGGTGTAGTTAAGAGAAGGGTTCATGGGGGGATACTTGGACTTTGCCTCTGTGTCGGTCCGGTCACTCTCCTTCAGAACAGCTCTTGCTGATCTGAGCTGACAACAACTTTACACGTTGTAATGGGGCTTGCCGGTAGATTCAGCTCCGGAACTCTGAATGTGTCTTGAGAAATTACGCAACCCTCCTTAACCCATAACCTTCTAACCTAACCTTGAAATGCTTAATCCTAACTACCAAACCTCAATATTTTATTACCCATATAAATATTTTTTATATGCAAACTCTTGACCCTATGAAGTGGCACGTTTCATATAAGAGAATAAAGTTAATATAAGATCCATAGTATTTCTTTGTAAAGTGAAACACATACTATAAAACATATATCATCAAAAATAATAATAATAATAATTAAAAAATATATATATATATATATATATATATTTTTTTTATTTTTTTTTCTCCTCCTCCATATGGGTTATAGACGGGCGCAATTATGGTTTGACCCTAAAAAAATTGCAACAGAAGGTTTCTCAACTGTTGTTTGTAGTATTGGGTGTCCTAAATAACATACTAAAAGTTTACCAAAGTTTGATGATGCGAAAGTTAATTTTTCCAGATGGCTGCCACCAGTTCTTTAAAATACCATTACTCATTCATTATTCAGGGTAAACAAAAATGGTGCCTAACCCCATGTTTTGGTGCTCTAGGAACCCATATAAAATTACTATATCACAGGTACAATTATATCTTATAGCAATTGTTAATAAACTTATAACAGTGTAATAGGACATTTCTCCGTTTCCTGGAAGCCATAATGCCCAGGATCAGTGAATTCTTCACCTGAATACATAATTCACATTCTGTTGATGCTTTTAACAATTTAATTTGATAGTTTTTGATACCATACTATTAAGGAATAAAATCAGCACAAGGACATTTGTAAGTGATAGGCTGGTAATATTTCTTGGAAGAAATGTCTTACTGTTAAATGTTTCACTATTTTGTATGTAAATGTTTCTTGCAATGATTACACGAGTGAAGTCTAAATCCACATAACTCGAGATCTGTTTGCCCCACAAATTTAAAAAATGACACACCCCCACAGAGATGGTTTGGTGTCGACTCTGCTGGACAGTGAGTTGTTCAGAACCAACACAAAAGCATCTGCCCTATTCTGATCACCCCTATACAGTATCTCCATACATTTAGCAGGCCTGTTCTGACATCACAATCATTATTTTGACATCTACATACAGTACACCTTTTTTTAACTTGGCTGCCGCACCCATACCATTTTCCATTACAGGACGTGACTATTAGTCAAGTAAGCATCAATAATAACATCAGTTGTTGTTGAAGTTGCAACAGACACGCAGCATGCATAAAGCTAAAAGCCTGACTCAGAGAGATTGCTGTTTTCAATGATGAAATGCTGTTGGTTTAGTGGTGCCACAATTGTAGTTAAAAGTTAACTACAGTTAACTAACTAGTAACTGTAGTTACTAGCAGTAGTAGTGTTTGAAATCATTTTAAATATAAGCACTTTAATTTGAAATATCTAGTTCTGTAGTCCTGGAGCCAGTGTCTGATTTTTGACTGAAGGTGGTCTCTCGTTGAGGGTGCTGCCCAGTGGCATATGCCTTTACATTTTTGTTATTAACCCCTTAATGCCTGACCCACAAATAATTCTACCAAAATAGAGTGTAATGGTATTTCATGCAACATACTTTGAACAGGTAGCCTACAGTATAACTTATGCCTATGAACTCTGCTCTTTCTATCTCCCACCATTTTGAATTATGCCCAGCAGGGAAAAGTTGGTGTGTGGCAAATGAAGCCTCCAGGGGTCCTTGAGTATTACCGTTTTTTGATTATCCTTCTCTCTCTACCTCTACTTCAACTCACAATTACAATCAGTTAGAGATTAGAGGGTATTGTTGGGAAATGAATCTTAACAGCGCTGAAATGTTGGAAATGGCACAGAAGAAATCACAAGGTGTTTTTTACGTGTTCTGGGCCTTTGAATTTCACATGATTAGCTCAGTGCAGCTCAATATGCGGAAATAACATAGGCCACTTGACCATCCAATGTTCCAATCCTAACCTAGCCATTTAATGGTAAATGTGCCCTCTTTACTCACTCCCCTGTATAGGGGATTCATAATGGATATATAATTACAATACTTAAAGCTACTCAACACTGCGTACGTCACTCTGCATGTACTGGCAAATATGCAAGTCTGACCAGTGATCAGCCAAAGGGTAATGGGTTGACACTATGGTGAATATACCAGTATAACCAGTGATCAGACACAGGGGTAAGGGGTTGACACTATGGTGAATATACCAGTATAACCAGTGATCAGACACAGGGATAAGGGGTTGACACTATGGTGAATATACCAGTATAACCAGTGATCAGACACAGGGGTAAGGGGTTGACACTATGGTGAATATACCAGTATAACCAGTGATCAGACACAGGGGTAAGGGGTTGACACTATGGTGAATATACCAGTATAACCAGTGATCAGACACAGGGGTAATGGGGTTGACACTATGGTGAATATGCCAGTATAACCAGTGATCAGACACAGGGGTAATGGGGTTGACACTATGGTGAATATGCCAGTCTAACCAGTGATCAGACAAAGGGGTAAGGGGTTGACACTATGGTGAATATGCCAGTCTAACCAATGATCAGACACAGGGGTAAGGGGTTGACACTATGGTGAATATACCAGTCTAACCAGTGATCAGACACAGGGGTAAGGGGTTGACACTATGGTGAATATACCAGTCTAACCAGTGATCAGACACAGGGATAAGGGGTTGACACTATGGCGAATATACCAGTCTAACCAGTGATCAGACACAGGGGTAAGGGGTTGATACTATGGTGAATATACCAGTCTAACCAGTGATCAGACACAGGGATAAGGGGTTGACACTATGGTGAATATACCAGTCTAACCAGTGATCAGACACAGGGGTAAGGGGTTGACACTATGGTGAATATACCAGTCTAACCAGTGATCAGACACAGGGATAAGGGGTTGACACTATGGTGAATATACCAGTCTAACCAGTGATCAGACACAGGGGTAAGGGGTTGATACTATGGTAAATATACCAGTCTAACCAGTGATCAGACACAGGGGTAAGGGGTTGACACTATGGTGAATATACCAGTCTAACCAGTGATCAGACACAGGGATAAGGGGTTGACACTATGGTGAATATACCAGTCTAACCAGTGATCAGACACAGGGGTAAGGGGTTGACACTATGGTGAATATACCAGTCTAACCAGTGATCAGACACAGGGGTAAGGGGTTGACACTATGGTGAATATACCAGTCTAACCAGTGATCATCAGACACAGGGGTAAGGGGTTGACACTATGGTGAATATACCAGTCTAACCAGTGATCATCAGACACAGGGGTAAGGGGTTGACACTATGGTGAATATACCAGTCTAACCAGTGATCAGACACAGGGGTAAGGGGTTGACACTATGGTGAATATACCAGTATAACCAGTGATCAGACACAGGGGTAAGGGGTTGACACTATGGTGAATATACCAGTCTAACCAGTGATCAGACACTGGAGGAGCCCTCGCCCCTCCAATGCATGGCTTTTCATGATTGTGTCATGTGGCAGCCAAGACTACTTACAATAAGACTACATACATTTATTTAGGGTAATAAAATATGATTTAAGATATTTGTATGAGCCAAATTTGATCATTTGATCGGAAGAGCTATCCAGAAAAACTGTTTTGGTGTCTAGGAAGAAATATATACATATTGTGGACACACATTACATAATCCTTTTAGAAAGTTAACACACATCTAATTTATTATACAGTATACTATATGACACAGGTATCTATCTGCATCCATGCAACTGTTATATTTATTGAAACTTTTTTTTGTTTGACATACTTTTACGTGACAATTTACCCCCCACCCAATACACACACACACACACACACACACACACACGCACACACACACACACACACACACACACACACACACACACACACACACACACACACACACACACACACACACACACACACACACACACACAATCAATCAATTTGCGACTGTGATGGCAGTCGCAGCAGGTTCACACCAGGTAGTGTCTGCTGCGATATGATACAGTAGGGTACAATACAATGTGATACAGTAGGGTACATTATGGTAGGCCTACGTTACAGTAGGGTACAGTACAGTACAGTACAGTGCTACCAGCTCAGTGGCCTAAGCTGGCCTTGTGGTTAGAGGTCAGGGTTCGATTCTCAATGGCTCAGCCGTTGAGGCCCTGTAAGTAAGTAGCCTGACCGTACAATGCTATACAGTAGGGTACAGTACAGTGCTATGCAGTAGAGTTGAGAATAGTAGATAGAGGTAACACTCGCTAGACTGGCTAGTCAATATCTAGTTTTTTAATTAACTTAAAATGGTGCATTTCAGGGTTTTATCAATTTGGATAACTTAAATGGATTCCCAGCCCCACAAAACATGAGGTTAGACACAAAAAATACTTCTTTTGGGTGGATAATAAAGGAGTTAAGCTGTTTTAACGATTTTGAGGGCCATATTGGACGCCGTCTTGAGAAAAACATATTTCGCATGGTCAAACTTTGGTAAACCTTTAGTATGTTATTAAGGACACCTAATAGTACCAAAAACAGTTGAGAGACCTTCTGTTGCAATTTCTTTAGGGTAAGGTGCTTTTTTTTCGTAACTGCGCTCGTCTATTAGTCGTACAGTAAGTGACGACTTACGATGTGTGACTCAAATCTATTACAGTATACTCTGTTGAAACTCTGGTGCACACACATGAACACGCACACACAAACATGCACACCTTGCACAAAGTGTGATCAAAGAGTAAATTATCCAGCCTCTGACCACATTATTAATTTACGACACCTGCTCGCCACAATATCAAACAGATGAATCTGAGACAAGCCCCAATTACAGTGACCCCCTCTCACTCCATCAGCAGCACTGGCAGGCACATTAGGAGCCGATGGCAAATGTTTAACTCCACCGAGAGCCTGCAGATGTTCAGGGGAATTGGGAAGTGTCTGGCATGAAAAATGCAGATATATCATATGTGGCATAATAAATCTGTCCTCGCTTCTCACGCCAACGTATCTCGTTGCTCTGAGGACTGTGTTTCTGTTGGATCTCAAAGTGGGGTTCACTAGAACCATTCTAACACTTTTCTATACTTTTATGATTCAAAAATAGTAGAGTAAGAGTAGTAGTGTAGTAGTAGTATAGTAGAGATTAACATATTTAACCCAATGTAAAATAAACCCCTACATGATATTTTTCTTCTGTTTTTTAAAATGTGTTTCTAGAAAATGGAAACTTAAGAGTGTGCAATGCTACTAAACATGTATTTCAAAGACATGCTGCTTAACTCCCAAATGCACTGCACAGATGAAGTGCAAGTCCTATTGGGCTTTAGGTCGATACGCGGTTGGCCAGGCGTTGCTGCTAAGCTTGCACAAAATAAATCTTTCATATTTTTCCATCCAAGACGGGGTGCCTTGGATTCGATTCCTTTAAAAGTCAGCAATACACACCACTTGGGAGGTAATCAGTACGGTTATGTTTTTATTATTATGGTTCTTTAAGGAGAGTTACCAGATTAAACACTTCCATTAATACCTTAATCTGCTATTATCCTATAATGAGTGGTAAAGGTGAAATTAATTACATAAAAGCATCCAGAGTGCAGACCAGCTCAGAGTATGATGCATGCTTGGTCTTTCGAAATCTTCAAGTGGGCCCTGATCCAAAAAAGGTTGGGAACCACTTCAAGAGAATGCATTACTCCCATGCAGGCCCAACACAACTGCGTACAGAACATGGGTAGTTGGCGTTTAAAGTAATTTCCACCCGTGCACAGTTGAGTCAACAGAAATGCATTTGACTTGGTTGTGATGATACTGTACAATATAACTCTCAAGGACAGCTGCATACAGTATGCAATACAAACTGTTCAAGACAACACAACAGTGCAATGGTAGAAGTGTATGCCAATTGGCCTAAATTATCAGCTGCTCAAGTAATCGGGAAAATAAGCAACTGAAGCGTAAAATCCACATACTGCAATACAACACATCGTTTTCAAATGACTCCAGCACTCGATTTATGGACACTGTTTGAGCACAGTTAATCAAACAAGATGGCTGGTGTACATTACCAAATGTCATATAATTCTGCAATTCAGTGTGGGAATTCAATCTGAACTCCTGCAATGGCTATGAAATATACTCTCTCCCACGAAAGTGTCTCACTGGCCAGAACACATACGTCATCTTTAGATTATAGTTAGACAGGTCAACATTTCTTTTCCATATTATTCCAATTTGACCTTCCTCACCAGGAAGCCTTTCACGGTCCGCTCTCAGTACTACAGTCTTAATGGGATTTTAAGGGTCTTGGCTATGCTTCAGAACGCTATAGGGTGGAAAACCTCTATCACTTATGAGGACATTCGGATTCCAGCTCCGGGGGCTTAAAAGAAAAAATAAATGATCGTCCTTCCATGATTATGTAGGAAAGCACAGAGACCGGTTTCAGTGTATGTTTCTCCTCTTAAGGTTTACTTTGGAAATCAATGAGGAAATTGTACAGAAAAGAACAACTGTAAAATTACACCTCTCCAACTCCGGCTCTCTATCTACTAGCTCCCCAGAGCAAAATGAGCCCATCTGTCTCAAATGAATGCCCGAGTATCACTTCATCAATAACATTTTTGTACTCTTAAATGCACCATCGCTCGCTATATTGACGCGCCATGGCGAAAAGTAAAAAGCCTCTGTGAGATACCCTGAGTCATCCGTAGTGTGTATTGATCTTCTGACTCATTGTTTGATGTGGCTTAAAAGCTTTTCCAAATACTGCCTAAACTGCTCTATCTGTGCTGTATCTGTGCCAACTGCCCTCCATACTGGGGAAATGTATTTAATGAAATACTCCAGCTGCCTCGCTGCTACTTTTTTTGTTATCTCTTCTCAGGGTGTATGTCTGTGCAGCATGGCGTCACCGGGTTGTTCCGGGTTCTGTAAATAAACCGCGGCGAGACGCAGTGCCACGATAGCAGCCACTTGGCAGGTTATAGATACTGTTTGTTTAACCCGCGCCCAGCGCCTGAGCTGGGTCTTTCTCACCCTGTCGGTTTCGTAGATGTATAAACACAAATATACACACACAGGGTGCATATAGATTCCAGTCGTCTTCACTTTATGGCCCATTGTATCTCTCTTGCTCAATTTCAATTCAAAGGGCTGTGTTGGCATGAGAAAACATATGTTTACATTCCTAAAGCAAAAAGCACAATACAACAGTGCATCTATATTTCAGATTTTCGGTCAGAATCCTCAATAAATCAATTTCTATGTACCATGTTAATTTGATACAAGAATACACACAATGATTGTTTTTAGATTTAGGGTGGTTGTGTTGCATCTGCCATTTCTCTCTCTCTCTCTCTCTCTCTCTCTCTCTCTCTCTCTCTCTCTCTCTCTCTCTCTCTCTCTCTCTCTCTCTCTCTGGAATGAGATCACATACCAACAAGGCTACATGGTATACAGAGGCCTTTGTGTTGTAGCTGTTGTAAACAGAGATAATATATACTGCACGGCACGCATGGCTCATCCAGCAGCAGCAACCGGAACGTACGGGGAGTTGCATGTGTTCGCATGCAGCGTGGACATAGTGTGAGCCTACTGTGCCAGGCTGGACTCACAGTTGAGAGGTCAGGTCAGGGTTTTCATTAGAGTAGGGCGCGAGGTACACGCTCTGCACATGACCCCATGTGTGTATTATGTGTGTGTTCACACAGGGTGCCTCTCTCAAGGACGAAAAATATGCAGGAGGAATGCCCCCCCCCCATACCCCCCTCCTCTCTGTGTTGACTTTCAAGAAGCATTAAAACTGAGAAAGGGCACTGAGAAGGCCTGTATAACTGCTGCATGGCCTGAGAATGCAAAGCCAGGGGAAGGTGAACGCGTGGAATGCAGCGCTGATTTATCCATGGAGAAGCCGTGTGCGGGCGGAGTTTGTGTTGGCCGCGCGTACGCGGCCCGCTCTGGCTGGAGGTCTCGAGTTACGCTAAGCAAAACAACCGCTGCTCAGGAATGGGCCCAGAGCCCTCGCCGTGCCCTAGAAGTATGATAACGAAAGTCAAATGGATGGAGAGAACACCCTTCGACCTGTCACCCCCCTGTCACTTCGCCGCGGCGGACGGGCCGGTAAATGTGATGCAGAGAAGTTAAACAAAGGCAAGTGTTTTGGCCCCCTGAGCACAGGGGGGCCCTCTGAAGTGAGCACATAAACGCCAGGCGGCTAATTCAGTTTGAAAGGAAGCCGGGCCTGGTGCGCGGGGAAGATGACCTTACCCGGGTTTCGCACAGTTTTCATTACATTCCATGGCCTCTTTTCTCCTAACAGGAAGCACTTCTCGTGGCTTCCTGTTGCTGTACTTGTCGGTCCCGTTAACTTGTGAGCCGAGAGAGAGAGAGAGAGAGAGGGAGAGAGAGAGAGCGCGTTCCAGGACGAGCCATTTTATAAAGTGCAATTCCAGCCATCTCATGAGGCACTGTGTACATAAACATAGGACAACGCTTTGCCTCGACAGCTTCTCATGGTTGTAATATTTTTGAATAGCCAAAGTATAACATAATGAATGATGCTTTCTTGGTTGTATTTCGAAAAATGGAGGTTTTAATCTAGCAACCAACCAATACTCTTTTACTTTTACCGTGCAATCCAATAGTCAATCAAAGTGTCAAGTGCAGTGCAAGGTTTTGAATTATTTAGATTCTCCAAGCTAATATCGTCAGCCCCTCGGTCCATTACCAGCTGATGATTGCTTCGGGTTATATAATGCCCTACAGTTCAACACCCGGTTCAAGGCAATCGGTAGTCACAAAGGGTTATCATTTCCATTTCCTCCCATGTAGAGAGAGAAGCATCTCATCTTCCGCTGCCATACAGAGAGGGCCCTCTTGTCACTCAGATTATGATCACAGGGTAATGTGTCATTGAGAACCTGACTGCGATCCCCTCGATTCCTGATACATAGCTGCTAGAGGTGAGGCCACAAGCTGGTCTGGAAGCGGCAGCACAGAACATAAGATCACATCAGCTGAAGTGCATACTCAAGGTTGTGATTCAGGATGTAAATGAGATGAGAGAGAGTCTTAACTGTGGGACGCCGAGGGTCTGTGCAGTCTGTCTGAGGGGGAAAAGGTGTCAGTAGCCTAGTCAAGATTCACTAATTATAGCTCGGTAGGCCTTTAAGCATAATTTCTTTTTTCATTTTGAGCTGAGGGCCTGGGTGTGAATTCTGTGAAGGAGATGTATGCACAAGCACTTCTCAATGATTTTTTCAAGGTACATTTACTCTTGATTAGTGGCAGTGACGTGTGTGTGTGTGTGTGTGTGTGTGTGTGTGTGTGTGTGTGTGTGTGTGTGTGTGTGTGTGTGTGTGTGTGTGTGTGCGCGTGCGCCAGTGTTGTTTGTTTGAGAATATTTTGTCTTAGTCTTAGTCTTAGTCTTTTGAGTAACACATATTTCGTCTTTTAGTCCCATTTAGTCTTCTGAAATTCATTTTTTTAGTCTTAGTCTAGTCGACAAAATATCAACGTCGATTTAGTCTTAGTCTCAGTCTTAGTCTTTATTTAGTCTTAGTCTTTATTTAGTCTTAGTCTTTTATTAGTCTTAGTCTTTTATTAGTCTTAGTCTTTGAGGTTTAGTCTTACTCTTGCAATTTTAGTCTTACTAGCTTTCAACATGCCATACAGATTATACAGGCACATTTAGTAACAGTTTGCATGTTGCATGGAGGCAAACAGCAAGATTGGTTGTATAAACCAGGGGTTTTCAAAATTTGATACCAGGGCCCACTATTTATTCAGCATTTGAGCCACGGACCACCATTTGATGACATTTTAGCCCCCACAGACCCAAAACTAAAGATTTATTTTTGCTTTGGTTTGAATGGTTTCATGTGTAAACTTGAAACCAAATGGACCCGCAAGGGTCCATTTGGTTCCATGGTTACGCTTTCAGAGATTTACATCTGGTTTAAAAAAAAGCTGGGGTCCACCTGGAATCCTCTCAGGGACCACTGGTGGTCCCCGGACCACCTGTTGAAAGCCCCTGGCATAAACAGACAAGTGTTCTGCGGGGCAGGGCTGTGGCACGCATTGGGAAACGTTTGCAGCCTATTTTTCAGAGCGCTGCGTTTCATTGGCATTGTTTGTTTGGCTGAACCATTTCGGTTGTTTTGCTCGGTGCAGCGCTGCCGTGGGAAGCCATAGCGGGCAGTTTAGAGTGCGGTCCGAGCGTGATTGTCATCGGCGGTGAGCAGCTGCCGGCTCAGTCTATGTCCGTGTACAGCAGCAGGAACTCGGCTGCTTCTGAGTCTGAGGGGCGGCGCGCAGCGCGCTGTACCAGAGCTATACGGACATGGACAGATCCGGTGGCTGCTGCTGCTGCTGCCGGGTGCGCTCTGACTGCTCTCTGGGCTGCCTGCTGCTGCTTCTCGCGGCGGTGCTGTATTGAGTGAGATGGCCAGCGCGGTTCAGCTAGACAAATAGTGTTGATGAAACGACGTGGTGTTCTGGGGGGTAGGCTGCGGGTGTTTCTTCCGCAGTAAAGTAGTAAAAACTCCTGGTGCAGTTTCGCATCGTGGAAGAATTGTTTGTTTGTGCAACCAATCGTGAGCTTTTCCTCCATCCAACCATAGAGTAATAAAATAACAGAGACCTGACCGGAGCGACAGCCCCGCCCCCTTGCCGTTCATTTCAATGCAAGTTGCTCATTGGCGCATGAAGCACCCGGAAGACCGCCGGAAGTGCGCCTATTTCCGCATTTGAGCACCAAAATTTGGTGCCCAAATGCGGAAGTATTTCTCCATGAACGCGCCCGACGCAAGGGATTATGGGAACCATGAACGAGCGCCGTCGCGCACGAGCAAAGGAAAAAAACATCAAAAAGCATCAAAAACAAGCTTTTGTGTTTGCATTGAGCTTATTATCTGTCATATAATACATACATTATGTTTTGAGAGGTAGTATATGACGTGAGGACCGCTGGTTTATTCAGAAAACAACTTAAAAACAAACTGCCCTGTCCGCGTGCACAAAGCAAACCAGCGTGCGTGCTCTCCGGCGGTCGTGCATGAATTCCACCCGCCTGCAGTACCAGACTTGACCACCAGCCCCCCCCCTGCTTCAAGCCTGGAGCCACTGACTGGCGGTGTGCATCCAACATGCTGACGATCAACCTAACATGATAACGCATTGGGAAGCGTTCTGATTGGATGTCTTCCCAACTAGTCCCACAAAAAGAAAAGTTGTGATTGGATCTCATTTCCGTTCGTCCCGCCCTAACATTTTCGTCTCGTCTGATTCGTTGACGAACGTGTCCATTACAGTACGTCTTCAAGTTCGTCTTTAGAGGATACTTTTCGTCTAGTCTTTGGATCGTCTTCGTCTTGGAAAAAGCTTCGTTGACGAGCATTTTCGTCTTAGTCTTAGTCAACGAAAACAACACTGGCGTGCGCGTGCGCGTGCGCGTGCGCGTGTGTGTGTGGTGCATTATACTGTGTGCTCTTTTATTGAAGGAACTGATTTCACTTGGGTTTTCAGGTTTATAGTTAGGTTTAAAGTGCAAATAACATACATACTGTTTTTTTTAGACTTTATACCATACCATATTGTATATGTCCCTCAAGCTTATTTCTAAGGGTTTGGGCCCCAATCACCGTTCTGATATAACCAGTCCTTGTCATTTCTTCATGGACTTTGTCAGCAGTTTAGCTGCAGTACCATGTCAATGTCCTGAGGTGCTGGGGGTGCTGATATGCACATTATTTAATACACCCCCTGCTGTCCACGTGGACTCGTGATCTTCTCTGTCCGTCCCCCCCGCCAATCACGACGATCAGCCCAATCACGACGATAACCATTTCCCCCATTATACATTAGATTAAACCCTTGTGCATCCACCCTGTGGATATCAAACGTCTACATCAAAGGACAACACCACAGCAGACGATCACAGCACACCATGCACAGACAGAGTAGCCAATTGTATCTAAAAATCAACTGAATATAACTTGCTGTGCCCACCGCATGGCAGCAGCAGCAGAGAGAGAGAGAGAAAGAGAGAGAGAGAGCAGACGGCTGCGCACACACGTGCGCACACACACACACACACACACACACACACACACACACACACACACACACACACACACAGACTCCCTTGGGGTCACTTGTGACATCTTAGTCTGTAGACTCACTTCCGGGATCCACCCTTTCCAGAGCTCGTACAGCTCCCAAAAAAATCAGGTGTCATTAGTAACTATCAGATTTGACAAAAATATGTTTAAATGAGCGAAAATCCACTTCTTAAAATTATCGTCACTTGTGGGGTCCTTTCTTAGGCTCCACCCACTTCTCCTCTCTTTTGACTTATGAAACCCTCCTCTCTTTTGACTTATGAAATCCTCTAGTTTTCTTACACACTTGACTTAGGATAGTCACTTGTCAGAGCCTATTTGGCAATACTCCAATTTTGACTCATTAATGTTCATGAAATATTCATTGCGAGTCAAAAGTAGTGGTAAAAGACAAGACAGACCAAATCACATCCTCTACTTTTTATAAATGTATAATTTACGTGTACGATTTTGTGATGAAAAAGATGACCTGTTCCCTAACTATGGAAGGAACTCCCACAATAGGGCACCCGCTGCCAGCCGTTCGTCCGACACAAAATTCCACAACATTAAAACATCAGGGGGAGATCGGCCAATAGCGTCTCGGTGCGGTCTCCCCCCCTAGAAAATTCCACCCGTCGGAAACCCCACCTAAAACATTAGAAAAATTCTAGACCAATGGGCGTGCGAGGGGGAGAATTGTCTACGCCCCCGACCAATCGCGTGGCACGGGTTCCCCGGGCTATAGGATCAAGGTTCAAGGTTCAAGGTTACTTTATTTAGTCATGTGAGAGAAATTTGTCTTGGACATACAGACTTGCAGCAACAAGTAAGACAATGCAGGACAATACAATACAGTACAACACAATAGTAGTGACTCGTGCACCCCATCAGGCTTGCATAGCACCTTCCATAAGTAGTGCTTCGTTAAGTAGTAGTAAGAATATAAATAGAATAAATACAGCGGTACCAAAAAACTAGTACAGTTCCAGCAGCATCATAGCAACATTCACAGTCTTCTCCTTCCTCCCCTTGCCCCCTCTGCAAGAGAGTTATTGAGGAGTGAAATGGACATAGGTACAAAAGAGTATTTAATTCTATTATATCTCCATTTTGGAGCCTCGTACCTCCTACCTGACGGCAGTAACCTAAACTCAGGGTACAGTATATGAGAGGGATCAGACACAGTTTTCTTTGCCTGCCCTTGGGTGGCTTGCTCAAAAATGGTCTGTGGGGTGTTGGGAGGTGTTGACATCCCCATAATCTTCCCCGCCGTTTTAGCCAGTCTCAGGAGTTCTGACTTAAACTTAACCGTCAGGTTTCCAAACCAATTGGCGATACCGTATCTCACTATCACAGCTACTCAATTGGAGTAACACAGGCAACACAGTTTTGACACCATCACAGAAGATCCGCAAGCTCATATTGCACCAAACTTCACAAGATAGTTGCTTACTACTACCGCAATGTTCTTAGCCACTAATTGCGCTCCTACTGCGTCCACAGCGGCTAATATACCTAAGTAAATTAATTCCTCGGACTATCGTGATGTCAAAAAGCTACGGTCCAGACCTAGCACAACTGGGTGCAACTCTACCAGAGCCATAGAGAAAGGCAGAGTTGCACCATACAGAAAGGCAAATAACCCAGAGCTGCGACATCTCCGTTCACTTCCATGGAAAGGTGTAATGGCGGCTGCTCTACATACTTTTATTCAGCATTGGGACAGCTATCTGTGACAAGTTCTCAGGCGACAGCCCAGATTTAATTCTCTGAAACCACTTAATCCATGTTGCATGGGCACGGCCGCTGTACCACTTTACTTTAAATAGTTTTGTAGTATGCCTAATAGTATCCATGTTACACGAGCATGGCCGCTGTAAATCACGCTTTACTACTGCCCGTAACATCGTCCCCTCCCCTTCCTTCATTCATTGTAGCCGTAAGCTGACCAATTTTGTTTTCCGTGGAGTTGGACAAGAAAGCGACCATCACTTTCGATCGTCGCGGGCTCGCGGACCTGAGTTTTATTTTTCTACGATGGTGCGGGATAGTCCTGTGCTTACAGCGAGACCTATGCACCGTCAGACGCATGACCGCGCCAGAATTTATTGTCGAGCGGTGAAAGTGTGTGTTTTTGTGTAGGAGATTTGAGCGCACACAGGACACAAAATCTCCCATCGTAATGCAGACGTGTGGTTTTGAAAACGTGACTGCATGTATCCATGCAGCAATTTGCGTGCATGCTTACTGTGTGCTTGCGTGGCCAATATCAAGTACATGCATACACGTTTAAGCAGTGGTCGGTGGTCCCCGCACTGATGTTGCCTGTATGGAGCAGTCTGTCATCAAGTTGATAGATTGATTAGGTCGACAATAATTATAACCAATGACGGTTGTTGTGTAGGAATGAAGAGACGAGGTCAGCGGCAGCCCCAGGAAAATACAACTTCATTTTAGTAGCCTAAAGCAGGGCTTTTCAACAGGTGGTCCGTGGACCTCCAGTGGTCCATGAGAGGATTCCAGGTGTTCCGCAGGCTAAATTATGGAAAGTTGGTTAACTAGATGTAACTCTATGAGAGCATAAAAATGAAACTAAATGTACCTTTGCAGTTGCAGGTCCATTTGGTTTCATGTTTACACTCTCAAAAAATAAAATATTCATCATGTGCATTACACAACGACAAAATGTAAAAGATTAATGGTCATTTTGATCTGTACGTTTGATTATTTTGTTTTCTCCAAAATCCAGCCTGGAATTGTGGACAAAAGCAAAACAAATATAGGTGTAGTTTTGGAGTCTGTGGGGCTAAAATGTCATCAAATGGTGGCCCGGGGCTCAAATTATGAATAAATAATAAAAGGTTGAAAACCACTGGCCGAAAGGAATTAAATAATTGTGAGGCCAGCATGTTTGTGGAGTAGACCTGCAGCTTTAGTGGCAAGTCCATGTGGTCTGTGATTCAAGCTTGGCTGGTTGGGCCAATATACGAATGGATCAGCATAATAATAACAATAGGCTAATAATAATAATAGGTAATAAGCTCATAAGCAGCTAAATCAGGGGTGGACAATTATTTTTTCCCAAGGGGCCAAATGAGATACAGAAAATATTGTGGAGGGCCGGGCTTAAAGGCTGTACTAAATTCTGCATAATATTAATTTAATTTCTATATAAAAGTAGTAAATGACAGTGTTTTGACACTCTAATAAGAGTATTATCATTCTTATTATGCAATGAAAAAGTGTAGTTGTTAGGGTAAGGGTAAATTTGGATTAAAATTGTCATTTAGCTGGGGACCCCCTGGAAGTCGTGTTGTGAGCTTTCAGATTGCGGGTACAAACTAATGGGTCTATGTGTTCCATTTGTACACTACAGTAGTTACAGACCGATAAGGGTGCATTTGTTTCCAAACTATCATTTATATATTTTGCACAGAACAACAGGCCTACAGCCAGTCAGTTGGAAAGCCTCACTGCATGTCGCAGCTGCGGTCATGTGCAACCTGTTTCAGATTGATTGAGACACTAGAAAGAAACTACTAGGCAAATGTGTTTGCATGTATGCTATGTCCTGCTATGGCAAACGTTCAGGGCAGGTCAGATCCAGGCAAACCAGTAGTGGTGTATACTAGGGCTTAATTTGCCCTTCGAACATCGAACAGCAAATTCAGGCCGAGCTTCGAAGCATTGAAAACAATGCATTTCCAACTGCAGTAACAGCGCGTTTGACAGCGAGTTTCTGACCCCTCGATGTCGCACATCTACTAGATGGGGGGGGGGGGGGAAGTTAAATAAATAAATAAATGCGAATGGTTCGGGATCATTAATATTCGTTCGCGTGGCGACCTTAGCGAGCGAGTGGTTCGAATTTCGAGCTTCGGTATACAGCCTTACAAACCAGCACAAATAAAATCTGTCCTAAACCAGCAGGGCCAACCAGAAGCCATAGTCAGCTCAGAAAGCAGAATAAATGACATTCAAAAGCTCACTTGGGTTACTTGCAGGTGTGTTGATTTAATTATTTCATTAGTAGCCTACTATTGGGTGTAATGGGTTGTATTTATGTATTTTATTGCGTAGGATAATATTAGGACAAATGGGTAAGTATGGTAGAAGTGTTTGTTTTGGTTTAACTTGCCGACTATATCTTCATCAATCAGTTCCACACAGCGTGTCACTGTCCTGCATGATATATCATGCAGGACAATATAATTTGGACAAGTTTGGCAAGCCAGATTAAAAGGCTTAACAGGCTGCATGTGGGCCCCGGGCCGCAGTTTGCCCATGTCTGATTTAGACAGTAAATGAACTGAAAAATGAGTGCTGATTCTAAAATAACAGAAAGCTATGTGACAAAAATGTTTAGGGGGGAAGGGACTAATGGAGAAGAGATCCAGAAGAAATAAAAGACATGCCATTGTATGCTTGACTGCATACTGAAAATATAAGCTCAACACATAGTGAGCTTGTACATTGGCTATGTTGAACATGGAAACAACAGTAAAATCAGCTATGACAATGCCCTCAAGCTCTGCCAACATTCTTGTCTACTAAATCCCCCCACCCTGAGATGACTTGGAATTGTAGGAATTCAGTTGAGATATTACATTGTGTTTTCAAATATGGTGAAAACAACAGATCTACAAGCGCACGTGTTGCAGAGGCGACACATTGTAGGCTTGCAGATCAGCTAATCTTAAGGAATAATTTCATGGTACTCACTACTATTACAATTCCTCTTATGTCCAAAAATTAAGTTGCCTTTGACGAAAGATGCAGTGTTGCAAAGTGTACAAAAATACTTGACTCAACATTTTCCACATTGGAGAGAGCACAGGTCGCCTCAGTCTCATGTGAACACCCCAGACAGGCTTCTGCTGTTTTTGCTAATTAACGACCCAATCAATGCAGTGCAAGGGTGGGGGTTATTCTCCCACTCTCCTAGGGTATTATGATGGCCGGTCGTTAATTAACTGGGGGAGAGGGGGGGGTGCTCTCTCCTGCAGCAACTCTACTCTACTCACTGAACTGATCAAACTGGATCTACTTAAATAAGAAGTTCCCTTTATTGAAATACGGAATGCACCAGCTTGATTATATAATAATCCATTTTATTATGTTATTTGGATACCCATAAGAATCATACAAATTGAGTTTGAGACCCCTGTCCTACTGCGTGTTCCATGCTGAAAATTTTCTGTTAAAATGCTTCATTATGGTAAGGTAAGGTGTGCACTTCACCCCACTGTAGAGTATGTGCATGTGCACATCTTGTAACCAGTAGGACTGGAGGATTTCCCAAATCACACAAATCACTTACTATACCTTTTAAATGATTGTAGTGGGTCAGTGGGCCTAATGTTTTAACAATGTTTGGCTCTGAGATGTAGTGGAGTATAATTTCTTGTAATCAATGCACCTGCACAGTTCAACTCAGAGCATAAGCTGTTGAAGAGATCAGACCAACTTTACACACAGCTTCAGTGTATACTGTATACTATATAATATGTTTCTGTTCTATAAATGGAACAGAAAAATATATGGTCTATAAATGGAACCAAATGGACATATCATCTAACCTGACACAATGATGTTCATAATTAATTAGGGATGTATACAGTCAAGATTCCCTGGAATCCAATTTGAGAACCACTGTGTAAAACAGCATTAATAATAGGAATATTTCTACACAACAGCTTGGAAGCTAGTTGACTCAATACTAGCTCTGTAGAATATCAGCATTATGTTCGTACTTACTCCAAATAGTCTTAGGCCGTTTCTCAATTCTACCCTTGTCCCTCGCCCTTGGCCCTAACCCTCGCTGATGCGCGTTCCCGTGAAAAAGTAGTGTTATCCCAATTCTCTTAGCAAGGGACGAGGGGAAGGGCTAGGGCGGGGATTTTACCCCTTGAAACGGAGCCAAACGGCGACCCGACTTAAAACCAAGGGACATCACAGAGTGCGGAAGTCAGACGCGGTAAGAAGCGTTTTTTTCTTAAGAAAAATATGACAATAGCCGATGCTATTCCAACGTGTTATCAATCTGCATTGCGAAATATCGCAATCTCTAGAAGTGGTTAATGTTTACCTAATGTGAACTAACGATACGGGCCGACGCGCTGCAT
Organism: Benthosema pterotum; assembly: GCA_039105355.1. Lineage (NCBI taxonomy): Eukaryota > Metazoa > Chordata > Actinopteri > Myctophiformes > Myctophidae > Benthosema > Benthosema pterotum. The sequence goes on from CM076986.1 coordinate 21,952,825, forward strand.
TTCTACAGCGTTGGTCGCTCGCTATACAACTTGACTGTATTATCAGCTGTATCGGCTTTACTATTTTCTGGTGCTCGTGGTCAAAGAACTCTTTCTTCTGCAAGCTAACAGCACGTATCAGTCCGACCTCGACACCCATTACGATGTCAACATTCTGTAGTTTTGAACTATTATTACGTGCATGATGCTGCTTAATATTGGCTACTCGGTATGATATGTTATGCAAATCCGCATGTCCTGACCGCTCTGTCATGTGTGGATGGACGCACAAACGATCCCTGAATGTTGTAGCAAGTTGTAAAAGTTGCAAAACGTATTATAAATGATGTTTTTTTTTTTTCTTCCTGCAGGCAAACCAGCTATGGAACAGACTGCAAGCTACTGTACAACCTGGAGATGAATTCAACAGCATTGAATGTTGTTGAATTTGAAATGTTTCATCCATACTGTACAAAGCACAACACTAGCTTGTCATAACATATGAAATGATTGAAAATGACTCCAGTTATGAATCACTTCTTAATTATGTTAAAAACAATAAACAGTGACCCCAGGCCCTTAATTCTATACTGTACATTGTTTTCCTTTTTCTAACCCTGTATGGCATTTTGCATAGTAGGCTACAATTACAATTCAGGCATTGAGTAGATGATGAATGTCTTACAGCTAGCAAGAACACCTGGTTAATAACTGTCCAAGAATCATTAATATAATATATAACTGTAGAGAGCTGTAATGTACAGCTGTGGTGAAGGTCCCTCAAATGGACACTAATTTGCCTGTGGACCCCGAAGGAATATGCTAGAGGATCCCATAAGGGAAGATATTTATTTAACTCTGAGAAACAGACATAAAGGTCCATTTGGTTCCTATAATTTTCATTAAGCAACCCCCTGGAACTCCTCAAGTGGGGCCTGGGGACACGGTTGAATTAACAAAATGAACCCTTATCCCTGTCTGTAACTCAGAGTAAACAAATGGTCCATAGAGTAATGCATGTCAAACTCGGGGTCCTTAAAGTAAAACGATTTGAGAATCACTGCTAAAGCCTTCTTTTATTGGTCCATGGGCAAATTCGTTTTTTGGGGGTCCTTGACATAAAGTTTGGGAACCAGTTGCCAATAGTGAGCTTGTAGATCAGCTATATTCTGAGAATATCACCTATATCATGGGGTACTGTATAAGGGGCAATCGATATCTAGGGACATTCCAATTCCTAGGGGGATGATTTATCCCCCTAACCCTTGGCACTCATTTTGTAGAGGCAAGGGGAAGGGACAAGGGACAAGGGCTACGGTTGAGGGTTAAGGGGTAGGGTTGAAAAAAGGAATTGAGAAAGGGCCTTAGTCTTCTAAGAAAGTGCAACCGTTGATGTATTCTAGCACACAGGTTTTTCTCGCAGTCTCTTCTTGTACTGTTGGATTCGCGATTTTATTTATGCAATAGGTCTGCTTATAAAGGTTCGTTCTGGTCGGATACTCGACTGGAACCATTTCTGTAAATATAAAAAATGAACGCGAACAGCAACGTCCACGTTCGTTTTTTATATGTGCATCAACGTGGTGAGCACGTCACCACAGAGGCATTTACCTTATAATGCAACATAACAGCACTACATATAGTATGTTTAATATATACGTGTTGATCTGGTTAAAGACACAAGAGTAATGTGGTCACACAGAGCTATACCCTGTTGTCTTCAATCGTTTCAGCAATGTGCATTACAATGCAGCGTTTGCTACTATTATCATGGGCAATTAGTCACTACGATGGATTCATGTATACATCAATATGGGGTGTGAAATGTGTACAATAGTATGTTCCAGCCAAATACTTGCTTCTTAAAGATGACTTGAATGAGATGAATATATATTTTAGTGTTAAAGAATATAGCTGGGGTAATTATAATTATTTTGATGTGAGGACTATGTCATGAATGAATGAATGAATGAATGAATGAATGAATGAATGAATGAATGAATGAATGAATGAATGAATGAATTTTATTTGTGCATGCAGTAGGCCTACTAGTCAACTGAAAATACTGAATCTACACACCATGCATTATACTTAAGGCCAACTTGTTAATTTCATTTAGAGATGTACAAAACATTTACTTCTATAAAGCCAGAAGCAGCAAACCATAGTGAAAAGGAGAAATATACAGTACAAAGAGGGGAAAGTAGGTGGATTCTGTGCAAACTATCCTGAATGTACATGGCAATAACTGTATTAAACTGTAGGCTTATTCACATGCAAGTAAGGTCAAAATGTCACAAAACATAGCCAGCTTCTGCTATTTATACAGAGTGCAAATCTATGTGGTGTAAATTCTCCTGCATCATGATGCATGTTTAGCCTACATCAAATTCACAATTTCAACAGTGATAGGCGCAGCTTACCTCTGCATTTCATACAAAGAGCACTAGCTCTAACTAAACACATCAAACTGTAAATAGACTCATTTCACTATCTTATAGCAAACATAATGGTGGTGATGACAGCTGCTCTGTTTGTTGACCTCTGTCCCAGGCCATCATCTCACCAGGTTCAATCCTGCTCTCACCAGGGCCAGGCACCAGACTATCAGATTCTTGAGCTATTGTATTGCATAATTTATTTACTGTAGAAATATTCAATAAGTCAGTGTCTTAGACTGTTGCTTACTTTAGGCTGCATTTCATACACACAGCCTTAGTGTATATACTCTAAAAATGTCAGGCATGGTAAATCAATTGATTTAGAATCTGGTAGCGGTGATTATGATAAAATAGTAAGCATAGCTCTGATGTATTTAGGTACTCAGAATGAATAGCTTTTATAGCTGTGGCCTTTCCTGGCACTTAAATAAATAAAGCAATCATTGGGCCTTAGTAGGCCTATATGGATTAATGAGATGCCATTTACACTGCTAACCATTAAGCAATAACAGAACAACTAACCAGCACACTGATAAACAATGCTGGGTTAAAAAGCAATGTGTTAATTCTTATCTAAGCCTGCTGATATCCTGCACATTGACAGTAGAGCCAAACACCAATGTACAGTATACAGTTAATTGATTTAGCAATCATGTTTATTATTATGTTTTTATCTTCCCGCATGTCGTGGCCGAAAACAGTGATGTCATGACAGTATAAATCAGATTAGAAAGCATATACAGTTTAAACCTATGCCGAACTGTGGGCATAGGTTGCTTGAGTATAGTTAAAATGGGGTGACATGTACAGTATGTTATGCGTTCCATGCCAGCAGTGGGGATTGAACCACCCAACGTACATACAGTACAAGGGCATGTACGTCACTATGCCACTAGTTACACAGGGCTGTTGGTTCGAATCTCATCTGTTGCACGCAGGTCCGTCACACAACAGGAATAAACTGCTGCAGTGAAGCTGGACTCCTCTTTTTCCTCTCTTTCTCTCGGACTCCTCATTTTCCTAAAATCTATGTGGTGTAAATCCCCCCGCCTGCCGAATGGCCCCCAGCTTGCGTGGCTACTCACTCCCAATCGTCCATCATAATCTGAAGATCACGTCTTCATTCATACTCCAACTTAGCCCGTAGTAGAACTTACTTTAGCACATGTCTACCCTCAAAATCCCTATAGGCTTATGCAAAGGCAATTTATTGCGAACGCATTGAGCCACTTACTATGTCACAGAGCACGGAATATTACTGCACTAACAATCTTAGACTGATGACAGTTACTGTACTCCACCACAGATTACTATTGCAACTCATTTCATGTAGTATTACCAATGTGTTGGCTTTGCTTAATGCAATTCACTCAAGTCTGTCTCCCTGCATGTTAAAAACATATAACTTATGTGGTTGTCCAGAACTGACAATCTAATCAATATTCTCACATTTGGGATTTCCAATACACGCTGTGAAGCTCACAGCTTGTCCACCATTGGTTCACAAAGTGAGGGATCCCAATGGAGGGTATGCGCAATTGCGTTGATCAGCCACAGTGTCACATGACCAAAGTATAAGTACTATTCCAGTTGTTCTCAACCTTTTCTCTTTCGTGCCAATATGTACTGTATGTACACTACAGTATGTGTAGAGTCAGCTGGGGAATTAAGGCTACTGCAGGGCTGTCAACCTTGACAAATTTCTATGAATACACCTGGCACATATGCGTCCCACACTTGCGCGCACACACGCTTTGCCCGGGGCCCTGGGCACGGCATTTTTTGTGACAGGATGCTATGCATGATCATGGCCGCGGGAACTATTTTACAGTAGCAGGGGCTGAGCATGGAAGCGGGGGTGCGCAAAAATGTGCGTGCATGCGTTTCATCACGCGCATTTTCGCGTGTTAAAGTGCCCTTTAATTTCCCTCTCCACACACAAGTTATATGAACAAATTGACAGACAAGATGCCTATACTGTGAAACAGCATATTAATTAGGCCTGGCCTACATAAATCACTTGTTTTGAACATATAGGCTGAATGAATAGGCCTACAGAATCCTCACGCAGGATATATAATCACAACAAACGCCCGACAGCAACACAAACTCAAACAACTGACAGTTCCAAACCCATCATAAAAGGGCATATGCCTATTTAGTCCACATGAGATTTAGCAAGGCACAAAAAATATAAAGGCTAAACAGAGGAGCTGAGGTCTAGTAGGAGGTATATTTTTATAAGTCCCAACAGCAACGAGTTGACAGCGCAGCGCGCTTGGGTTCGGCGACCCGTGTGTTCACATCATCATCACACAGCCCTCCCCGTCAGTATATACGAACAGAACATAATACATAATATCTCACATTAACTTTCAGCAGCAGGCAGCAGTTCAGTTGGCACGGCGGCCATGTGCATGATACAGAACATTCCACACAATAAATGTAGTACATTGCACTAATGCAGAATTATTGTTGTGTTTTACGGTTAAGATTTATAAATCTCTGTGTCTCTGGTCCCAGCTGCATCTGCATCTTAGACATATGATGAGGCTAAAGCCATATGAACTCCCCAGAAATAAAATTGTTAGGTAATTCGACCAAGCATCATTTCACTAATATGCACCACAAAGCTGGGACAATATTCCATACCATTAGGAAACCAAACTATAACTATAGCTATAGCTAAACTCAAGTTTAAAACATTATATAGCATTGCTTTTACTCACACTTATATTGGTTAAGTATTTCTTGCCTGGGCTTTAAAATTAGCTGTACAGTACTTACAGTATGTGTGAAAGATGCTATACAACAGAGCACCTACTTGCTCAGACTTGCTCAGACAGAGTTAATAGTCCACCAATAAATTTAAGTGTGAATGTCAAAATACACTTCAGTGACTATAAAAGTAATGAACATACTCATGAACATGAACTCATTCTAGTCTCACTCTTGAACAGGGCTCAATGCTTAGGATTTTTCCAAGTAGGCTACTATTTTACAATATCAATATATTCACATAGCCAGGTCGACTGAAAGCCGACCATCAATTATGCAAATGAGCCCGGGCCGTCGCGGGTATTGTTTCGGTCGGGTATTGCAACTCTATACAATAGCCCATATTGTTATACTAATGACAATGTGAAAGGGTCCCCCAAATCTTAAGGCCGACTCTGCTTGTAGCAGGCGAATTGTAGCCTAATAGAAATGACAATGATCCGACGGCAAATCAGCCAATGATGGTAAGAATACACAGTGTTGTGCGTCCGAGCGCGCACGTGCATCGTGCGTTATTTATGATTAATCACGGGATAGCGGCACACGGGCGTGAGGCAAAAGGTTGCTGCGCAGACAGTATATGATTCAAATACACGCACAGCGCAGGAAGGTTATAACAACCAACATCAACAGCTTTAGTAGCTCATTCAACGTGTTGGAGAGAAGCGCAGCGTGTTGGCTGTCTGCTCTGATGCTGTGTGCTGCTGACAGAGCAGAGGGAGGGGCGGGGCGGTGAGCAAGGAGAACAGATCTCCAAGCTAAGGATGCCTCGAGCCTCAACACGTTGATAGCTTGTAGATCTGCTCTATTTTAGCGAACAACACCGCCGTACTATAGTAATGTAAATTTCGGTATAACTCATAGAATGTGCACTTGTCATGTCTCTATCACAGCTGAATGGCCAAATGCTCTACTCGCACCGGTGCTATGAACTTTTTAATCACAAATGCGAGCCTGTCGAGCCCTGCTCTGAGCGAAATAGAACGCAAGAAAAGTGGCGTTCACTCACGCCAGAAATGAACGAGTTCACATCGCCGTTCTTCAAGCAGATAGAGGGTCCGTTCCGTTCAAGTTCCTTAAAAATACGGGTACAACTCTGCCTCTCAATGCGCTGAACGAGGCGACATCAATGTGACTTTTATTAGGCTTTTTTTTTCGCCGCCTCGTCCTGATCGCGCAGCAGCCCAGCCTTTTGAAACCCGTTCGTGATCGTGGATGGATGTTTTGACACTTTTCCACGCAGTCAGGACCCACTGCCAGACTTCAGAAAAAGTTGCTTTCCGCATGCGACCAGTTTTGGTGAAAGATTTCTCGCCGCTAGTCATCCAAGCCTGTTTTCAAAGTGGCGAAGTGCCACTTACCAGGGGCTGCAGGTGCTTCGTTGTGCCCCCAGGAATCACGGCTGATATACAGTAGCTTACCACAGCACAATATCCATGAATCCTCACACCAAAATTACAAACCGAAATTGTGGGTTCAGTTCAAGACACTTTTTCCCGACGGTTGAAATGGCAATACGACCGCGAAAATGGCCTTTTTCACACTGCACAGGTTCCCGTTCACGCTCACGGTTCTGTTACTCATGCTACGAAAATGATGCCATCATGCATTGAAACGTCTTCAAATCATGAATTTTGCCGCAACAGAAGGAGAACAGGTTGAAAACTGTATTTAACTTACAAAGTGACACATTACTTTACCTGTCACGGAGTTCAAGAGGGTTGTACGTTCGGAGTCAAGAATTGTTTGCAGAGTTCGTGCTCCTCGCGCCTGTATGCAATTCTCAATTCTCCGATTGCATCAGAAACATGGAGTATAGACAGAGTTACGACAACTCCGTCCACTTCATGGGGCCAGTCCAATGGCGGCTCTTCTACTTATTGAATAGACAATGGGGACAACCTGAGCTTCAATATTCTTAAATCCCTTTATTTTAGATACATAAACATAAAACTAGGCTACGGAGTCTTTAGTAGTTACTCTACAAGAGGCGACTTTAAAACAGTTGTCGCACGTATGCCCTATAATAGCTGTTATTTGCGCTACCCTCATTGAAATTCCAGTTTGTATGAACAGCAGCTCGTGCGCTCACTTTCGGACCCCTCAATGTCGCAACACTTCTACTAGATGGTTGTGGACCGTCAGTACAGTGTGTGTGTGTTCTCCCAAAGGCTCACTTGTGTAACCCAATGTGCGTTAGCCCACTCATCTTGTGAAGTCCGTTTGGCTCCACCCCTAGGTGTGTGTAGAACACACAGATTCTGCAGTAGCATGGTCGATCCTCCAGGGGGGTCCGCGAGCACAAACACACACACACACACACACTCGAATCTAAGAAAAATCGCACTTATAAATTCCGACCTAAAAATCACACCATAGCACCATGTGGGCATAATAACTTGATTTAAACAAAAAAAACTTGTGGCGTCCAGTTTTTGGATTTCACAAGTCAAACGGACTTCACAAGATGAGTGGGCTAACGCACATTGGGTTACACAAGTGAGCCTTTGGGAGAACACACACACACACACACACACACACACACACACACACACACCAGTAGTCCGGGGACCACCAGTGGTCCCTGAGAGCATGAGGTCCATTTGGTTTCATTTTTCTGATCTCAAGAGTTACAGACCCATAAGGGTCCGTTTGGTTACAAAGGATCCATCATTTAGCTGGATCTAACTAGCTCAAACAATCAGTGCCGCCATTACAAAAAAACAAAAAACAAAAAAAAACAGCAACCAAGGCTTTTTTTAAACCTTACCTTGTCTCCAAATAACAGGTCAACCACCAAAGATCAGGGAAAAGATCGCTATTAGATCCAAAAGTCAATAAATCCAAGCTCCTTCAGTGTACAGATCCATAAGGCTCCCTCTACTACACTCTCTCGTCTCTCTGTTTGTTGTGTGGTTGCTATGGAAACCCGTAGCTGACACATGTGGCTCTCCTGCCGAGAGCCACGTGGGTGAGGATGAGAACCCTGTAGACTCAACTACATGCAACACATGCTCTCTCTCTCTCTCTCTCTCTCTCTCTCTCTCTCTCCCTCTCTCTCTTCCTACAGTGTTGCCAGGTTGTCGGAGAGAAATAAGTAACCAGGTCTCAAAATAATACTACTTTACACATGAAATAGTTCAAATCCATCAGGCATTGAACATGGCAGTTCTTCAAGCTCGTTGTGATGTGTTGTGGAAGTAAATGAAAAAAAAGTTGTTTGAGGTTGGCATGATTTTATTTATAATATTATTTTGATGTATTTATATGGTTATGGGTATTGTATAGTACATTTTGGTATGGTGCCGTTCAAGTTTAGTACAGTACATCACAGTGTGTGATGTGGATGTGAGTGTGGTATATTTCCCTAACTGTGCTATATCATAAACTGATTTCTGCAAGAAAATGCAGCCACAGAACATCATCTGTGGGGACTACATGAACATGCCATATCTCTAATGAAAGGTTATGATGTCCTCTTGAATACAAAAGAAAAAGCGAGTTTCTAGCATGTACCATTTTGGAGTTATCAGTGATCAAAAACAGATTGATGTCACATAATTCAGTCACTATTGAGTAACAATGCTGCTTTCCAAGGCTGATATTTACATAACGGTAGATGCTATTTTATTATTTATTTTTTTAGATTCAAGCAGGCATCATGAGGTTTAATTTGATATATGGCATGGATGTGTAGCAGTAATATTACCTAATGTTAAATGCTAAATAAAACTTTGAATTGAGTTATTGAAAATGGCCTCTGGCCTGCTGCATCATCTGCCATTATAACGCACTGTATTCAATTGCTAATATCTACAAAACAGAACATGTTATCAACTCACTTATTTTTTTTCCATGAAAGCAAAGAGATGGAGGATTTTTTAAGGTATTCCGTGTCTCGAACGGCCCACCATAGATTTTTCCATAATTGTCTAAAAGTCAGGTATTTCTGGCAGTGACACTTACTGTCCCCCTTTCTTGCAGCAGCGGGTGGGCACATTATTTAATACTTGAGTCATTATAATACTGATGCTAGATATGACAAGCTTGTTTCCATTCCATGCCTGCTTGAAAAAACAATGGTGGACAATGTAATCAAAGTGCAAATGAAAATGTAGAACTGAAGAAGACAAGCATTATACAAAAATAGGGTGCATTGATGACATCATGAGGACAAAATCAAACAAGTTGTTAGTTATTTGTGCACATGGGGGTATGTGGGGGTAGCACAAGCACACACACATGCACGCACGCACACACACACACACACACACACACACACACACACACACACACACACACACACACACACACACACACACACACACACACACACACACACACACACAGAAAGTGGAAGTAAAGTGGCCTTTATTCAATGTTACTTGGGTAAAACTTCCAAAGTTATAATGAGGTTTTTCTGAAGTCCTCAATCTACAGGACTGAACTTCTCACCCTGTCTATAAGTGAGATACCAGCCACCGGTGGAGAAAACTCATTTGGGCAACTTCCATTCACAACTTTATTCTTCCAGTCATGACTCACACTCCATGACCACATGTGAGAGTAGGAACGAAGATTGCTTGGTAGAAAGAGAACTTTGCCCTCTGGCTCAGATCGCTTTTAGTCGCAGCAGTGCACAACAGCGATTGCTGCCGCTCCTATTCTCCAGCTGATCTCCAATGCCCCGAGATACTCCTTCACCTCCAGCAATATCTCACCCTCTATCTACAACGTACAAGTCATACAAGCCAGTGATTAAAGACATTTAACAATGTGATTTGGAATGAGCAAGTGACACATTTACAACATACTTGGATTTTTCTTCAGAAAACCACTTTCATCGAGATGAATTAGCAAAATTTAAATAACTATATTGGGTTGCCAGTAGTTAAATTGTATAATGAGACAGAGACCAGAAGCCAGTCTTACAGGATCAAATTGGTTTGGAAAAGTAATTACGTCTAAGTCTACTCTACTCTAGCATGTGTGTTTTAGGATTTCCAATTAAGTCCTATACAGATTTATCTTTACAGGAGCATTTTTCTACCTCAGGAAGTGTTCATCTCCAACACACAAATTGGCATTTTGACTGACTAACTGAGGCTTTTTCCCCACGGGGGAACATGAAAGACGTGAGGAACGATAATTGAAGTGACCGAATTTGTTCCCGCACACGCAAATGAGTGTCACGTCAATCCTGTACTGATCCCCGAGAGCACAAGTGTGGGTCCCTTTTTCCACTCAGAGTTAAATAGGAACTTCCCTGATAGGGTAAGTTACACTGAAGTTGAGGACATAATAAACACAAAACATGATTGATTTGTGTTTATTCTCTTTTTCTTCTCTGTTTTTTTTCCCTTACAATTTATTTATGTATTCTTCCTGGACTCGAGGCCATGGATGTTTCCTGCATTTTCCAGACAGTGAGACTGGCCCCTCCGGGCTGACGCCAGTCACCCTTTTGGGTGCAAAATCTGTGAAATTAACTCTGGATTTTTTTTTGCGTTGAGAATGGCTACATGCATGGATGCATATTATGCAAATCGTTGTGCCGCGCATGCTGTGTGCACCTCGTTTGCTCATGTGTTGTGCACTGTCCTACAGTGAGTGCACTGCCCGCCGCTTCGCCGTATACTGACTTCTCAGGGTTCTCTCTTTACAACCCTTAACCCAGGGGTGGATCTAGGCATGGGTATGGGGGGGCACCCCTAAATGCGCAGACTGCTCCACCAAACGTGATGGCATGCAAAACAACCCAAGATATTTCAAATTAAAGTGCTTATATTTAAAATGATTTGAGACACTACTATTGCTACTATCTAACTACCATTGTGTCACCACTAAACCAACAGCATTTCGTCATTGAAAACAGAAAACTCTCTGTATCATGCAGGCTACGTGTCTGGTGCCACTTCAACAACAACTGAAGTTATTATTGATGCTTACTTCCCTAATAAAAGTCCTGTAAGTGAAAATTATATTCATCGCCGTGGCGGCTTTACGCCACGGGCGATGAAGCCGCCTCCATACCATTTTCTCCTGCCCCCCCATTGGGAAATGTTACATCCGCCCCTGCCCCCACGCCAGATGGGGTCCTTTAGTCAGGCTACCGTGCTGATTCATTATAGGCCTGGCGAGTGCTGATATGTTCCTGTGTTTTTAAGTGGGGGATTTTATTCGTGCGGGCCCTCTGCGTGCCGCCAGGCTGTAACTCTGTTTTCCCCATCAACCCTCGCCTTCATGGAACCCACTCCAGGTGCAGCTGCCCAGAGGTTTGGGGAGGAGGGGTAGCTAATGGCCCTATTGATACTTTTGTCACACCTGCGTCGGCGTCGCCAAAACCAGCAAAAGGAAGATTGCAACCGTGACATGTTGTTTTCGCCGAGTCGTGACTAACCTCGTGCTATGTGACAGTGCATAAATTAGGGCATGCTGGGAATTTGCTGTACATTGCAAGCGCTCCTGCGAGGTTCTGTGTACGTTGTCTCCACGAGACGGGAGCTAAATTGAATTCCCAATTCCACAGATTTGTTTGAACAGGAGGAGGGAATATTGATGGCGTGTTTAGAGAGGGGAACAGGCTATTGCGATGTCTGCCTCATGTGTGTTTGTTTGCTTACAGAAGGTGCTGCTGCTGCCGCCGACACAGAATAAGTAATGGGGTGGACCAGGCCGGTGTGCGCTATTGACGTGATGAAGTAATAGGACGGCGGTATTGCCGTGCCTCTGCTAGTAGAGCGAGTTCACTAGAAAACATCAGGAAGTTGTGCCTCTATAGATTATTGATTTTTACGGAACGGCTGTTGTGGCAACATTACTTTGGAAGAACAGACCGCTCTGCTGAAATAAACCCTGGCTACCTTTGGGGCGTGTATATATGACAAATTGATATTATTGATAATACCACAATTTCAGCTCCAGTACAGTAAGACCTAATTTGGTTGTGGTTTATCGCTTGGGGAACGAATAGGCTTTTTACGCCAAGGCATTATTCAAACCCTGACCTTCAGCTACAGTACATGCACATGTTGCCTTCTCTTCTCTTCTCTTCTCTTCTCTTCTCTTCTCTTCTCTTCTCTTCTCTTCTCTTCTCTTCTCTTCTCTTCTCTTCTCTTCTCTTCTCTTCTCTTCTCTTCTCTTCTCTTCTCTTCTCTTCTCTTCTCTTCTCTTCTCTTCTCTTCTCTCCTCTCCTCTCCTCTCCTCTCCTCTCCTCTCCTCTCCTCTCCTCTCCTCTCCTCTCCTCTCCTCTCCTCTCCTCTCCTCTCCTCTCCTCTCCTCTCCTCTCCTCTCCTCTCCTCTCCTCTCCTCTCCTCTCCTCTCCTCTCCTCTCCTCTCCTCTCTCTCTCCTCTCCTTGTCCAGCCTCTCTGTTTGCTTCTTTTCCGTTTTAGTCCAGGCAATATGCCTCACTGCTACTGATAGGTATTTATGAATGTTATTTTCTGGCGCTGTTGTGTTGCAGCACTGTGTTAGTGTTGGATCCCTCTCTTTCTCACCCCCCTTCTACTTCCAAAACAAACAGCTGTTTCTCTATTGTACAGTATTGCTGATTCTTTTTTTAAATTCATTTACTTTTCTGTGCCCTCACTCCTACTGTAATTGTACAAAACAAGTCCAGTTGCACATTCTCCGGGTTACAGATCGGCAAACGTCCTTTTGGATGCTGGGAGGTCCCCCGGATCTGACATTGAAGGGAGTGCTAATGAGGGGAGTGCATGTTTTTTTTTTTTTTATTGTGAATTGAACTGAAGCCATCCAGTTGCACATTCGCCGTAGGGACACATCTGGTCTGCCAATACGCTAAGTTAAATCTGTCTGTACTTCATGTCTTTGCATATTACCCTTATCAGTTCATTTGTGTATGCAATTGTTCATGGAAATAAGTATTTCCAGTGGCTTTGAGACCACAATAATCACTTTCCAGACTGCACCACAACAACCGTGATGCAGGGTTCGCATGGGGGGAGATCACGCTCGCTGACACATTCGGCTGGCCGCACGACCCTCTACATTACTTTGTTTTCGAGTTTAGGTCGCTGTAGCTGCCATACTAGGCAGTGTAGTAAAGTGCTGAAAGCATTTAGGACTTTGGAGCCCATGCCAGCTTTCATGAGTCTTCTCAGTGAAGTAAAGGTGTTGTTATTCTTTCTTCTCCACCCGCTCCGTCCGTACTGCCCAGGTTAGATCCTCAGTGATGTGCACACCCAGGAATTTGAAATATCTGACCCTTCCCACTGCAGCAACCCCAATCCGGGTGGGAGAGTGGTCTCTGTGAGGTATCCTGTAGTCAGAGATCAGCTCGTTTGTTGAGTCATGTTGTTTTCCTCCTGGCACCATTGTGCCAGGTCCTCCATCTCTCTCATGTAGGCTGTTTCATCGTCGTCTGTGATGCCTATGTGGTGTCAGCCCACTGTATTAGCAGTGCAGGGAGTTCAGGGAGTTCATGTCTTTACAGGGAGTGGGTATTAGCTACAGTATATAGTATAGAGTGCTTACATTTCTTCTTGGAAATCTTCTTGGCGGTCCAGATGACATTCGCACCAATATGCACTATTTGGCGAAGAGGTTATTGCTTTTCAAATGCACTTTGAAGTTTTCTGACGATGCTCTCTTAAGCTTACTTGTCCGAACTGCATTTATAAAACCTTGTCCGAGGTTCTTGCAATCGTGTTATTGAACATTTAATACCAGCAGAAAGTTTTTTTCTATTCTTCAGCCCCTGTTGAACACACAATTGTTCTTGATTCTGAACTCTTCATTCTACACAAAATCTACTACACCAGAACTGGTGTAGTAGATTTGAGGATATAACGTGATCTAATTTTCAGCAGCCCTTTGATAATATTGACACACGGAAACTTATGGCTGTCTGACTTGATTAAGAGCTCTGGATGAAGCTCAAACAATAATGTAGGATTTATTCTGTCTGTCTCTCTTTCTCTCCCACAAGGAAAATGTCTGGCAATGGAGTTTTTCAGGTCTTTCCACTCCAAAGTCTAAACAGTCAGACGATTCTGATCTTTTTATTAAATTATTTATTTCAGCTCGATGGGGGGGGGATTGTCACAGGCGGCGAGGGCTGCAGGAAGGATGACGGCAGGGAACTGAACTGTCCTCACGGGGGTGATGGAGCCATGTGGGGTTGTTTTCCCTCTGCACACAGCATTTTGTGCTCATTCTCTGCTGGCAGGACTGCATAGAGGGAACCACAAAGAGTGATCTGCACAACACTGACGTCTCGTCCTTTCAATTTAGTAAGCAGTTGTATCTTCTTTGACCTTCAGAGGGATTGCATGTCTTTCGTAACACCTCATACTGCACGGTCTAGGCTACAATGTACAGCATTGACTACTAATGGAAAACATTCGAAAGAAAACATTTGATAATTTCAAAATGAGGCAACATTTAAACCTTAAACTTTAATCATAAAAACATGTTACTCTAAATCAATTATGGATTTGTTGCAACATGCGACGGCACACTTTCACTCCAAGTTATACACATTTCCCCACTCAGCCCTCTGTGAAAAAATGTTTTCCGAATGTCACAGCATGGTATGATGGGGCTGACTGTCTGTGTCTACTCTTAAGCGACGTTATCAGTGCCGGACGCATCTTTCACAGAGCACTGCTTGTCACACTCGAGCACTTGGCAGTCTAGGAGTGTAACAGCTTGTGATAATATCTGTGCTAACCTTCTTTATGAAACACTATCCTGCCATCCTGTCAACGCTGATAACTCACGCCATGGCAACCGAGGAAGTGTGCATAATTGTTTCAATGTGCCGTGTCGGTGTGTTGTTTGCTTTGAGCTTTTACAACGGAATTTTCTTTCTCTCTGTCTCTGCAATTAACTAATTAAGTGTTTACATGACAATGCGTACAGTCCTTCCTGTAGTACACTTCTGCGTAGTGTCTATTCTGTGTATGTGTGTGAGTGTGTCTGTCTGTCTTTCTGTGGTTGTCTTAGTTCCTGTAATGGTACAGTAACACAAAACCCTATGAGCGTGTGTGTGTGTGTGTCTCTCTCTCTGTTTCTCTCTCTCTCTCTATCTCTGTCTGTGAGTGATGTGTCTTTCCATATAATATATGCATGTGTCCTTGTACCATCTGGAGAAGCGTAGGATGACCTAGAGGGAGCAGTGCACCTCCATAAACCTGTCTAATTGAAAAACCAAGAGTCTTAACTGTCACTCTGTCAGGGCTTTTATTGAATTCTTGCTCCCAGGTGACATGCATGCCAACAGGAGGACACACATTAATCTAAATCAGGTGTGCATAAATAAAGGCATGATTTTGAACACTGTGCTCTCAAAACGATGCTCTGCAGTGTAGTCTTTCTATTGTTGGCAACTTCAACTCATCTGCTGTCCTTTTACCTCTGTGGTTTTTGAACTAGTCTGTAGCAACGACTGCCCCAAATAGCAATATGTCCTCTGTCTGGCAGCCAGTGTAAGAATTACGTATTACTTATTACCCCCTTAGGAATGTAATGTACTATTACATTACTTATTACTTGGTCTCAAGAGTAATATGTAATATATTATCTATTACTATTTTATATTACTTTTGTACCCCATCCGTGAAAAAAGCTGCACAAACAGCTCTCAAGCACTCAGTTTCGGACCCCCTAATGTTGTAACCATGAGACCATGACACTAGATATTCTTTTACTCGCGACACACATCTCTGAAAAATGTGATGCATTGGGAGCTTGTAGATGTAAATCTAGGCTGCTAATTTTGCTATTCTTGTAAATTGGTCCAGTGACATTGAGAAAATAGGCCTGCAAACATTTTTTTTTTTTTTTATCATGCCAAGGCGCTCAGTCGGACGGTGCCCAAGTTTCTTTCTAATTGGCTCCCCCGGCACCAAACGGAAACCACTGCCGTAGGCTCCGTTTCCGTCATGGATGCTTTCTTGTAGCCCTCCTTTCATTGTACAACGCTTCCTGTTTTGTTCTTTTCCTCCCAGGCCTGGATGTAATATGTCCCAATTGGGGGGGGCAGGTGAAAATGGTAGGGAGGGCGGCTTCATCGCCTGTGTCGCGAGGAAGCCGCAGCCATAGATCTGACTCAGAGAGCTTTCTGTTTTGAATGATGAAATGCTGTTGGTGTAATGTGTCTCAGTTGTATTTAGTTAGTAAGTAGTGTTTCAGATAATTTTAAATATAAGCACTTTATTTGAAATATCTTTGAAATGTGGGTGTTTCGCATGCCATCGTGTTTGTTGGGGCAGACTGGGCATTTAGGAAGGGGCATTGCCCCCCCCCTTGCCCATGCCTAGATCCGGCCCTGTCTCCTCTTCCCTTCGATTGGAAACCAAACAGACCAAAAATGAGCCCAGGGCAGATTACACCACCCATGTGCCAGGCTAGTCCTCAGTCACTCCTTCACTCCCCATAGATAGACTAATGTCAGCCTGGGTGAAGGCTTTAACCCGATTCATACTTTGTTGCATGAGAGGTTTTGCAATTTCCATGACATCGGAAATCGCAGAAACGCAAGCTCACATCGGACGTTGAGAATATAAACCTGAATTAAAGGAAGACACATTACCATATGAATGCACCGTTGCTATTTTGGATTTAACCGCATGTTAAGCCTGACACTCATCCCGAATTTTCATTTCGTTTCACTTCATTATATAGACTGAAAGGTACCATGGTTTCCATTGAAAACAGGGAATTTTCAGCAAAAGTCGACAGATCAACACTGGTTGGCAGTTTGCACCATCTCTCTCCAATTATTTAATAAACATAAAATGCAATTTTTTCGAGAAGTGATTCAGCTTCAATTTTATATCTATACATTTATTGTGTAATCATAATTTCAACCGTTTATACAGACCTATTTATTCATGCTACTGAAACACCCACTAGCAACATACGGTACCTGTAAATCACAGGTTTTCCTAGGCCTCTGAGGATGATGGAAACAAAAAAAAACATGACTACTGCGTGAATTATGTTCAGAGATATCATAACTGTAAAATGCTTGGGCCTTAAATCATTCCGACCCCAGTAAAAACAAAGTGATTCTGCCCCTATACAGTACATAAACAAACTTTATATTCAGATTTGGGCTTTTTATGTTTGTAAATTAAAGCTTATAGCTTGGCTATTTTCCACCACTTTGAAGTTTGACTTTGGGTTTTATAAACATTGAACCAATGAAAACTATTAAGAGCTTGTGACAAAATAACTGCATTTCCATCCATTGTAACAGAGTTTTTTTTTTTTTTTTTTTTTCATTTCCTTAAAAGTGACAGTCTAGGACTCTCCAACTGCGACAGTGGTATTAATAACGTTCATTATTTTATTTTATTTTTTTCTTCCTCCCTTTCCCCCACATAAAAATGACTTTGAGTACCTATAAAAGTGCGCTATAATTTCTGAGATGTCATTATATATTAATAAAAACATGACACCCGGGTTTCATATGAAATTGATATTGAGATAGCATCTGGTCCCCTACCTGGCCTCCTCTAGTTATCTTCCTTTCATCTCTGTCAGGCTCCTTCATCATGAGTCTAATGCCTCTCCTCTTTCATCTTCTCTCTTACTGTGCCCATTGTGCTTCATTGTGTCTCCTCTCAGCAGTTCTGTAAGACATGCCACACTCACTTTGCATAGTGATCTCTCTATCCACAACTTTCCTATAACCAACCCATAAGTCTTTGCGTTTGTGTGTGAAGAATCTGTGTGCAGATCTTGTGATTTGTTGCCAAGTGACCAGGTGTGTGAAATCAAGCACAGATGAAAATGGCCGATCTACAAGCTCACAGCGAGACATTGTGAGGTTGTGTCTGTAATTTAAAACCAAATTGAATAAATGTAAATATTTGGAATACTTGTTAAACATTTGAATAAAGAATGATGAGTGTGGACAATTACATGTCAGTCTGGGGTTCCTTGGTGTGACAAAATGTGGGATACACTGGTATCCCACTTAAACAACATTAAGAATTAAGCCCAAATAAGATCTACATGTACACTTCAACCCATATTTGCAAGTGACTTTACAGGATAAAACAAGTCAAATGTTGCTTATAATAAGTAGACATGGCAACACTGCCCGGACGGAAGGTAAGCACACACACAAAGCAGCCCCAGAGCCATGGTGGGGGAAATGGTGGATAGGAGAGAACAGGGTAAGATGACCCAGTAGTTGAATCACCCCCTTTATCTAGGAAACTGTGTTGACATGTGAATAGGCATTCCGCGGTATACAGTATCAGTATTATGGTGTTATTAAAAGCCACACTGTTGATACGGTAAGATTTTAGAGGTCACAGCTTTTTAATAGAGTGTCATACAGTTTAATACAGTGGCTGCGTCTGTCCTTGCCCCTCTGGGCCAAAATCATTTCAGGTTATTTGATGTTGAGTTCAGTCTGTTTGACCCAAAACTACGGAGTTTCAAGTTTTGGTCAACAATTTATGAGATGGTGGTCTCATAAAGAGATCACTATCTCAAATAGGCAAATAGGCAAAATGGTGGTCAAAATAACAATTCTTCTACATATTCATGCTTCGTTTCATTTTACAGTCTCAAGAGTTACAGATCTAGACTATAAGTGTTTCGTTTGGTTACCAACTGTCCACCGCCTGGAATCCTCTCAGGCACCACTGATGGTCCCTGGGCCATTGTTTGAAAACCACTGGGATATTTGGTAGTATCCAGGTGGTTAATTTCAGCAACCAGGTGGGCAATTTCAGCCACATGGCCATTATTATAATTAGTCGTATTGTTACGGCTATTTGTCATTGATGGTTATTTATACAGGGTTCCCGTGGGATCTTAAAAAGTCTTAAAAGCATTGAATTTACGAATTTGAAAATAATACCTTAACAAGACTTAAAAAGTCTTCAATTTTTAGGTGTTTTCTGCGCAGTTTGCAGGCATTAAAGTATTCCATGCCGGAGGTCCAGGATGGGGGGGGGTTTGTGAGGAAAAAAAAACACCCGTTAAACTCCATTCACTTCATGAGGCCAGTCCAATGGCGGCACTGCTACGTTGTAAACAGTGTATTTCAACTCCGGTTTGTCCCTATTCAGGCTGCATGAACAGCAGCTCGAGCGCTCAGTGTCTGACCCCCCAATGTCGCAACTCTGACACTAGATGGCTCTGCCCCCACTGGCTGGCCAATCACACGGTGTCTTAAGTTGTGGCCAAACACAGCGCATCCTTCCTCAAACCATCCATTTGGGGCAGCTGAGTTTGTAATTTCTATGTGTCGCATTGCTCCTCAAATTTTTCATTTGTCAACCGCGTGTTTGGTTTAAATAACATAGCCGTAAAACGTTGTGGCACTGAAAGTGAAAGCTCTGATGTAACGGCTTGAGTAAATGTACACAGCTGCCTCCCACTCACTCTCCTGGCATTGATGATCTCACAGCAGCGTGTCTGTGATGTACAGTACATGTTACAGTATAGGGCATCCTTTAATCAAGGTGCAAACCTTGAACCTTCATACAACGCTCTTTATCCAGAGATGCCACTTTAAGATTAACATTAACCTATGTGTGTGCAAGCGCACCTCCGAGGGCGAGTTTCGTAAGTTGTATACCGTATGAATAGCTCTGGGTTGCTAGGCGATCAATACACAGGAAATGAAACCATAGTGGAAAAAGTCCACCTCTGTGTTAACTGATTTAAAAAAAAAAATCTATTTCTTGAAGATGTATTTCTGAAAGGACTGTGGCAAAACAACTTTGTGTGTGTGTTATTCTGTGCTAGTGCACTGTACGTGTGAGTGTGCTTGTGTGACAACAGAATGCGTACTACTAGGTGAACAGAATGAGTGTGAGGTGGTTGGTACTGGGTGCAGAAATGGCATGGTACAGCATATCTACGAGTCAGGTCCCAGTGTGCCAGAACAGTCCCATGTGCCTGCCACTCACTGTTGATAAAAGTATAAGATAGACCAGAGGCTATCGAACATTTTTGGCTCAGCTCACCCCTTTAAATTACTTTTCCATCCTGAATTTCATACTAGCAGCTTTGCATTTATGTCCCACATAGTGTAACAACCAATACAAAGTAATCTTACTGTAATATTACTTTTCTCTGTAATGAGTAATCTAATGAGACTGAAGATTACGACACAGTAATTATATTACAGTTACTTCTACTGATATTTATTAGTTAGTTACTTTCGTCATGCTGCTGCTTTCAACAGTATTGCATTGGCGAAGGGAGATGAGCTAATGTCACTTTGACCCATGCTATTTTGACTTGAGAGCTACTTGACCAGCTCAACAAGATCTACCCACCAAAGAGAGGGAAAAAGTACCAGTGTACCATTGCTGAAGATTGTTGGGTAAATGTGGGCAAATGGAATATGTAGTGTTTTTTAATTTACTTTTTCATTTGTAGTGCTACTGTACCAACGTTTTTGTGCAACAATCGTGTCAGTTTGAGGGTGACAGTGCCTATTTTATGTCAGTCTATCTAGCCACCATATTTTAATTAGCAGATGCCAAAAAATTATTATTATTATTATTATTATTTAATTATTATTAAAATTATAGATTATTTTTAAAGGTATAGTAAGCGTTTTCACTTATTAGTTTTCACCAATTTTCTTCTTTTTTGGCGAATCATCCCTACTATAGAGTGTGGTGACCATATAAGGAGTTCCTCCCTGTTCCCAGTGAACCCCTGGGCTCAGAAAATCAGTTTCAGTTTGGGCTTTGGGAGAAAAAGCCTTCATCCAATCAGGATGAGAGGGGCCTTCCTCCAATCAGGATTGAGTGGGGATGGGCCTAGAGCAGGGGTTTTCAACAGGTGGTCCCCAGCTAAATTGGTTAACCAGATGTAACTCTTGAGAACGTAAAAATGAAACCAAATGAACCCTTGCGGGTCCATTTGGTTTCATTTTTACACTCTCAAGAGTTATTCATGCGAATTAGTCCAAATCTACACGACTAGAGGATTAATGGTCATGGCCAGAAGCAAAAGAAATCTTTAGTTTGGGGGTCCGTGGGCCTAAAATGTCCTCAGATGGTGGTCCGTGACTCAAATGCTGAATAAATGGTGGTCCCTGTTGTCAAAAAGGTTGAAAACCCCTGGCCTAGTGTTTGCATGTGCACATACTGTTACCGGGAAGACTGGAGGGTTTTCTAAATCACCAAATCACTGAATGCTCCTTTAAACTAGATCAGCACTCGGTGATGAGCAAGGTAATACTCATGACATTAGCTATAAAGGTGTCTCACTTAAACCGGCCAATCGGAGTACCCCAAGAGAAGTTTACAACGGACATCCGAACCACCTTAGACAGCGCATATAGTTTTAGAGTCACGCTGCTTAAAACATTGTACTGCCAAATGGGTGTCTATGGAGCTTTGTTGTAAAGGATCCCCGCTGTTCGTGACGGAGGCATCGCTTAGCAACGGGAACTTTGGTCACGGCAGAATTGACCGAGATAGACTTTTTTCAGTGGTAGAAAAAAGTACTAAATTGTTTTCATTTAGGTATCTACAGTATGTGAGTACATTCAAGTACATCAAGTCACAATGTGTCACGAATCACGATGTGACACATGGTGAGCTCTTATTTTAGAATGTAATAGTCATCACTTAACTCAGTGGTCAGTGGTTTACAATAGGTGGTGTGGGACCAGTGGTTGTTGAGAGAGCTTGACGTAGAGATGTAACTCTTTGAGAGCGTAAAAAATAAAAAGTAAAAATTCATTTTTACACTCTCAAGAATTCAAATATTCATCTTAATTAACCCAAGTCTACACAACTAGATTAATGGGCATTTTTTATCTGTATGTTTGACTGTTTTACTTCCCAAATCCAGCTTGGAATTGTGGACAAAAGCAAAGTAAAACTTTAGTTTTGGGGTCTGTGTGGCTAAAATGTCATCAAATGGTGGTCCGTGGCTCAAATTCTGAATAAATAGTGGGCCCTGGTATGAAAAATGTTGAAAAACACTGTTCTAGTGGATTGGAAATCGGAAAGACTTCCAAAGTAAAGTACAAATACCTCAAATGTGTACCGGGGGTACTGTAAGTAAACCTAAATACTTAGTTACTTTCTATCACTTGTTTCATGTCCTCTGATCTCCTCCACTCCTGAAGCTCCTCTCTTCTCTCCTCCTGCTCCTCCACTCCATTTTCTCACCTCAGCAGCTTCCTCAAAGAGCACATTCCTCCACGTGACAGCAAATCGCTATCACGGCTCCCTCCTGAAGGTCATGGTATTGGAAGGTGTTGTGCTCCTGTCACAACACACTTCTCCCCCTCGGGGGATGTTTTTTTGTGCTGGGTGTGAAGTTCAGCGGTCGGAGTTGGGATATGAAAAAGGAGTTAATATAAAAAGCCAATGGTGTGGTTATTGGTGTCCGGGGCGGCGCACAGGGGAGGGTGGATGGGGACGGGTGTAGCTCTGTTGTTAGATCTTTCCGGTCTTGTGGCCAACCATGTGACAGTTATCTATGCCAGTGGTTTTCAACCATTTTCATTTCAATGCTCAATATTTTATTCAGCATTTGAGCCACGGACCATCAGTTGAGCAGATTCAGCCATCTCAGACCCAAAACATGCAGTACATTCTGTTGTCATTGTCTCCATTGTACTCCGTGCCAAACTTTGCACACAAACACTCCATAGATGCCAACGATGAACCTCTGCCCCAAAATTGTCTGCAATGGCCTGTTATAGCAAATTGTAAATTGCATGGTTGCATGCACACTCTCTAGAGCACATACAGTACGTACTGTATGTCAAACTCAATCTTCGGTCCGCAGGATCATAGTGAAGTAGTATTAGAACTGGTCCTCTTCTATATTGCACACACCAAGATAAGAAAAGAATGAAATCATTGTTTTACTATGTTGATTTACTTAATCATTCTACTTTAAAGCAATGCTTGGTGAGGCTCACAGAACAGGAAACTGAGCTTTAATAATGCTTTTCAGTTTTTTTATGCATACAGTTTCATGTTTTTCATCTTTATCTCGCTAAAAGGGACATTGTTTTTTTTATGGAAAATTGCTTCTTTGCCATTTTCCTGGAACGTCCTTGTAAACCAGTGCCCTTGTGTTGTCCGGTGGCTCCGGGCCTCAACTTGTACCATTTTTTTTTCTATTTTGGCCCGCTGTGTATTTGAGTGTTACATCCCTACCCTAGAGGGCAAGGATGAACCTTTGACCTGCATTTTTTCACATCTGCTCTTTATAGCACCACCAGGAGGCTGATCTTTGTAAAACACATTATTACTCCTCCAGATTCTGTCCTGCACACATCTCTACAGTTATGTGTTCAAGGCGGATCTGATTTCATATTCCATCCAAATTGTCTATAATTAACATCCAAAATCTGCAGGATTAGCCCAAAAAGCATCAACATGAACGCAGTGTGCAATTTACGTGAAATCTTTAATGGACTTTCCTACTAGGCGGACAAATATAACAAAAATTAACCGTGCCCTTTTCACATTGGCCCGTTACAGTGCCACCAACAGGTGTACTTTGTACTGCAAAAGCCTTAAATAATCCAATTACCATCAAAGGCATGAGAAGAAATGGTCTCCTTTTGCATCCATTTCAAAGCAATTGCTAAAGGACAAAGTGCTTGTGTGCTCTATGACTCGTGTTTACGTGCACAGCTGTACAAAGGCAGTGTACTGCATGTCTGCTCTCAGGACACCTAGCTTGTGTGTGGATGCTTTATCATTATCTTAAGAGCAGCGGCTTTTTGGCTCTCGATGACTTCACTGTCACCATGGTGACAAAAAATGCGTGTAAGGTATGGATCCTGTTCGTTAGTGAGTCTCTGTGTGCATTACATTACATTTCAGCTGTATAGTGCCAGCACCCGCCAGTATGTCACCATGACATCCAAATCACACACAATGGCAGCTCTTAAATCATTAATGGCACTTAGTCCCGGAAACAAAAACACAGACTTAATAGAAGGAACAGATTGGTGGAACATTAGTTCCCTGTGGATTTGAGTGCCCCCTGAAATTATGTCCCTCTCATAATCACTTTTCATTTGAGTGACAGATGTTTCGCACTGGGCAAGGAATGTCCCCGATTGAGGTCACTGCCGGAGCGCTAGCCTTTTTTTGTTACTAAATTAAAAGTAACAAATATCACAATATAAAAATGGTGTTACAAACTATACTGTACAGCCATCTAGTCCAAATTGTACTCAAGTCATCTTCGCAGTGGTTTTCAACCATTTTGATACCAGGGCGCACCATTTATTCAGCATTTGAGCCACAGATGACCATGTGATGGCATTTCCCCCCCACAAACCCAAAACTAAAGATTTCCTTTGGTTTTGTCCAACAATTCCAAGCTGGATTTTGCAAACAAAACAGGCAAACGCTCCAGTAGAGTGCTCCAGACTTCTCTCTACAGAGTAACATTAGTAACTTCCAAGGCCACTGAGTCGATGTAATCTCTCTCCATCTGGTCCTTGGTCTGCCGAGGGGTCTCCTCCCAAAGTGACGTGAGAGACATCCTAACCAGATGCCTGAACCACCTATGATCTGGCTCCTTTCTCGGCGAAGAAGCACCGGTTCTATTCTGAGTCTGTCTTGCTTGACTGAACTCACCCGATCTCTAAGGGATGTCAGCCCCCTCTCGTACGGGGCCGGATCTAGGCATGGGCATGGGGGGGGGGGCAAATTGAAGTGCTTATGAATTGAAACACTACACTATAATTGTCTCCACCTTTATGGTGGTGACTATGTTTCACCCCCTGTCCGTCCCTACGTCTGTCCGTTTGTACGTCTGTCCTTGCAACTGCTACGATAACGTAACAGTTGCCTGCAGGGGTAAAACATAGTCGCCACCATACTGGTGGTGACTCACCATACTGGTACTAGCACAGTCACCACTCGCCAGTGACCCTCACATGGTGACGTAACAGTCACCCTGTGAGGGTGAATGTTGCCCTCAGAGGGGGACGAGAAATAAACAAAAATAAAAGTACTATCTTTAACAGAAAATAGGCCCGAGAGGAGTTTGTATAAATAATCAAAAATGTGCTAGTACCATAAGTAATACCTAAAAAAATGTAGTGGAGTAAACATTTTTTGTTTGCTTTACTTGATGAGACCATATGGAAAGGCTAAGCCTCGCTGTCCCCAAAATGCAATTTGTTTCCAAGTTGTTTAGACTGACATTGGTTCTTCTACACGTACACGTCTGTGAATTGAATATGAATTCCAAATTGCCCCGTGTTTATGTTGGATCCCCCAAACAGTGCCGCGTGCTTTGGTTAAATAAACGGCATCTCCGTACAGATACATCATCTGCGTAGAGAAGAAGTCGAGAAACTTGCATCGCCACACCCCCCTTTCTGAAGAAAGGAAGAGGCCTAAAGCGGTGCATATTTATGTGTTTTAGGAAAATCTATACTTCGGCAATCCCCAGGATGTTCGGACCACCCGCTGTTACAAAACACTGCCGCTCGGCTTTCGTTCTGCCTAAATGCTGTGTGCCGGCTCTGCTGCATGGCGTGCAAATGACAAGATCTGTGGAGGAAGGATCTTGTCCAGATTCAGTGTAGTGCTTTTGGATCAACGATTGCTTTGTAGTGTGTGTGTGTGTGTGTGTGTGTGTGTGTGTGTGTGTGTGTGTGTGTGTGTGTGTGTGTGTGTGTGTGTGTGTGTGTGTGTGTGTGTGTGTGTGTGTGTGTGTGACCCTGCATGTGTGATGAGAATTGCTAATCATCACAGTTGAGTACAGTGTAGTCTCCCCCTGCATTACACTGCCGCCACCACACAGCATCATCATCTGGACACACGCACACACACACACACACACACACACACACACACACACACACACACACACACACACACACACACACACACACACACACACACACACACACAAGCCTCTATGGCCACATAGGTTGTGTTTGTGTTGGATCTGTCTCAGCAATCCAGCAATCCGCGGTGACTGACAGAGACCTGATCTGCACCTCTCCAGCCTTTCCTTCGTCCACGTCCTGACCCGGTGCCATTAGTCAGCTCATTAGTCCCTTGTGTTTGTGCAAGACCCCCAGGCTTCCCCCATTCCTCTTCTTCCCATGAACCCGCCACTCACTTCCCCCCCGTGATTTCACAGCAAACACTAAGCGGACAGCTCACATGGGTCGCCTGGGAATTGCGGAATGATCCCAGCCTGTTGCACTTTTCTCTCGTTTCTTTTTTCAAAGCTGACACTTGCCAGGTGAGAGTGTTTACATGTCTTTCACCGCGGTTTTACTGCCGTGGAACTACAGTATACGTGGACTTTTATGAGGTTCCGCTGTGATGTGGGAGTTTCACCCAGATTCTATGGCCAGTTTTTTGTTATGGTTTTGCGTCAGCTCTGTTTGAGGAGGCATAATTTTTCTGGGACACCCTCTGTGAGGAAGGTCCCCAAGTTATGCCTCTATTAATAAATCTGAAGCCTCCACTCCACTTCACCCACTAGTGGGCCCCAGAAGCTGTGACAGGGCAGAACGACATAATGAGAAAGATCAATCACCTGTCTGCCACTGTCACCCGAGGTTCGAGGCTTTGTGATGTGATTTGTGCCGTGATTACACAGATGCCTCATGCCTCAAGCGCATTCAGCCAGATAGAGCTATAGGGAACGCAACGTGATAACAATTTTCAAGTCCTTATGTTCATGAACAAGTTAATTTACATAATTCTGAAAAAAAAAAATGCAACTTCCAGTAATGCAGAAACCCCAAATTGGTCATCCTATTAGTTGGCTGTAATGATGCGTCAACCTTGTTTGTTTTGAATGTAATCAAAAGAACATGTTCATTAATAGCGTGATTTTTGTAGGCACAGAAGATCTAATACACAGTCCCGCTTCACAACAAATCCGTTCCGATGAATAGGAATTTAATGCGAACCGCCTGAAACTTGTTCAGTCATAATAGTATTTCTATACACAATATTCCATACAAATGTTTTTGCACAACTGGGATATAGTTTCCAGGGGTATAGTTTAAAACTGGGAAGGGTAAGCATGTTTTAACCACTTTAACTGTAGTATCATATACTATTTTGAGATGGGGGCAAACTCAGATCTTGTTGAGAGTCCTTGACATGAAAAGGGAGAGCCACTGACTTTAGGATTTAGAGGGAGTTCACATAAAGGGAGAACAACACAGCACCCATCGCATACACTACACATGGCATCGTTTGAACCCACAACATCACAGGTGACTACAGTATATAGGCCGGTCTCTGTGTAATAACAAATTATGAACGGGTTGTTATATCCAAGCCAATCTGGTTCATAACTCGTCACATAACAGGTGACTACAGTATATAGGCCGGTCTCTGTGTAATAACAAATTATGAACGGGTTGTTATATCCAAGCCAATCTGGTTCATAACTCGTCACATAGCAGCATTTTGAGAGCTTGAAGATGTGCTACTGTTTCATTGTGGGTCATGTATTTGTAAGCAAAGCAAATATAGTTGTTATTAAAGTCGTGAAATCTCTTCTCACTATGAAATGCAAAATCCTATCTCCTACTTACCATCAAAGGCATGAGTACCGAATGAGATGAACGTGACTGTGTGCTTATTTTTGAATATATATTTATTAGCTCACGCATTGCACAAATCAACTTAATTACAGTACAGTGATATACAATACAAAGAATGGAACAAGAAAGGAGAAGGAACAAATATTGATTTCATACCTCTAAGGTGATTGCATTCTGTGAAATTATATTCTCAGAAGACTGAGAAGAATTCACTTAATTATTATTAATATTTTTTTATTGAGGCTTTGAGAATTTGACTGTGCTTATTGTCACCTTCCATGTACTGGCTGCAACATGACAAGGGAGGAAGGACATCAGCAGCCAGGAACACATAGCCTGTAAATGTTCATGTCGCCTCACGTCTGGGCCGTCACATCGCAAGGTGCACAGGGGAAGCATTTTGAGAAGCACCTAATCTGACCTGCCTGGCTTCAGACCGGTGACCCAGTTGTGTCTACCGGTGAGCAGAGGTTTTCAATGACAAAGGCAGGAGGGTATTTGCTGCTGTCTCATCTGAGTCTGGATAAAGATGCATGTATCTGTCAGCGGATGTGTGTGCGTGCGGGGCCGGGGTCCCCCAGGGATCTCTGCTCGGTGCCCTCCTTTTTCCCCCAATAAATCAAAATGGCAGATCATGTTGTAATTTCCCATATGGAAAAAACTTTATATGCGAACTCTTGAAAGTGGCACCTTTCATACAAACCACTTTACAAGAAAAATACTATGGATCTTATATCTGTTTTGCATGCCATATATTATTCTTATAAATTACAAAATTATAGGCCTATATGTTTCACTTTACAAAAAAATACTATTGATCTTATGTTTTTTGAATGTCATATAATTCTTATAAATCACAATTATATATGTTTTATGTTTCACGTTAACTTGCAAATTGTATTAACTTGTATTAACTTTATTCGTTTATATGAAAGGTTGCATATACAATATTTTCCATATTTTCTGAATCTTTGCCAATCATTGGGTTCACGTGGTAAAATTGTTGCGATATCATTGCCGAACGTGCTGTCGATGGGCGCAGCGCTGCAGCCAGCATACGCACAGTACACACTGCCGCACGCGCATATTGTGGGGCAAGATGTGGCGCATATTGTGGGGCAAGATGTGCCCAGCCAACATCTGCGTGAGTAAATGCAGGGGGGCAGGGGGTGGGGGCAGCACTAGTGGGGCAAACTAGTCAGCGGCGCCACTGGGTGGACGCTGGCCTCTCTGCGCCCTGTGGTGCAGGGTGCAGCACTGCAGCCCGTTCCCACTCAACTCACTATTTATAGAGGTTATACTATGGCCTTTAGACATACCCTTTTACCACAAAGTAGTGAAGAGGTCATGCAAAGTCAGCTCTGGTGGGAATAGTGATTGCCTCCATTCACCCGCTGCACAGAATGTTCTATTTCTTCCATCCTCCCTCTTCTCCTTCTTTTTCCTGTCTTCTTTATCTTCATGTCCTCAACTTCACATATCCTCAGTGTTAAAATAGTTATTTACAAAGCACAAACGGACCCAAACTCTTAACTCTCACACTTACCTCTGATACCCCTAAAAACTGTAATTCTCAAACATTATCATTGCAAGGATGCCAAAATTGATCCACATTCAGCTGCGCCCCGGACCACCTTGACGATATTATATTCTTGTAAGATAATATTTTGTCTGGTTAGATTAGACCTGGCAGCACGATTAGGACCGTGACAAATTACTTACATCTTGATTTGGGCCAGTTCAAGTGAAATCAAGACCAGTCTAGGGATGGCCAAATGGAAAGATTTTCTTAACCGATCGTCGTCAGACCTTTGCCGGTTAATGACCGTTAACCGATAAGGGAAAATGCGCTATTTTAATCCATTAAAAAGGCCAATTATACGCGGCTACAACCGCCTTTTTCCGAGTCCCTTTTCCACCTCAAGCACTAAGCAATAACAATGGCTGCATTAGTTCTATGGACATCGCATCTGAGTTGTATATGGACACGTTCTGTTACTGTATCAGAAACAAATCAAATTTCGGGGACGGAAATGAGCAACCAATTATCAAATGCGTGCGTGCGTTACAGCACAAACACTTTGTGTTCGCTGCTCGACGAGATCACTTGTAACGCAGCGAGCGCCCTGTGCATGTGTTCTGAGAGAATTGATGTTAGATTAGGCTACTGCTACTGTGTAGCCTACCTTTTGCAGTATTTTATCAATTCTATCCATCACGCGCAGCGATGGTCGAGGGAGGGGAAAGAGCTGTGATCGGAAAGCTTTCTTGCTTTCTTTTCTTTTTTGGAGGGTCGTGTTTGCAGAGCCGGCTATAAAGCTGTGCGCCAGGGGGGGATGCCCCCCTAAACGCCCTTAATATAGTGACGCTATAACGACGCTGCCTCATAAAGCCCCCCCCAATTGTGAAATGTTAGATCCGGGCAAAAAAAAACATCTTCGAGTTTGAACGCACGCTCCGCTCCAAAGACTCGTACTTTCGCATTACTTTCACATTAGAACGGTCAGTCCCAGTGCAAGATTTACGCACACGCAGGCGCAGCCGTGCGCGCACGGACACAATTCAATTCATTCAGTCGCAGTCTCTCACCGAATGAGTTTTCATCCGACACATGACGTTCTCCAAACATATAACACAGACGCGGGGCCGTCTTGCTGCGGAACAAATCCATAGTCAGAGACAGGAATAGGTTATTTGTGCCTTTTTAGACAGGTTGTTCTCTCACACGGAGCTAAGACTAAGCCACAGCAACAACGCACTCGGCAATCGGCATCCTGCGTATACTGTATGATGCAATGTTAACAGCTGTGCGCTGCGCGATAAATGTACAATCTACAAGCTCACAGAGCATTATAAGTGAGCTGCAACACCTAGTTCTAAAACTAGGTGAATTATACGGCGCGAATACTGCAGTGTAATATTTATTTTCCAACGTACACACCTAAACATCACACATCTGTGGTGAGTCATTATTGAACGAGCCACGTGCGTAATCTCCATATAGCCATGCATATGCGCAGCGTGTGCCGTGATGCAGAAGGACAGATAGAGCAATGGCCTTACTGACTTCCATAAAATAAAACTATAGGCTTAAATACATACAAAGATAGTTATTACCAAAGTTTAGTGAAAGCTCAGTGGCTGCTGG
This sequence comes from Benthosema pterotum, assembly GCA_039105355.1. Lineage (NCBI taxonomy): Eukaryota > Metazoa > Chordata > Actinopteri > Myctophiformes > Myctophidae > Benthosema > Benthosema pterotum. The sequence goes on from CM076986.1 coordinate 21,983,697, forward strand.
CTGCAGCGCACACACTCTGCTCCCCTGGCTATTGGGTAATAACGTGGATGAAATTGGAATAGTCCAGCGTGCCCCGACAGCCACGTGCGCTTTTATTTTTTATTTTATCAGTTAATCATTAGCCGTTAATGTTGTCGATAACCGAAATTCTTAATGGTTAACGGTTAACGGTTAACTGTTGGACATCCCTAGACCAGTCATATGATATCTGGCCCAGACTATCTCCTCCTGATTTGTCAAGGCTTCAAGGTTTTTTATTTGTCACACCAACTATGCCAAAACATGAAATATCCTTTCGCTCTTATCCACAGTGCAATAAGTACAAAGACAATAAAATGACAAGTAACAGTAGTAACAGTAATGGTAACAATTGTGCAGCAGGTTAATGAAGGGCAATAAAGTGCTATAGATAACCTATAATACAACCTAAAACCTATAGAAAAGTTTGAATTATATAAAATGAATGGTATTTTACACGTGCAAGAGAGAGCATGCAGTCAGTTACATGCATACTACAGAGCCTTTCCTCATTTTGTGCGAAAAAAGGTATTGGTATTGTACAGTATGTGTAAAGAGAGAGGAAGCAGCAGTTTGAGTCCATTTCAAAGACCATTATAACCATCATAAATCCTGTCCATTATAGACCGACATCCCTGGATGAATCAGAGAGAGTCCGATTGAGCCCGGATTAACTTAAATCAGCTTTATTGATGTAAAGATCATCCCCTTTGGGGCTGTGAACTGGCCTAGCCTAGCCAGAAGACATTATTATTTATTATTATATCATCACGTCATCATGGCACCATTTGGCTTGCTGGGGATTTAACAGTCGATATAGCTGAACAAACCTATGATCTGCAATTCTGTCATTGGCCATCCTTCTTTCTGACTATTTTTCCGGTCTCCTCATTCTCTCCTAAGGCTTTGTTACCTTCCACCTTCTACCTTTTGTCTTTCTAATCATCTATTCCTCATTCCCCCACAACCACTGAGACCTGCACCACCCTGCATTCCTCACACATGAACGTTGTTCCCTCATCAATTAACTCCATTATAGTTCACTCACTATTCACTTCGCTGAAAGATGAAAGGAATGAATTTACATAACCATTTAACCGAGATCAAAAAGGGCTAACTGTTTCTCATTTTGCTGCATTGGGGCCCCTGTAACCCCCATTTTGCCAGCCTGTAGCGGCCCCATTTGGTCCAGAGTGCCATTTATATGCATTCATTAATTGATCGACTGATCTAACAACCAAAAAATCACAAAGAGCAGTCATATACATTTTTATCAGCCTATATATAAGACGTGTGTCTTTAAATCCCCCCCACTCCCCCCACCGATCCCACCGTTGCCATGGCTCCCTTGGGTCACTTCCTGCCAATCGGTCAACCATTTTTTTTTTCATATTCAGCAGCCTTGAATTATGTAAAATGGACTGGTTCCTCACTTTTACCCTAAAATGCTTCTAACAATCACATTTAAAGGTAGGGTAAGTGATTTGAAATTCATCGTGTAGTACCAGCCTGGGTGATATCTGACAAAAGTGAAATCACTTCCCCTACCTTTAACACAAATCCCACCAGGCTAATGCAGGCTATGACGCTAAAATGCTAAAATGCTAAAATGAATCATGTTGAAGTGAAATCAGCTTCAATCTGGCTGCCGATTGCCGCAATATGCTCAGACATGGACCTAAATACTGCGTGTGTGCATGGATGCCCGTGCACCCCCCGTATTGTATATATTATTTACGAGAGAATGTTAGCCGAAGATGCTAATTCAGTTAGCATTGACCACGATTTTAGTGGGTTAATCAATGGATTAAACAAAGCTCATCTGTACGTCTTTGGCAACCTTTACCTACTGGTAAAAGCTTGTTTATATCTCGTTTTAACACCTTTAGCCTCTAAACAGTTTAAGGGGAATCCCACCCATTTTCATCAACATTTTACTATGTCATTAATATACCTTAGAGATGTAAAAGTCTCCCCCATTCTGTGTTTCCCAGAAATGGAGGTCTGAAAAAATTACTGAGATTCATGCAGGTGAATCACATCTTGATGATGTCATCAAGATTTGTTTCCATTTGCAAATTCTCAAAAAAAACTTGAAAATGTGTGAAATTCCTCTTTAAGGACCCCCTTAGGGACCCCAGACCCAATCTGAGAACCACTACCCTAAAAGCATGCGTAATGGTCCACTTTCACACTCGCAAAGTGAAGTATGTACTGTACAGATAAAAGTGTGACACTATGCACTCGTACAGTATGTACTCTGAGTGTTTCTCGTCACGTGGGGCCTTCCTCCACGTTCACCCCCACCCTCCCCCTTGTATCCGGATCAGGGGCGGATCTAGGCATGGGGGGGGCAATGCCCCACTAAATGCCCTGACTGCCCCACCAAACACGATGGCATGCAAAACAACCCAAGATATTTCAAATTAGTGCCTATATTTAAAATTATTTGAAACACTACTACTATTACTAACTAACTACTAATTGTGGCACCACTAAACCAACAGCATTTCATCATTGAAAAGAGAAAACTCTCTGAGTCAGACCTTTAGCTTTATGCATGCTGCGTGTCTGTTGCAACTTCAACAACAACTGATGTTATTATTGATGCTTAATTGCCAAATAAAAGTCATGTAACTAAAAATGATATGGGTGCGGCTTTATCGAGGGCGGCGATGAAGCCGCCCCCATACCATTTTCTCCTGCCCCCCAATTGGGAAATGTTACATCCGCCCCTGATCCGGATGGCTGAGAAACACAGTTAAACCGCAGCCCCTCACCCCCACCACCCCCCGGGAGTCCATCTTGCATTTGTTATTGTTTGCCCCCCATCCTCCCCCACTACTGCAGGCTTTCCACGAATGCCAAACATCTCGGATCACGGATTCTTTGACGGTGACTGCGAGGAGTCGCCAGGGTCCCACGATCCATCAGCGAAAGAGGATGTGGTCCTGCAGCGTGGACGAGGGAGGTGGATCTTACACAGGGTTTCTATCTTCAATCATTGCGATATCTCTTTTTTTCGTTCCCTTTTAAGGCTGCTGTAGGAGCGACTAATAGTGACAGACTGTGGCTGAAGCTGTAGTTGTCTGGCTCCATCCTTTGACTCTGTCCGTCTGCGCTGCTTGATCCCTCCTGGCCCTGCCGCTCAGATGTGGAAATCCATTACTGTGATTTCACTGAGATGAGAGAGAGAGGCACATTCACTGCAGAGTTCAGGGCTCACTTTGTTGTCCAGTCTCGTTAATACAGACTAGTTGTCACCAACCATCCCTACTGCTGTTTTGTTAAGCCTCCGTGGAACAATGGGCTAACATAACATGGCGACAATAAATGATATCTCTTCCGCCTGCTTTTAGCTGTCTGAGCTCCAGTACAGTATATGGATAGGGCTGGATAATATGTACTGTTTGCTGGCATACTGCCAATTCATATAGAGCCCATATATGTTCCCTCCTTGGATAGTTGATATGTTCCATCCTGTATCTGAGATGGAGAATAATTTATTGAATTTGTATCGTTTTTGTTTTTCATAAATGACGAAGCCATTTCACAAATGACAAAGCCATGTTTATTTTAAACGCTTGCGTAGAAGAAAAAACATCACTTTTGTGACACTTGTGTGACAAGCTTGTGTATTTATATCGGCCAACATGGTTTGCCAGCCGAGTCCATAGACTTGGCTGGCAGATGATTTACGTCAAGTGCACTAAATAAACATTGCAATTTGTAATGGGTAATCCATAGACATGGCTGGCCGTCTTCTTGATTTACGACCTGGGTCATTAAACACACTTGGGCCTTAATTCATCCAATGTGGAGCCTGCTCCGCCGCCTCTCTGAAGCCCCATCCTCCCACCACTCAAGTTTCTATCAGTGTTGTTTGGGGGGCTCAGGCATTATGATGGACAGTGGGTTGCTTTTTAGACCTATGCCATTCAGGTGTGTGTGTGTGTGTGTGTGTGTGTGTGTGTGTGTGTGTGTGTGTGTGTGTGTGTGTGTGTGTGTGTGTGTGTGTGTGTGTGTGTGTGTGTGTGTGTGTGTGTGTGTGTGTGTGTGTGTGTGTGTGTGTGTGTGTGTGTGTCAATAGTACATACACAAACACACACACACACACACATGCATGCACACACACGAACATACATGCACGCACACATGTGTGTGTAGGGAGCGAAGTTCTCTAAACAAACATAACATTTCCCATAGCCTTGCCTCCCATTATGACATGTTTTTCTAAAGCCTGCAAAATGCCTCCAAAATACATTGGAGGGGCTAGCGATAGTGGCCCCTAAAAAAACAAAACAAAGTGTGAAGTGAGAAGTGCCTTTCATCTGAGTGGTAATGTCCGATGACAACCTATATCATGAGCACATTCCATGCTCAAATGGACAGGCATACAGACAGGCATACTCTACACATAAAACTGTACATAGGAGTGGCTTCTGCACAAATCAAAAACTCCATCATGTTTTGAGGGAGTTAACCAGGGCCTGCTGGGTATAATATTTGTTGCCTCTTTTTTTCCATCTACAAATGTCTTCACCAAATGTAGAATCTCTTCAAGCTTCTTGCGATGATGTTGTGGGCTTGTATATTATTCACCATAATGTCTGCATAACATGACGTGTTCTGAATAGTGATGATAGCATTCCCTGTCGGGTATCTGAACCGATCTGAAAAAGAAGTCAAATACGTCACATTGTAGTCAAGATTTGTTGTCAATATTTTTAGTCAGCAGGCAGGCAACCTGCAAGTCTTCAGTATTATGAACTACTTTCGTATGCCTGCTTGATGACTACAAATCTGACTACAACATGATGTAAATTACCATCCTGCTCCAACTGGAATTTTGGATCACAGACCAGGCCTTTCCCTTGGTAGAAAGGTTAGCATGGTTAAACGGTGTCTGAAATGGATGATCACTTTGCTTGTCAGGCAGCTAGCACAATGGGACAGAATCTATTTACCTCTCTCAAGCCGCCTTTGTTTGATGGCTTCGCAGGCATCCTCCGTATGGATTGCCCATTGAAGCACGCCAACACCTCCGGCCGGGGGCCCGTAATGAGTGTGTGTTTTCTCAGTAATAAACAAGTCTGTCTCTTTGCCTTTAATCAAACAAGCATGCTGAAAGGACGCTGGCGCCACCAATAGATCCAGGGGCTTATATTATTAAAACCAAGAGGACTGACTCACCTTGGAATTGCAACTTCATCCACCCCTGGAGTCTTGTCCTGTCCTCTAAAATGAACTCATATGTCTTCCTGCAGACATGCCTTGAGGTCACACCTTATCCCTATACGTAGCCTACAGCACCTAATGGAAAAAAATGCCAGACCTGAATATTGCAACTCGTGCGATACATCACCGGTTGTTTTGGTTAAGGGTGGCATTATTTTGTTTTTATACGGATGTTTGAAGCATTTTACGGGCCCAGTGAGGTTCCCTAGGGGCACAACAGCTGTGTTCCGCTCTGCAGAGAGAGAGAGAGAGAGAGAGAGAGAGAGAGAGAGGTGGGTTTGTCTTGCCAAGACTTCCCAGAGCAGGTTATAGGCGGGGAGAACGGATGTCCATTTGTCTGGTCCGCTTTGCTGGCAGAGGATGACAAACAGCTAAAGGACTGAGGCTCGGGTGTTTTGTGTTTTATGGAGCTCTGGATGGGGCACAGCTGGATCCAGAGGAGCACTAAAAAATACCCTGGTGGTGAGAGGAGGGTGCTCCCACGGGGCCTATGATACAGTACATATAGACACACAAGCATGCAGTACATACATAGCATATAGGCATTGTCAGGCGTAAACCTTGTATGTCCAAAACCAATACTTTTTGGAGAAATTGGAGAAAAGACCCTGTTTTCGAATTGAGAAAATATTTTGTTATACTTTTCATTTGTTAGACATTTATACATGTTCAACCATACATTCATTGTTGGGGCATGTCATATTGTCATACTGTAGTTGAAAATTACAACCTTTGTACCACACTGTCAATAAAGTTGTAACCAGATGTAACTCTTTGAGAGCGTAAAAAATAAACCAAATGGGCCCTTGTGGGTCCATTTGGTTTCACACTCAATAGTTAAAATATTCATCATCTGAATTAGCCAAAGTGTACACAACTAGAGAATGTAGAAGATTAATGGAATTTGTATCGTTGTATCATTCTGGTCTCTATGTTTGCCTATTTTGTTTCTGAAATCATGCAAAAGAAATCTTTCATTTTGGGGTCTGTCTGTGGGGATAAAATGTCATCAAATGGTGCAGGTCCATGGCTCAAATTCTGAATAAATAGTGGGGCCTGGTATCAAAAACATTGAAAACCACTGATTTTGGGGGGAAAACAACATAACTGCCGTTTTCTGTGCGACAACATACATACTGGCAACATACATAAACATACTGGCATAATATATCTGCTACAGTATCTAGTGTATCAAGGATGTCTCCTCACTCACTCACTCACTCACTCACTCACTCACTCACTCACTCACTCACTCACTCACTCACTTACAGAAACACACAATCTTCATTCCATCACCCCCCCCCACCCTCCCAGCGCCTGACCCCACTCTCCGGGCTCTGACCCTGCTGCTTCCTGGTGTATTTTAGGCAAGGAACGGCCGGAGCGTGAGAATGCTTTTGGGGCCGACCGTCCAGGCCTTTGGGGATTTTTTAAGCTACATAAATGTTCCGTGCACACAGAAGAATAATGGTTCTCTCTTAAAATGGTTCTCTAAAAGGCTATACAGTATGGTTCTACGGAAAAAAACAGCACGGTTTGTCCAGTGAAACCTTTTCGTGTGCGGTTGATATGCTGGTACATACAATCTATGTCACTACTTCAAACAATATTATTATTATTTACAGACATGTTATCTCTCAGGAGCTGCAAAATGTCAATTCAGAGAATTATGGTTACAGTTAAGGTCCATCACAAACAGATCCATATTTTCTGGATCTCAGATTCCATTAAAATCTTGTCTTAAAAATGGTAAGGTATACAGTATATAAAAAGTTCCTCAATTATCTTTTATATATCTAACCTTACAACACAATTTTGGCTGTATATGACTTAGATGTGAACAATTTCCAAATATAACGGAGTGGAAAAAGAAGTGGTCTATGTATAGAGCCGTGGGACTCTGACCCCATGCATCTCTGACTGCGACTTCATTGACCAGTGTGGTCAATGAAGTATAGAACCAACTAATGGCTCTTTATAGAACATTAGTCTGGATTCTGGTGCCAAAAGTAGCTTTTCTCTGGCATCATCGCCCCCAAGCACTAGTTTCAATTCCAGTTGGCACCTTTTTTCATTTTTCTGTGTGTGTTTCTGTTTCACTGAGACTTCAAACATCTCCAATCTCAATCCCTCACCACTCTGTCACCAGTTCATCGGAGGTTCCTGGAAATGATTAAAGTAAAGAACATCTGATGATGGCAATCGTAACAGTGACCCCAGAATTTCCTGCATTCTTGCAAAACCAGTCCATTATAGAGGCTTATTTCCTTTGAGGCTGAAATTACATACTTTCTCTGGAAACGGCATATTCACGGACCATTGATTGATCTATTATTCATTATTATTCACTATAAATATTCATATTTTTTTTACAATGAAGACTTCATTCAGCTAATGAAGTGAGCTCATTGTGTATGTACATTACAGTACTATAGACAAACTCAAGTCTGACATGTGCTTGAAGGCATTAAATGTGCAAAAAGGAAACGTGTCGCTGTGTTCTTCCTCCGCGTATAGTCTCTAAGGAGAGGAAAATGAGCAATCATGTTCTTACCAATTACTTAGCCACATGAGGCTGGCTAATAGCTTCCTTGTGTGTGTGCGTGTGCCGTGTGTGCAGGCGTTTGTGTGTGTGCGTTTGTGTGTATTACTATGCTTGCGATGTGATGCCACATGGCATCCCAAGGTCGTACCGTATTTCAGAATTGGGAACATTTTTCTGGTATTCATGAATTTGTCATCCTGAATGTTGATGTACATTCAATTGTGTGTGTGTGTGTGTGTGTGTGTGTGCGTGTGTGTGTGTGTGTGTGTGTGTGTGTGTGTGTGTGTGTGTGTGTGTGTGTGTGTGTGTGTGTGTGTGTGTGTCCACAATTTTCTATAGCCCATAACATAAGTCTTTGCGTTTGTGTGTGCAGAAGTTCCTCTTTCTCTTGCAGTGTTCCCAGGTTTGTACATAAACAAGTGACGGGGTCTATTGAAGACCAGCACAAATGAACATGGGCACAAGATCTACAAGCTCACACAGTCAGACATTGTCACACATTGTGAGGTTGTACATATGTAATTTAAGAGACACAATGTTTTCTGATGGTTTCCTGTGGACAATTATTAGAAACCAAATAGACCCTTGCGGGTCCATTTGATTTCATGTTTACACTCACAAGAGTTGAAACATTCACCATCTGAATTAGCCCAAGTCTACACAACTAGAGAATGTAGAACATTAATGGTCATTTTGATCTCTATGTTCAAGCCTGGAATTGTGGACAAAAGCAAAAGAAATCTTTAGTTTTGGGATATGTGGGGCTAAAATAGTGGAAAACCACTGTCCTAAACCAATACACTTTAGAAACAAGCCCCAAAACACCAAACAGCCTACCAATTATGTATTTGTAAATGACTTCCTGAATAAAAAAAACAAGTCAACGGTTGTTGCTTATAATGAGCAGAAATGGCAACACTATGTGATGCGTGGCATGAGTGCATGTGCCCTGGTTCCGGTCCTGAACAGTGTTTTGTTGGGGAAACTCGTGGATACAATAGTGCCCTTTGGTGATGACTGGTGCGCAGACCAGCAGGTCTAAAAGGCAAACCCACACTGTCCACAATCAAGCCCCGACAAACTTCCCCAAACAACTCTGAAAGAAACATAGAGGGAGGGGTGGGAGGGTGGGGGTTCAGAGAGGCGGCGAAGCAGGCTCCACGTTGGATGAATTAAGGCCCGAGTGGGTTTAATGACCCGGAGTTCTGAGAATAAGTGCTGGGTTCAGCCTCCCCGGGGAGCTCACATTGGTAAACATCTCCCACAGTTCTCCCACAGACGCAGCCCGGCATGGTTATTGGCTGGCGGAGCTCCAAAGTGGGACTTCCACAACACAAACCCCCTAGAGCTGAAACTACAGCAGTATGGCGTACGCTTAATGTGCCCCATTAATACATGCCCAGGAAATGTCCAATCAGCCAACTTTACTTGGTGGTTCTCAAAGTTTGGGAGCCCCAGGGGTTGATCGGATCAGGCAATCAGAAGTTGTGGCCATCATTTTCGAATGATCGGAATCGGATTGGGAGAGGGAAAAACGGGATGGGAACATCCCTTAGTATCATGGTACAGCATTAGACTGGAAATCTGTGATTTTGGGTATTGTTCCATTGTTTGGCATAAACGTCTTCATCAGAATCAGCAGTTGTTCAAAATCAAATAATCAGAATCAGATCAGGCACAAAAAAAATGTGATCAGCACATCCCTACCCTAAATTGATGGTTGGCACTTACAGGTCCCTTACACATCCCAACTATACTGTATCTATTTCAGAGTGTGCATATGGAACCAAAAGGAACCCTCCCGTTAACCTGGCCGATGAAGTCACACCCATACCATTTTCAGTTACAGGACTTTTATTAGTCAAGTAAAGCATCAATAATAACATCAGTTGTGTCTGCTGCAACATGCATGCTGCGTGTTGCAACAGACATGCAGCATGCATAAAGCTAAAGGTCTGACTCAGAGAGTTTCTGTTTATAATGATGAAATGCTGTTGGTTTAGTGGTGACACAGCTGTAGTTAATATCTTGGGCTGTTTTGCATGCCATCATGTTTGGTGGGGCAGACTGGGCATTTAGGGGAGCATTGCCCCCCCCCCCATGCCTAGATCCGCCCCTGGCGGTAGAGCTCAGGGGTTGACACTAAGGTCTCCGAGGCACTTGTCCATCGGGCAAGTGCAAGTCAGGTTCTACTTGCCCTCAGGTCATGGTCACTTGCCCCCCAAAAATATATTGTAAATTTTGCATTTAAGTTTACTTCCTACTTGGGTGCTTTAAACCAGGGGTTCTCAACAGGTGGTCCGGGGACCACCAGTGGTCCCTGAGAGGGTTCCAGGTGGTCCCCAGTTAAGTTGGTTAACCAGATGTAACTCTTGAGAACGTAAAAATGAAACCAAATGGACCCTTGAGGGTCCATTTGGTTTCATTTTTACACTATTTGGTTTCATTTTTACACTCTACTGTACGTCACATCATTTGGAGCCAACGATTCATTCCAGGCTTTCCCTTTTCGTGCAAAGTGGACAAAAATGAAAGGCTGTGTGAGTGTGTGTCGAGTCTTCCCTCCTGTATGAGTTCAATCCATCCGTAATGGTTAATTTGTTCACTCAAATGATCTGTGACTAGGGATGTTAATCGACACATATTTGGAATGTCGACGTGTCGCGGCCCAATGTCGAAATGTTGTCGATTTTTTATTTTATTTTTTTTAGCCCGCGGCGCCCGCGGGACCCAACGCAAAATGTTGCCCTATACGGCCCACAACACAGCCGTGTGCATGTGTTCTGTGAGAACCGATGTTAAATTAGGCTACTGTCACTGTGTACCTTTTGCAGTATTTTTTTTTTTAAGAAAATTTTTATTCCACAAATATGTAATGACATGGTGCATATACAGTAATACAAAATAAAAATCATTAATATAAAAAAAGAAAAAAGAGGCGATTTGTCGACTGAACACGTGTCGACAATCATGTCGATTTCCGACTTTTTTTCACATCCCTATCTGTGACCTAATGCATAATAAACTGGAGGTCCTTCAAATGATAAACTTTGAGAACCACTGATCTTTTATAGTTCCGGAACCGGCGTCACTCTGCGTCGGTGCTTTGGTGTGTAGCCGAGAGTGGGCAGATTAGTGGTCATTGGGCGCGCGTCCTAACTTAGCAGTGGTTATGTTCTGCGGGTGGCTGGAAGGGGGGTGGTGGAGGGGGCTGTGCGAGCAAGCTGTCCCAGTTTTTGTAATTGGAGGGATCGGTGGTTACACCACAATGACACACGCATGCATGCACTGGCCTCGTGTCATCATCACCAGGCCTTTCACAGTACTCTACTGTATGTGTGTGGGAAATTAAAACCTGGATTACATTTACTGTTCAGTTCTCAGATCCGGTATATTGTCAGGGTCACACACATTTTCGTATCTGAACGTGCACACGTACAAACAGTACAGTATCACTCACACGCACCTTTGATTCTGATGATTGATATTGTCCTTCTAATGAGATAGGGAGCTTTTTTGTTTTTTATGTTATTTCTGCCTGGCTTGCATAGTAATTTCACTCACTGTTTTTGCAATTCTTATTTAATTTTCACAGACAGCCAAGGAAGATCTAAGAGAGATGGGTGTCAGCTGGCATGGAGCAAGAAGGGTCTCCAGAGACCGGAGCAAATGGAGGAGACTCCTTGCCCAATGTTCCAATAGGAACGGGAGGAACTAAGTCTAAGTAAGTACGTTTCATGTCCGCAAAACGTATAAAAGATTAACAAAAACATCTATTGAATCCCGCCTCCCCCAATATCAGTCACCAAATCTGAAAAAGGACGGGTTTTTGGAACCAATTGGACCCGTATACACACCTGGAACTCCTAACCACGTACAAGTGGAAATATGTAAGAGTTATCCGGCCCTATTCATGTCCTAAGCGTATTCCCAACTGGTGTAGGTTTGAGAACCGTCATGCACTGACTGCGCTATGGATTACAGGGATAGATTTAAGGCAGGATGAAGCCAAAGGCGGCTATAGGCCTCGCACACAAAGGAACTTTAAACTTCAAACAAACAACACACCAGGCAAATGGGGAAGGAGTTTGATCCATTCTACCCTGTGGGAAAGAGAGTTGAGGTAAGGATCCGAAAACATCTGCATTTCTCTTGCTGGGAGAAGTAGCTTATTGTCATCATGCTGTGGTTGGATGCCAAAGACGGTAATGGTAACGATCAGGGGGTTCTGCAACAGTTTTTCACAATTTGCTTTTACTGCGATATACACATATGCAGTGTCACTACAGATTCCCCCTGCACATAACCACGCTGCATGACACACGCACGCATGCACACACCCACACACCCACACACTACAACAAGGGTAACTTAGGCCTGGCAGAGAGTAAATAAGTATATTTATCACTCAATATGATATGGATTAGAAGATTTCCACAGTTTCCACAGTTGCCCTCGTTTGTCAAAGTGGCGTAGAAAATACCTCAAGATCATTGTTGGCATTTATAATAATCTATGAGCTTACAGAGTCACAACGCATCACAGAACCCTGCAGATTTACGATTTGTGGCACGCCACAGCATCGTATAACAGACTGTAGTACAGTATAAACCTGGCAAAACTATGCCGTCTCATTGCAGATGCTTGTTCTTCCCTTAGGCTTCAGGGTGAACCAGAGCCATAACAATTGAGAATAAAGTGGTAAATCTCCCTCCGTTTATTCAATACCCAGCAAGGTGTTGACTTAACAAACATTGAAAAAAGCACTTCCCTTCCCCTCTCCACGCCATCCGTACCTTGACAAACCTTGACAAACATTTGAGAAGCACGTACCCGCTCACCTCTCCGGCCCGTTCATCTGCCCCAGGAGGGAACTGCTGTGAATGTAATGAGACAGATATAGCCCCGGCACAAGTATGTCTGGAACGCAATTCAAATATTATATTATTCATACTGTGAAGTCAAATAAACAAATGCAACTGAGCTCTGAATTCCTGCAGTGAGACGAATGCGGCGTCAGTGGATTGTCTCTTTTTTTCCTGCCATGCAGGTGCAAAACGGCCTGGCTTATTTGCACGCAGCACTATTGACAGCGTAAAGAGGACTCTAAACGTGACCTAGTCATGATTTGCTGCCTCCTAAACCCGGGTTTTCAACAGGTGGCCCGGAGACCACCAGTGGTCCCTGAGAGGATTCCAGGTGGTCCGCAGGCTAAATGATGGAAAGTTGGCTAACCAGATGTAACTCTTTAAGAATGTAAACATGAAACCAAATGGACCCTTGCGGTTGCATTTGGTTTCATGTTTACACTCGAGTTAAAACATTCACCATCTGAATTAGCCCAAGTCTACACAACTAGAGAAGACTAGTCCTATACCCGTTGTGAAATGTATGATCTGGAAATGATGTGTAGATTACATTGATTGGGAGGGAATTGTTGATGTTGGAAAGTTGGGTTGAACTTGGGCACAAAAGTAATGTTATAGACCTATAGGCCTACATACCTACATATAAAGTAGCCTGTGCTCAGTCACACAGTCTGGTAGGCTACTCCCTAATATATTTTGTGAGTCGCACAGATGAAAGGCTAGGGTAAATTGTGTGCACAATGTGTGTGTGTGTGTGTGTGTGTTTTTAGCCCTGGCTGGGGAAACGCGTGGCTCAAGCAACCGTTGATGTGAGCTTGTAGACAGGCTATTTGGGGCGTGTTCGGGACTTCAGAACTGCGCCCTAAATGCACTGGTGTGCCCTGTTGTGTTTCATTTATACGTGGTGTATTTGGGGCATTTGGTGCTCCTCGTTCGTTTATCCACACTGGTGTGTTCGGTGCACGCACTGAACAACCCTACGCTGGAGACGGGGTTGGCCGGTGGCATGATTGCGTCAAACCTATGTCTTGAGCGCTCCCGTTCAATAAAAAGCAATACAATTGATGTGAGCTAAGGCGCTAGGCTTTGGCTGAGCACTGTACTGTGGTCCCCTAACTTTTCTGTGTGAAGATTTAGAGAAGTAGATGCCATGGCCGCCGTGCGTAATGAATATCCAGACGTGTAGATTTCAGTGGTAAAAGAAATAAGTCGTAGCCTCGTAGGTGACCGTAGTAGCGCGTACGCTGGAGACGGGGTTCGCTGCCCGGTGTGGAAGGCATGATTGAGTCACAGCTGTGTCAAGCTAGGCGATGGCTAACGGCTAAGCACTGTACTGTGTGGTCCTCTAACTTTTCCGTGTAAGTTTGGAGAGAAGTGGATGCCATGGCCGCCGCGCGTAATGAATATCCAAACGTGTAGATTCAGTGGTAGTAGAAATAAGTCGTAGCCTCGTAGCTGACCGCAGTAGCTTGTTATATCACCACGCCGTGTGGCAGGCGGAGCAGCGAGGACAGAGTACGCAAGGGGAGGTGATCCCGTGTTGCACGACAAACTGTGACCACAAATAAATGTGTGTCCGTGTCACGTGATCTGCGCGGCGATGAGCTTTTAATGCAAATCTATTAAATTAAAATGATTGGTAAAATGTTTGGTGTTTGTACGTAGTGCACATTGGTGCTGGTTAACAGGGCTGTACTACGCGAGGTTCATCGAGGCTGTCCGTGCGCCGTGGCATGTGTGGGCGAGCCCCATTGCCTAGTGCATTTGCGCAGGTAACAGACAGACAGAAAGACACACATTCCTAGAATTATTTAGAGAGATTAATCAGGGGTAGACATTAAGGGAAAATTGCCACTGGCCCTTCGGGCCAGTGGCTTTTAAGAATTACTGGCCCCACAACTGTAACCACTGGCCCAGGTAATCAATCCCCATAGTCTGCAAAAAAGACCACCATTTATTAATGCATTAAATGCATTCAAGTTAACAGCACTCTTTTCATGGGGGTCAAAACCAGTAGACCGTTCAGCAAGCTGAGCCTTATACAATGCAGAATGCCTAAAATATTTTTTGTGCTAATAAACAAAATATAAATAAAACTTAAACAATTACAAAACAACACCAACATATTGTGAAATAAAAATAATAATACAATATGTATATCAGGGGTGCCCAACCTTTTTTGACCCAAGATCAAAGACTAATACAGGTTGCCATACAACAAGTTTGTACAACAAAGGTACGGCCACACCAACGGTTTGTACAATAAATGTGCAGGCGCCAACGAGGGTATTTTACCACTGGCCCCATCGGGCCAGTATAGGGCGCCATCTGGTGGTCCGCACGTGTTTTCAAACCTGTTTCGGGCCATCGGGCAAATTATTATGTCGACCACTGTTAATGATCAGTTGATCTGTATGTTTGACTGTTTTGTTTCCCAAATCGAACTGAATTGTGGACAAAAGCAAAAGAAATCTTTAATATTGGGGTCTGTGTTGCTAAAATGTCATCAAATGGTGGTCCGTGGCTCAAATTCTGAAATTCTAAATAGTGGGCCCTGGTATCAAAAAGGTTGAAAACCACTGTCCTAAACCAATGACAGACTGAACGGCATAAAAACGCAAATCGCTGCTAAGCTAAATGATTGGCAACAGAAGCTAATGTTATGAGATAACTCTAGCTAGAGCTCATAACAAAACACATCGGTAGCACTTCATAGAGTGAACCCACACAAGAATGTCAGAAACAACTAAAAACCAAGGCTACAAAAGCTTGTCCCTGGTAGTTCTTTTTTTTAATTCTGCCTACAGCTCAGTTGGTGTTTCTAGTTGTTCTCGACTGCTTAAAAACAAAGGCTTGTTCCTGTGGCACAAAAGAAAAAAAAAACATTCCCCTAAACACACACAGATTTCCCAATTCCGTAAATACTATTTGCCTTTTTTCCACTGGTTTAAATTATTAATAAAAAAAGACCTACTGCAAAACCTCACACAAATGTGGCCACATACTGTAAGTCATGCATTGCATAATTTATTTAGCAAGCACATGCACCCAATATAATGAACTCATCATCACAACCTCCTGCACTCCAAGAGCACAAACCTGCCAAACAGGAGCAGTTTAGCCACAGTGTTTTGCTCAAAAGGTCAAGGACACTTTAGACACACAGACAGGAAGAGTTATAGGAGATCTGTCTGGGAACGTTTTAGCCACTATACCACAGCCACCTCGGTGTGTGGGGGGTGCGTGGGCGTGTGAGGCGGCCGCACACATGTCCATGTGTGTGGCGCTAGCGCGTTTACACTTTTATCGTGAGAACCAAAATGTCTTCGCACTGAAGACATGAGGATGAAACCCTTCAAAGTGGACGTTTTCCTGGACTGGACTTCTACAGGCGGATGTTTTGCATTTGGGTTTTTGGCTTAGGGTGACAGAGCTTAAGGAATTCATTTAGTCATTTAGGACACTCCTTTATGCTGTAAGTGGAGCATCCACAGAACACAGAACTGTGTGTGTGTGTGTGTGCGTGCGTGCGTGCGTGCGTGCGTGTGTGTGTGTGTGTCACACGTGTGGCCTTACTGGACAGACAATCATGATGACCATGTTACCGAACACGTCCATGTTTGAGGTATGCATTGTGGAAACAGAACCACACTTTTGCAGCACAGCATTGAGAATCTAAAACGCATTCCTCCGTGCTTCAGTCAAAGCCAAGGACACCTGTCACAAGATGGCACGTCGTCCACATTTACCATATCAATAGTTGTGTGAGCATCCGTCCGCATATCTCGAGAACTGGTAAGGTGAAATATGAATGTACTTGCATTGCTACAATTGTGATTTGCTTAGTGTTAGCAAGGTGAGTCTACAACTGCCATTGAATAATTGATGGCAGTGCAAGAACATTTAACATCCCCAGAGTTCGTACTTCATAATTATGGTATGAGCTATAATTGCCTGTGAGTCAGTGCCGTTTCGCTGCTCATTACCGCCACAACTATTAACTGGAACATACAGACCACTTCCGACCAAAAACTGAGGGGCACTGTTATTGTCGTACATCAAATCAAATCAAGCTTTTTGTTGCTTTTTTGTTCAAAATATTAAAATCCTGCAAACATTGAAAGGCAGTTAGATACAATTAGGATGGAATCTGAAATATTGAACAGATACAGTACGTCTTGAGCAATAGTCTTGATAAGATTTGAGTTACACACAACAATGGCTGGACATTATGAAAAAAGTGCGTGTTCTCACTCATGTCTTCAATGTTGTTTACACTTTTGTTTTCAAAAAGTTCCTGTCTGACAGCCACTATTGGGTCTAATATACTATACCCGACTTTCATATTGCCTACATATATACATGTATATACGGTATACTGTAAATGACACCCGATATGATCATACATTTTCTCTAGCTTACTCTCCGATAAAGCTATAAGACCCAGGCAGCAGCAGCAGCAAAGTACAGCTCTGCAACGCTGACAGGATATAATTATAAACTTCTAAGACTTGGTGTTTTTCTGCTACACAACGTAGCCTCCAGCTGCTGTCCAGTAGGAACACCCACAATGTGCCGTGCAGGTGCTCAGACTGGACCCTGTAATCATTAAACCCCCAAACTGTGTGTGTGGTGGGAGAGATTATATTCCGGTGCAAATCCAAATCTTTGCTGTTGGGGGGGAAAAAACCTTGTATCTCCATCTTTAAACTTGTTGCTTTTTTCTTAAATTCTTACTGGGTAGATTCTGATGCTGGTCACTGCTGGTATTGCAGTTATTTGTTTGGGTAACCTTTCCCAGCTTCCCCTCCATGTTTCACCGGAAACTGAGTCTGCAGGGGGTTTTCGTTTATTGACTTTTGGATAAACATCAAAACACGGTCATAAATCGAATATGTTTTAATCCTAGGGATGTTGAATGATTAAAATTTTTAATCAAATTAATCACAGCTTCAAAATTAATTTAATCATGATTAATCACCATTCGAACTATGTCCAAAATATGCATGTTTTCCGGAAAAAAACAACAGAATCTGTGAAAAAAATAACCATATATCTTTAAAATATTTATCCCAATAGGCGATCTACAAGCCCTCAATGCTTGTAGATCCTCCAGCTATACTCTATGGCTCTGGTTACAGGGAGACACAGCTATAAGTCTCCGTAAAACCGTGCTCTACCCATTTCTTTCAATGAGAAAATGCTCAGTGAGTGTGCACATGAATTAATCGAGTTAAAATTTTTAATCAGATTAATCAACAAAATTAATTTAATCCCATTAATTAACTATTTTCAACAGCCTTAGTTTTAATCCTAACCCGGAAAATGATAGGCTTTGCGGGCTGACATTCATGAGTGGGTTATGTGTCAAATATGCCAGCCATAATATATCACATCTATGCTTTGTTTTAATGAAAATGTTACACAGTTACACTTTAATTGTTCTTAGAGTGTTGCACAGTGACAGTTGTACCAGGAATAAGTACAGCATCATTACTTCTGCTATTTTTGCTGTATTTATAGCATTTTAAAGATATAAGTGGAAGTGGTCAAGTTTGTCTGTGTTTTATAAATATTGTACCAGTGAATTGTATTTACTACCTTTGAGACGACCTTTTTAAAACCTCCTTGATTCCTTTCTTTTTCAAAAAAAGCAACAGTGTTGGACATACAAGGTTTCCATCTGACAAAGACGATCATAATGTTTCGGGTGCACAATGCCAACGTTTCCTTCCTTTCCTTACTTGAATTAACATGGCGATCGGGGATTCACGATACATGGATCGACTTAAATACTGATGGAGTGACTTCCTGTAACATCTGGTTGACATGTTCGAGACACGCAGCACTGCCTTTTCCCCTCGCATACACTTTACTAGTCACTGTTGTGATTTATTGGCCGTTGATTCACTTCTGGATCCAGCCCTTTCCAATAGCAGTGAATGTACTACACAATGCAGTCAGAGTAATAAACCCGGCTGATGTTAACGGCACTAGACAGCGGAGAGAAAACATGTGTACGAATGGATGTGGTTTGTGCAATAATGGCTTTTTGATTGCCTTGCCATTCATCTTGTTTTTTATGAAACCCCCATCGCCCATTAGCACTTAATTAACATTAATTATTGTAAACACAAATTCATCAGGAGATGGAAGCGCAAAGTTAGGTTGCTTTAACGTGTTCTGTTTCTTCTCTGGAGCTTTTCCCCATGTTGGTGAAAGTAGCCAATCTACCAGCCCACAATGTGCTGTGGCATATTGCGGTTTGTTGCAGCTTGTAGTTATGCTGTTTTTTTCTCCGCCCGATGTTTCCCTATTATTTATAACCAATAATAGCAGGGGTTTTCAACCTTTTTCATACCAGGGCCCACTATTTATTCAGAATGTCAGCCACAGACCACCATTTGATGACATTTTAGCCCCACAGAGCCCAAAACATTTTCTTTTGCTTTGGTCCACAATTCCAGGCTGGATTTTGGAGAAAACAAAACAGGCAAACCTAGATCAAGAATGTTCGATCATTCATCTTCAACATTCTCTAGTTGTGTAGAATTTGGCTAATTCAGATGCTGAACATTTTAACTCTTGAGAGTGTAAACATGAAACCAAATGGATTTGCTTTCATGTTTTCCCTCTCAAAGAGTTACATCTGGTTAACCAACTTTCCATCATTTAGCCTGGGGACCACCTGGAATTCTCTCAGAGACAGCTGGTGGTCCACGGACCACCTGTTTGAAAACCCCTGAATAATAGGGATTCCCGGATGCTGGTGTTCAATGTGCTTAAGCTCTCAGAGCTATACGGTGGCATCATGGCCAAGCATTATCTCGTTCTCTCAGGCCTCTGTGTTCAGTGAAGCCAGAGTTTACTAGACTTCACAGATCGATACAGACATGCCGTGGCTGTGAGTGGAGCCTGACCTTGATGGCGGTGGTCCCCACACCCTCCCCTCCTTTTAGACTCCCCAGTGTAGCCTTGCTTTATGTACAGTTCGATTCGCTTTCATTTATTGACCTGTTGTTTGCCAGCACTAGTGTCCCCCCCGCTGGGGGGGGGTGACCCTTCCTCTACCAACCTGCTAAAGACAGCAGCCAACTTGTCAATCCCTCCATCCCCCCTCCTCCTCTGCCGTGTCTCTACATTTCACTCTTTATTTCTCTCACGGGAGCTGGGCAAACATCCGCTGGACACAGTGTTGCCAACTGCCAAAATCCAAAATGAACTATAGTGGCACTTCCAACATGCACTACAATGCACTAGATGCTGGCCTGGAAGGGAATAGTAGACTTGGGCTAACTTGGGTGTAGACTTGGGCTAATTCACATGATGAATATTGTAACTCTTGAGAGTGTAAAAATGAAACCAAATGGACCCTTGTGGGTCCATTTGATTTCATTTTTCTCTCAAAGAGTTCCATCTGGTTAACCAACTTTCCATCATTTAGCCTGGGAACCACTTGTTGAAAACCACTGTTGTAGGAGGCAAAAATGGTGAAAAATGCAGGTTTTATCTCTGGCGCCTGTCAACCATTTTCGCCTTAACTCACCAGCGAAAAAGCACTAGATTTTCCGCCAGGAGTTTTTCACTAATTTTGGCGCTAGGGGGGGCGTGGGTCTGGAAAAAAAAACTAAATATAGCTGCAAATTCCCCAAGTTGGCAACACTGGCTGGACAGCGTTCACACATACTCCATCTTCAATTCCCAACCATCTCTCCAGGCATCGTGTCTTGGGCTGAGCTTCAGCAAGCGGCGCAAAAATAAACCTTCTCTTTTTCTGCAAACACCACATTTCCTCCGACCTTTAAGTTCCTTTATTTGTTCTTTCTCTCCATCCCCTATCTCTTTGTCTATAACCTGCGCCGGCGCACCACCCCACATGCAAATCAATCTCCAGTAATACCTCATGCCTCGTCTTCCCAGCTCTGTACAGACATGGGCCAGCGGGTGATGCCATCCCCCGAGGCACGCTCGATCCGTCGGTGGTGTTTACGTTTCCGTAGCTGGCAGCGGGAGCCCATTCCTCCTGGAGGGAGAGCCCCCGACCGACCCCTACCCTCACCCTCCATGTCTGTCCATCATCGTAAGAGATTGCCCTGGCTGCAGTCCACCATGACTAGTGATCTGTCAAGGTGCAGTGTATTTGTGGCTTGTGTGTTTATGTGTGTGTGCACGCACGCGTACATGCGTACATGGGGAGGGGGGGCTCTTAAAAGTATAACCCGCTTCACCATGCATTTTCTGTCTCCGTGGCCCAGCCTACCGGGCAGATTTTTCAGCATGGAACTGCCTGGCATCCTCTCAGAACTCAGAGCTTGGGTCTTTGTTCTGCATGTTTTTTTGTGACTTGGCAGACTAGTCGCGAGAGGCCAGATTGGCATCCTCCAGGTATGAGAGAATGTTGCCTCGCAACAGATGTGCGCGCCGAAGCCCTATTTATACCTAATAATTACACGCCGCCAGTGTTACAGGCCAAAAATGGCAGATCTCTATGTTATGAGCTCAGAATGTGAAGCAGAGCGAGGCGGTATCTCAGCGAGCAGTCCGTATTATTTCCACGCGGAACACGTGCCGCCGTACACCTCCATGTAAATCAGGCATTACAGGCATTAGGGCGGATTTTAAAAAACGGCCCGTGCACATTTTCTTGGCGAGGGTCAGCCTGTGCCAGTTAATCATGGCCCTGGTTATGCAGCACTTTTATTTTATTTTACTTAATGTCAGTCATTTTCCGTTTTCAAAGCTAGCCTGGGAGTAAACGCGAAGGTAGACGCTACATCATTAGATGTTTATGTGCCCATTCATTGGCTCATGTCAAGGGTAATGGATAGGGGCTCTCGGCTCTCTGTGTATGAGAGCCTGACCGCAGTAGTAATTCCCACCGCCCCGGCTCCTGCACAATGTCAATAAAAGGCCTCCTGTTGACTATGAAAACAAACTAACAAGTTAGACTAGGGGCTCTCCACATTGTGTGAATTAGAGCCCTGAATGGAGAGTGTGGGCTTCTAAATAGCGCCTCTCTCTCGAAGGCTTCGCGTGTGTGCGTGCATGTGTGCTTTTGCATGTGTGTATGTTTGTAAGGACCTCCCATACTGCTTCAGCACGCACCATGGAAGCCTGGCTGTGCTCCAGGTCCACAGCAGGCTCCATTATGCAACCGAGGCATGCAGCGACACCTGAAGAAACGTGGGCAACGTGTTGAGTGCTGGAAGAAAGCTATGTGCTTGAATGAGAAGCTGTCACGTGGGAGTCGGCTGTTAAAACAGGCTGTGTGTGTGTGCGTGCCTGTGAGTGTGCGTGTGTGCACGTCTGCATCTGCATATCAGTGTGAGTGTGTGTGTTTGACAGTGCGTGCTGGACTGGGGTAACTATGTGTTGATTGGAATTCGGGAGGCCTCCTCACGCGCCCTGTTGGACGGACTTATCACACGAAACAAAATGTGCACAATCACAGCAGGGTGGGGGGGTAGGGGGGTAGTTTCGGCTTGGGAACAGCACAGCCTACAGCTGTACATGTGGGTGTGACTGATGCTGCTGGTCTGTCTGTCTGCCTGCTGCTTGTGTATGCGCATGCGTGCGTGGTTTTATGTACATTAATATACCTTTTTAGAGATGTTGTGTGGACATGATAAAAAAAGTTCCCTCCATTCTATGTCTAAAAAACAAACGTCTAAAAAAATTATTAACATTCATTAACGATTTTTCTTTTAGGACCTATTTTTATGAGTGTACAAATGGAAGCAAATGGACCCACTAGGGTCCATTTGGTTCACATTTGTGCACTCTTAGGAAAAAGTTGAAAATAGGTGGAATTCCCCTTTAAGCCCTGACTGCTGCGTGCGTGCATGCATGTGCGTGCGTGTGTGTTTGTGTATGCGGGTGTTTTATGTACAGCACTGACTTATGAGGGACCATGACAGGAGGAAGCTGGCCTGCGTTTGTTTGATATTAAATCTGTATGAAGGATGATTTATTACGTCTGTATCGTTCCAGAGTTCTTTATTATTTTATTTCTGTCTGTCACTGCGTGGCAGTCATCGGCGCATACATCACTCTACTCCTTCCAATTTCCACATTCAGACACATTGTTTTGTACTAAAGCCCGTAATACGTTTACACAAGCGATTGTGTTTAATGTGAAAATTCTCGCAGACCATGTTTGACACCGATGTTTGCTTTAATTGTTTGAAATAGCTGTTATGTATTTGTTTTGGTTGCCTGGCTGGCATGATGGGATGTAGGCAGTTGTGTGGTGATTGACTACATTTGGCAGGTAGTTACTTCTGGACGGTGTGCAACCCCTGTTTCCCACAAACGTACACTGTGCACACACACACACACACAGGCGCACACACACAAACACATGCACACACACACACAGGTTTACAGACTGGGAATGATGCCCACATTGTTGCAGCGATTCCACAGTGCCCCTCACCTGATGACAGGGCGTTAATCGCTCGGCGATTTAAATCAAAGAAGCTCACCAGAATGAAGGTCTAATATCAGACACAGTTATGTGCACGAAACGAGCATGGGCACAACAAACAACCCCCGGACGCAACCCCTACACACACGCGCGCGCGCGCACACACACACACACACACACACACACACACACACACACACACACACACACACACACACACACACACACACACACACACACACACACCACCCGCCAAAGCCCCCTAATTTGTTCGTGCACCATAGCAGCTAGAAATCATTACCGGCATATACACACAAAAACAAATCACATCACATCCTGTCTGCAACTGGGCTGCTGCATGTTTTGTTTACCGGGACAAAACGCCGCTCTCATTATGACAGAAAATGTTCCTTAGAGTTTAATTTATGCTCCATCATACTCATATCTCATATGATATGACACTGTTGCGTGCCACAACTGGCCTTTTTCACTAAGCTCACACCGCTGCATGTGCAAACGTGCATTGTGACCTGCTGCTAGCTTTGCATAGGTCAGATTTTGCCGACACGCAACCGCGTCGTATCAAAGGAAGTAAAGAACAGGCTTTGCTGTCCTTCCCGCAGCGGCAGTTGCACTGCCTCGCATGTAAAAGCACCTCTACACAGGACCCCAGGAGAGACGTCCTCGCAAGATTTACAGCAGGAATGTAGGGACCATATGAAGACACTTAGGGCCTTACATTTCTCCTATATTTCTCTCCGTCTCTCTCTCTCACCTCTCACAGGACTGAAGCGAATGCAGGGACAAAAAGTACATTTTAGAGAAGTGTAGATCAGGGGTTTTCAACAGGTGGTCCAGGGACCGTCAGTGGTCCCTGAGAGGATTCCAGGTGGTTCCCAGCTAAATGATGGACTGTTGGTAAGGTAACCACAATGGACCCTTGTAGATCTGTAACTGTTGAAAGTGTAAAATGAAACCAAATGGACCCTCACGGGTCCATTTCGTTTCATTTTACTCTCTCTCGAGAGCTAAATTATGCTTAAATATCTGAATTACCGGTACTTAATTTTCAAGAATCTGCACAATTGGAAAATGTAGTATAATTGTTATTTTGATCAACGTTTTGCCAGTTATCTCTCCTAAATTGCAGACAGAAACCTCCTTCCTTTTCGGTCCGAGAAACCCAAATGGTGGCTAAAATGCTGAATAAATAGTGGGCCCTGGTATGAAAAAAGGTTGAATACCTCTGGTGTAGATCAAGTCACGGAGGAAGAGGGAACCTCGAATGGTGTGCCAGACAGAGATGCAGAGTTGGAGAGAGTGGGTGGGAGTGTGTGTGTGTGTGTGGGGGGGGGGGGGGGTAGGGTGTAAGAGTAGCAAGAAAGGGAGAGAAAGAAAACAAAGTCAGACAGAGTACGTAGATAGAGGTATGGACTTAATTCTAGACCTCTCGAGGAGGCAGAGTGCTCACATCCGCTGGGGAAAGAAGGTGGGGGTATAGGGTTAGGGTTACACACTTCAGCTGAAACAATAGAGGCATTCAGATGCTCTACGTGTGTGTGTGTGTGTGTGTGTGTGTGTGTGTGTGTGTGTGTGTGTGTGTGTGTGTGTGTGTGTGTGTGTGTGTGTGTGTGTGTGTGTGTGTGTGTGTGTGTGTGTGTGTGTGTGTGTGTGTGTGTGTGTGTGTCCGTGCGTGCGCACGTGCGCCTCTGACCCTTCAGCAGATCCAACCAGGTCCTCTTCGTTGCTCTACATGTGGGGTGGCTTTACCCCATGCTGCTACAGGAAGAGGTCTGCCAGCGTCTTACCTTACGGCATGTCGCCTCTCACCACTCCATCCATTATAGACCTCTTCTGTAAGACTCTCCCTCTTCTTTAATTTCACTCTTCTTCAGGAACAGTAATCCATCTCCCGCTTTCTCTCTCTCTATCTCTTCCTCCTATAATGCTGCGGAAACCTGATCGCCAGATGTTTGACCTGAGCCCTAACACGAACCCTGATCTCTAAACCAAAAGCGTAGACGCTTGAGTGACACTTGCTATGGCAAAGTAAATGTTTGTTTTCTCATGCCAATAAAGCTCCATTGAATTGAATTGACTAAATTACTTAAAACACCCTATCTCAGCGGCCCATTGGCCAAGTGGTCAAGGCGCATTCCACATGTAGACAGGGGAGGATTACCCAACGGACGACTTTCCGTATGATCGCTAAGAGGCTCAAGCTCAGGCCCCCATCCAAAAAGGCGTAACAGTGGTGTACCCTTTGCACTGGACCATCATGATAGGGTACATTACTGCAAGTGTTTGCATTTATTTGGCTTAGTTATTTTGGCTGTTATTTTTAAGCAATCCCTTGCTGTAAATCCTGCTGAAATGAGGTGAATATCGCATGCCTATATTTCATAATTGATTAATTGGTGTGCAGACACCATGTGCCACGTCGGTAAGACAAATCCTCCGGTGCAGGCCCTTTGAATGGGGCCGGCCCAGGAGCCAATCATTTGTAGATCTGTCTATGCATGTAGGCTGTGAAAGCATGTCATGTGTACGAGTCCAGTTCATGATGACCTCTCGCCCTCTCTCTCTTTCCTGTCTGTCTTCACTTGATACTGTCGATAAAGGCAGAATACACAAAAAAATAACACCCTATATCTAACTAAGACTAAAGCTTAACTCTTGACCCTAAATCATCTCAAGTTCAGCACTAAATCCAGGGATATAGGGCACAATCACACAAAACAGACCATCAGGCATAAACCAGAAAAAAAAAACTTTTTTTTAATTGATTGAATAATAGTTTGCAAAATTATACAGTTGAGTCATACAACTGCGGTCCTGTGTATTCATTTCATCAAGACATACAATACAAATCATCCTCGTCATTCCACATGTGTGAAGTAGCTTCAAGTACACACGTACGCATTGCGCATGGGGTGGAGAACAAGACGATATGGAAGATGCTCTGGGGAGGGGAAGTGAGGGGAGTAGTGGGCGAAGGAGGAAGACTTTGGTTTACACAGATTCCTACAGGGAGGAGAGAACTAGTGTCCACACCCAGAACTCCTACAAGGAAATATCAAACGTGCTTGAGTCTAGACACACGCGGGCGTCCGCCTGGGCCTTGTAAAAGTCAAACACATCAAAACTCTCTTGTGATGAATAATCCGGTCAATTTCACACACGCGTGTCACGCATCCAGCTGATACTTTCACGAGGAGTGAACAAATTACCACTTTCAACTAGGTTCCCCCATTTTGGCTATGTTATTATAGGCAAACATTTTCCGGATGAAAAAAGACAAAAAGACAAATACAAACATAATTAACTATGAAAAAAACAAGCCCAGCAGTTGCAGAGTGTATTGCAGATAAGTTAACAAATACATTGGGCTCTTGCAATGCTTGACTGGTGGCCATTGATTAAATTGTGGCTGCATATATTCTTCTGACTGCATGCACTCGCTCTTGCTCTTCTATATATGGGCAAGCGTGGCATCACATGACCTCAATAGGACATTCAGTGCACGTATCGGCCACTCATCAGCCATCTCCACACTGAGAAGTGAGGTCAATTGGTCATCTTTTGCTTGCGAGGGACAAACATGAGGTCATGCGTTATCACTGGTCTTATTTAATTAAATTCTCGACTTTTGTCTGTGAACTTTGACATAAATGGTGGCCTTGGCTTCTCGTGTAGGCTCGTTTACCATATATGTTGAATGCCATCAAGTCCATTACTGTGACTTTCGATTTTGATTGTAGGGTATAGAGCTGCGCAGTCCTGGCCCTTTCATGATGTTGCCTGCGGGCCAGTAATTAATAATTTCCTTATTTAAGGGACAACCCAGGGACATGACCAAGGACAACCTGGGTCATGACAAATCATGACAACAAACAATATTTTGGATCAATCAAATGAAGAAAATGTCATTATACAACGCTTGTTTTGTTTTTATATTATAATGTATTCATGATTTGATTATCCCAAAACATTGTGTTTGTTGTCATCATTTGTCACAACCCAAGTTTCCTTTGTCCGCAGTGTTATGAATCATGATGAAGAAAATTAATGGGGAATTTCTGGGTCGCGGGCAACATCTTCAACGAATGTGCAGCTCTATTCTTCAAGCCATCAAGGAATGGCCCTTTCACACGAAACCCCCCTTTGACACTTAACCCGGGACCAACATCATGTTATTCCTGGGTCATTCTCGACAGTGCAGCAATATTCTATTTTTGCACAACATTGAACTTAAATGCATCTTTCATGATCAGCGGATTCGCTTCATTTCAATGAAGAAAAAAACGACCCCCCCGGGCCCCAGCCTGCTTGTCAAGAGCCAACGTGAATGATAACCCGCTGTGTCCTTTTGAACTGACTGGCACGCATCTTTGAACCCTGCCTCTGCAACTGTGCAGACAGCCTCAAGTGGATGAAAGCTGTGTGTCTGTCTGCCATGTTGTCTGTCGTCTGTGTGAGAATGTGGGGAGACTTCTCTGAGCAGACTTATTAAATTAGACCCTTGGGTCTAACGCCTCCAGGCTGATATCTGCCTGGGTGGTGTCAGAGCAACTGAAGTGACCCAGCCACAACCTGGCTGCTGGTCGACACCCAGGCCAGGGATGCCGTCCGTCTGTCTGTCTGTCTGTCTGGCTGGCTGGCTGGCTGGCTGGCTGGCTCCTCTGCCGTCTCCTGTCGCCGTTGAATTGGTGTTCATTTAACTCAGAGGGAGTGAGCGTTAAATTGTGCTCAATTGAACTTAGCAACATGAACCCTTAGCCTCCATATTCTGTGCACGAAAAGAAGATATTTAAGTTCACAAGGCTTCGCAATGAGCTTGTGCCAGAGTAAATCAGTTGGAATAGCTCAATTGTACACCCACTTCCTACTCCAGAGAAATGGGATGGCTAATCAGGACACAGTATTCATATTGTGTTCTGATTGGACACAAATTTCTGGATTCGGAAGCTGGCATACAATTGAGCTATTCCAGACCAGTCTACTGACAGGCATTTTTTGCTGACAAAAATGATTCGGTCTGGCTTTAGCCAGGCTACTTCAGGCTTACCTCATTTGCACTGCGAAAAGAAAAGCCTGGGCACGAGCTAAGGCAAAGTCTATCAGCAGATGTGTCCGTTGGAAGTTCCGTCAGATGCATTTCCTCCGGATACGCTATTTTCCTGACCAATCACAGCACTTGTTTCTTTCGCAGAGAATGTAAACTCATTTGTAAATGGGTTTCTGGCGTCAATGTCATTTTCTTATGCGTTAGTTCCACCCAAATACCACGACTTCCACTGGTAGACTTTACAGCGTATGTCTCGCCCAGCGTGATGTTAGCGTAAGTAGTAGCAGGTGCTACTGTACGTCATGCATGACTGTACGTCATGCATGTATAGTACATGAAGTACTGTATAGGCACACATGGTTATATACCATTATACCGTTGTATAACCTCATGAGGTTACATGAGGTGCAGCAAAAGGTCCGGTATCACCAGGTGCAGCGTTGCACATGTGGCGCATCACCAGAACGGTTTACAGATGTGGCACACACCACACACATTTTTTTTCCTTTTTCTTTGGCACATACCGTTCCAGCTGTCTCTGCTGCCTTTTGTTGCCTTTTATTAATAGACCATTTCAAAGGGTATTTCCTTTTTATTTTTTCTTTATTAGATTGCGCTGGGGAAAGAGACAAGAAGGAGAGGGCAGAGAGACAAGGGAGGATATGAAAAACGGCTCACGAGAAGCTCGTTTTGGAACTGCTTCTGAGGTCAGGGATGTGGATATTGCGCACCCCATTCACACGCTGACTTATGGCTGTGTCTGTCTTATCGTTGCTCTGGCCGAAAACCTTGTATCTCCGTTATTTTTTGTACTTTGTCATACAAACAGTGTGTCCGTGGCTTTTATATTAACCCACGAAACAACTTGTGACTAATACTAACTACATCGGATCCCATTGCTTTGAAACAGCTTTGGACATACAAGGTTCCAACCTGACAGAGACAAGATTATGAAACCATGACAGTCTCTCTCTCTCTCTCTCTCTCTCTCTCTCTCTCTCTCTCTCTCTCTCTCTCTCTCTCTCTTTCTCTCTCACTATGGGCAGGGTGTGATTGTGGACAGATACAGTAGCAGTGGAGAGCTGTTGATGTCTGACAACCACCACAGCCTGACAATAGGGAGTTTAAGCATACAATGAGCTCTTCTCTAAGCCCCACCCTTTGGGGTGGGGTTTGCTCACTGTCCAATGGCAATCCAAACATTTTAGCAACTGTTGCTATCCAGGTCAAGCTTTCCTGGTCAAGCTTTCCTCTTCCAACGTGCCTATTGGACAAGGCCGGATTGGGGAGGGGCTTAGTGAAGAGCTAATTGCAATGTTGTCCGCTACGGCAACAGGAAGGCGATCCGTGCTCGATAGATACACCCACACTGTAACATAGTATCAACAATGTCTGTTTCATACACTCTGCATAGACGTGTCACCATGGTAACTCGTTGCTGCTGGAGATGGCTGTTTGCTTAACGATTTTGACAGCTACAGTTATTGCATCATAGCCCCCCCACTTCTGCTGTGTGTGTGTGTGTGTGTGTGTGTGTGTGTGTGTGTGTGTGTGTGTGTGTGTGTGTGTGTGTGTGTGTGTGTGTGTGTGTGTGTGTGTGTGTGTGTGTGTGTGTGTGTGTGTGTGTGTAATAACTGACAGAGCAGTATTGAATGTACACAAACAAAGCAGTGTGATATACAGTATACACCTGTATACAGTATGGTGCATGATATATACGATAACTGACAGAGCAGTATTCAATGTATACAAACAAAGCAGTCTGATATATACACCTGTATACAATTTGGTGCATGATATATCGTAGTTGATATATGATGTTTGGTTAAAACACGGGTTAAAGTAACAGTAAGGCAAGTTAAAATAGCAGCGACAGGATACAGTGTACTGTATGTACAGTACTGTGCATCAGGTATATCTGGTTTAAAATGTGCAAATACAAGCACACTCATTTAAGGGAAATGACACGCTTGTGAGTAATTGATATGGCAAGGTCTCGCATTTTCTTTTACATAATAGCATACAACCTTTTCAATCCAGAAAATATCAGTTGTTGAGACTGTTGTGTCACATCTATATTTTGAAGCCCCATATCAATTGACAGACATGAATGAGCTATATAAGGATGTCCCCTTTTCTGTCAAGCGCAATTATTGCTCTGATTGAGCAGCTGTGTCTCATTAGAACCGAGTTGTTGTGTCACCTCCTGCCATTGATGAGTCAAGCTCCCAACACACAGACACAGAAAGCTCCTCCGCCACTGCAATTCATTGGAACAACCTGAATTGCGCAGAAGTCCACCGATTAGACTTATATAACGGACATGAGCAACATGCCAGCTTCCAGTCACATGCCACGCATCCCTTCCTTTCACAAGGTGTTTTTTTTAAATAAGGTTAAAGACACTGGCGCCATTTTCGCTACCATGCAATTCCAGGGGGTGAGTTTGGCGCACCATATGGGAGCCAAACTGCAGCATTTTTTTTTTTATTGACAGCCTGTGAGAGCACATGTTCACTTCCTGCGTTTCCCCCCCCAGTAAGCTGAGGTTCCAGCAGGTGGATATGGAAAACACACTTGCGGTGGCATCTGTCAAATAGATTAAGTTGTGTGTCTCCCAATACACAGTAGCCTGGCGCTGCTAATGTAAAGCCTCTCATTCTAAACATAATGGAGAATTTGAATGAACCCCTCCATGGTGATATGAAAAGAAGACTGACATGGAGCCTTACAAACATGCAGTACTGTACTGTAGAAGTCGCTTTGGATATCTTTCCTGAAAAACATTACTTGGCACAACTTGGAAAACACCAAACCTTTGTTAAAGGTAGGCCAAATATTCACTTTATAATGCTTTAGTTTGCACAATGTTTGAAGTACCCTAACTTTCTCAGCTATATTAGTCTGTAGCCTTGTCAGGGTCTGGGAGGCTAAATCTGCCCCACCGACTTCAAATCCGACACACCCGTTCCACACCCCCACATGGAGTGCAGTGCCCGGCCTTGAGTCTGGGGGACACATTGTTGTCCAGAAACACCAGAAGCCTCTGCACAGGTGAAGAAGTCTCTTCACCTGTGCAATTTCAAGCCTCTGCTCTCGGCCAGTTGATTACCATGGCAACGCCACATCTGCTGATTGATTACTTAAGCGGTCCACTTTTACCAGTTACTTTGCAGCACTCTCCAGACAGAGGCAGACAGACCCATACAGATAATTCCATCTCCAGATAGTTAAAGCAGGCGCTATGTCAAATTGACGAAAGGTATGACAACTGGTTGGGTTGTGTATTATGAGGTTCCCAAGTTTGTCCTCAAGTAGGCCAGGTGACAACGCTCTAGTGTCAAATGGTGGTTTGTAGCTCAAAGATCATACATTATTGTAGTAATTAACTCCTTAGACCCCAAGGACGTTAAGACGACTTGTAAACCAGGTAAATAAGGTTGTTTACCTGTGCCAAGGACGATAAGACATAACTTATTTACTCCATTGATTAATTCACTTTAATCCTGGTCGATGCTAACTGAATTCTATGGCTAATGTTGGGATCGTTCTCGTAAATAATGTCCAAAATACAGGGGTGCACTGCACACATGTGGTATTTAGGTCCATATCTGAGCACATTGTGGCAATTGGCAGCCAGATTGAAGCTGATTTCACTTCAATATGATTAATTTTGGCATTTTAGCATTGCAGCAATCCCTCCACAATGTGTAAGTCTGATAGCCTGGTTGTTGTTGGCCGTTTGGCAGGAAGTGACCCAATGGAGCCATGGCAACAGTGGAATCGGTAAAGGGTGGAGGTGGGGTGGTGGGGGTTTAAAGGCACAGTCACACGTCTGTATATCAAGGCTGAAAAAAAATGTCACCAAAGGAGTTAATTGCTTGATGTTTAAAAAAGATGAATATTTATATAAGACTGTTGTTGATGCTTGGTGAACAACACAAAGTCAAGGCTTTTAAAAAGAGGCAGAAACAGCACTTTTGTGAACTTGAGTGCCAAATGCTCAATTAGTTTACTCAGTATGTGAGTCTGGTGCATTTTAGAAATGGCTGTCTTTGTATAACATTGCCAGGTCACTCATATTGGAGGAGGCAGAGTAAGTTTAATGCACTTTAATTCAGCATCTCCCTTGCTCATGTGTGCATGCTTGCATGTACTGTATGTCATACAGGCCAGCTGCTTCCTTTCACCATTGTCTGGTCATATGTCGCTACTGGAAAAGTAAGAGAAACGTAATCACAGTAGTTTTACTTTACCTGGCTTTTGCTCTTTTCTTTCAATTCCACTAAAAGCAGGTATACCGCTCATGTTTGATTTGAAATCGGACTCGAGACCTGTGCCTGCCCCCGCCACCCGCTCCGATCTGGTTTCCTGTCTGTCTGCATTTTGTACCGTATAAAATAAATCTGTTTTTAATGTCTAATGCAAATGCCTAGAAATGTACACTCCCCATTCCCATTGATGTTAATGCAATTTCAACCCTTTTGCCGGCAGCTTTTGTTTAATTTAAAAGTGCTTGTGTGTGCTATAGGCATTCTGTGACCTTTCAGAAAAAAACACATTTGAAGCTCAGCCAACTGTGCACAGATCAAGGTTGAGAACGAAGGTTCTAATAGCACAATTTTGAAAGATTATTTTAATTACATTTTCCGCTCCATTAAGTAGGCAGATAAATATATATATAAAGCAATGCAATAGGTCATGAGGCATGATTATAATTTAAGATGTCATGATTAGGTATGTGCCTAAACACACATTGGTGCTGCTGGCACTGTAAAAAGGGAATTTTGCTAATGCACAAGGGAACCGATAGGTCTTTGTTGACATAAGTAGTGTTAGCAGGGAGTTGTCCTATAGCAAGCCTTCCTTGTGTTCTTGTAGGCTAGTGTTCCAAAAAGCTGAGGAACACTACCCATTTTACTACTACTACTTTGTACTCTAGGTACCTTCTATGGACCACATATAGAAATATCTTACTGTTGGCCTAAACCAGAATCTGTGCAAAACTGGATTGCAGATTTCTGAAAATGCTTAAGTCTGCAGGATGTTGTGGAGCTGCCAGAACACATCTATTGTGTACTTGTGTAGTTGTTTTTGTGGTTGGTGGTATGGTTTTATAAAACCAGATAATATTGCAATCAAACAATAAAGCAGACAACTAACAGCTTAAGCAAATGCCCTATATCTTTGTTTTCCCGATTTCAGCCTCCCAGGGCCATAAGCAGCATGTCTATCAGTCTGCAAGTTGATTATGCAGGACCCATGTGTATATTTTTTTGAATTCATCAATGCAAAATGTGCCAGTGTAGAAACATTTGTCTTGACTGTGTTAACCTTTTTGCGTGCATGTACTACCTCAGGCAAATCTTGTTGATATGCTGTACCTTCAAATTAACATTTTATACCCTAGCGGTTCCCAAAAGCTAGATTGTGATCTACAAGTTAGTAGATCACAAAGGCTATTCGGGTAGACCACATGACATGTCCCTATAAAACATTTAAATAAAGTGTAAAACAATACATAAGTCTTGGCATCTGCCAGTTTAATTAAGGTGACTTGATGGATTGACATCAAAAAAGCGCCTGTCGGCTCAAAACAGCAATGTGAGTGTTGCGCACAAACATTGTTATGTAAAAACATAAAACCTACGCATTCCATTTTCCCTTCAACCTCTCATTCCAAGTGCATTACACACGTCGACAATAAATTTAACACCTCTGCCGCTCTTCCACAGTCCCACCTACCCCATACTATTTGCAGCAATGGGATACGTTTTTAATTTTATTTTTTTATATGGAGGGTGCCGGTAGATCATGTTGAGCTGTTGTTGAGCCGAACTAAAAAAGTGGACACCCTTGCTATACCCCTTTTACTGTACTTACTGTATATTTCAATGTTATCCTACCTGTCCATCCCCTCAGTTCATTTAGAGTGAGTGCTGCGATGCCTTAACTAAATAGAAGTGGGGCCTCTGGTTTGTCCAGGACCAGGTCTAGCAACAAATGGCCTCATCAGAGAACAGCATGGTGCTCCTTTTTCTTCATTTATCAGTCTCTAATCTTGTTTATTCTGGGGCTAATGGGAGACGGTGGAAATGGCCCTGCTGCAGTCACTCACCCTCAGCTTTCACTTATCGGCACCGTCGGTGCACCACCGTCTTGAGAATGGGGGACCTTCTTGCTAAGGAGCTCCTTATCATAAGCTATGGTGTAGTAGTGGGGGTCTCCTGGGCAGAACCCCACCCTCACATCACACAATCCCTCAATACCTCTGCCCGGCCTGCAGACCGCTAACAAGAATCTGTTTCATCTCCAGCGCTCGCTCCCCTCCCTCCACGCATTCCACATTCCCAGTCCCCATGCAGGCCAGTCATCAAAGACTGGTCAATCATAGTGTATGCAGAGTGCATGCATGCATGACTAAAGAAAACATCACATACACTCTATGGACGCGAATAAGCAAACTCTCGCTTTCCCTCGCCTCCTCTCTCGCCCTCATGTCTGTCTCTATATATTGCTTGCTGACTCTCTCACTGCACACTGATGAGAGTTTGACTTTTATCGGTGCTCTCCAAAGCCAGCCTCACACGGATGAAAAACGATGCTGATTAAAGTTGGTATTAACACAATGCTGTGTCATTTGTCAAAGCATCTGTTCAGTGCATCTTGGCTGGTGCAATACGTCTTCATTACATTCAGATTATTTGTTTTTTCTCACATGCACACACACACACACACGCACACGCGCAGTTCTAGTGTATCCAATACTCAGACAGTGCAGATCAAGGGAAGTAATGGTCGGGGGTGGAGCTTCCCTTGATCCACACTGTTTGAGTATCGGGTAGACTATAGCTGTCATTATCTGCTGAGTGGCTAGTCTAAACTCTCTATTGGCCAGACTTCAAGCCGTGCGCACTACGCACGCGCGCACACACACACACACACACACACACACACACACACACACACACACACACACACACACACACACACACACACACACACACACACACACACACACACACACACACATGTGCACATGCACACTTGTTCAGTTCCCACAAGGGGACGTTGGTACTTTCCATGCAGTCTCATAAGCACCATAATAACACCCACCACCATTCAACTGTGGTAAAAAGAAAAAGGAGAAAAAAACACAGCAGAAGGTTGTGCTGTGGAAGCTCCCAAGATTTGGCCTCTGTTTCGCTGACTCTGGATCAGTAAAGCTCTCCGTCTTTTCTCGCAGGCAGTCGTGCGTGTGGTCTGCCATTTCTCTCTCCTCTCTGTTCTGCCTCGGCTGCAGCAGTTGATAAGTGAATGTAAATGACTGCGGTCGGCATGGATAAACTCTAGTCCTGGGACTGTGGGAAACCGAAGCCAGTGGGCCTGATAGAGCTTATCAACATCTCCAGCCCAGTGATGGAGGATGAGCCAGGGCCTGCCTGCCTGCTTTAGGCCAGGGCAGCGGCTTTATCAATGGCATGTTAAGCCAACCCCCCTCCATGCCTGACCTCCTGGCCTGGCTATCGGTCTCCTCGCCATGTGCCTGGTGAAAATGAAGTGGAATTTATAGACAGTGACGTGTCCCCGAGCACGAGCTGTGAGATCAGGAGGTGTTGATCACTCCATTGGAAATGAGAGAGTCTATATCGAAAAGGTTGAATGACTCATCACTTACTCACCTGGACTGTTGGTGAATTGGACACTGGCCCAAGACACGTGTTGGATAACTCATGGGCATTTGAGATAAGAGTTTGCTTTTTCGCAACACTTTTTGATTGCCTATAGCGCCTTACTCAACCCTCCTCGGGTGTCATTATAATGTATAAGCTTAACATGAACCCTAGCTATGGCATTGTGATGAAAATGTTCAGGGTGCATACCATATCAAGGCTCAGTCCTTGCTGCGGCAAGCCCGGGTTCAAATATGACCCGCGGCCCTTCTTGCATTTCAGCTCTCTTCCTCTCATGCTATTTCCTGTCCCGCCACTATCCCTATCAAATGAAGGCTTGCAAACGGCCCAAAGAAAACTTGAAGAAGACTTGTAGACTTGAAATGGGGCATATTGAAATGTGTGCTTGTAATGTCGCCATACTTTCACAGAATTCTGAGTGATTATGTCTCAGACTTTGGAAGTTAGCGATGGATAAACTCTATCGAACAATTTCAGTATATTCCCTTTAAGCTGTGAAGCCGAGCTCTTATTTCTGGTGGGTTTTAACTCAACAATGTTTCTCTTTTCTATAGCCTCCCAAGCGCTTCAGTCGGCCTCCATTCTGTTTTTTTGGGGTCTGGCTCCTCTTTGTGAAAGCCAAGACAGGGGCCGAGGCCAAGTCTCTGCTATTGTGCTGTAGCGAGGAGATGAATAAGGGAAAAAAGATAGATAGGTGGAAGGAAAGGGAGGAACAAACAAACAAACAGATGCACAGAGAAACATGCCGGAAAAACAACAGTGTGACGCTCTCGGGACTCACAATGCTTGTGGTAATGGAAAGTACAGGTACATTTCTTTCACAACGGTTCTAAAAATGTGTCTAAAAATAAAATCTCACACAATACAAGAGATGAATAAATTATGTATGTCAATATATTGTCCAGGCCCTTAGAGACATTGAATCCCTGGTTGAATGATAAGCAGCTGCCCGCAACAGACCTGGGAATAGAGAATGTACAGACGCTAGGTCAATCAGGACGGCACAATGAAAGGGAGAGGGAGGTCACAGCCTTTCTCCTCTACCTGCCCCCATCCTTACCTCAGAGAAGGCTAGATAAAGAGGAGTTGACTGGTTCATGGAGCAGGCAGGCTAGCTCAGATGATTACAAAGACAGATGCATGAGAGAAAGAGAGAGGGGGAGAGAGAGAAACAGCAAGAAGACACCGAGTCCAGACATCTCTTGCTGGGTTTTTTAAACAGCTGGTGAATGGAAATTCTCATTATTATTTATTTATAAATATACATTTGACAACTTTGACAATTCAAACCATGTAACTCTCATTGGGAAAAGAATGAATCTGGTGTAATCATGGCTGATCTCATGAAACTCTGGATTCATCCAATGTGAGCGAGATCCAATAGCAACCAACGGCCAGGTTGCACTTGCAACCTGGTCGCGATCAGGTTCTGACTAGTCACATCTAGATTGTGGTTGTGACTAGTAAACAACTAGTTGCAACTGCGACTAGTTTCTTATGCTTGCGACTAGTAAGTAACTAGTTGCAACCTGGCCGCAACTAGTTGCAACCTGGTTGCAACTACTTCATGGTTGTAATATACCGTTATGCGAAACATTCTACATACAGATACAAAACACTTACTGTAAGTCCTTGAACCAGAATCAAACCCTAACCCAACCTTAACTACGCTAACCACAATCAACAAAAAAAACTTACCCTAACCCCTGGTTGCGACCAGATTGCCACTAGTTACGTCAAGTTTTTTTTTTTTCAATAATATTTTTTATTGATTTTGCATTTTAGAGTAGTTACGTCAAGTTGCAACTAGTCATGACCAGAAGGTAGGTTGCAACGTGGTTGCAACTAGTAAGCAACCTGGTCATTGGTCGCTACTGGATCTCGTCCTTCTGGAGAGTGGGTTCTTAGAGTCACTCAGAGGTTGTATCACACACCGAAGACACTGCTTGCCATGCATTTCCAATGGGAGTCATATGGTTTGAAGGCACAAGGCACAAGACGCATGTTTGTGTCTTCAAATCATGTGACTCCCATTGGAAATGCATTGCAAGCAGTGTCTTCGGTATATGATACAACCTTTGAGTGTGTCTACTGTGTGAACGGACCCTCGGCGTGCTAGAGAGAGAGAGATGGGAGGAAGATTGTGAGCAACCACAGCTCCATACGTCTTTGTGT
This sequence comes from Benthosema pterotum, assembly GCA_039105355.1. Lineage (NCBI taxonomy): Eukaryota > Metazoa > Chordata > Actinopteri > Myctophiformes > Myctophidae > Benthosema > Benthosema pterotum. The sequence continues at coordinate 22,021,729 of CM076986.1, forward strand.
CTGAAAATAACCTACTGTATAGGAGGTCGGCTCAGCGTGTGTGTGGTTAGTATGCACTATACGTGTCTCTCTGCAAGGCTTGTCTATTGCACCATTAAATTAAATCTTCTATACCATTTGAAAATATCTGAGTAGTTCTAACATCTGAGTATGTTACATTTACCTGACCCCATGCAGCCCTGAATTCATGTACATTTCTTTTACATTCCAGTGCCAGTCATTTTATACCAAGGCCCATTATTTATTTGGCATAGCCACAGACCACCATTTTATTTTGTCTTGCAAATAATATAAATAAATAAATGATACGATCTTCTCACCAAATCCAAAATATGCTGCATTGATTTGAACCATTGATCAAAATAATAAATATTTTACATTATTTTGTGTAGACTATCTTGTGGATTGCATAAATGCGGATGTTGACCAATAATTTAACTATTGAGAGTGTAGCATATCCTATAAGGGTCCAATTGGTTACCAACTCTGCATCATTTAGCTTTGGACCACCTGGGACCACCCCAAAACCACTGGTGGTCCCCGCCGGACCACTGGTCGAAAACCACTGATTTGATGCCTGGCAGAGTCTCCCAGACTCTTTTGTCATCAAAAGTATTGGCAAAGAAATGCGACAAAACTCCACAAATGCAAGGCTCCGTAGGGTTCGTTAGAGCTATTTGAACATCAGCCAAGTAGTGGTATCGTCATCCAGTCCAATCAGGCAGGCTCCATGTGGTGATTTGAAGGTTTGGCATTCAACATCGATGATGGGCTCAGCACTCTGTGGTTTTCCGCTTTCACAGACATCAGTGGCAGACTAATCTCTTTGTTGATAAGTGATAGAAAGAAAAAAAGAATGTGTTTGTTGTTTCAAAACAGCTGTCTTTTGATCCTTGGGGGGGGGGGGCAGCCACTTGCCCAAATAAGCTGCCGTCATCATATTTGTCATGATGACGCCTTTAGCCCAGTGTTTTTCAAAACTATAGCTTGGAATGAATTCAGAATCACTAAAACTCCCTAGTTAGTAGTTTGACATGTCACATCCTACTTTTTTCTTTAATACAACACTATAGTACAGTATGCTACGACATCGTACACTATGGTATATACTGTAGTAACGTATAGGAAATTATGATATGGTACAGTCTTAATGTACCATACTGTTACCCTGTTAATGTTGATACTACATACTGCCGTATACTAGATGTACTTCCATTTTACTACTATTTAGCCTTTCTTGCTCTTTGCTACAACCTCTATCATACATTACGTTATGGCAAATGTTGAATTTGTGCCACGTGCTGTCTTAACTTTCGAGCTGCAATTACACCCTATTCTCCATCTGCATCAATCACAGTCATTACACACACCAACACCTTGTTTGCTCGCTACAATTAGCAGCACAACATTACAAGGGTGAAAATGTTTCAAGGGAGCCAACGACGCGTGGAACTTCAATCGAGACTGGCCTTTGGCCGGTCGAATTTCTAGTCGATTCAATTACAGCCTGGCGCCTGCGCTGGACTTCAGCCTGTATTCTTGGCACATAATCCCGACACTGTGTGAATGAAGCCTGATCACGTCTGTGTTTGACATTTTCTAATTTGTTCTACGTGCTGCCTGCACACTGGCTCTGGAAGTAACAGGATTGAATCTGTGTTTGTGTAATTATAGGATCATCATAGTGGATCTGTGTAACACAAAGTTCCAAAGTGTTGCTTTGGAAAGGACACAGATGCTACCGATTGCACCTTTTCTTTATCACGCAGGCAGGAACATAAACACAGCCTTTTGGAACTTGAAATTTTAACCACAGTGTGTCTATTATGTGTTATGTGTACGTCAATAGTCAGACATTCTGTGAATCTAGTGATAGTTCAGTTTTAGTTTGTACTGTATAAGATTTAAACCACCCCTGAAATTAGGTTTTTCCTGTCTTGGACATTTCATACAAAATGAAGAAGTAGTGCATCTTCTCCAATAGGCTACCTAACATGAAAATTAATTCACTCCATCATCTGGACAAAGTCGTGACGGGGTGCATTTTGTCAAAGTAATTGTTGTTGTCCAACCTTCTGTCCAATTATTTGCCCCCATATGCTTATCTCTCTCTCTCTGTTGGCTAAGCTGTCTGTTTCTGCATGGCTTACTGTGCTATTCTTAATAGAAATAAAGGCAGGCAGAGATAAGTCCTGTTGTCCTGCTGCACATGGGGAGGGATACAACCTAAGCCCTGGACACCTGCAATGCAGATAGGCTATAGCCTAATGTATTCAGCCTCACACTCCTATCTCTGGCCATTAATAATGTGCTTGCTTGAGCAAGAACACTTGCAAATACAGTACTATTCCAGACTTACAAGTTGGGTTGTTCGTTGGATAAACTGCTAAACACTAATACTGGCCCTCAAAACACATCACAAGTAACATGGGATCCTACTAGTTGATGAATTAAACATTATGGTGAAAATGGAATGAAGCCAGTAAACATTGCCACTACTCAAACATCACTTCGTGCCATACCATGAGCTTGTATTTTTGTGTTGTTTCTTTTACTCAAATCTTTTGCTTTGGAGGTCCTATTATCAACATATTTGAGATGGGGGTCCGGGGCCAAGTTATGCTGACATTTCTAAATTATTTAGGTTGAAGTCCAGGGAAGTATGAGAGTCAGAGAGAAATTTAACATTACGAGAGTCGGATTCGAACTCGAGCTCTCGGCAACTCACAAGGAGCCACCAGGCACCCTATAGCTGTTCGCAGTCAAAATTCAGCAAACGGAAGGAGCATATTTTGTTTGGACTTTAGACCACACGGATGAGCCTTTTTTTAGTGTCCTCAGAGTGGTCCAGTGTGCCAGAGGAATCTGAATGTCCAACAAACCAATTCTCTAGGCACCACTGATACAGTGGAAAATATGAATCCAGACTAATAGAAAGTAAACTTTGACAGAGTGTTTTGGACAGTAGGCGCACATTACGTACTTTTGGAATGTGACCTGGTTGCTGATAGTGGTTGTAAATTATTATTGTTAGTGTTTGTTTTAATGTTTCTGTTTGTTTAAACATGATGAGTTCCATATGGGATGGGATTATGGTCCCTTGAATTTGATATGGTATAACAGATACATTTAATCACAGAAATCTGTCTTTGGGATTAGTTTCCACGTCTAGATGTTTTGTTAGAGACGGTTTTGTCCAACATATACTCCATTAAAAGAACAACCCATCACAATTACTCTATTTGCAAATGCAATAGAGAACCAAAGTATGGTGTCAATATTATAGTGTTCTAATCTCACAGGTTTGTGTATTTTTTAGTGGGCACTAATTACATAGGTTCTTTTTTCATATTATAATCAGAATAGGGGGATTTCAGGTCATCTACATCAGAACTGTTTGAAAAATAAACATATCTTCCCTTATACTCACATGGATATGGCTGCAAATTGTTTACATTTTCACTAGAAACAGAACAATGTCAAATATGTGTGACTCATAAAACAGAGACACCTCCCCAACAGTTCATTTTTGTACCTCAATTCTTACCCGAGATGATTTTAAGATGATTAATAATTACTTCTGTAAACCGGGGATGAGCGAGTTGTCAGGACTGTATTTGGACCGGTTTACTCGACCACAAGAACCCAATAGTGTCCCTATTTCTGTTCATAATAGTTGAATCATTGTCAGACGTAGGCAGACAAATAGCAGATCTCCAAGCATTGTGAGCTTGTAGAATAGTTTTTGTGTTCCGGGGGGCCACCAGTCAACAAAGTATATAGGGTTTTAGTGGTTACATCTTAAAATGACTGCAGCTTTAGCTAAATTATTCTTGCCATTGTGGTTTTGTGGGGAAAACCCACAAGCCTGGGACTTTTGTGCATCAGCTGCCAAGTATTCCAGAATCCACAAATCCAAATCCTTTTGTATGTCATCGTCATCACCAGACCATATGGTGAGGTCATTTTAATGTGTGATGATGTGCAGTGCATAAAACAACAAATTGCAAATTCATTTTAGCGGGCCCTCCATGGGTTGCTGAAAGCTGTCAGACAAATTATACTTAAAGCTGTCAAGTCAATTTACACAGGTGTGTGACTGCATGTGCGTGCGTATGTGTGTGTCTGCGTCTGATAGTGCATGCGTGTGTGTGTGAGCGTGGGTGTGTGCGTGCGGACTGTGCATGCATAATTTGTTTATGAATGTGGAAAACCTGCATTAATCTGGTGCACAGTTTTGGTGTTAAATTAAGTTAGGGTGTAGAAATGGACCATGGCAGAGTTTGCTTTGTGCACTACTATATGTAAACAACTATAAATGTACTGTACAGTAAATAACTTCAAATAAGTTCAGATATACTCACAAAAATAGGGATTTTTGCTGGCCAATAGTGGAGGAAAGATTATATTTTGTTCACTTTTGAGAAGAGATCAAGTTCGGTGAGAGTAGATTACAGACGTTTATGTACAGTAGTGCCAGAAACACCGCACTTTGAATAATAGCCGTGCTATTACAGCATGAGAGAATTTCCCAGGAGGGATTGGCATAATTGTACAGTCAGGCAATGCTTATTAAGCATGAATGTTTAGTGCGTGGGGTAGGAAAGCCAGTATGCCAGCAGCATTATTGTGGATAGGTTTTGAATGGGTTGTATAGGGAAATGGAAATTGATATGGAAGACACAAGAATGGTCTATTAGTATAGTTCATAATGATCCTGATTGGAGGACTGTATAAAATCTGTAGTTTTCCCTTTGCCATGCAGCTGCACTGCCTCAATGCCCAACAACATGCTGTATGTAATGTATTGAATTTAGGAGGGAACAACAAAAACATTCCATACTGTTCAAAATGGAGAAGAAAAACATATGCAGGGTTTAGAGGCTGAGTCATGAGGCTGCTGAGGAGGACAGAGAGAGAGAGAGTATAGAGACAAAACATCTGGCCGCAGACCAACATTTCCAATGCTTGGTTCCAGGGCTCAGTGGTGGCCTAAGTACCGGTACTATAGTACTGTAGACACTCCTCTCCATTAGGCTACTCAACTAAAAGTGAACAGCGCTGTCAAGTTTGTACTTGCATTTAAAGTCTTTGGAGTATACTCAAAATATGAGTATACAGTACCGTGTAGTGTGTACTTCGTTTCTGTCCACTCCTGGTTGTTGAGGAGGAGAGAGGCAGTAGAGGAGTAGACCCCTTTCAGCCGACACTGCGGTCATCCACCCCCATCCACCCAGATTTCTCTGCCCCCCCCCCCCAGTGTTTCTACCCACCCCCCTCTAGTGGGTGTCTGTGGACTGCAGTGGCCTGAGCATACTACATAACACCACCACTGTAGCTGTGGACAGTGTCCACCAACACCTGTGTGTGTGCACTCATGTCACATGTCGCTATCCACAGGAGGACTATCAGGGCAGATTATTTTAACAAGGGTAGGAGCTATCATAAGGGGACGTGGTAAACCTTGGCTGAACAGATTTTCGTTTTATCTACCATGGTTTCAAATAAGTCATGGATTTGATCCCTCTGGCTTATAGCATACCTGACAACACGTGATTTTGTGGTGAAACTCCACAGTTGAACCTTTCTCTCTAGATTGCGATACAGACTGGAGTCTCACAGCAAATGGTTGCTACAGCTTCAAATAAAGGGGTCACAAGGCAGGTCAGTTAGGGGAGTGGAGGCTTTGCTTTGAAGCAGGATTGAAGCGCAATCTGTAGGCTTTGCAATGCTACACGTAACACACAGGGTGCAGATACTCTCTCCAGACACCCTGACCTGTGACCCATGGTTGGTGTACTACTGATATGTAGCTGCAAACGTGTGCACATCACATGCACGCACCTGTATGCACATGCATCTGCGCACGGGCACACGCACGCACGCACTTACGCACGCACGCACGCACGCACGCACGCACGCACACACACACACACACACACACACACACACATTGGACTGTATCTAATAGAATTCCAGAACATGGACGTTGTAATGATTTTCATTCATTTCATTCATATTTTTGCCAAACCTCCGTCCTCCGGGACGTGATTATTACTGTAGAAATAAAATGTAGGTATCAAGACATACAGTATGGGTCCATTTGCCTTGTTTAGGTTCATTGATACAAATTACTGTGAGTATTCTTGGTATCACCGGTTGTTCTGTATGTCCATCACTGATCATAAATCCAACAGTCGGCGCGGCATTGCGACTTGATTTGACAGATTTATGATAATAAACACAATTGCAGCGATGGAGCGCTCCATGTTGATGGAAACAACACAGTGTTTTGCTGACAGCTGATGACCCTATTTAATTTGCGTCCATTTTCCAGAGACTTTATTTGATTGGGATCAAATTGGTAAATTAAAATCGTGAAAATAGCGGTCTGGTACAGTAAATAAGCATAATTAAACTACTAGGGAAAGGATTAATGGTGGCTGCAACTGCTTGTAGTCAGTTTTGGAAACAAGAGAGCAGTCAGGCGAAGAGGGGCTGTTGGGGGCTGATATTTGCTGCAAATATTTCATATGCCAATGTTTACATAATACAGCACTTTACTGTATATTGCAATGCCATGTTGGTGTATAGAGGTTTGTTAAATAAATCCTCAAAGCTGGACAGTGGGCGCTCAGAAGACAAAACAAAACAAAACACATTCTTGGACAGTTTTCCTCAGTTCCTCAGGCCTTAGCCTACTGCCAACCTTTATGGTGGTTACTGGGAGTATCTTCTCCCAGCATCCAGACGTGACTCATTGCTGGTGTACATAGAGTCCTAGACTCTGCGTGGGACCATAATAAAAATCCCACAGGTCCCGGAAGGGAATCTGAGACCCTTAATGGTGTGAAAGGCTACCGTTTTCCCCACAGACAGGAAGCACACAGGAACAGTAAGGAACAGTGATCTTATGATGGTTACCCGTCATGGGGCGTGTGTGTTTTGGTCCGACATATTAACAGTCCAACATAATCCTAACCTCACAGGAAGCTATGATTATTTTTGGCTATTATTTGGCTATTATTTTAACTGGCTACAAGTTAGTTTCAGCAGGACACCCATAGGGAGCCACAGGTGTGTTTTTTTTCTGCAAGAATGTCATAGTGACATGGCAGCCATCTTTTTACTTTTTTGTGTCTTGCCTGCCATTTTGACGAATTCTTCTGTGGTAAGAGCAATTTTAAGGCCCTGCAATTACCCTGCAAGTTTGCCTGCCTCTTCACATGCCAATCTAGGTGGACAGCACATTGTCACAAAAGTTTAATAACCAAGTAAGACAAAAGATGGCTGCCATGTCACTATGCCCACTACCGGGATGATCTGTTGATGTCTCTTACTTTAAATGTGCTCCAGTTTACAGACTAAAAGTGCCTCTGGGACCGAAGTTATAATTCACTAGCATTTTTTGTTATTCCAAATAAATGACATTTCATGAATTTCACCTGAAGCACAAGCTTAATGGTATAATGTGAATTAATTCAAGGTTGAGGCGCCCCCGCGGTACCATGATCAGACTGCATGCAGTGTCCTCAGTGTGACCTGTGAAGCTCTTCTCTGCCCTGCCTTTCACACACTTAGTTTTCAACAAGCCACATTTACAATTTCACGTTATTTCAGGATTGGGCCAAAATTGTTGTTTGTATCTGGCCAAAAATTTACAACGTAGGTATATTTAGCAGATGCCCTTTATCCAGAGCGACTTACTTTAACACGAGCATGCCTGAAGAAAAAGCCAAGCCAAAATTAGCATTTTCTTGCATTGATATTTTGTTTTTGTTTTTCACCCAGGGGTCCAAAATTTCTGAGATGATAGAATCATGATGGATGATGGACATGGAAGGAGAACCTTCTGAAAGCTTCATTGGAAAGGTAAAAAAAAAATATATATATGTGTGTGTCAGAATGACCTCCCAGGCATTGAACAAAAGAAAAGAATGGCAATACATCATATACATACAATGTAGTTGATGTGAATCATATAAGCTAAGAACAAGATCAGCGTACCCTTCAGCCCTTCGTATGCAGCATTCTTATATGAAGGGGAAAAATACTTATTTGTTGTGTTTACATTTTCTGCTCATGAGAAGAAGTAATATATTTGTAAACTCCCATCATATTTAGGTAACCACAGTCTATCAGGGAAAAAGTGAACTCATCCATGGTTTCTTTATTGTTGTACATGTTGTGTAAACCAGCTCAGTGGCCTTGTGGTTGGAGTGTCCGCCCTGAGAATGGAGCTTTGGAATGTTGGGGTTCGTTGGGACCCATTGCCTCCCTGGTTGGCACTCGGCATCAAGGGCTGGATTGGGGTTCGTCCCTGCGACATAGGGTATGCATGTATGTACTTTACATCAATGTTTGTTTGATTGATTGATTACAGTACATTGTTTACTTGTTTACAATAGTGCCCACCGTGCTAATTTCATTTAGAGGCTTCTGTAAAGTCAAAAACAGCAAATCATTTGAAATGCAGCCTTCCGTAGGTGCCCTTTGAGAGTGGTTTTGAAGCAGACAAAGGATTTGCATGTCTTAATGACTGTTGGTAAAAGAGTTTAATCATTTGTTTGTGCCAAGTCTGGGTGGCACATGGTTGGTTGAACTCCTCTGGTGTTGTGGGGGTGAACTTTGTTGGTGTTAAGGAAGCATTTAGCTACATGGGTATTTTGGTAGTGTATCGATTTTTGTGGACCAATCTTGTGCTGTACTCTGCTGTACTCCACCAAGACTGTCAGAGTGGGCAGCTGTGAGGAAGGTTTGGGGAGAATTTGGGGATAAAGCTTCCTCACGCTACAGAAACAGGATATACTGTGTGTGTGTGTGTGTGTGTGTGTGTGTGTGTGTGTGTGTGTGTGTGTGTGTGTGTGTGTGTGTGTGTGTGTGTGTGTGTGTGTGTGTGTGTGTGTGTGTGGTGCGCGCGTGTGTGCGTGTGTGTGTGTTCGTGTGCATGTGCGTGTGCATGCCTCTGTCGACAGTAAGCGTCATATTTGTTTGTGTCTGACTCCTCAGTAATAATAAGGATAATCATAGTACAACAAAGGGACAAATGGAATACGGATAGAAGCAGCACTATTAGAGTAGACTTAATCATGTGCATTAACTGTTCTGTGTCCAGGCACGTGCTAGCAGGGTTAGACTCCCACTCCCATTATAACATGGCCAGCCTTCAGACATCCTTTTGAATAGAGGTCGTTTCTGCTTGGGTAATCTAATTAAAGGGTAACAATGCCGCTGTGAGTTCCTTTTTGTTGTTCACACATGCCCAGCGCATGGTTGACAACAAACCTGTTCTTGTGGCAGCTTCCCATGAACATAATTGCTTGTCTGTCCGAACACAGAGATCCTGAGTCCCAAGCAACCCATGAGCAGCTTGAACACATTACTTGAGTATATTTACTGAAGTAACGTATTTGTACTTATAGTACTTCACTACAACTCAGACAGAGGCTAATATGTTTTTTTAATTGCGAATGTAGTGAGTGAGATTACTATGTAAGCCATGCTGAAATGTATGTGCGTGTGTGTCTGTGAATCACACACCATATTTGGGTGTAAGTAAATGCCAACCAAATAAATCTTTTTTATAAAGTAGCCAAATTGGAAGCTTGCACAGCGCCACAGATCTGCTACTATTGAAAATATTGTGAAAATGTTGAAACCTTGAAGTACTGTGTATATTTTGATGCACAAATACGGTTAAGGTGCCCATGCATGGCCGACTTGTGTCAATGGACGCTGGAGGTGAAAGGGTTTGTGGATTATTTGTTACACGGTTTAATAGCCAGAGAGTGTTTAGAGGGTGATGGCGGCCATTAAACACCGTTATAACCCCAGAACGCCAGGCTGTCATAAAGGGTGGCTGTGCTGAGCGGCTCATGCTTTAACTGCTGCCACAGCAGGGGGACGAATGGACCTGGTCACCGTTGACTTACATTTCACTGGGCTGAGGTCCAATCTGTCGGCACATGCTGGTGGGTGTGAAACAAACAGAGTGTGTGTGTGTGTGTGTGTGTGTGTGTGTGTGTGTGTGTGTGTGTGTGTGTGTGTGTGTGTGTGTGTGTGTGTGTGCGTGTGTGCGCGCGCGCGTGTGTCTTACTATACTTGCGAGGGTCTATTGTACCCACCACCAGTATAGAGTGTTGCAGTCCTGCCATTCTGCCATTTCAGAACAATGAGGCACCAAAAATAATTCCACATTATTTTTTCCTATAGGCTTTTCAAAGTCCATCTAAACAATGTAGCAACCAAGTTGACAAATCATGACAATAGCATGTTTTAGGGGGATGAACGAGTATTTTGAAGCAAAAATAAAATAACAATAAAGTGCTCTACCTGCCGTTTTTTTCTCCCCAAATTATTTATTTGGCAAAATGTTGTCAACACAGCTCTTGGCCTTGTCTGAGGCTTAATACTTGACTTGAGAGCTTTAATACTTTTTAAAAGGCCTATGAAAAAAAGAAAAAATAATGGGGAATTATTTTATGGTGCTCTTGTTGTTTGGAAAGGGGGCGGGACTGCAACACTCTATAGTAGAATCTGAGAAATGGAGATTGTGAGAACCATTGCGACGGATGTCTTCCTGTCAGCACACTCGATACTGGCATGTGCTATACTCTCACACACCTCGGCATAACTCTGGAAAACTGCTCTGCAAAAATGTCGATGTCTGTGCTGGAAATCTGACCGGGCTTGGTTAGAATAAAAGTCTAAATAAGGCAGAGCCAAAAGTTCAGAGCCAAATGTGATTTCAGAGAAATGCAATGAATGCAATGCAAGTCACTCCATGAGCAACTGGGCTTCACATAGTTTGTATATACCTGTGTATATACCTAGCAAGCTGAAGAAACAGTCGTTATGCTGTCTGGACAATGCTAATTATAGCTGAAGCAAATACAGTATAAGAGGATGTAAATAATCATGTGAATACTCATATTCATCATAGAATAGCCTACAGCTCAAAGGAGAAAATACCTGCTGGATCTAGGCATGGGCATGGGGGGGCAATGCCCCCCTAAATGCCGAGACTACCCCAACAAACATGATGGCATGCTAAACAACCCAAATTTCAAAGATATTTCAAATTAAAGTGCTTATATATTTAAAATGTTTGAAACACTAATACTGCTACTAACTAACAATTGTGGCACCACTAAACCAACACTATTTCATCATTCAAAACAAAAAACTCTCAGAGTCAGACCTTTAGAATGCTGCGTGTCTGTTGCAACTTCAACAACAACTGATGTTGATGCTTACTTGCCTTACTTGCCTGGACAAGATATAAATCTTGTAGGTCACAGAACTAAAGAATTTAAATGAAAATGGTATAGTGCACCCTTCATGATGAAGCCGCCCTCATGCCATTTTTGCCTCTCCCTCCAATTGGGAAATGTTACATCCGGGCCTGGAAAAATACACAACAGATACTTTTTATAAGGAATATTGTGTGTGTGTGTGTGCGTGCACATGCCTGCGCGTCGGCTATAGTTTTGATGTTGTCAACCTTGGCAGAGCAACAGTTGCATTCTACTGTGAGCTCACTTGGGCTCCTGCGACTTCCTCTGCAGACTGTGGGCGACCCCCCCCCCCCCCCCCCCCCCCCCCAGCCCCCTCCCCTCCCCCTCCATCCACCCCCGTGACGTTCCTCCCCCATCTCTTGAAACACAAGCCCACCGTTTCACCACCATCCTGCCTTATGTTTTCACAGCACAAAACGCAGAGGCCCTCACCGTTCAGCGCTGACCTCTGGGGGCAGCTTTCACTGCCTCCGCCCCTGCCGCGAAACCAGAGTTATTAGCATGGCGGTTAGCAACGGCTTGTAAACTCTCTGGAGCAGGTATCGGCGTCTCGTTTCGGCAGGGCCTCCTTCCGTGCGGCAAGTGTTGTTTCAGAGCAACATAAAAGTGGGGGAGAAGGAGAAAAGAGATTCATGTTATGGCTGCTGCCCGTCGGTCAGAAGGGCCTGTATTTTCTCGGCGGACTTGTGTTGCTTTGAGAGACGGGAGTTATTATTACAGAAACAGAATCATAATTTTCGTTGTCATGAACAGATACACAGAATTGGAGCAACAAAGATACTATCGCACACACACATGCGTGCGCACACACACACACACACACACACACACACACACACACACACACACACACACACACACACACACACACACACACACGCACACACATCTGTCAAACAAAGCGAGAGGGACCTTGAGATCGTCACGGCAGGCTGAGATGTAAGCTTTTCTCTGAGACACTCCTTAACCTACATGGGCGTCCTTCAGAATTCAAGACAACCGAAGACGACAATTCAGATCAGAGGAATCGGACGTGTCTGTGGAGGCTCTTCTTCAGTCACACTGTAGAAGAACTGTGTGTGTGTGTGTGTGTGTGTGTGTGTCTGTGTGTGTGTGTGTGTGTGTGTGTGTGTGTGTGTGTGTGTGTGTGTGTGTGTGTGTGTGTGTGTGTGTGTGTGTGTGTGTGTGTGTGTGTGTGTGTGTGTGTGTGTGTGTGTGTGTGTGTGTGTAGAAGAGAGAGGGTATTTCGGCAAATGAAAAAGAAAGGAGGTAGGGGGGAAGAGAGCTGGGAGAAACAGCAAATGACGGATTGTTGGATAGAAGACATCTCTTTGTTTTATTGTTATGCTCTGATTCTCCCTGTTGGACAAAGGAAAATTATTTTAAAGTGCCATAGCAGGATTTGTTTGTGTGTGTACATGCGCATGTGTGTGCGCTTCAGGGTACTATGGCAGAGTACCAAATAATTTCCATAAACAGCCTTATGAAAACCATACGACGCGCTCTGAACAGAGAGTGAAATGCATGTACTGTATCAGTGGGTCTCCCGCAACCCCCACACACTCTGACACAACACACACACACACACACACACACACACACACACACACACACACACACACACACACACACACACACACACACACACACACACACAGGGAGCCCCCACTCCTCACGTCCTCCAAAAACGGCAAGAATAATTCTCCCAAAAACTCCCTTCCCTCTTTCCCCTTCTGCCTACCCCCCCTTCAGCTCCTTCTAACCCTCCCTCCCCTTCCCCTCCCTCCCTCCCTCTCTCTCCCTCCGAAGTCTGGGGACAATCTGCAAGCACTCAACTCCAGTGCAGAACTCTTTCAGCGGAGTGGAGTCAGGATCACAAAGCAGAAGAGAGTGTGACAGAGAAAGACGGCAGGAACGAGTCCAAATGTAGGGAGTAAAGTTCAGATAGGGAACAGAGACAGAAAGAAGAATAAGAATAAAGTACTGCTGGAGAACACTTGAAACGTCAGACAAAGGGATAAAAGAAGGCAAAGAAAGTAAAACATAGAGAAAGGATCAAGATCCAAGTTTGAGAGAGAGACTTGGAGGCGAGTGAAGGATGGGCTCTGTGTTGCGCTGTGCAGCTGCTCTCCTCTTCACCTCTCTGCTGTCCTGGTTCGCCGGCGTCGTCCCGCCCGTCCTGGCGCAGGACCTGCGGGAGACTGACGCCCTGTGCAACGAGGGTGGCTGCTTCGTGGTGCACTTTGAGCGCAAGATCTTCCTGGACGCCTGGCGCGCCTGCAAGGAGCGTGGCGGCAACCTGGCAACCATCAAGCGCCAGGCGGAGGCTGATACTGTTGCCGAGCTCTTTGCCGGCGTGGAGCTGCACCGGCCGCGCGCCTCGCGGGCGCTGCGGGTGTGGATCGGGCTGCAGCGCCAGCCGCGCCAGTGCACTGCTGCCCGCCCGCTCCGCGGCTTCTCCTGGACCACGGGCGACCAGGACACGGAGTACACCAACTGGCAGCGTGAGGACTCGCCCAGCACGTGCTCGGTGCCACGCTGCGTGGTCATGAGCCACAGCACGGAGGCGCATGAGCGCCTCGACAACTTCAAGTGGCTGGACGGCGCCTGCTCGGTGCCCGTGGACGGCTACCTGTGCCGCTACACCTACAAGGGGATGTGTCCTGCGCTGTGGAGCGAGGGGGGCGGCAACGCCCTCTACTTCACGCCCTTCAACCTCCTCAGCAGCCTGCTGACGCACGCGCCCATCGGGACGCGGGCCACTGTGCCCTGCCCGGCCGACACCCGGGACGAGCAGTCGGTCCTGTGTGTGCTGCGGCAGGACGGCACGGCGGGCTGGTCACGGGACGCGCCGCTCTGCACCGAGCGGCCCGCTGCACAGAACTGGTGCGGCCAAGACAACGGCGGCTGCGAGCACTTCTGCCGCGAGGACGGCGAGCACTCCCGCTGTGAGTGCTCGGACGGCTTCCAGCTGGGCGAGGACGGGCAGAGCTGCGAGCCGGCCGACGTGTGCCGCGGGGCGCCGTGCCAGTTCGAGTGCCTGCCCCTGTCGGATGGCTACCGCTGCGCCTGCCCCGAGGGCTACATGTTGGCACCGGACGAGCGTGGCTGCGTGGACGTGGACGAGTGCCTGCAGAGCCCGTGCGAGCAGCTGTGCGTCAACCATCCGGGGAGCTTCGAGTGCCTCTGCCGCGACGGCTTCCGGCCGGCGGAGGATGGGGAATGCGAGGACGTGGACGAGTGCATGGGCGACCCGTGCGAGCACGCCTGCGAGAACACACTGGGCTCCCACATCTGCCACTGCCACCTGGGCTTCTCCCCGCTGCCTGAGGACCCCGGCCGCTGCCAGGACACGGACGAGTGCCAGATCCCCGGCACGTGCGAGCAGATGTGCGTGAACTACGAGGGCGGCTTCGAGTGCTACTGTGAGGAGGGCTACGAGCTGCTCTCCGACCACTTCTCCTGCCGCAAGATCGGTGAGGGCGGCGTCCCCCACCAGGTCCCTGCCGTCACCCCTCCTTTCCCCTGGGTCACCCACCACCCGGGGCCCGTGTGGGACCCCGAGGACCCCGTCTACGATTGGGCCCCGCAGCACACCGACTGGCCCCCAGAGGAGGAGGGGATGGACGGGGAGGAGGACGACGAGTCCCTGGACTGGCTGACGGACCCGCCCAAGGCTGCAGGCTCGGACGTGATCTGGGTCACCAGCCCTCCGCAAGACGAGGTGCCCGTCATCCGCACCGCGCCCGGCGCCCACCCGACACGGCGTGCCGAGATGGAGCAGGACTACGGGAGGCAGGATTACGAGTGGGGGGGTAACGCGCAGTCTGCGTGGGCCGCCGCGCCCACCTCCGCCTTCACCTCCCCGCCGCCCCCTGCTCCCACCAGCGAGCCCACCCCTACCCCGGACTATTACGAGGGAGAGGAGGAGGAGGAGGAGACCACCACGAGCCACCCCGCCCTGCCCACCACCACCATCTCCGGAGGCGCCTGGAACTTCATGTGGTTCAGCCCCACGCCGGCCGGTCAGAGACCGGGAAAGGCCGCGCCCACAGAGCTGCCCACAGAAGAATCGCCTCCCGAATACGACGCCGACTACAACGACGAGGAGGGAGAGGTGGACGCTCCTGATGACTCCTCCCGGTTCCCCGTGCGGGTGGTGGAGGTCGGGGTGGAGGTGGTAGAGGACTACGGCGAGAACACCAGCCCTCCGGAGCCTCCCGCCCGGCCCTCCCAGGCCAACCCTTCCGCCAGCAAGCCGCCACCCCCGGCGGGAGGCGTTCAGGGGGGTGAGGGCGGCGGCGACAGCGGCCTTGAAGGCCGGGAGCAGAAGGAGGGCGGCAGCAGCTGGCTGCTGGTGGGCCTCCTGGTGCCTCTGTGCATCTTCGTGGTGGTGATGGTGGCGCTGGGCATCGTCTACTGCACGCGCTGCACCGTCCACCAGCCCAGCAGCGACAAGAACGCCAGCGACTGCTACCACTGGATCTCCGGGGCTCACGACAAGCAGGCGGCGGCAGGGCAGGCAGGGTGCCCCTAGCCCTGCTCGTTTTCTCAAACGTCAGAACAATCCCAGGGCGGCGGGTGTGGCTGGTGTTCCACCGCGCCGCTCGGGGATCCAAATGGATAACTCTTAGAGTGTACACATGGTTCTGTACACTCTCAGGGTTAAATAAACACTGAGGAGAGATTGAGGTCCCGTGGATGAAACGAGGATCTGTACATTGGCCTAATGCATATCAAATGGGGGGGGACTCAAAAATGAAGAAAGTTGAGAACCACTGCCCCCTAACCCCCTCCCCACACCACACACCCCATCCCCCACCTCACAGGGGTCAGGTCACACCTAAAAACAGACACTGAAGTGTATATAAACAAAACTCTGGTACAGAGATAAGCGAGTAGACTGTGAACCTGGGAGAGGACTTGGGAGAGAGTTGTCTGTTTCATCTCTCGACGCCGAACACCCGCTCTCACTTTTAAGCCCCTCCCCCTTTCCCCCCTTTAATAACTTTTGGATATTACTGTGGAATATCATTCGGAGGAGAGGGAATGGATGCATTGAGGAAAAATGCAAAAAACAACAAAGACCAAACCACTGATCACTTTTGTTTTTTGACTTCTTACTTACATGAGGGCAGGAAAAAAAAACTGCTATGATGTTGCCGATACACTGACCACACGGTATGAGATGTGATTGCACTACGCTTACAGGGGTCATGGCCCGCCACTGGGACGGGTAATGCTGTAATGCCTGGTAACGTCTGAGAAAGAAGGATGTGTGTAGTAGATGTTTTACTGTCATGTTATTCGTTGAAACACTTAAAGAATAATTTCTAGGCCAGCACAGAGCCATAATAGACAATCAATGTACTGTAGGAGGTGAATGAATGACACTGACCGAAACCTTCGTGCAAAAATGATATCGTATTCAAGCTAAGGAAATGAATAAAAGTAAATATATGGGAACATTTCGCTGCGGATTGTGTTAAAAAGCTCTTGACATAATTGTGTAGATGTGATAGATCCGATGCAAGGACACTGCAGTACAAAATGTCCTCACAAAACAGGACAAAGGACATTCCGCTGATGAAAATCCACTATGTACAGTATGTCTGTCGGATGAATGATACGGTTGGCAAAGCAATCCATGTAGAATCCCTGTGTTGATGTTGGATTCATAATAACACAAACAGACCAGAAAGAAACCACACACACACTAAAACCTTGGCATAATGTATGTATGTATATAACGTATTTGCGGTTCTTATATGGATGGATTTGTATTATATACATGCCACTTGTATCAACACCAGATTGATTTCTTGATGTCTTTTTTCTTGTTGGTAGAAATGTGATCACATCCAGGATTCAAATGAAGTGCCTTTTCGTTTGTTTATGAAGCACATTAAAACCCTGGGATATTCTTAGGAATGTCTCCCAACCCCCCAACCCCCTGGATCGTGGTTCTGCTCTCCCTCTGCGTTCAAGTCCAATTTGAGAGCACTGCGCTCAACCCTGGCTTTACTTAAGAAAAAGAGGTTAAAGTGCAGATGTCGGTGCCGTGTGGGGGACGCAGCGGGGGCGAGGGGCTGCTACTTGACATTAGCCTTGACCGTGTTAGCCAAACGGCCATCGCTCAACCCCCCCCCCCCCCCCCCCCCCCTCTGCTCTCCGGGGCGGATGTAACTTTTCCCAATTTTTTTTGGGGGGGGGGGGGGGGGGGTGCATGAGAAAATGGTGTGGGGGCGGCTTCAAAATATTTCAAATTAAAGGGCCTGTGTGTGTGTGTGTGTGTGTGTGTGTGTGTGTGTGTGTGTGTGTGTGTGTGTGTGTGTGTGTGTGTGTGTGTGTGTGTGTGTGTGTGTGTGTGTGTGTGGTGTGTGTGTTTCTCAGGAAATGTAGGTGGTATTCCCCTTTAACCATGCATCTTTTAAGCTTTAGCTGTTAAAAACTAGAAAAAAAGAAGCCATCCACATACCATTTTGGGTTACAGGACTTTCAATATAGGCAATTAAGCATCAACAATAACATCAGTTGAAGTTGCAACAGACACACAGCATGCATAAAGTTAAAGGTTTTCAATGATGAAATGCTGTTGGTTTAGTGGTGCCACAACTGTAGTTAGTAGCAGCAGTAGTGTTTCAAATCATTTAAAATGTAGGCCCTTTAATTTGAAATATCTTGGGTTGTTTTTGTTTTGCATGCAGCTATCGTGTTTGTTGGGGCAGTCGGGACATTTAGGGGAGGCATTGCCCCCCAATGCCCATGCCTAGATCCGCCCCTGGCCTCTGTGATAGCTCCAGCACACTCTGCGAGGCCTTTTGTCACGGAGCAGCCCTGAGATGTTTTATGGCCTTTGGCTGCAGGAGGAGTGGACCATGAAGGTCCAAACTTTTTTTTTGTCTTTTTTCCGGGGGATTTGCAAGCAGTCGGCGGTGCATGGTGGCGACCCCTGGCCGGCATGGGGTTAAATTGCACCCGTTTTCATGTGGAGACGATCCCTCCTTGCACCCAAAGAAAAAGTACACAATGTGCCTTCATGTACAGCCGTACCCACCGACTGTGAAATCTACAGGACTGTTTGATGAGCTTTTTCTTTTTGTAATTTTATTTCTTACCCTTTGTTATGTTTCCAGTCAGTGTTGATTAAAATGTTCTGCCACGGTTCAGTGGGTTCTCCTGATTTATTTGCTCTATTGAGGTTGTGGAGACATGATGCCGTTCAGGACGGGAACGCATCTGTGTCACTTTATAGCTTTTAAAGGGGAATTCCACCCATTTTCAACATTTTACTATGTCATTAATAGAGTTGTGTGGACATAATAAAAAAAGTTCCTTCCATTCTGTGTTTCCTTGAAATGGAGATCTGAAAAAGAAAATCCTTAACATGGTAAAACACAACTGGATGACATCATCATCATCAGGTTGTGTTAATGGGTTTCGTTTAGGACCTTTTTTCCTGAGAGGGTACAAATGGAACCAAATAGACCTGCTAGGGTCCATTTGGTTCTCATTTGTACACTCTCAGGATTTTTTTGAAAATAGGTGGTATTCCCCTTTAACCATGCATTACTAACTTTAGCTGTTGAAAACTAGAAACAAATGCAATGTGCAGATGTACAGTATATATATATATATATAGGAGATTGATATATATAGGAGATATATTCTTTTTGACAGTGATAGTTTTTATCTTATCTCTTGGATCGGTCCCTGGACCATGCCTCCCATATAGTTTGATAACCACTGATATGGACACATTTCACGTTTTCATTGTAGAGTCTGGTCTCAGAGGGAATTTTGAAGGCAAAATATCGTGACAATTGGACATCGCCGTGGAGCAAACCGGCTGGGATGTGAAATAAACTCAGCATAGCAACAAGATAGAGTGACAAGATACAAATGCTTTGAATATCAAGATGTCGCAATTGGGTAGAGAGAGATCCATGGAGTGTGTACAGTAAATGGGTTTCTAAATGAAATGCAACAGTGCATTTCCTTGGTTGCGCACTGTGCATGTGTTTCTGTGTGTGTATGTGCATGCCTGCTGTGTGTGTGTGTATGTGTGTGTGTGAGTGCGCGTGCATGCCTCATTGCTGGCAGGAGAAAAGCTTTGTGATTCCATACAAATGGAATGTGCTGATCAGAAACAGGTTCAGGCTAAGCTAACTGGAGCTCAGTGGGGGTCTCTCTCTCTCTCTCTCTCTCTCAGGGCACCCCCCCCCCCCCCCCATCTACCCTTAAATGACTTGTTTGAATGAATACATTATTTTAATAGAGTAAAATAGAATATTAAAGAATGCAGTGGTTGGAAGTGGTGTGTGTACTCCAATGTTATTTATTTCATTTTCAGTGCCACCCAGAACTCTTGAGGGATTACAAAATGGAACCAAATGGATCGCTTTTTTGAGTTAGAGTCCTGCAAGGGTCCATTTAGACCAGACACCACCTTGAGAACCACTGGTCTCCCAATCAAATTATTCAAACCTGTAACACCTAGGGACCTATTTTGATCATCTTAAGTATCATGTCATATGACTTAAGTCAAAACTTTGAGGTGTGGCAAAGCTGTTTGGCCACTCAAAACAGCCAAGCAGCTTTGTGCCCTATTTTGCAATCAAAATAGGGCACAAAGCCTTTATTTTAGTTGCACGTAAAGATTTCAATTACACACTGTAGTGTTATGATTCTGTCTCTCCCTCTCTGGGCCGCAGTAAAACTCTCGCCTCCCTCTACCTCACCTTGTCTAACCCCCACACACGTTCATGAGCCTCTTTACTCTCTCCTTCTAAGCCATCTTCAATGTTGTCAGTCCTGACACAAAGACCCTTGAACGGAGAATGAGCCACGGATGCACCCTCCGTAACCCCTGGACGCATAGGGAACATCTTTGCGAACATGCCTATAGGATTTTTGGCCTGGCAGAGATCTTCTGTGATGATGTGGCCGTCTTTGAACCCTATGGGCCCCATATGCAAGGGATTCACGCCCTGCCAGAGAATGCGATTGGAACACCATGTGCTGTTGCGCTGCGGAAAATGGTCAAAAGTTGTATTGCTCAGTCATAAACACTTCTGCTGATGACTGAAGGCAAACCATTTCGACCACATTAGGCACATCAGGCTGAGACTGCCAGATGGTCGGTTTGCTTTAGATGGGGCGGGGGGGGGTCCTCACTGACTGTGTTCATAGGGTCACCTGTAGCTGTAATCAGCTGATTGTGCTTTCTTTTGTTAGTGTTATGGCTGGCCGTTGTGAGGTCAGTGCCCTGCAAGTTGATGAGATCGCACATAGTCCCACAGTATATTCAAGATCTGGCTTGCCTCTGCTTTTGATAGGGTAAGGGTTTGGGTTGCCGCATAAAACACTACCGACTGCCATGGCTATTCCATGGCAGCTGCCACTATCAGAAACTGTACTCCCTCTCTCTAAAATTGATCTTGTGCTGTAGGCCAGTGGTTTTCAACCTTTTTCATACCAGGGCCCACTATTTAATTAGCATTTAAGCCACGGACCACCACTTGGTCTCAAAACTAAATATTTATTTCCTTTTTTGTCCCCAATACCATCAAAATGACCATTAATCTCCTACATTCTCTAGTTGTGTAGACTTGGGCTAATTCACATGATGAATATTTTAACTCTTGAGAGTGTAAAAGTGATTTCCATTTGGTTTCATTTTTACACTCTCAAAGAGTTACATCTGGTTAACCAACTTTCCATTTAGCTGAGGACCACCTGAAATCCTCTCAGGGACCACTGGTGGTCCCCAGACCACCTGTTGAAAACCCCTGCTGTAGGCGATGAACATTCTATATTTGTAACATGTACGGGTACATATTGTTTTTTTCTTTTTCAATACGTCATGATAAATTACTCATTGTGAGCCACACCAAACACACCAATCTGCCCTACCGTAGTTTTGGACATGAGCATGTCCATTCCAGAATGAGGAGCAATCAGGAGGAGATGAGCTTTTGTTTTCAATAATAGTTTGGGGTTGTACAATAGCAGACAAAAATAATTTTAAGAGTAGTCCCCTGAGAAACGCAGGGGCTGTGGTCTGTAGAATAGATATTGTAAAGGCATTTCCTTTTTGGGTAAAGGTTCCTGTTTTAGAATATTATCTTAGGCAGTAATAGATGAGTGTTAATTTGTTTTGACAGGGGTGGGGTGAACATAAAATAATACAATTTATATATATATATATATATATATATATATATATATATATATATATATATATATATATATATATATATATATATATATATATATATATATATATATATATATATATATATATATATAATATATATATATATATATATATATATATATATACAGGTCCTTCTCAAAAAATTAGCATATTGTGTAAAAGTTCATTTTCTTCCATAATATAATACAAAACATGAAACTTTCATATATTCTCTATCAATTGTGCATCAAGTGAAGTATTTAAAAACTTTTTTTTGTTTTAATCCTGATGATTATGGTGTACAGCTCATGAAAACCCCAAAATCCTATCTCAATGAATTAGCATATTTTTACGAGACCACTAAAAAAAATATGTTTTAAACAAGAAATGTTGACTATCTGAAAAGTGTATTAATGTATGCAGTTAATACTTGGTCTGGACCACCTTTGAATAAATTATTTCATCAATGGGGCGGGGCATGGAGGTGATCAACCTGTGGCACTGTTGA
Organism: Benthosema pterotum; assembly: GCA_039105355.1. Classification (NCBI taxonomy): domain Eukaryota; kingdom Metazoa; phylum Chordata; class Actinopteri; order Myctophiformes; family Myctophidae; genus Benthosema; species Benthosema pterotum. The sequence continues at coordinate 22,043,732 of CM076986.1, forward strand.
GGAGCTATGGATGCCCAGTTTCGCTTTGATAACGGCTATAAATGAATTTGTATTGTTCCATCTTATGTCTCACACCTTCCTCTTGACAATACAACCCAGATTCTCTGTTGGGTTAAAGTCAGGACAGTTGGCTGTCCAGTTAAGCGCAGTAATACCATGGTCAGGACAGCAGTTAGTAGTAGTTTTGGCCTTGTGGGCAGGTGCCAAATCGAGCTGGAAAGGAAAATTAGCATCTCCATGAAGCTTGTCAACATACCGAAGCACAAGGTACTAAAAGGATGGCTGAGTTTTCAGTTTTCAGCCGATAACATGGCCTAAATCATGTGTTTTGCCATGTCCAGTCTCCAGTCCATGTTATTGGCTGGTGTTGATCCACTGACAGTGAAAACTTAACAGTGGTTTCAACACAGCCATCTTTTTAGAGTACCTTGTGCTTCAGTATATTGACAAGCTTCATGGAGATGCTAATTTTCCTTTCTAGCTCGATTTGGCACCTGCCCACAGAGCCAAAACTACTACTAACTGCTTTACTGACCATGGTATTACTGTGCGTAACTGACCATCCAACTGTCCTGACTTTAACCCAACAGAGAATCTGGGGTGTATTGTCAAGAGGAAGGTGTGAGACATGAGACAGAACAATACAAATTAATTTACAGCTGTTATCAAAGCAAAACTGGGCTTCCATGACGCTTCAACAGTGCCACAGGTTGATCACCTCCATGCCCCGCCCCATTGATGAAATACTTTGTTAAACAATAGTCCAGACCAAGTGTTAACTGCACACATTAACATACTTTTCAGATAGTCAACATTTCTTGTTTAAAACATATTTTTTTAGTGGTCTTGTAAAAATATGCTAATTCATTGAGATAAGGTTTTGGGGTTTTCATGAGCTGTACACCATAATCATCAGGATTTAAACAAAAAAATGTTTTTAAATACTTCACTTAAAGCACAATTGATGGAGAATATATGAAAGTTTCACATTTTGTATTATATTATGGGAGAAAATGAACTTTTACACAATATGCTAATTTTTTGAGAAGGACCTGTATATATATATATACACTGTATTTACTACAGTATATATATATATATATATATATATATATATATATATATATATATATATATATATATATATATATATATATATATATATATATATATATATATATATATATATATTAGGGCTGTTGAATGATTAAAATTTTTAATCAAATTAATCACAGCTTCAAAATTAATTTAATCATGATTAATCACCATTCGAACTATGTCCAAAATATGCATGTTTTTCCTGTACAGGATTTCAACATTTAAAAAAGAAACATAATCTTTGAAAAAAAATAACCATTTATCTTTAAAATATTTATTAAAATACAAGCATTGAGGGCTTGTAGATCCTCCAGCTATACTCTATGGCTCTGGTTACAGGGAGACACACAGCTATATGTCTCCGTAATAACGTGCTCTACCCATTTCTTTCAATGAGATGCTCAGTGGGTTGAGTCAGTGTGCACATGAGTTAATTGCGTTAAAAATTTTAATCAGATTAATCAACAAAATTAATTTAATCCCATTAATTAACTATTTTCAACAGCCTTAATATATATATATATATATATATATATATATATATATATATATATATATATATATATATATATATATATATATATATATATATATATATATATATATATTAATGGTGTTGATTTTTAACGCGTTAACGGTGTTGATTAAATTTCTACGTTATTTGCGTCAAAATTTTTAACGCAATTAACGCACATGCATGCGCGTGCGCACGCGCGCGCACGCTCGTGCGTGCGCATTCTCTGTCTCGGATGTGATTCCACTCGCCGGCGACTCGGACGGACAACAAATAGGGACAAAGTTGCGGAATGCATTGGAGTCTATGGGCTCTAGCGAGTATATCAGGGCTACTAAACTGGTGGCCTGACATCTCCGTTCACTTCCATGGAATGGTCTAATGGCGGCTGCTCTTCATTTCCACTGAGCATGAGTACAGCTAACTGAATAGCAGCGCACGCTCTGTTCTGTGACCCCTCAATGTCGCTAGTCTGCCACTAGTCTTGTAGTGGTGCTTCCCACCGGAGAATCAGAGCAGCTCCACTTCCTGTTCCTGCACGTGAAGTGAAGTCAGATGTAAACAAACAGCAGCTCTTTCGAATCACTCCCAACTATTGTGATGTGTTTGTTTAACCGCGTCGCCATCGAAACTGAGAAGAAAAGTTGATTCAGTAAATCGCCAGTTTAATAACGAGTGGACCGAAAAATAATGGCTAAATTGAAACTCCATAGGGAGCGCAGGCAGACGTATTTGCTCTGTAACCAAGTCAATGCTGTCGTAAAATAATCCGATGGTAAGAGACGCCACTGTTGCATGGATTATTGTCAAGAAAAAAAAAACACCCAGAGATGATGAAGAGTCGAGTGCATGCTGGCTGCAGGAGGTAGAGCCTATTTCTTTCCCTGTTTACCTCCCTGTTCCCTGTTTACCTTTGCATTAGTGAATATTTGTATTTGTCTGTCTTGATGAAATGAACATGGTGGGCCCTATTGTATGGCCACTGGCCAGTCAGAGATGTGCCATCACTGTCATTAGTTGCCTGTGTGTAGGCTAGTCCTGTCCCCTGTTGCAAGCCTTTTGAGAATTAAAGAGAGAGCACAATAAGTGTGCCTTAGATGTTGTGATTTGCTGCTGTTGTGATAACAGATATGATATGAAGTCCGTTTTCATAAGCTGCACTATAAACGTGTATTTTGATTTGGTTCAAATATGATGCATGTTAGAAAGACCAGATGCACATTGCACTTTTCTTATAAATGGAGCATTTTAAAAAGTGAAATACTTTAAAAAATGTGTCTGTGTGTGTACACATGTCATGGTGGAGAGTAGTCTCTGTGGCAGTCTGGCCCCCGGGCCCCTTGGGCTTTTGGCAATGCGGACTCCTGAACAATTTAGTTGAATAGCCCGCTGTCTTTCCATTTCCGCAACAATACACAGGAAAACATGGCATATTGTCCGAAATAGTCCGAATGGTGATTAATCATGATTAAATTAATTTTGAAGGTGTGATTAATTTGATTAAAATTTTTAATCATTCAACACCCCTATTATATATATATATATATATATATATATATATATATATATATATATATATATATATATATATATATATATATATATATATATATATATATATATATATATATATATATATATATATACAGTATATATATACAGTATATATATATATATATATATATATATATATATATATATATATATATATATATATATATATATATATATATATATATATATATATACTGTATTTACTACAGTATATATATATATGTGGTCGAAAAAACACAAGTTGTCCTGGCATGCAACCTTGCAACTATGCTCTTTATCTGCAGTACTTGCGGAGGAGGCCACATGGACTCTTGGAGGCTGCCTTCTTACCTCCCACGACAATGACGCATTGAACTGTATCTCTACTTTCCACCATGGTGTTGGAGTCGCAGCCTCTTTCCCTCTGTAAGTCCTTGTCCGTGCTTCTGCATAAAATGAATGAGCATCCAATCAAAACACATGTTGTTGTTGTTGTTGTTGTCAGGCAGACAAATGAAGGGGATGGGGGGGCTGGGTTGGGGTTGGAGCCTGTGTTCCAATATAAATCCAATGCAGTCACAAAACAAAGGGAGAAGCCAGGTGCTCAATGGAGATGTAGAAAGTTAAAACACGAAAAAAAAAGTTTAAAAGGGTGCTTCGAAGATCAAAAAAGGGACTAGAACAGTGAAAAAACAAGGCAACAATCCGAGCACTCAAAAAGTTTAAAAACGAGGAGGGGAAGTATAAAAACAAGGTACTTTATTTATAAGTAAAACAAGCCAACATGTTTCGACTCCTCAGAGTCTTCCTCAGGGCAAGTGAAAAGAACAAATGGCAGACATGGCACATATATATACATATATATATATATGTGCCATGTCTTTTTTTTGAGTGCTCGGATTGTTGCCTTGTTTTTTCATAAATCCAATGCAGTTAGTAAGTTACAAAATCTTCTTACTTAAATAGTTATCATTGTTGGTTAACAATTTATAGTAACGACAGATCGGATATATTTTTGCCTGACATTGTAGTATGACAAAGTGGGGCATAAAAATAAAATAAGGAATTATAATAAACAGCATTGGCATACGGTTTATTATTACAGAGAATTTGCATTATTATTGAGATTTGTGATTATTATGCTTTGCGAAGTGTTGAATGTCAGGCAAATAAAGATAATTTATACCTGTTAGACCTTGAGACTGTCACATTTTGGAACACTTTACTTTAGGAGAGCTCAATGTGCATCAGTTTAACTCATTAGACATTCCTGAGTCTTCAATATGAAGGCAGAAATCTATTCAGCAGAGAGGGAGAGAGAGTGTGTGCGTGTGAGTGTGCGTGTATGTGTGTGTGTGTGTGTGTGTGTGTGTGTGTGTGTGTGTGTGTGTGTGTGTGTGTGTGCGCACACGTGTGCACACACACTATAGTATATTCTGGAGTGTTCTCACGCATGATGTCCCTTTTTGTGCTATCATGAGTTGCGACCAGCGTAACAAACCAACCAAAGGGGCATTCTCTCTCGTTCCCAGCCTCAGTTGCATCAACAAACACAGGAAATCACTTGATCTCTGTTTTGTGGCATTCACAGAGAGATGGACAAGCATGCCGGCATTATGTGGGGACGGCGGGGGCTCACCGTAACCCGATATCCCTCTCTGCGACGCTCCGCTCTCGTAGCCTGATCCCAAAATCATTAAACCCAGATCCTTGACTTCATCACGCCTCCCCATGTCCTCCGTGACCAGGAGGGGGATTACTCCTGCGTGGCTCGACTGTGTTTTGGTATGATTAAACCAACTAGACTTTATGTCAGTGTCTTAAATGCTCTTCCAAGGCCAATGCAGTAAAGCAGGGGTTTTCAACAGGTGGTCGGGGGACCACCAGTGGTCCCTGAGAGGGTTCCAGGTGGTCCCCAGCTAAGTTGGTTAACCAGATGTAACTCTTGAGAACGTAAAAATGAAACCAAATGGACCCTTGCGGGTCCATTTGGTTTCATGTTTACGCTCTCAAGAGTTAAAATATTCATCATGTGAATTATCCCAAGTCTACACAACTAGAGAATGTAGAAGATTAATGGTCATTTTGATCTGTATGTTGGACTGTTTGGTTTCCCCAAATCCAGCCTGGAATTGTGGACAAAAGCAAAATAAATCTTTAGTTTTGTGGTCTGTGGGTCTAAAAAATATCCTCAATTGGTGGTCCGTGGCTCAAATGCTGAATAAATGGTGGGCCCTGGGATGAAAAAGGTTGAAAACCACTGCAGTAAAGGATATAAATAGCCCAGTTTGCTTTTTGTTTTTCCTATGATGAAATAGTTTTCAAACAGTTTTCAAAAGGATGGATCTGAGGATAATGCTAAACAGTTATAACACCAATCCCCAAGGGCTCATCTTATTTGTCAAGCATTCATCCATTTGCAAATAACGCCTATTCATAATATGTGTTCATTTTCTTAGCTTGAATACTATTGAATGGGCCTTTTGTGCCAGTTTATTTTCATGGTCAAATACAGTACTGCCATGCAGCAATTAAAAACATATGCGTAATTCCTATGTTGCCAATATGCGTATTATCATTTTCACATCAACCTCATTTTCTTTTTTTAAAATCAAAATGGTATCAGAAACCCTATTGAAGTGTGGGCACGGTGGCGCAGTGGTAGTGCTGTCGCCTCACAGCTAGAAGGTCCTGCGTTCGATTCCCGCGTTGGACGCTGTAGGTGCTGACGGCGTGTCTGGTCCTCTGCATCAGTGCCCAATGCCCATACCTGAGGCTGGGTTGGCGAAAGGACCTTTCTGTGTGGATTTTGCATTTTCTCCCTGTGTCCCCTAAGGTAAAACATTGGGGACAAAAATATTAGGGACTTTAATAAAGCAGTTGACGAAAAATAAAGCAGTTGACGAAAGCAGGCAATGCCGATGGAGTCGGCCTCTTCCACAGGCGTCTCTGGTTTCCATGGTGACACTCCTCTACAGCGTACCTCTTGTTCACATTGTCACCAAGATGCCAAAAGCCGATATGAATCAATTTTAAGTTAATTAAGAATATATTTTTTGTAGCTGCGAGCTGTGACTGTTGGCAGGGCATGTTTTTTCAAAGACCATCAGTTAGTCTGCGGAACCACATTTAATGGCATTTCTACCTCTGCGACCCTATAGCCAAATCAATGTTAATGTAAACCCAAGGAACTCTCAATGACCCCTGAGGTTCCCACTTTGGGAAACACTGGGCTAGGGAGTCCTGCTCAGGTCAGCGTTACATGACCATGACCACGGCCACATGCTGTCGGGGTTTTTTATTGAGTAAAAAAAATATATAAATTCATAATGATGGCACTATGGTATGGCTGTACCCCTGCTGTAGTTAATTTTGGTACATTAAAGGTTTGTTTTGATCTCAAAGTGCATCAGATTGAAGCATTTCCATTGCATTTTTTAAACTTGATAAATCTAGCTTTTTTATATTGATCTCAAAGTGCCCCAGATTGAAGCATTTTCATTGCAAATTTAAAGTTAAAAAAAGTCATCCTTGTTAAGATTAATTTCCCAACAATGCCCTCTAATTTCTCTATCTATTTCCGGTTGGAATTGAGGTGGAGGTAGAGAGAGAAGAACAATCATCGTAAAGAAACGGTAATACTCAATAACCCCTGGAGGCTTCATTCCTCACACACTTTTCCCTGCTGCGCATAATTCAAAATGGTGGGAAATCTATAGACCAGAGTTCATAATCTATAAGTTATAGGCTACCTGTTCAGAGTATGTTGCATGAAATACCATGAAACTCTATTTTGGTAGGATTATTTATGAATTGGGCACCCTCAGATGAAATAACTTTCAACCAAAAATCAGACTCCGGCTCCAGGACTACAGTAGTAGATCTTGCTGAGCTGATCATTTTTGAAAGGTGCTCCGAAGTCAAAAAAGTGTGGGCTCTTGACTATATCAGTTTACCTTGAAGATGGCTTGTCAGTCTCCTTACCTTACTTGTTGTGTATTTCTCTTTCACTGTCAAGAAGCAAGCTGTAACAATACTTGGGATGCTCTTGGGAAATAGTAGTTGTTGATTCTGAATCTGCAGAATCAATGTTGATGATGGCAGTGGCACCACTGCATTGTTTTGGTTATGGTTTGTCACATAGTTATTTTACGTTGCAGTTATAAGCAAAACAAAGGTGTCACTCACTGTGTACAGTTCCATCTAACTGCATCACAGCTGTGTAAGTCCATGCATGTACTCGTACAATACAGACACTAAATCCTACAGATTAATCACTGAATGTTACAGATACAGAGCAAGATCAGTAGTGTTGCGTGTTCAGTGCTTAGTTGGAGTTAGTGCTGGTTCCATATACTTGATCCCTGTGCTCTGCTTGGCTGTTTCTGTGCACAGTTTTGCCTTTGTTTAGCTTAATGGCGCTCCCTTGCTCTCCCTACTCCCAGGCAGGATTGGTTATTTGGTTTAAAACGAGCATTTCCCCCAGTAACGGCCTCTCCATCATACTTGGCTCTCGTGTTGTTGTGCTAGCGCCTCGGGGGGGTTCCCCCGGGAGATTAAGCGCGCCCCATTGATCACGTTCCACTGACTGATCTGCAGGCATCAATCGCTGGGATTTTTGGTATTTACAAAGTGAAAGAGAGCAGGGGGGAAAGATCCTCTTTGGTTCAAGAGCCCCCAGCGCCTTTCACCGGAAATACATGCAATATACTGTACAAACGTAGGTTGATTGTTCTATTGTTATTGTCACCCCTATGGATTTTTTTAATAAAAAGTCATACATGCGAATGTGGCACCTTTTATACAAGCCACTTTGCAAAAAATATATATTGATCATATATCATATGTAATTCTTATAAATTACAAAATTGTTTTATATATGTTTACATTTACCCCAAAAATACTGTGGATCTTAAAATAACTTTTTATTCTCTTACAACATATATGAGGATTGCATGAAAGATGCCACTTTCAAGAGTTTGCATACATAACATTTTCCATATGAGCAATTTTCCATATGGTGATTATATGTGATCGATTTAATGCATCTTCCTATAGGTGCGCAATGAAGTATAAAGCCGGCTTTACTAAATATATGGGGATGAAGAGGAAAGACCAGTCATGTGAAAAACAAACCTAAAGAGCTCAGTGTGTGCATATGTACTGTACTATATTGTACAGCAGGGATGTTGAACTCAAACAGCGGGCCAAAGCGAGTGAAACACAGCCGGACTGTGTTTCACGAGGATATCCCAGGCAAAATGGCAAAAAAAAACTTTCCTTGAAAAATGCCCCTTAATACCAAGATGAATGCACAGATGACACTGCATGCACACTGCATGCTTTCATAGTATAATGAGAGATGAGAGAGCCAATCGAGTTGAGAAACTAAAACATTTATAGTTGCATTCATCTAATCTAAGTAATTAAAAATCATCTCGCGGGCCAAAGAAATTCACTTATGGGCTTGATTTGGCCTCCAGGCCTTGAGTTTGACATATACTGTACGGCATGTGTGTGTGGGGGGGTGAGGTGTGGAGCGGGCCTGTTTATTGTTTTATGAATTGTGTGCGTGTGTGTGTGTGTGTGTGTGCGCTGATATGGCGGAAATCTGTACACTAAACACTTGGAGGAAAAAGCAGTCTTCTGTAGATGATTTTGTAGGTTTATTGAGCGTCACGATAGAAACAGAATAGGATTGTCAGGATAGCATCATCAGGCAAGCATAGTGTCATGGTAGCATAGCATTCCAACCGCATGGTTTGAGGCCCTGCGGCCTCTGAAAATACCTGTCCCCAATCCGTGTGTTCCTCTCTGTGCCCGGTTCTGTGTGTTTGATTCTGTGTGCCGTTCTGTGTGTTGTTCTGTGTCGTTTCTGTGTGATTCTCTAGTGGTGGGTTATATTGGCCCGAGGCCCCACCCAGGGGTCGGCTTCCGGTAAGTCAGACATCAAAGAGTTGAATACACAAGCATACAGGTATTGTTAGGAAGGAAGTTGGCCAGAAGGCCAGGATGTCGCACCTAGCTGACAGTTCCTTCACAGCATGAAAGTCTATAGTGGTAAGTCAGACATCAAAGGGTATAATAAGCCAGGTGAATACACATACATTACAGTAATGGAAGCCAAGGATGGAAATCTACCTTATCAGTCCATCCTCTTGTTTAAATAACAACAGCTTAATTAAACAACACTTGTGAATTTCCATTAAACATCATAATTTCCATCAAATCAGATTTTCATCAAATCAAATATCATAACATCACATCCAAAGTAAATACAACACTAATATCATAATTGACTGAAGCAAAAAGTCAAAGTTACATTGTATATACAATTAAAACAGCTGCAAAAACCCACTTGGATTTTTTTTTTCTTCTTCTTCCTTTTTTAATGTGTACGCACTTCATCACATTTCTCAATTCAGTCATATTGGCCAGATATGACTGAAAACAGGAATGCAACTGTGTCATCACAGCAGCTCACAGCCACTGTAAGGCAGTTTTCTTCTACGAAAATAAAACTCACATCTCCTCCCTCACATCCATGAGCAAATCATGGATGTAAAAGTCTTCACAGGAGCCGTACGCCCGTGAGGCAAAACTTATGGTGTGCTTGTAGTGATGTGAAGTTGTAGATCAGCCGTCGCGCGCCATGCACGTATAGCAGCCTCTTCTGCCGCTGCCGTACCGGGCCGTCCGGGGACACCTCCCTGGTCGTAGGACACCAGGCTGAAGACACTTCCGTCGACCGCAGACAAGCCGGGATGATGCTGACGTGACGATTACTGTAGTAGACTGGTATACTGCTGGTAGTGTGCGCTGTCCTTGTTGGCCCTGTTGTGCCAACATCTCCGCGCTGGTGTGGTGATGATGCGTCGGGCCGCTGCGTAATGGACACGCTGCTCGGAATGAAGACATGGGACCTGCTGGTGGTGTCGACTGCCACTGCTTGCCGCATCTCCGTCGCGCTGGTGATGAACGCCGCCGACGATCCACTCCTCTCCACAGGCGAATACGGCCGCTGCGTAATGGGCTGGACACGGTCCGCTGCTCCCCGACGTGCCAAGGGAGTATGCATCCTCCCCGCGAGTGGAGCAGAGCCGCAGATCGCCGGCCTCGGGATGTGTAGCCGCCATTACGCACGCTCACGCCGCTGCTGTGAAGCGCATATCCTCACCGCTGGCTGCTGTTGCTGGAGATCCATTGTCTCGCCATGAGTGCACCACTTCACACCGCTATTATTGATGTTGAAAATCATACCGCCGAAAAAATACGTCGCCAAAAAGAAATAGATCGCCGTCAAAAAATCAGACTGAAATACTAAAAGTCCATAGTTTCAATGGCTGGAGAAGGAAGCAACGGAGGAGCAGCACTCTGTTTCGAAGGTTCCATGTGTATTGTAGTCTTGGAGTATCACCAACAGACCATCACAAACACACAACTCGACTCTCACTCACTCTCACTCACACATCAACTTCCTCCTCTCACTCACTCCACTCCATCTTTCCCTTTCCTTTTTTTTTGTTTTGTTGTTGTTTATATCACATGATTCTAGCTCTGTTCAAGATTTTACTCTACGTTTTAAATAGTCTTGTCAGGTTAATATTTTGGAGAAACAGCAGTCTTCTCAGGTTTTATGCTACACTGTAAGGTCTTTATGTCTGGAATTGGAGTGCATTTTATTCCCCATATTCTGTCAGATAATGTTTTGAAACACAACTGTCTAGTCACTCAGATTCTTTTTGCTGCAAGGCTGTAACAAGTCTTATGTCCGAAATATTCCACAATGTGTCTTTATGTTAATGTAACAAGGTCTCCATGCCCGAATTATATATAGATATAATTCCACATGTGTCTTTATGTTAATGTAACAAGGTCTTTATGCCCGAATTATTTCCGCAATGTCTTTAGTTATGGCCTCAGCAAGGTACGTATAGCAACTTTCTCGTGCAGCAGTCTTTATACAGAAATAACTGTTTTTGTTTTAACAATAATTTCAGTAAGGTGTCGCTTACAAATTTCTTTATGCTTATACAAGAGACTAGCTCTCCTGTTGTGTTTCACACCTGTAGACAGGTCTATGGAAATATGGTCTTATTCTTTAACATGGCTCCAATTTAACCCATATAGATTAAGTAAACCTGCAAACATCCTCATTTATTCCCATGTATTTTACAAGTTGTTGTCTAAGTTAACTGTTTGTAGATTAAACTGTTGCTTCCATGACCCCTGCTATAACCTGAATTACATTAGCATACAACAAGCTGACCCTCCCCCCAGTGCTCAAGGCTTGTGGCACCTAGGCCTCTCAGGTGTCAATGAATTGCTGCTGAATTATTCTCAAACTGCAAAAGTCACTGTACAGTATTAAATCCAGATTAATCAAATTTACCAGTGACTGTATGATTCTAGAAGTTAGGTATCTTGGTAAAGGTAAAGTTTTGCAGTGAACCATAGCTTACTATCAGACAGCCAAAGTGACTGGCAGAAAATAGAGCACATCACACACACATCCATTCACAATCATTCCATGCACACACTGGTGGAAGAAACTTTAACTAAATCTAGCACTAAGATCTCTCAGCCTGCATGATACTTTAGCCTTGTGATAACTCCATTGTCCTCCAATTTTAGTGTAGCCACGGTCCTTTTCAATCCAGAAGTTTTGAAATCTCCAAGAAATAATGTCCATGCAGGTCCATTGTTCAAAAAGGAAAAAAAAAAAAAATGTCCAAAAATAATCCATTGCATTTCTTCGGAGTTCAAAATCATTGGATCCCACTTCTGACAACCATTTGATATGGCGGAAATCTGTACACTAAACACTTGGAGGAAAAAGCAGTCTTCTGTAGATGATTTTGTAGGTTTATTGAGTGTCAGGATAGAAACAGAATAGGATTGTCAGGATAGCATCATCAGGCAAGCATAGTGTCATGGTAGCATAGCATTCCAACCGCATGGTTTGAGGCCCTGCGGCCTCTGAAAATACCTGTCCCCAATCCGTGTGTTCCTCTCTGTGCCCGGTTCTGTGTGTTTGATTCTGTGTGCCGTTCTGTGTGTTGTTCTGTGTCGTTTTTGTGTGATTCTCTAGTGGTGGGTTATATTGGCCCGAGGCCCCACCCAGGGGTGGGCTTCCGGTAAGTCAGACATCAAAGAGTTGAATAAACAGGTGAATACACAAGCATACAGGTATTGTTAGGAAGGAAGTTGGCCAGAAGGCCAGGATGTCGCACCTAGCTGACAGTTCCTTCACAGCATGAAAGTCTATAGTGGTAAGTCAGACATCAAAGGGTATAATAAGCCAGGTGAATACACATACATTACAGTAATGGAAGCCAAGGATGGAAATCTACCTTATCAGCGCACACACACACACACACACATGTGCACAGTTACAGTGGATATCTGCGTGCATGTCGCTATGTTAATATGAGACTATGTGAATGAGATGGATGGAACAGACTCAAGCGCATGAATCATGATGTGTGAATGTATGCAGCCTCCAGTCCACGCCTTCCCCATGAGAGCCCCGCACATGTTTGCATTCTCATGTCAGGGAGTCATGTATAGATGCCGGTGTGTATGGTATGTGCGTGTGCATTGTGCACACGGAGCACCGTCTCCGTCTCTGCAATAAGCCGAAGCAGTCCACTATAGTGCTGAACCTACATTTAAACAATTCCTAGTCATTTCCCCCAGACTGAGCCCTAATTCAACTGTGCAAATTGGCATGAGTTCTGTCTTTGGGCAGTTTAAGCACCATGGCAGGATATTTGTCCTTGTGAACATGCATGCATGTATAATTCTCTTTTTTTTGGGTCTTGCATGATCAAGTCTGGACGGGATAACTAAAATCTCTGGGGGAAAACTATACGACATTAGAAAAGTGATTAAGTAAGTGGCTGTGAGGGGAAGGGGGGCAGCTAGCTATCCTCAGTTCCTTTCTGAGATCCCGCCGAGATGTCGAGACGGATTTATCGACTCCCACGGGTGCTGGAGCAGATGTTCAGGTCACATCATTCCGGGGATATAGGGGAGGTGGGAGGGTTGGGCTTTGATCCATCCGCCAGGGATTTTGTCATGGTCAACCCTCGCCCCTACTGTCCACAGAACCTGGTGTGAGGTTGATGGCGGTGGGCCCTGAGTTCTTTTTGCTCAGTCCAATGGTTTTCAACCAGTGGTCCGGGTACCACCAGTGGTCCTTGAGAAGGTTCCAGGTGGTGCCCAGGCTAAATGTTGGAAAGTTGGTTAACGAGATGTAACTCTTTGAGAGTGTAAAAATGAAACCATATGGACTCTTGCGGGTCCATTTGGTTTCATGTTTACACTGACAAGAGTTAAAATATTCATCACATCTACGCAACTTGAGAATGTAGAATTGTCATCTTGATCTACTGTTTGCCTGTCTTTTTTTTTTTTTTACCAAATCCAGCCTGGTATTGTGGACAAAAGCAAAAGAAATCTTTAGTTTTGGGGTCTGTGGGGCTAAAATGTCCACAAATGGTGCTCCGCGGCTCAAATGCTTAATAAATAGTGGGCCCTGGTATCAAAAAAGGTTGAAAACCACTGGCTTAGTCCATGAGCCAGAGCATTAATTAAGAATTGAGCGTGCAAAGCCATACTGTACTTCTATTAAATTGTCCAATGTTTATAGGGTTAATATAACTAAATGGATAACCGTTCCACAAGTGTACATTTTGTATGTATCACACATTTCCTAATGCTCATTTACAGTATAGGCCTATACGTGCAGGTGAATAGAATAAACTTGTAGTTTTCTATTGTGTTTGAGACTGGCTCTCCACTACATATTATACAATATGTATGGGAACTGACCCCGTGGGGCCAGTTCCCATGCATACATATTGAAGAATATGTAGTGGAGAGCCAGTCTCTCCACTCAGAGAACGTGGGTTACCATGGAACCTTCCGTTATCACCATTACATCAAGACAATCACTTATTGTATCCTTTTTTTCCCCGAAAAAAATATAGAAATCAGGCAGTATATATAGAAAATATGCAAAAATGGAAATTAGGACAACAACTACTACTGTAATTTCCGGGTTATAAAGCGCACCTGAATATAGGCCGCATCGGCCAAATTTAGCGAAAAAATCAATTGTGTACATATACAAGACGCACTGGCCTATTAGCCGCGGGTGTTTTAATGCTTAATTACCATATGTAAGGGTTCTTGCACAGATGAGATTGTCGGCAACGAAATGCTGTTTGAGAAGCATCCTTTTTATTATTAAACGACTACAGAACTGCACGTGCTGTATGTAATTAACGCTAGAGCCATAGACCAGGGACGGATCTAGGCATAGACATGGGGGGGGGGGGGGGGGGGGATGCCCTCTAGACGCCCTGACTGCCCCACCAAACATGACGAAATGCAAACAACGAAAACTTCAGATATTTCAAATCAAATGCGTATAGCGGTAGTTAAACATTGACTAACTACAATTAAGGCACCACTAAACCAACTGCCATTTTCGGCTGCACCCCCGATTGAGAAATATTACATCCAGGCCTGGCCATAGAGTGTAGCCGGAGATGCGCAACTCCGATCACTTCATGAAACCAAATGAGCGCTTGCGGGTCCATTTGGTTCATGAAAAAAGGTAGCCTACCGTAGACCTGGTTAACCAACTGTCCACCATTTAGCTGGGGACCACCAGGAATCCTCTCAATGTTTAAGACGCTCGACGAGGCGTCTTTATTGCCGCCTCCACGGACCCCTCCTCCTGCTCGCGCTGCTGCTGCTGCTGCTGCTGCCGCCAGCCTTTCTAAACCCGTTCGTGGATGTTTTGACACTTTTCCACGCAGTCAGGATCCACTGGCAGACTTGAGAAAAATTTGCTTTCAGCATGTTGCTCGCGCTGGTGGTCCACGGCTCCGCGCGCTGGCGTTCCGAGGAGCTGGTGTCTCCGCCACGCTGGCGTTCCTCGCGTTGGTCCGCCGTCTAACCATTGATTCATTGATCCCAAGGCTACGTGCAGCAGATAGATTTCCTTATTTTTCAACCAGCTCGACTGACTTTAGCTGCGTTATACTGTATGTACTTCTTCGTTTGCTTTCCATGATGCATTTAGTAGTGTCTGTCTTAGCGAACTGCCTGTGCCCTGTCCCTCTACATTTCCTGCTCGGGCCGGCTTAAAGTTGGGGTGCATACCGTGCATTTAGACTTAGAACGCCCTATAGTGTTTGTTAGCCGTAAACATCCATACATTGGCCGCACCGCTGAATAAGCCGCAGGGTCCAAAGCACGGGGAAAAAGTCGCGGCTTATAGGCCGGAAAGTACGGTACTGTGGAAGGCTGATGGCTGATGCTGAGTCACGCCATTCAGGGATGATCATAAACAGGTCCCTGGGCAGAAATACTGTATGTGCTTCTGCTTATGCTCGGTAACTCAAATAGCGAGCAGAAGCTGGTATATAACTTGTTCCCTTGCTTTGCTGAAAAAGTGGCGTTAAATATAGACTGGCTTTGACAGGCCTTTGTGCTCCAAACACATTGAACTTTGCACATCAAGCTAATAGCGGGAAAAGCTCAACGATTTGGCCTTTGATGCTGTCTGTTTGAATTGGAGACCAAAACATGTACTTGAGAGCTTTGGACATCCCGCTTCACAAGGCAATGAAGAATACCCCACACTAAGAAGAGTTCACACAAACATCCACGTCTACCCCGAAAACAAATAGAGCTCATAAATAATAGAACCACATTTGAAATGAGACTTGAAAGCAGCTGTATTAATGCTGAAAGGAGCAACAGTGACACGGACACAGGGGTTTCTTAATGACGCAATTAGAATATTGTTATGCTAAGTAAAGCAACTGAATGGATTTTATTTATTATGATGTGTTAGTGTTCCTCTAAGATGTTCACAAACCACATGTCATGCACTTCTCAACTTCTTTTGGTGTAAGTCTTCTCATTGGCTGCATGGCAGCAAATCAGGTCTGGGGCCTTGGGGTAGGCTGAAACCCTATACCACCAGCCCTGGGCCCGAGCCTACCAAATAATTACCCAGAATAATTAAAACCTGCAAGTCAAAAGGTCCAGAAATCACCTGACCCCTCAATTAAAAATGTTATTGTACTCTGTTCATCATGAGTTGAAGCTCTTGATGACTGGTTTTAATTATTATGGATAATTATTTGGTAGGCCCAGGCCCAGGCCTGCTGGTATAGGCTTTCGGGCCTACCTCAAGGCCCCAGACCTGATTCACTGCCATGCAGCGAATGAGCACGACCCCAAACCTGATTTGCTGCCATGCAGCCAATGATAAGACTTACACCATACCTGGCTACACCACAGCGATCGGGAATTGCACCCAATGCCTGAAGGCCCTATGGTCCTATGGTCCTATTGTCCCTTATGTATATATTTGTCATTTTGATCAATATGAAATGACATATACATCCAGTACATGTCATGTCAGTCACTGACAAAGTGACTGACGCATGACAGAGGTCTTGTGCTAGAATGTAATCCAGGATTTAAGTGCATGTTCCACCACCAACCAAGTGAACACTCCTGCAATTACGCCGATGCAACACAATGGTGTCTGACTCTGAAACGGCATCCATTGTGCAGCTGAATCCTGATATTTAGTAGAGCATTGACACAGCAAGTGGCATCAAGGGACCATTGTACAAATGTGCTTGTGACGAGGGTTACGTGAGCAATGGCTTCAATCTGTCTAGAGCGCGTGCGTTTGTACGGGGAGAAAGGGTATCCATTGTCTCCGAGTTTGTCTGCAAATGCATGCTCCAGATTTGTTTGTGTGCAGCGTCCAGCTTGTGTGCACACTGACTGTACATATAGGGGCACTGCCGCTGTAATCAATCTGGGCTCAAGTGAGTTGAAGCGACAGCAACATAGGGCTGACAGACAGGCTGGAACTGGCTGACCCCCTTAGAAGGGTGTAGGGGCGAAACGGGGAGAGGGTAAAGTAGGTAGATATTAGAAGCAGATGTCTAGGAGCTGCCTGGCTCTGTTTCTTGAGCAGGGGGGAGAGAGGAAATATCTCTCTGGCGAGGACAGAGAACACTAGCCATCCCACATGTGTGTTTCTGAAAGCTTTTCATTATCTATTTTTCTGTGCATCTGTTTCTCTGTCTGGTTCTTTGTTTCGCCCCTTCAGCCACTGTGGCTGAAGGGGCGATTGTTGCCCAGGAGGTAGAGCAGTTCGGCCTGAACCCCAGAGTGTTCCCGATGTGCTGGTTGTGCCTTGGTGTGCCTTGGTGTGCGTGCGTGCGTGCGTGCGTGCGTGCGTGCGTGCGTGTGTGTGTGTGTGTGTGTGTGTGTGCGCGCGCGCGTGTGCGTGTGCGCGCGTGTGCATGCATGCATGCTTGTGAATGGCTGAATGTAATGCACAATGTAAAGCACCATGGATAAAGGCACTATATACAGTACTGTAAATGCACAATTGTATTTACCAAGTAAAAAAAATGTATATAGGCATAGTGGAGCAATATTTCAACATTTGTAGATGAGACTTCATGATACATGATGCAATTGATGGACACTTGTGGATGTTCAATACATAACGTTCAGCGACCAAGATGAGATGCACGCATTGTCTGCCCCCATGCTGGCCCTAAAGCCACACTGAAGCACTATCTGCATATTGTTGGCTCATTGCTTCATCTTTCATAGTATCTCGATATAGTGAAATCTGTGCGTGGGTGCATTATTAAAACAGCCGTTATTTTCAAAAGAGATTCTGATATATTTTCGTGGCAGATCTTCAGGCTTGGCTAACTTCACTTTTTTCTAATAGGGCAATTTTCACCGAGATCTTACAGTAAGTGCTTACTAATTCATAGCGTATTTCAGTATTCAACATAGAGCATTGCATTCATACTGTAATTTCGGCTCACTGAGGACACATTTTGGGTCTCGAAATGAAAAGGTAGGGTAGCCCTGCTTGAGATATGATAATCCATCCTGTTCACTCACTGTAGTTTTGGACTATAGGCTTCTTTTTTCAATAATAATTTTTTATTGATTTTTGCATTTTAAAGACAAAACGAAAAAAGACAGCTTGGCTAAGACACGTTGTCTTAGCAAAGGGAATAGATACAGTTTATACATACAGTATGGACATGTTTGGTGCTTTATAGATAAACATTCTGAACAACTACCCAGATAAAATGACAAATAAAGAAAGAAAATAAAGAAAAATGTACGTACGCACAAATCAAACAATAACTTTCTTGAATAAACAAGAAGTTTGTACTATCCATCAAGATTAGAGGTACGACTTCTGTCAAGGAACCCGATAGTGAAGGTGGAAGCTAAATGAGGGTCAATAAATCACAAATATGGTTCCCATATTTTATAAAAGGCATCTGTTGTGGAGCGTAGCAGGCAGGTTAAGAATTCCCACTATAGGCTTCTTTATACTGTGTTTTTACTGTGTGGTATCTACTGTATTGTTTGTAACATTTTTCATTCATAGCTCCATCAGTGGACATGGAACCTTCTCCGAGTTTATCAGAAGCCTTTGCATAATTCTGTTTTCTTATGTTGTATGTCTTTGACAGGTATGAGTCATCATCCGCCCGCGTGGCACAGGTCAGGTTGGGGGTTAAACAGACGGATTGGGAAAGGAGCGGAGAGAGGAGAGGACATTCCACGCTTCCAGCTATGAGACATTTGTCTCATTGTCAGGTTAGTA
The DNA here is from genome assembly GCA_039105355.1 of Benthosema pterotum. Lineage (NCBI taxonomy): Eukaryota > Metazoa > Chordata > Actinopteri > Myctophiformes > Myctophidae > Benthosema > Benthosema pterotum. The sequence continues at coordinate 22,062,571 of CM076986.1, forward strand.
TGGACCCCAACGCCCCCTCTCAGGTTCCTACCGCATGAAGTGTTGTGCTGCTCCTGGTGTTATACGAAAGGTCAAACACCTGACACAACTGCCTGCTGCAACCCACACCATCCATCCTGTTTAATGTCTGGAAAACACAAGACTAGACTTATTTTTACTGACATGACTACATTAAGCTCACAGTCGGTGCATATTTTTTGCAGCTGCAGGCTGCCTAGTAAACAGGCATCGGTGGGGAGATGGGGATATGGAATTATCCCAGCGTCAAGAGGTTGAAGCCAACCTCTGAGCCATGGGATGAGCTTTGTACCAACGATCTGATTTGCTATCTGGCCTCCTGGCAATGCCATGGCTTCTGATTGGCTATCTGCCTCCATGGCTCTGGTCAGAGCTGCATTTCATTGCGTGCCTTTCTCTTTCTCTTTTTTTGTTACAGGTATTTACATTTCATAGAACAATTCTGCAGAAATAATACAGCAGCTGCCAATTAAATGATGCGTCATTCCTTGTTTGTAGGGAATAGAACACAGTGAGATTCCGAAAGTAGTAAGCGTTCCACATATTTTCAGCTCTAATGTCAGAATCCAATGTAGACCTACCACGTGGTGTGCTTCTGCAGAAGACATACAGTACATCTGTGTGTACCCGATCTAATTTCGTCCCAATGCTGTCTGGACTAGGCTGGGAGCTCTGGTGCACCACAGCACTGCCCGGATCGCGTGCGATTGGCTGTGGGAGGCACGCCCCGCTTTACTAAGAAATAGAGCATGGATGCGGCAATTAGGTACTGAGAAATATAATTACAGGTGGAGAAATTGTTAGATGATTGGAATGCCACACTGAATAAGCATGTGACTCAAATGTCACAGTTGTGTGCAAAATGTGTGGCAGTAATGACGAGGTGAGTCATCAGCCAGGCGGCGCTCCCGCTTTAAATCTATTTCAGAGATGTGCTGATGCTGTAGGTCGGACAGCTAGGACACAGCCTTCTGGTCCTATAAATGTACAGGATGCCTAATTAACCTGTTTTTCAGTAAGCAGCCTATAGATATGGGCAATGTGAGCCCATGCTGCTCGCATAAGAGCCAGAGAATTACAAACAATCCTGTGCTAATCAAGCGTGTGCCGGGCTGACGTAACACAATGATTAGAAATAGAGTGCTTTGTTTAATCGAAAAACAAGCAAGAATATGCACATGCATAAATCGACCGGCAAGTCGAGTGCAAATGAGTTTTACCACCGTTTACCTCTGCCCCTGCCATCACCATCCCAGGAAATTCACTGGGGCCAAGGAGGGGACTTGCAGGGCAGTGGCATTACTAAACAAAAGCAGTGAGTGGACAAGGTAGAACCAGATGTGTGCTAGGTAATAAAATCACACGGACCTGCTCTGTTCCTAATGTTTTCCCCACCTCAGCCTCTCTGACATGGTGATCTGTCTTCTATGACCTGGCCTTTAAACCCACGCAGGCGTGGCCCTCACTGGGAGAATCCCTGTTCAGTTTCCCGATCAGTGGTGGACAGTAACAAAGTACATTCACTCGAGTACATGTAATTCATTATTCATTATTTTGAGCATCAGTGGCGAAATCGCTTTGTGACCGCGACCGTTGGGCCACCGGATTAATGTTGTTTTCCGACTGCCACAAAATCATTTTACGACCACGACCACTGGTTGCGACTGCTATGCCAACGGTCACGAGCGTTAGCACAACGGTTAAGGTTAGTTTTAGGCAAAGGTTTTACTGAGGTTACTGTAAAGCTGTGTTGCCAGTAACGCGTTACTGTAGTCGGACTACTTTTTTCAGTAACGAGTAGTCTAATGCAACTACTATTTCAAAACCAGTAGTCAGACTACAGTTACTTATTTAATATTAGATGTGTTACTTTTTCGCATTTTACTCTGCGGAATCCACAAGTTCGAGGCGGCGTTCGATTGGAACATGCGGGCCCTTTTTTTAGGTGACATTCCCACTCCACGTGTTGATATGTGTAGCAAACATTCTACTCCTCAGATCTGTTTTGCGGGCCGCGGCACGAGCAAACACCACTGTCATGACCTTGCACGGTCGAAAACTGTTACCTACACAGCACGTAGATGGGTTGCAATGACAACCACCCACCAAGACTGATTGGTGGATTGAGAGGTTGCCAGGTCTGACAGGACGTCACATTACTCAGAGATTCATATGTTTAAATAAATTAAAAAAATAAACAAATAGCGTTTGGCTGATTCGGTTGTGGGGTGAACTTGAGTCTCTGAAGTACTTGAGGTTGAGTACTTCAGAGGGAGTGCTGTCACTCCAAGCTGAAAGCATAATTAAATTGTGTAATTAAAGAGAGATTTCAGGCAGCACATTCGCAGCATGTTACCATCGGCAACCTGGTAGTATTTTTGCTTCTGTTCACATCCATGAGATATTTATGTTCTGGATCTGAGCGTTAAAAAAAAAGGAAAAAAGGAAAGCTGTTTGTTGTAGAAGTCACTGCATGACATTACCTGCAACAATAGTATGAATCAATTAGCATGGTTTATACCATTAGGCTCCACAGCAGTTGTATAATTGAGACCCATAGATTGAATAGAGAAGACGTCAGCACAATTCTCCTATAGATTATTCTTGGCTGGAGAACGTCATGTCACTTGTCTTGTTGCTACGGCAGATGACAACACATCAGAAGTCTGAATGGAGCTGCTGTGTGTGGGTAGTGGTGAAAGACTGGCGGTTGAATATAATTATGTGACTAATAATACACTACTTTTTTGTGGTGAGGTGTATATATAGGCTTAGTATGTGTCTAGTCAGAGCTGAGAATGATAAAGTATGTCGGGTGGAAACCTTGTATGTCCAAAACCTTTTCAGGAAAGTATTGCGGTATGATGAGGGTTTTACAGTACATTCAAAAAAGTTATGAAGAAAGAAAATCAATACAAGGTGTACCAGACAGCAACCATGAATACATAACCGTACATACAGTATAGGCCTACTTTGTTGACCAAGGCGATCTATCTTTGGCCTCCTCATTTTTCTCCCTTTACACCAATGGCCCTATTTTGGTTGGTGCCTTATCTTTTATCCCTAAACTTCTTATGAGATTATAAAATACATTATGAAAATAAATAATAAATGTTTTATTTTATAATTGTTTCATAATTATAACTCTTCACTGAAAATAGTGTGTATGCACATGATTATCATTCAGGGAACATTTAATTAGTGCTTATTTGCTCTGAATGTTTGTCTAATTTCGGCGAGCATCCCAATCATGACATGCCCAGAAAACAGTCAAACGACACAAAGTTCACCCCTGGGACAATAATCTCTGATACACGGAAGTCATATTGGCATGACATTTGGCTAGGTCTTATTTTGACAGGTTTTACCATTTGCTGGTGATACTAATTACTGTGAGGTGCTCTTCCATTTAGTGTAGCAGAGGTTTATTTTTCTAATGAGACGAGTCACGGCATATAAAAGCAGCACTCTGACATTGTTTGTCCATTGGTAACACCTGTGAAGGAAGAAAGTCGGCGGACCAATTTCACGCTTATATGGCCACTGTGTATAAAGTACAAAGACGTGAGCACGAATGCCAAAGATGCTGTTGGAAGCCCTGCAGTATAGCTGCAGTGCAAAATGTGCCTGCCTGTGCATATATGAGTTGGAACTTGTGTTAGTGCAACACCAAAGAGCTTCAGGACAGTAATAATCTTACATTTGTTGCACCTGATCGATTGTACAGATTGGAAGCTGTGCATTCATCCAGCATGAAAGCCAAAAGTTGAACTTTTCCTTACTTAAGGCCGGGTTTACAGTTCAATCTAGTACGTACATAATGCGAGAGATGTAATCTCAAGTCAAAATGCTTAATTGTATTATAGAGCTAGAAAGCTGAACCATTTGCAATTTGAAACTTTTTTGCCCCAAAATGACAGATATAACTTATATATACTTAACTTATAACCTTATATTGTATATTTTTTTCTTTACTGGGGACCCTATAGGTCAGGGATGTCAAATGCAAATCCACAGCGGGCCAAAATAGAAAAATTGGTAAGTCGAGTGCCGAAGCTTCTGGACTGTGTTTCTACACACAGGCACCGGTTTATGAGGACGTCACAGAAAAACAGAAAAAATATGTTTTTTTTTTTAGTATTTTTCCTTCGAAAAAACAATGTCCCTAAATAGCAAGATGAAATCAAAGATGAAACTGCAAGCATTAAAAACCTACAATTCATTATTAAAGCTCAGTTTCCTGTTCTATGATCCTCCTCACCAAGTACCGCTTTCATATTAAAATGAAAGTAAATCAAGTTGAAAAAGTAAAACAATGAGTTGCATTATTTTCTTATCATTTGTGTGTGAACTATACCAAAGGGCCAGCTCTAATAATAATTAAATCATCCCAGGGGCCGAAAATAATTCATTCGAGGGCCTGATTTGTCCCCCGGGCCTTGACTTTGACATATAGTATACTATATGAGGTTATAGGGGTTTATACTCGGCCCCCCAATCTGTTATTGTCCTAGAACGTTGACATATTTTTTGCACTATATTTGCCTATTTGGCTATAATACCGTATGCTCAGAACAGGAACACTAGGGTTCATGTGATTAATATTAACATGTAGTGCTGCGGAAAAGATGTTATGGAACACTATGGCAACGTGCCTGTTTTACAAATTTGTGGATATGCAGACCCAGATTGATCATTACATGTGTCTGATCGCTGCAGTGTCCAGTTTGCATGGAGGTATTGATTGATTCTTTCTCTCTTGTTCATTTTGAACAGTTGGACATTAGTGAATTGAGGACAGTTCTATTATAGGCATATTTGCTACCTGATTTTGTCATTATAAATAAAAGAATAAAAGACAGATTTTGGTTGGGTCTGACCAGATTGATATGGTAGGGCTTCTTCTTTCTTCGGTGGCAGATGGAGGGGGTGGGTGATGCCCCGTAGCTGACGCCACTGCCAGAAAGTGCACTCGCTCTCTCTCCAATATAGCCTCTGTCGCCACTTCTCTGATATCATAGAGACTTATCATAGAGAATTGCTTTGTCAACAGGAGCGTTTAGTCTGGAAATTATATCTCTTGTCACTGTCAGTAAAAGCTTCTGTGGGTTAGTGCATATTGATCTCCATAAGAGTTTGGAAAGATGGCGTTACGGTAATTTCTATTTCCTGCACTGATACTGTAGACTTGGAACTTTCTTTCTTTCACTGGAGATGACTCAAGAACCCCAGATAATTCTACCGGTAAATCATATTTGAAATTCCGATATAAAGAGGTCTTTCACACAGATGGCATACATAATTAGTTACTGGAGAGTGAAGTCTTGCCAGCACCAACTCGAGGACTCGTGGATCACTGCCCTCCACACTGTCCTATCCAACATCAGACTCATGAGCTCTACAGTGCTGCTAGATAAGGTATCACGCTTGTCGTATTATTACCTGCCTTTGTTTGCATGCTTTTGGGCAGAGGCGGATTGGCACATATTTTCCCACTGGGACAATTTTGCCTTTGCCAGGCCACCCTGGTGGAGGCAGCTGGTTAACCAGATGTAACTCTTTGAGAGCGTAAAAATGAAACCAAATGGACCCTTGCGTGTCCATTTGGTTTTATTTTTACACCCTCAAGAGTTATTATATTCATCATGTGAATTAGCCCAACTTAGTCTACACAACTGGAGAATGTAGATGATTAATGGTCATTTTGATCTGTATGTTCCAGGCGAGCATCTAGCGCATTCTAGTGCATTTTGGAAGTGCCACTAATGCATTTTGGATCTTGGCAGTTGGCAACACTGCCTCCAGCAGCGCCAGCGCCCTGGCGCACAGGAGTGAACGGGAATATGGCAACTCTCCTACTTGAAGCCTCTGGTGTAGGACACCTTTTCTTTTTTGAAGGATAGAAACACTGGTTTGCCTGGCCTGGGCCTGGCGCCCTGGCCTGCCCTGGACTTTAAAAAAAAAAAAAAAAAAACCTGTCCAGGCCACTAGGTGGCACAGGTCACCGGGAAAACTCCCTGTACTCCAGATGGCCAATCCGCCCCAGCTTTTGGGTCCTCCTCCGAACTCATTCCCGACACCAAGACAGGATTGAGAAGATACTGTCTTCAGCATTAGTACAAGAGTTCGACATTGAGTGGTCAGAAACTGAGTGCTGGAGCACGGTTCCTGTGGCCTGAATATGGACAAACTGGAGTTTGAACGCATTGTTTTTAACAAGGTATTACATACTATTACCACAAACCAATCTAAAACAAAGGGATTTAAGATCATTACAGCTGGGCTTGTTGCCCGAGACAATGCATTTCTGCTTTCTACCAGTCCAGGACTTGTCCCTATTTACTGTCCACATTCTCAACAGAAGTGGAAGAGTATAGTCTCTGAATCAAACTCCTCCCCCATGCCAAATCAGCAAGGTATATTCTAGTGTACTTTTAGCATGTATCTGTATTTAGCATGGGTGCATGTTTGGTCTGACGTACTAACATTCTGACGGGCATTAAGTCCAACAGGGGTTCATTTTAACCTGCCACAGGGTAGTTGTAACACACAGACCACATGCTTCTATGAGTTATGAAGACCAGAGTTTGAATCTGTCATGTAAAATAAATGAAAATGGCAATAAATAAATGAATAAGTAAATAAGTATTGACACAGACACATATCCTATAAGGCGAGCCTTAGGCAAATTACAGCCAAAAGTGCAGAAATGAGACCCACCCATGTGTTATCCTATCTTCTATAGCTGCTCTACCCCTCGCTGACTGGGGCTAGAATGGACTAAGTTGAGGGAAAAGGAAAGTTTGGCACAAACATTTCTAGAAGTGTTAAATGACTGTTGTGGGAATAATACTGGAATGGCTGAGAGATTCAGGCTGCAGTGTCTAGTGTGTGTGTGTGTGTGTGTGTGTGTGAGTGTGTGTGTGTGTGTGTGTGTGTGTGTGTGTGTGTGTGTGTGTGTGTGTGTGTGTGTGTGTGTGTGTGTGTGTGTGTGTGTGTGTGTGTGTGTGTGTTCTCACATATGTTATCTACTTAGGACCGTTTCGAAGAAAAACACCTTCCAACTTAGGACCGGTGGACAAGTTAGGACCAAAAACCCGGTCCTAAGAAGTAAGACCACTTAAAACAGATAGAGAATGTCATAAGCCATGCCTGGTGTTGAAATTGGCATGGTCCTAAAAAGGAGGCGTTTTTACATATGGCCCTAAAAAGGAGGCATTTTTACATTTGGTGTGTATCAGGTGTGTGTGGGGTGTGTGTGTGTGTGTGTGTGTGTCCTACTTAGGACCATCTGGCAAACTTAATATTTTAACTAGATAGGAGCAATTCCAGAGGGAATTGCAGAGTGTGGTCGCCCAAAGGCAACCACACTAATAACAATAGTGTGTTGCCTTTAAGGCAACCACACTAATTATACAATAAATTACTATATATAGCTCATATAGGCCGCAGGTCGCATGTAACTGTAGAACTCGGGGAACTTTGTCCGAGGGTGGGCGGGCGGGTCAGAGTTTAGAAAACTCTGGGGCGGGTCACACTGATGACATAATCATGTTCACTCATCGTAACAAGTGTCTGGCAGCCCGCATCATCATGGTGACACGTGTCTGACATGGGACCATTTCTATGTTCCCTCAGGTCTATGTTCCCTCGCTGACTAACCCCAACCCAAACGCACAAACCATAACCCTAACCGAAAGCATGTCAAACGTTACTTCGCGACATTTGACATGCCTTCGTTTAGGGTTAGGTTTGGGCGTTTGGGTTAGGGTTAATCTATTACTATCCCTACCCCTAATCCTAACCTGACTTTAAGAGCTGAGGGAACATAGACATGACCCCTCTGACATCACTCTGTGACCCCTCTGACATCACTCTGTAAATTTTTGTCTCAAGCCTGTCCCCTTTTATGTCCTATACTTTAAAGCCCGGCTTAAAACCTACCTTTTCACTCAGGCGTATTACTGAATTATTACCGCTCTTGTCTTTCTTTTACTTACTACCTCTATGACCTTTCAACTTGGCTGCAGTCAGACAATGTGTGTCTTCACATATTGAAAAGTATGCCTTTCGGGATAGCAATCCTTTGTTTTCTCATATTTTAGCACTAATCACTAGTTTAATATGTTCTTTAGCATTCCCATATACTTTAGTTGGGAGCCCGCGCGCTGTTTTTGGGCTGAACCGAGTCTTTACTGGATTTGCGGGAGATCGGTACATAAAGGGGTTAATGTGCATTAATTAACAATTCAATAATTAATAATCATATACTTTGTGCATATCCATATTCACAAACACTATATAATGATAAATTTGATGCATTTAGACCAAGTAATTTGCATTAAATACCATACAACTGTATTTTGTATGGATTTTTTTTTTATATTTTGGACATTAAGGGGTTAATAATTAAAAATGCCCGAGGCATATCAGTGGGCACCCTCTTGATTTCTTAAGAAGTGACTCCCAGCTACAAGAATCACTACTATATCACATATCCAAAACAGTTCATATCAATGTTTATTTTAGCCAGTTTAAATACACGTATACTATGTGATTAGAATAGATGTTTGTGTGAGGCAAAAATCAGTATGATGCAATAACAGGATACTCTGATTTTGTCTTTCACCTGTAAGAACAATTCACTGCTGTAGTTCTGTAAGCTCAGTTCAACTGCTGCCCTTCCCCCATACTGCAATGGTTGGGTCGTTAATTAAGCAATGCAGCCTAATTAACGACCCTGCACTCTACAGGCAAACTGCCTAAATCTTTTGGTTGGTTGAAGCAGTCTGGACAAAACCCATGCAGGTGCATTAATGTGTGTTTTTTGGTAATCTTACAATGCCCTAGTATCAATCTCAATTTCTAGTATCTATGTCTATTTGTAAATTATAAGGCAAATATCAACATCCTAACATATGCTGTCTCCCTGCCTGTTAGAGCAGTGTTGTTGTGTAACTCTTCCAACTTCCCCATGTCTTTAGCAGAACAATATTAGCTCAGCATAGTCTATTGAATTTAGTCATATTTGGTGGTATCCTGTCCAAGTGAAAAAGCTATTATGCTGAACCTGTATGAGGTTCTAAAATTGCCAATGAAGAGTGAGAGATGTTTATCATGGGCAGATGTTATGTTGTAGACAATGTGTGTCTTCACATATTGAAAAGTATGCCTTTCGGGATAGCAATCCTTTGTTTTCTCATATTTTAGCACTAATCACTAGTTTAATATGTTCTTTAGCATTCCCATATACTTTAGTTGGGAGCCCGCACGCTGTTTTTGGGCTGAACCGAGTCTTTATTGGATTTGCGGGAGATCGGTACATAAAGGGGTTAATGTGCATTAATTAACAATTCAATAATTAATAATCATATACTTTGTGCATATCCATATTCACAAACACTATATAATGATAAATTTGATGCATTTAGACCAAGTAATTTGCATTAAATACCATACAACTGTATTTTGTATGGATTTTTTTTTTTATATTTTGGACATTAAGGGGTTAATAATTAAAAATGCCCGAGGCATATCAGTGGGCACCCTCTTGATTTCTTAAGAAGTGACTCCCAGCTACAAGAATCACTACTATATCACATATCCAAAACAGTTCATATCAATGTTTATTTTAGCCAGTTTAAATACACGTATACTATGTGATTAGAATAGATGTTTGTGTGAGGCAAAAATCAGTATGATGCAATAACAGGATACTCTGATTTTGTCTTTCACCTGTAAGAACAATTCACTGCTGTAGTTCTGTAAGCTCAGTTCAACTGCTGCCCTTCCCCCATACTGCAATGGTTGGGTCGTTAATTAAGCAATGCAGCCTAATTAACGACCCTGCACTCTACAGGCAAACTGCCTAAATCTTTTGGTTGGTTGAAGCAGTCTGGACAAAACCCATGCAGGTGCATTAATGTGTGTTTTTTGGTAATCTTACATTGCCCCAGTATCAATCTCAATTTCTAGTATCTATGTCTATTAGTAAATTATAAGGCAAATATCAACATCCTAACATATGCTGTCTCCCTGTTAGAGCAGTGTTGTTGTGTAACTCTTCCAACTTCTCCATGTCTTTAGCAGAACAATATTAGCTCAGCATAGTCTATTGAATTTAGTCATATTTGGTGGTATCCTGTCCAAGTGAAGAAGCTATTATGCTGAACCTGTATGAGGTTCTAAAATTGCCAATGAAGAGTGAGAGATGTTTATCATGGGCAGATGTTATGTTGTAGACAATTTGTGTCTTCACATATTGAAAAGTGTGCCTTTCTGGAAAGCAATCCTTTGTTTTCTCATATTTTAGCACTAATCAATGGTTTAATATGTTCTTTAGCATTCCCATATACTTTAGTTGGGAGCCGGCGCGCTGTTTTTGGGCTGAACCGAGTCTTGTAGCTTAGGGCAACCTCTTAAGAATTCAAGAGGGTGCCTGCTAATATCCCTTTGACATTTTGTAGTTATTAACCCCTGATGCCAGAAATACAAAAACATCCACCCGAAATAGAGTTGTATAGTATCTAATGCACAATTATGCATTTTATTTGTGGAATGTGTTATTAATTAACTACCTGTTAAAATGTCTATCATGCCGTTTGTGCCCGTTGTATTTGTGATCTGGGACACGTCTTCAGCACTGCTACATTTCCCTATTACGTCTATGAAGCTTTACGTCTACAAAGCACTACGTCACATGTATCCCCATAATAGGCATGATGTGGTGACTCAGACATAATGAAACCCTGGGGCGTGAGGTCAGAGTATCCCATATAGGTATGACGTGGTGACTCAAACATAATCAAACCATGGTGCGTGAGGTCAGAGTATCCCCATATATGTATGATGTGGTGATCCAATATAATGCGTTAATTTTGAAAAAAGGGCTTTGTCAGTCTCTTCCTAATATTATGGTTAACAACCGTGTGAAACCGTGTGAGCGATTGGTGCAGCCAGCGAGGAGTAATGGCGGTTTCAGACATTCAGACAGACATTTTCTGAATTATAGTATTGATGATGATGATGATGATGATGATGATGCATATTCATCCGTTCATGCCCAAATTTGACTGCCAGAAGGTCCTGATAATTCTTAAAATGTCCTTATAATTCATGTGTATGTCAAAGTGCTGTGTATGATTGATTCTAAAACTCTTAGTCCCAATACTCCACACCTTGAATCAGATAATAACAAACCCAGGTGCGCTATTTCTTTCCACTGTATTGTGAAGATGACCTGGGGAAGGGAGCGCTTGATTTACCAACAAACCCTAGCCGTGTGGGTGCTTTGAAGCACCGCCCACATGCATAGGACAGTGACTGAATAGCTCCAGGGTGGTCCGTCTAAAGACAACAAGCGCTTCCTATCGTTTGTCTATTTGGTTTTGGAATTTCAATTCATGCAAATATGCTTAAATCAAACTCATGAATGTGGTCATCACACGAGTTGTCACACCAGTTGCCAGAAGTATATTAACTAAATTCTATCTATTCAATGGTCATGTGTAGGCCTATGCAATGGCACCATTCTTAACTGTGATGTTCACAGAGGGTGGAATACAAGTTTAAAAAGCCATGTCAACATTGACAATGTCATTCCAGGTCGGAAGGGATGCGGCTGACGCAGTTGTCATTGCCATTGATGTCTACCTATTCTTTTACTACTAGGTACTCTGATTATAATACCAGGTCAGCCAGCAGGGATCAGCAAGAAGTAACCTATCATATACATATCTCCTCCTATTAACAATGTTTCTAGCCCAGAAGCTTGTGATCTCAAAGGGTCAATGTATTGGCCCCAAATGGCAGCACTGACTCCATTGTAGCTATACTTCACTCTTGAGGTCTGACTACCACACTCTCCTCATCCTTTTTGTGTGAAGCTTTCCAGGCAAGTGCCATCTGAACATTCAGGTACTATAGCTGTTTTGTTAAGCAAACTGGAGGAAAATGCATTTATCTCTCAAAATGTGTATTTTATTGGATTTGGGGGAGATCAGTATATAAAGGGGTTAATGTGCATGGAACTGAGTAGACCATAAAAAGACAAAACGTTTTTTTGAAAGTGAAATACCCCTTTAAGAGCGTCTGATTTGCCTAAATTGGAGGCATATTGTAATGTGCATGTAATGCTAGACAAATTTCTCCCCTGGGAAGATAAAAAAATGTGGTCCCATTATTATTATTACCCTTATAATTGTTAATTATTATTATTATTACCCTCATTATTATTGTGTTTGTTGTTTCCTTTATTATTTTTATTTGTTTTTCTCAGTTATTAAAATTGTTTTTTCAATTATTAAAATTGTTTATCAAATTCAAAATGAAATGATTTTCTCTAAAGTAACTTCATTAATAAGTCAAAGTAAATCTAAGAAACAATCTACAAGCTCATAAGTAAGTCTTAAATCTCTCTTTTTGGTCACAGGCAAAAGTGTCCGGTTTTGATGTCCTGAATCCATTTCTGCCGTATGTCAAGTGATACAAGTGACGGTTTTGTTAGAAATTTAGTAGTTATAATAAGCAATTACGAAAATTGGAAATTGGCTATAATTTTTGATGTACTTTTGTTGTTTATGATTTTTTGCTGTATTGCATAATCACCATGAAATGGAATAGGTCTATACTTTTAGTGGCCTACAGGCACATCTTATAAAAGCCCTGTGAGCTTGGTTTCCAGAAAAAAAATCTGCCTCATATCACTTGGCATATGGCAGAGTGGTTTCAGCACATCAAAATCATATAGAAACAACTTAAAACAACTTAAGTACAATTTATCAGAATTAGACCAATTTCTATTTTAGTTATTCATTATCCTAATTATTAGATTAGATTATTAGATTAAAATGGGGATTTGTATCACTTGAAATGAATTTGGCTCATAAAAATCATATAGAAAGGTTTTTTTTAATACATCGAATGGATGCAACCTGGGACGTGTCTTCAGTGATGTATCCTAAGCTCATTGGGGTTTCGGGTCTCTCGAACATCATACCCCTCACTCAGGTGACCCAGCCGGGGTTCATGACACCCCGACTCACGTCCCAGTAGCTACCCCTGATCAATCCCACAAGGGAAAGGCCAAGGCCGTCCAATCCACCGCCCCTGAAATACTCCGCCAAAACTGGGAGGTTCTGATGCGTGGAGGGACTAGGCTCTGTGGTTTGACACCTGTCCGTGCCCCTCCTACGTCTCACCAGGAGGCACAGGACCTGTGCGTTGCACCAGACTCCCAACGCCGGACATGGAAGAGACATGAGCGGTGGACAAACAGCCCTCCTAAAGGACTAACCAAGGGGTTAACCCATTATGTACATTAAATATCAAAATTAAAGCTATTTGATTTTTCTTTTCTTTTTTTTAACTGTTGTTAATTTGGGGTTTTACTTGCTAATTACTCAATTTCTGACAAAACGGTCACTTGTATCACTTGGCATGTGGCAAAATGCATTCAGCACAGTGTCACTTGGCCACAGTGTCACAGTGGCAGAATTGGACCTTGCTTAAGGTCTAAATGTCATCAGCCACCATTTTTTGGGGCATTCAGGACCAGACTAGTCTGCCTGAACGCTCATCATGTACTGCCTCAAAACCATGGGATGAATAGCAGCTTTGAATAGCACGGTGTCTACAGTATATTTCACTTTGAATGCATGTCCCATTTATTCATGTTTGACCCTTTAATTCACCTGTATGTCTTGTAAGTGTGTTGTATAGCCATGGTCCATACAAATCAAGATAGTCCTGACAATTACCATTTGTGTCATGGGCGGAGCTAAGCAACTCATTATCTTTTGTCCTCCTAATACAGCATCATGTCAGGTGGCTATATTTTGAGTTCTATTGTGTGTATTCAACATTTGAAGTGAGATTTGTCTTGTAGAGCTCAAATAATATTTTTTGGTGTTTATTACATCTTCGTAGCACTAGTGGAAAGGGGTGTCCCTCTAACGTTGCAGAACACAAGTCCTGGAAAAAAGACCTTCTAGTACATAGAAACATGTAGCCTGGAGGAGAGGGGCAGTGATCTGGCCAATCACTGCTGACCAGCCAACTGGAGAGTGTCGTGGGCAAGGGTCGAAACACTCTACGAAGGTTGGAGACCACCTGATGACCTCTCTTCCAGGCCAAGGCAACCACTTGTAGTGGAGTATATTTGCATCTTCGATGTATTTACAAACATGATTAAACTCATAAGAGCCAATACATCTACGTTAACAAAAGGTATTAGCTTCTACAATGTTTCTACAATGTTAACAATTTGACTATACTTGTTAGGACCACTCTTGGTCCTAACAAGTAGGGTAAAATTGTTAATATCTAGAATGTTCTAAAATGAATTTTAATACAATCTGCGGTGATTGTATTAAAATAGATTTTTTTTCATGTTCAGGAGTGTAATTCATATGTCTCTACAATGTCTAGAAAGGGTGGTCCTAAAAAGGATAGCAATAGTCCATTTTTTTGGAGTGGTCCTAAGTAGTTAACATATGTAAGAATGTGTGTGTGTGTGTGTGTGTGTGTGTGTGTGTGTGTGTGTGTGTGTGCATCCTGTAAGTTGCCTGTAAAACTTAATGAAGAAGCTTCTGTAAAAAAGTGATTAAAGGAGCTATAATGAAACCAAATTGCTTGCCAGAATGCTAATGGAGCGAACCCAGTGAGTCTTTCATTTAATTTGTCTTAAAACTTGCATAAGTTACAGAAGAAAAAGTGTGTGTAAGTGCTACGTACTTGTCAAAGAGTGCCCATAAGTGCTTGCTTACTGTAGTGAAAACACCATCAAAAGGGGGAAACACTTATATCCTTGTGTTCATGACTTTCCGTTCAGTGACCTTTCACTAAATGCTCCATCAACAAAGCTGAAGACCCGGCAGGGAGATATAGATCATCTTCCCTTGTAGTAAACACACTGTGGAACCAAATTCCACCTCATGTTAGAGAGCTTTGCAAACCTTACCTGCAGTCAGCGATTTCATTTAAGTCAAATGAAAACACTATTTTCTCTCTCTCTCCTTTTGATAATTCCCTACCAGAGTGTGCGGATTGTTTTATTGTATTGTATTGTATTGTATTGTGTACTTTAGTTACCCCCTTGGGTGGGTGAGTGTACAGCACTTCAACATTGGATTGAATTGGATGCAGTACCATGTGTTCCTGTAAAAGTGAAGCAGAACAAATGAGAGGGGCACTGATTAAAAGTAGTTTTTAGATATGTTAACACGTGTGTTATGAAGCTTTACTGGTGTTTTTTTTAATTAATCAACAGCCTGCCAGACCCGAAACTCCGCTTGGCAGAGTCCAGTTCTTATTCTACTGGGCTCTGCTCTCCATCTGCAGCTATTAAAAATGCTTACTCATGGTGTTTTTGCCATTTTATGGCTGCACTTTTATGTTGCAGATGATATCTGCTACATCTGCAGGGCACAGATGTTGCATTGCGCAACTTTGGCTGGAGGATTTCAACCAGGTGGTTAGAGGAGTGTGTGGGTATTTCCTTCTCTGTGGTTTCTTGAGAGGATTCCAAATGGGCCGTTAGGGTTCTAATGGGTGCAAATGGTCCCTTATGATTCCTTTTGGTTGTAAACTTCTCAGTGAAGTTCTGGTTCCTAATACATTGCCGCACCGAAACAAAGTATTAAATATAGCATAAATAAACAAAGCAACAGCCATAAATGCC
Source organism: Benthosema pterotum (assembly GCA_039105355.1). Classification (NCBI taxonomy): domain Eukaryota; kingdom Metazoa; phylum Chordata; class Actinopteri; order Myctophiformes; family Myctophidae; genus Benthosema; species Benthosema pterotum. The sequence continues at coordinate 22,078,268 of CM076986.1, forward strand.
GCGCTGTTCATGGCGGCTCTTCTTTAAATAGCTGGTTGTGGATATTACACCACTTTCTTGTTACGCTGATTGGCTGAAGGGGTTGTCTGTCAGTGCTGTGTTCCAGCAGCCAACCATGGACTTGCAGGGTCGAGGAGGCTCCACACAAATGAATGGAAATATGTTATATTATGACACTGCTTTTTGACGTAAAAGTGTATAAAGCAGATCATAAGATTCATGCATTGAGAGCTTGTCAATTTGAAAGTAGCTCTCAAGAAGTGTGGCCACCCCCGAATTAGTATACTGTATGTGTTAGATCTAAAATATTCAACAACAACAACCATTGTTCTAGCGTAACCCCCGTGATTCAAACTCGGATCTTCTGCTTAAAGGGATATTTCACTCTCAAAAAAAGCTTTTGATCATTATATCATCTACTGTAGCTCATGTGAACACCCCAGACAGTTTTCATTTTTCCTGCCCCGCCCCGGCACCGCCTTCCTATACAAATGCATTATAACATAAAACTCCATTTTAAACACAATAGAGCCATCACCTGTCTTTTTTTCTGGTGACTGTTATTGTCCTCCAAATACGTGATGGGGGGCATGCTTTTTCATCTACGGTTTCATTTACTATTTATTTTTAAAATATTATGATTTTATTCTTTAGTCCCCAAACAGTGTAGCACAGAGGCTGTTACATTTTCTAAAACAATATTTTAAAAATAAATGAAACCTGTAAAATAAATTCCATGGCCCTCTCACATATTAAGAGGACAATATCAGTCACCAGAAAACAATTTTCTGGTGACTGTGTTTTTGATTAATCTATCATAGTTAAAATGGAGTTTTAAAGGTAGGGGAAGTGATTTCACTTTTGTCAGATATCACCCCAAAAAAAAGTTTTCTGTTAAAATGCTCTATTATAAGGTGTGCAGACCATATATGGAGTTTCCCCCTCCCCCACGTTAGCAGAGAAGCTAATAAACATTCCCCAGGTGGAGGGTGAATTTTCCTCCAATCAGGATCGAGCAGCAGGTTCACATAGTGTAGCTACTCTTGGGCGCCCCTAGTGCACCAGGCTGGTACTACTATGAATTTCAAATCACTTACCCTTTGTATAGGGGCGGAGCAGCTAAAATATCTTAATAACTGTCTGTGGTGTTCACTGAGTAGACAGAATGACCAACAGTTTATTTCGAAAGTGAAACTAGATCAAAGGGACGTCCCTTTGGTCCGGGAGTAGATAATAGACTTTGGAGGCCATCATGGCTGTAGCCACTCTGCTACACCAGCAGCATTATGAAGAAGGGGAAAGAACATTGTGTTTCATAGGTGCTGCGTGATTCACATAATTCTACATCCAAACCATTGGACCCTCAAGGACTGGGACACACTGTGCCCTCACTGGCCTGTGGATGTCATGTCATTGTCCCATCAGAAGTATTTCATTATAGGATATTACGTGAAATCTGCTACATCTGGAGGGAATATGGCAGACATTGGCCGTGTGTCCTGGCTGGCTAGTCGGTCCATGGACAGGACATGAATGTCGTGCAGTGACACTAGAAGCTTGCAACTGCTGTATCAAGTATTTTCGTAACAATTATTTTAACATATTCTTTGTTCAAATAATCAAATAATAACGGCATTAACTATTTAAAGGCGTATGAAACCCAAAACCACTTTTTCTGAGATTTTAATAATTATAAATTGGTTACCTGTCCTAGAGCGCAATGATATGGTACATTTTGCCCAGAGGCTTGTATTTTTAGAGCTTTTGCGCGTTTTCGGGGCGATTTTGGTGTATTTCCCTTTCCCGGGTAAAAAAAGTTTTCTTTGGCGCCACTCATTAAATATTAGCTCATCCTGTACTCCAGCGCAACGTGTCATCAATCTAATTAATAATATTAATTAGATTGATGACACGTCGCGCTTTAATATTTGGGTCATTCTAATTCTGAATATTATTCAGAATTAGAATGACCCAAATATCAAATAATCTGCATATCAGTGCCCCCATCACCTCAGGACATTGGGGTACTGCAGTTAAAACTCCTTTCAAAGTCCAGAAACTAAAAATAATGAGGTATATCAGAGTGGTGATTGATTGATTTGATATTAAAGGGGCTAAAATATCATAAATGTTGCCTTTATTATCTTTTTATACACAGTGTAGCCTAAACAATCACTTTCATATTTTATCAGTGTGCTATTTGTTGCAGGACTCTGCCACCCTAATGGTGTCTGAATGTGTCTGCATGAGCATAACTGCACTGTTCTGTTGGAGTGGGCAGGCTAGAGTGGCGGTGGGGTGTGGCCTCCGCTAATGGACATAAATTGTTATTTGCTGTCTCATTACAATGTGTGTGATCTGCTTGGTTTCAGTCGGTTTCATTGGGCTTCTTTGAGAGTGGGTGTGGATTCTCTGTCTGTGGGTGTGGAGACTCTGACCCGCTGGGCAGACTACAGGATGGACGTCGGACTTTTGACGCTCTAAAGAGCGTCTCTTCAAATACTCAATCAATCAATCAATCATTTTATTTCGCTCACGACCGTATTCCACGGTTTGGAGCACAGAGTCAAAAGTATACAATACATAAGTATACAGTTCGTTTACATATTTTACTTGAACAAAGGAAGAACATTTTTTAGAAAGGCACCCAGTTTATGAATTACTTTTTCTTTTCTAGAATTCAGCAATATGATAAATTTATACATCATATACACATACATACATATACATTTATACTTCCGGGGCTTTGGGCGGTTCCAAGAGGAGACGCATAGCAGAGCCATAGCCGAGTTACGACACTCCCGTTCAAAGTGTATTCCACATAGACCTCTATTGAACTATGACAACTTGGCAGAATGCATTCAACTCGGGCAACAGCCCAGCTTTAATGATCTTAAATCCCTTGATTTTAGATTGTTTTGGAGCTATAGTACAGCATCTTTAGTTGTTACTGTACAATACTTTAAAACAGTTGCCATGTTTCACACATGCCTAAAACAGCTCTTATTTGTGCTCTTTGCAGCACTTTTCCTCTACAGCCATTTTTATTTCCCATCCACATCCATTCAAAAACTCCAAACATGACGGAAAAGACGCCAGACTTTTTCCGCTGTCGTGTAGCCACGGCCTGAGAGTGCCTATTCATGCGCCCCCATTCAAACACACAGAAAATCACAGATATCTATAGGTCTGACTGTTTAAAAACAGCTTATTGTTGTGTATAAATACACTGGGGGTGGTAAAGTTACAAAAAATCTTGAAAAATGTGAAATTCATGGTGAATCCCTGTTTAAGATTTTTTTTTGCAATTTATGTTGTTTTCACTTTAACTTCCCCTTGCACGCCCTGTGTTATGTGAAAACTGTGAAAAAAGTGCAAGCTTTCAACATTGAGTAGATTATTATTATTAAATAAAAATATCACACATATTTATACATTTATATTAGAGATCTCACTTTAAGATACACTGTACCAGTCAGAGTGGGGGGGGGGTGGGGGGGGTTGGCTGTGTGCTCTTGTAATCCTCTGCAGGTGGTCTGATTAATGGTTGGCATCTGGTTGACATCTAGAGCAGCTTGTTGGGGAGTGATCAACCCTGACTGGCTGTTGTTCTACTGTGGGAGGGTCCCTGATCAAGGCTCTCCTGCTCACCTATGCTATATTAGTCAGTCTGCTCCTGGAGTCCAGTGGGGAGACAGGCCCAGATCCTCTCTCTCCCAGCCGCCTTCGACTGTGCCTTTTGTTTAGTTATACTTTAGTTCTTTATAGTTCCAGTCCCTTCGGAAAGGACTTTATTATGTAGTTTAAGTATTGTCTGTTTGTTAGGTTCCTTTTTTGTAATTTATTTGGATTTTGTCTATCTGTAAGGACTATGCAAATAAGCAATTGTAAACAAACACTGAACTGTAAAAGCGAACATCAAATCATAAACTTTAACTTTAAATAGTTAATAAATACTTGAATATAAATCTGATTTCCTGTCCCTCCATTATATGTTGCACTCAATATCCCTAGACATTTATTGGGATGTAACAGTCAATGATGTGTCATTTTTTTTTTTTTTAACAGATTAAGCCAATTAATTAAATTGAGTATTATGCCCCTAGATGACACTGATGCCTATCTGTGTCCATAACACAGCAGCCATCCAGTGTTATGCAATTTGCCCCTCTCCTCGTATGTTAGCCATCATTTGCCTCCAAACACCCCATTAAATATATTGTTCTCCATTTAGACGGGCCCCTGCTGTTGAAATTGCAGCACTCGGAGACAGTGGGATGTCGTCTGCTCCTATGAGGAGTTTTATTCTTTTTGCTGACGGGGAGCTTTGCTGGGGTGTTTGTGACTCTGGGGACGTAATTAGACCCCATGGTTAAACGGCTCCCCCATTAAACCACCGCTGGTGGTGTGAGAACGTTGTGAGAAAGAGACAAGCGGATGGTTTGTGGAGCGGCCCCACTGAGGTTGACCAAACCTCACCCCCCCTCAACTCACGCTGCAGTGACGCCCCCCTAACAGAATGCCTCTCTGTCTTCTTCAGTGTCAGGGGCGGATCTAGGCATGGGCATGGGTGAACAATGTCCCCCCTAAACGCCAAGATTGTCCCACCAACATGATGACATGCAAAACAACCCAAGATATTTCAAATTAAAGTGTTTATGATTAAAATGATTTGAAACACTACTACTGCTACTAACTACAGCTGTGGCGCCACTAAACCAACAGCATTTCATCATTGAAAACAGGAAACTCTCTGAGTCAAACCTTTAGCTTTATGCATGCTGCATGTCTGTTGCAACTTCAACAACAACTGATGTTATTATTGATGCTTTACTAGACTGATGTAAGTCCTGTATCAGAAAATGTTATACCATTTTCTCCTGCTCCCCCCAATTGGGAACTGTTACATCCACCCCTGTTCTCTGTGTGTGTGTGTGTGTGTGTGTGTGTGTGTGTGTGTGTGTGTGTGTGTGTGTGTGTGTGTGTGTGTGTGTGTGTGCGTGTGCGTGTGTGCATGCGTGTATGTCTGTGTGTGTGACTGTGCCCTTGTTAAATGGCACACAGCACAAAACAAGGGTAAAATCAAGCAAGCAATCATCACATTGGCATGCGGATTAAATGCTGTGCCGTCAGTGAGAAGAAAATGACTGTAGGAGCACAATTAAACCTAATTTAGGATATTATTCAGCTAAATCAATGACTCTTTATCACATTTTCTCTTTTTTCCCCCCAGGGAGGAGTTTTTCAATATTGAACAAAACTTCATGATGCTTATTTTTCTCTCAGCAGCTCAGACTGTGTCTACATCTGCTTCTCTTTTGAACTCTCTTTTAACCCACTCCTCTATGAGTTATTCTCTCAATCTCAGTCTCTCCTAGGGTTTTCTTTGGCTGGTGGTGCGTTCTTAAAAAAATCCCTGGTGTTGTAGTTATCGTCGTCACATCCACCTCCATCATCCACCTCCTCACCTTTTCACCCCGTTGTTTCAGTCCCCGGTGTGGTGCACTAAATGGATAAAATTTCCACCCCTTTCAAACGGTGCCAAATGTGTTTACCCAGCCCCACACGAGAATCTGTCACAACCACTGGAGGTAATGACAAAGTCAAATGGGATTTTTTTATGGCTCCAACGTTGCTTATATTTTGGAATGCTCAAAGGATTGGCGTCACGCTACAGTTAGCGCTACAAGTGCTGGTGTGTGTGTGTGTGGGGGGGGGGGGCTTTGTGCGGTGTAGACTAATCAATGTAATCGTGCGTCAGCGTCTGCAGATGCTACAGTCTCTGCAGTCTACCCCCATGGCTCTCAAACGGTGTAGGTCGACTAAATTTGCGAAATATGTGCTTGTTAATTAGCCCAAGTGATTAAACTTTTTGTTTGTCATTAGTAAATAAAAGTAAACATTTACAGAGTAAGTGACAACACATGTTCACCAGTTTGTTGATGGCTGGTAGTATTAGATATTTTAGATTTAAAAGCATGAGTGTCTCTGAAGTCATGGACACTTCTTGGACTACAATTCCCACAATTCTTTGGTGCACTGCTGGACAACATTACCCTGGGCCCAGAGTCCCGCGCCCCCTACTGGCGTAATGGCGCGGCGCGTAAGACTCTGGCTTCGCCAAATTGGAGGTGGATCTGGCGAACCCTGCCAATCGGAGCACGTTTCCGCATAAAAACAAATGAAGCAAATCAGCAGAGACCCAGTTTGTAGTTTTTCGAAGCTAGGCTAGCTAACAGGGAAATGGTACTGAGGACTACAGACACTGCACACTACCAGCGCCTGTGTTCTACGTGGCAATCAGCGCTGCTCTGATTGGTTAGATTCTAACCAATAGGAGTTGAAATCCCATCTCTGGAAAGTTCAAATCCCATCGCTAGCGAATCAGAACCCTGCCCGTAACTCCAGACTCATATACAAGCTTGTAATGCTTGTAATGAGGGTGGGGAAGCCAGGTTAGGACAACATGTAGACCAGGAGGTAGTGTCCATGACATCAGATACACTGGTCTCACTGCTAAAATCTAAAATATCTATAAGACCACCAAGAAAGTGTTCTAAATCTTCTAAATGTCATTACCATGCTGCATCAAATATTTCATGATCAATTCTATTGCTTTTTTGTGTTTTACACAATGACTTAATTGTGCTGCAGTAATTGTTCACTTTCTAACCTCTCTTTCAGTCTCAGGAGATTTTGTTCAATGAATGAATTATGAAAATGCTGCAGCACAATTATGAGGCGTCCTGATGATTCACTATGCCGTGGCATTGATAGAACACCAGTCGTTACCGCAGGGATGGACACGACACAAAAGAGATCTCTCATTTTGGTGTTTTGATGACAGAGGTAGAGAACAATGTCTTAGCACATCAGCATCGGTCCAAAATGTCCCACAGGGTTCGACTGGGCTGCTATCTGGTGACTGTGACGGTCATATTATTAAGAACATATTATTCATAGTCGACAAAACATTAAAGGAGAATTCCACACCAAAACACATTTGCCATCAATCTACCTTGATTCCTGTGACATGATTCATAATGTCCTTGATTTTTGTCACATTTTGTCCATTTCTACATTTCACCATGAGGTCAGTTGGAGTTGCTGCCTCTGTTGCTGCTGCGCCAGTGCAGTTAACATGGCTGCAGGTTGTCTTTATTCTACTGCGGGTATTTCTGTAACTCCTAACTTACTTTTTTAAATACATCACATCAAGCCACATACTACAAGACAATTGGACCGCTACATGATTTTTAAAAAGTCAGCCGGCACACCGTGCGACAAGAGTTTTAACCGGAGTGATTGGAGAGGAGAGTTTCAAAAGGGAGGGGAGGAGAGGAGGAGGAATAGATTACCTCTGGGAAGTAAAGTCTGCTCCAGAGTGACATAAAACTCAAACATGTTTATCAGTATACTATTAAAATGTGATGTGTGAAAAAAATCATGGCACAGGAATCAAGGTAGGTTGATGCTCAATGTGTTTTGGTGTGGAATTCTCCTTTAAGTGACCCCCTTTTGTGTCCTGGAAGAGACCACTCAGTGACCCTTACCTCACAGGGATGTTGGCTCAATGTTGGACAAATGCTACTTCATTGCATCATCACTGTGTGCGAGACAACTTTGTGTGCTCTTAAGAAAATAGTAAAAAATCACTCTTCTGTGCAGTGATGGGTGCAGTGAGAGCAATATGTACTGTATATCAGCTATTAGATATTGCCCTAAATGGACATTCAAGTCCATAGGCTTGGCCAGTTAACATTGTTTTTTTTTGTTTTTTTTAAACTAGCCTCTAAACAGACTTGAAAGTCGGTTTTTCACACTTTTTATTTAACCACATTTCAAGTAGCATTACTTTTTCAAGCAACTGTGTGTTTCTTCATAGTCACACGCAGCTCCCCTGCAGGCTTCTCCTACTGAAAGTGACTGCATGGAAACGGTCTCATTTCTCTCCAAAAGCACTTTCACTTTCTTTTTTGTATAAATATTGATTTTTGTTCGCTTGTCTTGTGACATGTGCTATTACTATACGAATAAAATTGACTGCACCTAAGGGAAGTATAAGAGACAGTGAAATCAATTTGTGACTGCGGCATCCAATATGTCGCAACTTTAGGTTAGGGCCGATACTGCTGCGACTGCTAAAAAACTGTCGCCACTGATACTTACTCTGCCACGACTGATAAAACTGCCAACTGATAAAACTGAGTTCAACTGCCTTGACTGATACTTCTAACATTAGCCCTCAACATAACCCCAGTAAAACCTGAAACCCCTGAACGAGGGAATATCTGCCACAACGGATAGGATATCTACCACGACGGATACGCTATTTACTGTATAGAAAATAGGGGGAGTTCCCCCTTTTTAGAACATGGTCTGGGCAGATGTAAAAAGGTTGCGACGGTTGCTATCGGGGCTTGTTTACTCGACTACAACTGATGTCCTACCAGCCACGACTGATATCCCATCAGCCATGGCCGTGTGCCTCAGTCAGAAGTTGATTTCGCCCAATTCTAGTGTGATAGGCCAACCTGGCGGCAGTCAGGCAGTACGTATTCAGGTCTTGTTTGACAGTCTGATGGGCAGAAACTCTCCTGGCACTTGATGTTGCGGTATAGAGCTTAGAGCTTGCTTGCTTGCTTGCTTGTGGTGTGAACAGATTGTGGCTGGGGGTGCTGATTATATTACATGCATGAGCTTTGGTGCACCTGGAAATCTATACTATCCGGTGAAGCCAGACGCGCTCAGGGTCTCTGAGCTTAATTGTGTAACCTGGCTGGGGTGGGACTGTTTTCAATGTTGTAGTCCACAGGCTGCATACATACTGAATGTATGTATGCTCTGTCATTCAAGTGGCAGGGTGGTGCGCAGAGACATGGACATGGTGTTTTGTGGTGTTTTGACGGATATGCAGATTGCTTTAGGGTCCAGCGAGACAGGTGGAGCAGATGTAATCAGATGTCACTTATTCACTGTTTCTATGGAAACGCTAGCCAGGCTGCAAAAACGCTCCCGCTGTCTATGCCCCAATGATTAACCTTCTTACCATGTGCCATCCTGCCCAAAATTGAGGTTAATTGGGCCTGCTCTTCTACATTTTCTACATGCCACAGAGCATGATAGGATGTGACTTATTTAATTGTATCATGGCTTTTTTTTGTCTCCCGTCTGTATTATTATATAGCATTGACTTTTTGATGCTAGGATACACTATTATGGACCACCATTTGACAACATTTTCACCCCACAGACTCAAAACTAAAGATTTCTTTTGCCTTTGTCCACTATTCCAGGCTCGCAAACAAAACAGGCAAACATACAGATCAAAATGACCATCCTTCTACATTCTCTAATTGTGTGGACTTCTTTATTAAGTGGTGCTAATTCAGATGATGAATATCTTTAACTCTTGAGAGTGTAAAAATGAAACCAAATGGAGCCGCAAGGGTCCATTTTGGTTTCATGTTTACTCTCTCAAGAGTTACATGTGCTTAACCAACTTTTCATCTGGTTAACCAACTTAGCTGGGGACCACCTGGAACCCTCTCAAGGACCACTGGTTGAAAACCACTGTTATATAGTATAAAAAAAATCACACCCATGTAAAGCGAGGGACGCTCTTGTTCATCATACGCCATCATCATACATCATGTCATTCTGATTCTGGCCAGTCTTTTGCCTTCAATGTTTGTGTTTACACAAACCCTCAAAGCTGCAGGGGCTAGCACCTCTAAAAGATAGGCCTACCTCTATTGTAAGAAGCAGCAGTTTTGTCCTTTTATATTAACTAGAGCCATGCACTTTGGTTGCTGGCCTGCTTGGAACAATGCAAGTTGGAAATGCATGCCCACCTTGTTAGTGGCCAATATGCCCTTATGGAGTCTATGCAGATGTCAGAAATGGCCAGCTCCGTAAATGTGTGTGTGTGTGTGTGTGTGTGTGTGTGTGTGTGTGTGTGTCGAATTTGAAGTCGGTGGGGTGAACGGTTCTTGAGTTACGTGCATTACACTGATACATATGTACAGTAGATACTGTACATGCACGCAAATACTTTATGCAAATACTTGCATAAATTGCAAATTAATTATGTAGATACATGTTCAGAATGGTTTTGATGGGATGTAATACTATCCCAACCATTTGTTTTTCATTATAGTAAACTAGATAGCAGTTGAATTTAGTTAATTTCAGTTAAGGTTATTGTAATAGTAGCCTTGTGGGCTGCAGGCGTTTTGTTTTTGAAAGAAAGAAAATATAAATAATTCCTGCGTGAAAAATGTGGCATAGCAGTGGAAGTGAACCTTGTATTTCCCTCATGCTATAAGCTTGGGCATAGGCCTACTTTCGGGCTATTGTAATTGTAGTTGACTGAAACCCAGCCAAGTCCAAAGGGATTTCAGAATGTTTTTGGCCATGCTATCAGTCTCATTGTCTACAGGGGTACAGACAGCCTCCAACACAACATGTGCACTTGATTTGCGACCCCCTGATAGATGCAATTTGTAATTCTGCACAGTGCAACGTTTGGTCGATGTAAAATGCATTGCAGCTTCTTTTCTCCCTGCACAATGGCCCATGTATGATGGCATCATACATGGGCACTGACTTTCTTCATTGGTGGAACCAGAAAATGTGGCTTAAATTGTCATCACTTTTTTGATATTATCAGCCGGCTTCATCAGTGAAGCTGTTTTGTTCGATAGGCTCTGTGAGAAATATATCTTGACAAGCGCCCATCAGCTTTTTGGGGGCTTCTTGTTTCTAAAGTGTACAGTAGAAGTTATTTAGTATTACTTCCTGATGTTGTTTAAACCAGTGGTTCCCACATTTCTTCACAACTAGGAACCCCACAATAACACGTAATTGTCCATATTCATCCATCTGAAAATATGTTGCGCCTTCTTTATCCAAAGTATTCCGAATATTTCAATTTTGCAACAAGTTTTTTTTCTTTTAAATTACATTCTCACAATGTGTTGTTGTGAGCTTGTAGATCAGCTATTTTCAGTTATGCTTGATTTAATATACCTATCCACTTGTTTATCTGGCAACAAATCAAGAGGAATGTATGCACAAACACAAAGACTTATGGGTTGTACGTTGTAGGAAAGTTGTAAATAGTTATGCAAGAGTCAACTGCAGCAGCAACAACAACTTGTGTTCAGGCTGGCACAGAATTCGAGCTGCATGCTCTCACACTTCAATCACACTTCAATCACAAACCCCCGCCGCCTCAATGAATTAAGTATGCCGTCTATTTCAGCACACTCAATGCTATATCGTATGTTCCACATTTCTGTAACAGAAATGGCATCTCATCTTTGAACAAAGTCCCTCTACCAACCCCAGCCTCCCAGTAGTAGCATTTATTTATGTCTGTCACTTTGTCAGCATGTCAGTCGATGATGTTCTGCATGTTCTTAATATCTGCGCTCATGGTGTGCCCTCCCTGTGAGGGGTTCATATGTCTATTATTATGATTCATTTTATGTAATAACTTTGTACGTTGCTCCGGGGGGCAGGGGATGATATCAGAGTCTGTGTCATGCTTGCGTAATATTATTGTGAGGCATCATGCATGCGAGTGCAATGCAGCGTCACACCCATATCCTCAGTGGTTTTTAAGTTGATGAGGGTGTCTGACAGAATTGATTGAAGTGTTAAGTGAAGGGCACTCAGGCGATACACAAGGAGACTTGTATCCTGCTCTCATGATCGACTGATGTCATCCGACAGGAAGGGCAAACAGCCCTTTTTAATTGGCCACCAGATGATCTCTGTCATGTGACTGAAACTGACACATACCTTATGGGGTTAATCCGCAGAGACAATATCCACAGTGATGGCATTCCAGATGGGAGGCAGAGAAAATCGATTGGGCGGTTTGCCGCTGGCTTGAGGGTCCCACCAACAGTGTGATTGATTGCTGTTATCCAGAGGCTTGCTGTGTGATTTAATTTAGCTGGAAGTCTGTATGTTCCATATATACGTATAGGGTAGATCCACTGCAAGCAAGTCAATATTTTCAATCTTGGCACAACTGACCCAATATGACTTGGATCGGATGTCTTGCTGAGGTATAGTGCTGTAAGTTAGTAAGTAAGTAAGGCTTGCCAAGCCATGATGTCATGAGGCTATGCCGAGCCATGAGGCCCATAGGGCAGGAGCCTATCTCCTGTTTCTGTAGTGTGAGGCAGCTTGGGTTGGATCCAACCCCTTTATGCTGAGTACTAAGCAGGGAGGCATTGTGTCCTATTATTTAGTCTTTGATTCCGAATCGAACTCTGACCTCCCAGTCTCAGTGCGGATATTAACCACAAGGCCACTGAGATGATATCGTACTGCTGTACATGCACTGTAGTATTGCTTGGAGTAGGCATGTCACGGTGTCAGAGTCCTATCACCGAAAAACCGAATGCTTTTGATACCAGTTTTACCGGTGAAACCGCCCCCCCCCCCCCCCCCCCCCCCCCACGTCCCCCGTTCTCATAGTAACCCGTAACGGCCACATTCGTAGTTTTGATCCACGCGTTGCAGATGCAATCGGCTATATGCATCCTACACGGAGCCTAAGAAAATAGACAAAGTTACGCCAACTCCATTTACTTCATGGGGCCAGTCCAATGGCGGCTCTTCTACATATAAATGCATTGGCAGCAACCTATTTTGAATTATCTCAAGCCCCTTTATTTTAGATCGTTTACTTACTGTACAATACTTTAAAACAGTTGACTTGTTGCACATATGCCTAAACAGCTCTTATTTGCGCCGCCCTCGTTGAAAGCGATGCATTTGCAACTCCAGCTTGTTTCTATTCAGGCTTTATGAACAGCAGCTCGAGCGCTCAGTTTGTGACCCCTCAATGTCGTAAAATCTGACACTACAGGCTCTGATACGAAGCCAGCAGACCGTGCACACATACAAAGACAAAGGAGTCTTCAACCCCTGCCCTGTGCCCATTTACTCACTATATAAGACTGGGTATGGCCATGGTCACCCATCCCCCCTCTAAAACCCTTTGCTCGTCCTTGCAACAGTTTCGCTCCCGGTGCAACAGGGACAGGTCCTGGTCAGCTGGTTAGCTCTCCAAGCTAAAAACACAACACAACACAACACGCTGCGATGCTACTCACGTTGTTGTGCCTGTTGTCCATAAACAGCTTACATATTTGGGAAGGTTTGATTACGTGGTCCTTGTATGCGTGTAGTAGGCATGTGGAAGTATTCCTTGACACAAAAAAGTTTAGGAGTGAATCGAGCGATTATGCTGCTCCGTGTGCAGCTAACAGTCCCGGATATAACGTTTCCCAATTGGGGGGGAGGGGCAGCATTCCATCATGTTTCCATCATGTTTGGTGGGGCAGTCAGGCCATTTAGGGGGCATTACCCCCCCTCCATACACATGACTATATCCGACCCTGGTGGAGTACTACTCGGCAGCGCACATCAGGTTTGCAGCAATGGAGACAATTTTGTAGGCAACTCTGGCGCATATATTTTGTAGTACATCGACAACAATATTACCATACTTACAATTACAATACTTAACATACCAAGAACGTACAATATTGAATGAATGGACGCAAAAAATAATAATAATAATAAAAAAAAAAAGTGTTTTTTTTTTTTTTTTTTTTTTTTCGGTATATTCGGTGGGCAAGCAAAGTACCGGTTTTGGCGCCCCCTACCGGTAATACCGGTAAAACCGGATATCGTGACATGCCTAGCTTGGAGTGCGTGTGCGTGTGTGTGCGTGCGTGTCTGTGCATGTGTGAAGTGCATGTGGTGGCGTGTGTGTGAAGGGAGTGCAATGCATGTATTGCATGTGTCTATCACCTGTCCAGGAAATGTTCTGCTTCACCAAGTTCAAATGAAAAATTCATCACGAGTCTTTCACTACTGTTCTCAAGGGAAAAGCTACCGTGTGAACTTGGGACAGCAGCTTCATGTCTTCCCAGGCTGATCAAGAAGAACCATTCGATCAAAGGAGTCCGCCATTCTGAACTCCAGTTGCTTTCATCTAATAAGGTTGCTGTCAAGGGTTGTAGGGTGAACCAGAACTGTTGATGGGAATTATGTTGAATTTTCAATGCATGATAAAATACATACAGATTGTACAGGTATCGTGCTTCACTGCCTGTCTGTTTTGTTTTTAGAGTTTGGGGTGGGGCTGAATTCCGGTGTATTTGCATTTGGTTGTGATATTTATGCATTATGCATGTCCCGTCAAAATAAACAAAGTGAATATTGAAGAAAGCCAAACAGCCAATGTAAACATTTATTTCAGCTTTATACAAAGTACAAGAGAGCCAATACGATTTTATTTCGAACGGTGCTGTAACAAACATGGAAAAGACGTGAGAAAGCATAGCTGTGAAACAATACGTTTGCTTTTGTTTTTTGTTATTTTTTAACCATTACAACTGAGAAACCAGGCTGGCTTAAAAGTTGTGTTCAGCCACTGCTCTCACTGTGTAGTACAAACAACACCAAAGCTTTACAACCAAAACTGTAAACACATTTCACTGAGAAAAATAAATAAATAAATAACCCATTTAGAATACATAAATACACAGAGACATAAATATTCAGAAGTTACATGTAAAGAACAATATCAATTCATTTAAAAATACTTTTTCATTCATATGCATGGCAGCGGTCTCAGCATTTTATGGAATGCATCGCATGTAACGGGACATTTGCACACGTTGTTTGGACACTTGAACATCTATCCACTTACATTCTCCAGTGCTGTACAGAAAGCAGGGCACCTCGGAACACCAGCCTAATAATGGTGGGGTCTAAACTTTAATCTAATATACACAATATTTGACTGTAGACTTTTTTTCTCCATCCCCACAGATTGTCAGAAAGCTCTGCTGGTCTCTTCCCTGGCATTTTGCACTTGTCCTTGTCCCTGTTTTCTCTATAGATTCTACATGAAAAAGCCTTGCTGAGCCATTTGGCCAGCCCATGTAAGGCAGGACTATCTGCTATTTTCAAGGTTTAAGACTAAATAGAGTGAAATCCTGGGCTCCAATGTCACAAGGTGGTGGTGCGGGAGGTGCAGGTCCCGTTGCGGAACACCATCTCGGACGCCAGGCAGTCCTTCCCGGGGAACATCTCGGGCGGCCGGCTGAGCGTCACCTGCTGCCTCTTGAGCGCCACGGCGCAGTAGTCCACCTGCTCGGCGTCCAGCCCTGACTCCACCCAGCGGAAGCAGACGATGCGCTGGAAGGAGCGGCGGAAGTTGTCCGACACGAAGCCGTACAGGATGGGGTTGGCGCTGCTGTTGGCGTAGCTGAGGATGACGAAGAGCTGCGTGATCATGGGGTCGGGCGGCCGGCGGAACACGGTGACCAGCTGCACGATGTAGAACGGCATCCAACAGAGCACGAACACGGCCACCACCAGCAGCACCATGCGCGTGATCTTCTTCTCCGACCGCCGCCGCTGCAGCCAGCCCGCCTTGAGGCCCACGGCGCGCATGCGCGCCACCATCAGGCAGTAGCACAGGCAGATGGCGGCCACGGGCAGCAGGAAGCCCAGCAGGAAGGTGTAGACCACGAAGGCCTCGGACCAGCCCGCCGCCTCCGGCCACAGGAAGTTGCAGTCGACGGCGCCGTCCGGCGCCGGCACAGTGTCTGCGAAGATGATGATGGGCAGGATGACCAGCAGCGACAGCCCCCACACGCACACGTTCACCACCTTGGCCACGGTGGGGCGGCGGTACCTGGGAGGTGGCGAAATATACACACGACAGATTACGATCGAGGTGTTTTAGGAGACGCTAATCCAGAGTGACTTACATAAAGCAAGCAAGAAAAAAACATCTAAACAGTCATCATGAATACCTACAGGTATGTAATGTCGCAATGTCGACCTGACATTGTAGATTCTACAAAACGTTCGCTCTGAAAGAACATATTGAAAGATTTGTGCTGCATTCTCACAATTTCCCCCCAAAATAGCAGCTGTTCACGGCTCATAGCGTGAACACCGGCTCACGCCATTATGCACTCCTTACACCAGTGCATAATGGTGTAAGGAAAATATACAATATTGCTATGTCTACTGTATGTGATTTGTCTTGCATAAAATGCTATTTAAGTGACATAAGTTGAGCCTACAGTATGCATAGGCTCAAGCCTAGGCATGTACTACAGCAAGTGCTATGGACAAAGATGGCGTTGTAAGAGGTGCGTTTTCAGACTGCACTGGAAGATTAGGAGTGAAGCGCTGACATGTGGAGCATTGTCCCAGTGTTTGTAGCAACCTCCCTGCAGTGGCTAATCCGAGCGCTTGGGAGGGCTTTGTGGCATGCAATCAATTGCAATTTAGTTTCTTTGAATGCCAACATCAGAGTTTTGTACTCTCAGGTTAATGGTGCCCTTATACAGTATATAGTGCCTTTATCCAAGGCACTTTCACATAAATTGTGCATCATATTCATCCATTCACACATACATTCATAAACTGATGGCGGTGGAAACAGGAGCAATTAGGGGTTCAGTGTCTTGCTCAAGGACACTTCGACACTAACTCTGGGGGAGCCTGAGTGTAAAACGGCCACCTTGCGGTTACCATCTTGTGGCACTACCCCCTTATCCACCGCCGCCAGGGGCCATTAAAAAAAAAAAAAAACAAGCATGCTTCAGTATTTTAGATTAATTAACCAACCAGAATTCTCACATGCCAGTCATGGTGGTATCAATTAATTAAATGATTATCACCTGTTCTCTATGCGTGACAAACTCATGCAAGCTTTTCAAACATTCTGATTGAGGTATGAGTCAATTATAGAATTACATCTGTTGTTACTGTACGTCTGTGTACACTCCTGACAGTATGAAGACATGTGTGAAGCACCCTCTGGTGTGGTGACAACAACACAAACTACAAGTTTATGAGGGGCGGAACGTACATCTCATTGGTAGATCCGTGGCAAACTGGTCCTACCACGTACTTGTGCATGAGCAGAGTGCAAGTAGCTCCGACACCGCCAGGAGATGATACTCGTCGTGACAATACTTTTGATAATACGTGTAAAGATATCTTAATTACATCACCATTACATCAATTAATCCAGCCAATCACAGTTTTTTTCCTAGCAGTCCAACCAACCGATTGATGTAATGACCAGAGATGGGTGTCACTGGTAACTAGTGATATTATTACTTTTCTCGAGATTACGTACTACAAAACCATTCATGCTGCTGCTTTCAACAGTATTGCGTTGGTGAAGGGAGAGCTAATGCGACCTTACTTTGACCTGAAAAACAGCAACCTATTATTATTACAGTCAGATGTATAAAGCCATCTAGTGTCAGAGTTGCGACATTGGAACAATGAGAAAGATCTTGTATGTCCTCCTTATATTATGATCATAAAGATTTGTATAGTGGGTAACTCTTCTACCAAAACATTTTGTTGTACTTACCTTTTTTGCGGGTGGGGTGGTGCAAAAGTAATACGTAATGTAATGTAATAGGTAATAAGCAATATAATATTACTCTTCTAAGTAACATTGCCCAACACTGGTAATGATGTGTCTTGATGTAAACCAGTGGTTTTCAACCATTTTCATACCAGGACCCATGCAGTATTAATTCCGCACTTTATCCACGGACCACTATTTGATTTTGAACTCTCTCTCGGACCCTAAGGATTTTCAAGTTTTTGTTCAAGTTTCTGACAAAACGTTGGTCGATGTGTTCTACATTTTCTAATTGTGTACATTGTTGAAAATGTTTACATATCATGTCAACAGATTCGTTTACAGATCTGTAACTCTTGAGAGCATTTTTACGCTCTCAAGAGTTACAGCTCTTACAGGGACCACCTGGAATCCTCTCAGGGACCAACTGGTTGAAAACCACTGATGTAAACAACCCCCCCCAACTTCCAGTAACGCCCCAGATACTTCTACACACAACGTACCGTGCCGCCTTGATGGGGTGCACCACGGCCACATAGCGGTCAACGCTCAGCACGGTCAGGCAGAAGACGGACGTGAACATGTTGATGCCGTCCACGCTCAGCACCAGGCGGCACATGAGCGAGCCGAAGGGCCAGTGGCGCACGGCGGCCGATGTGGCCAGGAACGGCACGCTCAGCATGAAGAGCTCGTCAGCCACAGCCAGGTTGAGGATGTAGATGTTGGTGGCCGTCTTCATCTTGGCGTATTTGAGGATGACGTAGATAACCATGGCGTTGCCGGTCAGGCCCACGCAGCAGACCAGCGCGTAGATGGAGGGGATGATGATCTTGCTGGCGTCCAGCTCCTGGTGGTAGTAATCCTCGTAGTCCATGCTGGAGTTATAGGGAAACCCCGTGGGGTAGGCGGTGGCGTCGTCGCCGTCCTGACTGCTGTTAAAATCCATTGTGAACAGATCGTTTTTTTCCCCTCTGTGTTAAAACGGGTTTCTTTTATAATCCACTCAGATAAATAAGCTGTACTCCTCGTTCTTGGACATGGGTGGCGGGTGGGTGATACCCTGACACAGAATGAAACGGTTATTCTGTTTTTTCCTCTACAGCTGGGACTGGGATCGGGTTTAATCTAAACTAAACTGGAGGCCTTGAGCGTCTCCTCTTTCCTTTCCGTCTCACTCATACATTTCTCATTCAATATCCCCGACAGCCTTGAGCGGCAGACCCCACCCGCCACCCCAACCTTAAAAACCCGGAGCGCTGAGGCAATTTGCGAGAGGCACCCACCTACGCTCTCATTTGCAGAATTCTTGGCACTGGCCGGAGTGTATGATACTCCAAATTCATTCAAAAATAAACGTACGTCGCTCTGACCATCTGTTGCAGGTGGTAGTGGGTTTGGAGGAGCGTTATCAGAACCAGAAGAGAAGCTGTTGGCAACCGCTCCCTTACACAGAACAGATGCAGACAGAACATTCCATCCACTTGATTGAAATAGGGTGTTTCCACAATTTCAAGTCAGGGCGGAGGTTTTTTTTTCGTCGAGTTCAGGTCAGGTTGGAGGGGTGTCTCGTTGCTTTTTTTGAGAGGAGACTGCGGCAGTGCTGTGTGCATCAGTGAGAATTCCTGTGACGTTTCAATTACGAGGTGGCAGAATCTCAAGGGTGGTCATTCTGCCCATTTGAAATCCTTAGATAAGTAGTTCTGGCTTTTTGGTCAAGGCCCCAGTCTGTTTCATCCCCGTTGCCTTTGAGCTGAATTCAGGGGAACCTGTTAGAAAGAACAGAGCATAAAAGACGATCAGTGAATTTATGTCTGTGCGGCGTCCAGGAACATCGTCTGATAGATCGCGGTTCAAAGCATAGGATCAAGACAGGATTTGCAGAGAGAAAATGATGGATGAGGCCTTTCATGTTTCCACAGCGCATTTTGTGACGTGAAAAAAGGAGAAACGAAGAAGTCAAAAGAACTACAAAGTTGATTCAAAAGCACTGTGATGTCCTTTACATCTGCATGTTCAGCCACCTGTATTACTATTAGGCAGGTCACAAATATGAAATAATCATTAAAATTGTTTCAATCCAGCTGTATACAAAAGAGGCAGATGCATTTAACATGCTCCATGCTCATCTCCTGTTTCCCATATTTTGACTAAGCTCCAAACCATAAACCTGATGAGCCTAATTGGAAATTTAGTGCAACACAACTATATCAATAGGCCTAATAGACTCTGTATATTAAATTGACTTTTTTTTTTTCATTTCTGCCCTGTGTCAGATTTGTTTACAAGTTGACAAATCTAATTTCATTCATAAGGTTCAATGCCAAGAAAACACGATTTAATTATGTATTAATCACAATTCTTGGCAAGCCAATTCCTTGTCAACAAAAGTGCAAGATCGTGACAGCCATAAATTACGTTTTTGCATGGTTTTCACTGTGTTATTATTATTACACACAATGCCATGCAGGACACAGTGGCAGCTCATGAGCAGCCGCACTTATCCGTTATCTGCAAAATGTCAAAGGGCTGCCAGAAAAGCCACGTACCTGAGAAGCAAGAAAATCATACCGAGGCACACGAGAGACAGTGTATCTCCGGTCCAATTACAGAAGGGATGCTGAAGACGTCGGGAGGAGCTCCGACAGACCGACACCCGTTCGCAATAAGAACCGGCACCGACCCAAGGTGCACGGCAGAGGAAAAATGAACACTGAGCCGTGAAATCCTGTTCTAATGAGGTTCCCCAGAATCCCCACAAACAAAAATGCTGCAAGGCTATGCTGTTCTCTGTAATAATGCTGTCAAAGTTTTATTGTGGTTTTCTAGGTCAGGACACAGACATTTCACTTCAACAGACTATTAAAAAACAAACAATATTCAAACTTAAAATAAATTAAATAAACTATACAAAAACTGCTTATTGCCCAATCGCTCATCTTAATCTCCATCCAATGTATTGAGCACCTCCCTCCCTTCCGCTTTTTGCTTCAGACACCCTGTCTGAAGAAACAACAACAGAGTAGGGCAAAAAGACATAAAAAGGAGTTGACAGATGATTACGTCCGTGGCTGGAATCCCAAACTGCTATTTTCTATCATTTTCTTTTCTCTTTCTTTCTTTTAGAGTGGAATAAAATGGGAGGAATTGTTGCTTGTTAAAATTCTTCAGAAAACATCACAACTCTTCGCGAGTGTCGTGATGTTGGCATCAGCATATAAAATAGACTATCACTATCGACTACGGGTATTGTTTACATGGAAAAACAGGTTATGGAACAAGTATACCAATGGTACCAATATTCACACATGTAATTTCCTTTATCAATGGAAACCATATATCAAGTTTACACATGTGTGTGTGTGCACGAGGGTGTGTGTACTGTAGCTGCACATAGGGTTTACAGTGATATTGCTGATGTGTATCAGCTCTCATTGTAGTCCCACGTCTCATATCAGCACATCCTAGCCATTTGAAACATTGCCCTTTAAGCCATGCCTGCTTTATTAAACTGCACCTGAGGCTTTTTTCTTATACGTACTACATATGACCCGGTTGAACCACCAAGATTTAAATTAGGGCTAGCCACAACTTGTTGTGAGGGAAAGTTATGAAAATCTGAACAGAACCAAATCCTTACCAATGGTTAGTGAAAGGTACCCCGACTTTGACCTGTTTTTATGAGGTTTCCCACGGGTGTTGAATTTCAACATTTTACTACTCCTTATTAGAAACACATTGGCGAAGACATTTCTTAGTAAGAATTTGGTTCCCAGATTGGTGAAATATCTGATAAAATCCCCTAACTATTGTTTTTTCCACTATTTTTATACAGCACAAAGGATAAAATAAGTTATAAATATATAAATTATATAATCAGTTTGTTACATGATAAAAATCCTGCTTCGAGATCTTGGCCATTCAATTCATCAATAAGTCATTACTGTAACTCCTTGGCAGAACGGAGTCCTCCGTACACGCTAGGTTGACGGCCACGTCATTTATTGAGAGCTTCAGTGTTTAACTTGAGCTGTACAATCAATTTTTCAGAGTTAAATTAACTTTATTTTTCTGTGTAGTACATCGCGTTTACACAGCTGGAAAAAAAACACAGGCAAACGTAGAGGAATGTACTGTAGTCTCCCTCTGCAGCGTTCCTCCTCCTGTCTTGTGTCTTTTGTCTCCTTCTCAGCTTCCTTATTGTCTGTGCCTAATACTATGTCTCTCTCAGCTTTCTGTCTGTTTCTCTTCTCTCCCACTCAGCTCTGTGTTTGTCTCTCTGTCTCTCCTTTCCCACTTTCTGATGCCACTTATCTGTAGTACATTTCACTGTCTCCACCTCCTTTTTTAGGAGGTGCCAGGGGGGATCTTGCTCCCCAAAAAAGGAAAAAAAAAAGGTTATATATAGGGGAGGGGGGGGGGGGGTTGTTGTCAGTTGTAACTTCATTCAATTGTAGCTTAGCCTGGTCTAGCCCTCAATGATTTTGGCCTTGGGGGGCGGGGGTGTCGTGGATCCACACGGCGGAAGTGCTGCGCTCTGATTTGATCTCACTAACGTGTCGTCATCTCCGGCCCCTCCCACGCCCGTCCACTGCTGTTCTACGTCACATCATTTAGAGCGACGCCCACCCCGGAAGGTTCACTCCCCCCTCAAGGCCACTTTCCAACGCGCGTTAGTCCAGGCTTTCCGTTTTCGCGCAAGGCGGACGTAAATGAAAGCCTGGGTGTCGAGGCTAATTGTAGCTTCATACTCATTTATAGAAATATATATTTTTCATTCCATGCATTGTAATGAATACTTGACTATAGTATGTTTCCAAAATAGTATGGCCCAATATTTATATACGGTATTTATTATGCATTTTAGCCAAGGAGGACCTCCATTTGATGTTGAGTGTAGTCTTTTGGATGGAGGTTTTTGTCCACAATTTAGGAGGTAAACCTTGGTCAAAATAGCAATTTTTCTACATTTTCTAATTGTGTACATTCTTGAAAATGACATAATGTAGATGTTAGATAAGATAATTGAACTCTTGAGAGTGTAAAATGAAACCAAATGGGCCCTTATGGGTCCATTCGGTTTCATTTTACGCTCTCAGGAGTTACAGATCTATGCCCCCCCTGCTGGAAGAGCCTAAAATCGCCCATGACTCTCTCCCTCTGGCAGTTTATCTCTCCTTCACGGTTTCCCTCTCAGCTTTACTACCTGACTGTCCTACGCTAGTCTGACTTTCAACTTTCCTACTGTATGTCTTCTCCCCTACACCGGTCTCTGTCTCAGCACTGTGTAAAGAGCAAATAAAACCTGAACTGCATTGACCTGCAATGAACTGCATACTTTGGCTTTCCTCAGAAGTCAGTCCATTTGACAGTCAGTCCTATAGTGAAACATACTTGCACAGCCTGCAACACTATATTATTATGCAAAATGCAGCTGACATACAAGCTCATATCGACTTGTGGATGTAAGTGTTGTGAACTTGGAGTGTTGCAACCTTGTAGAACCTTCTATTAGCTGTCTTGAAATATATTTTTATTGAAAGTAAAAGTGTAGAACAGTGACTGTCTATAATCATAGGAGACCTTAGCTATGTTTCACCAGTTTCAATGGAAAGGGGCCTCCACCTTCAGGAGGGCCTCTTAGCGCCGACTGACCACGATGTCAACATACAGCTATTTCCTGTTGATAACCCAGGTAAATTGTGCAGCACTGGCAGGTCAAGGGGAGGGGACTTTATTGTGAAGGGAAAACAGGATGAGGTTGCTGCTGCATATTTGACGAGAATATTGGCTGCACACAATAGTGAACAGTCAAAACTGTCATATACTATATGTGGGCCTTATATATAAGGTCTTGAAACAGGCCTCTAGATTCCTCAGGCCACCCCTGTCTATAATATGTCAACCTTATGGGGCTCACTGTGCAATTCAGTTTTGTACATTCCTCTCCGGCTCCATCCCCTCTGCTTCCAATTACGACCTTCAGAGTGCGGTTAAGGATCATAGGTTGCCATTGTTGTGAGCAGCTATGGAATCACTGGACACGTGGGAACAGAACATCACCCCGTAGGGTGATGTGTGGGCTATAGAGAGAGGCCAGGTTGCAGTCTAAAGGAGTTTGTTGCCAAACGTCACTGTCTGGGTCTTCTGCCAAGACCCAACAACCAACCATTGGAGTGGAAATAGAAGATAAGCCCCCCACCCCACACACACGCACACACACACACACACACACACACACACACACACGCACACGCACACGCACACGCACACACACACACACGCACGCACATACACATTATTATTCTATTGGGTGATGGGATGTACTGTATGTTTGAGTGCACTGTGGCCGTGTGAACACTTCTAAATACTGTATGTGTAGCCATGTAACCTGTGTGTGGGCGGGTGTGTGTGTGTGTGTTTACATGCGTGTGTGTTTGTGTGTGCGCACATAGAGGTGTGGGCTCCAGCAATGTTCCATGTACTAGGAGGACTGCAATGTACAGGTTGGCAGGGGGAGAGTAGCCCAGGGATGATTACACCTTAGGCAATTGGCACAGGGTGAAAAAATGGGATACAAAATTGTGGGATCAAAATATACTATATATATATATATATATATATATATATATATATATATATATATATATATATATATATATATATATATATATATATATATATATATATATATATATATATATATATATATATATATATATATAAAATATTCACTGCAAAGCTGCTCCATGTGTCATTCTCTGATTACACAGACTGAGCATCGATAGACAGATGTATTCAGTCTGATATTGATGCACCAAACAACCTGTTTCTCCCTGTCTCTCCTCATTTTATGCTTCTCTCCTCTGGTCTCTCTTGTTATAGTTTAGTTCCATTTCAATGTCAGTTGTTGTTGTGACAGCTGGTTTGAAAATCACTTCACAAATGTCATTGCCTTCTGGCATTCTCTCTTCTCATCTTTCTCATCTCTCTCTCTCTATGCAAGTAGAGACATTAGTAGAGATACTAATGTCTCTGCTTGCATAGTGTTACTACACACCAAAATCTGACTCACCACTCACTCATCTGCACCTTTATGCTTTGCTTATTAACCTGTCGTTTTTAATCTGCTGTGGTTGTTTATCTGTACTAGAAAACAAAACAAAAAGCTTATGGTTTGACACTGCCTGAAGAACCTTGTTGAGGCACGAAATAGGTGTCGGGTTTAATGACTTGAGTCACGCACAGTCGATGATAATCAAATCTGCCAGTAACTTACGATTCTTTTCAGGGATACAATTTCGTGACACTTGGCTTCACTTCGTGTACCATTGTTGAACCAGAGTTAAAATTCAATTAGTTAATTTCTTTCTCTCTCTCCCTCTCCTCTCTCTCTCTCTCTCTCTCTCTCTCCCTCTCTCTCTCTCTCTCTCTCTCTCTCTCCTTCCATTCCCAGCTGTCCGCTGAGCCTGATCACAGTGAAACCCTTGCAGTGTGATATAAATCATGCACTCCTCTATGACAGCAACCCAATCGCTACCTCACACCTGTGTTCTGTAACTGTCAGAAATAACAGCTCCACCGCCTTCGAGTGTAGCTCCACAGTCCACACTGACTGCGTTGTTGTGCTTCACGTTTTAGCTTTAGCGCCATAACTGTCCAGCTTATCCAGCTGTCATTGTAAATACTGAAATGGTTTTGTTT
Source organism: Benthosema pterotum (assembly GCA_039105355.1). Lineage (NCBI taxonomy): Eukaryota > Metazoa > Chordata > Actinopteri > Myctophiformes > Myctophidae > Benthosema > Benthosema pterotum. The sequence goes on from CM076986.1 coordinate 22,103,409, forward strand.
GTGTCTACTACGTGCCGCACAGAACTACCTGTCAGCGTGTGCCGGCCGAGCGAGAATGACATACAGCAATAGGTCTTTAGAAGCTTAAACGTATCTTAGTGACATTTGGCTTCATTCCACAAACCATCCATCAGAGCGAACACAACACACATGGAAGGACAGGCTTAAAACAAGTTTCGTTTGACTGCGAGGCTGGAGATAAGACTGGAGATGTAGTTCACAGATAAGGCCAAATTGCGGGGAAATTGCATGCAACCAATGTCATTGGGGCACCAGGCATTGTTAGTCGTGTGTGTGTGTGTGTGTGTGTGTGTGTGTGTGTGTGTGTGTGTGTGTGTGTGTGTATGTGTGTGTGTGTGTGTGTGTGTGTGTGTGTGTGTGTGTGTGTGTGTGTGTGTGTGTGTGTGTGTATGCGCGTGCGTGTGGTTAGACGTGGGGGCCGTTAGGGTTCCACTTCCTTGCTCAGGGACAATTTGACCCAGGCCGGCATCTCCACCTCTGACCTGGTGATTACTAGACTACCCTACTATTATTCCATTCCGTCAGTATATGCTAAATATGATCCGACACGTACTTTCAGGTCAATGGGGGGAGTGAATTACTAATGGTTGTTTTTCGCAGTACTGTAGCATGATGCAACCCACAGAAAACAAATGAGGCTATCACGCTGTAATGCACGGGGCGATTAATCATGGCCGAACGTTGTGAGACCAATGCAAAGGCGTGAAAAACCCTGGCAATAAAAGGCTGGCATATAACTGCAAGTGTAGGATGGAAAATTTGCACATGCATTCTTTTTTGTCAAATTTATTATCTGCAAATTCGCCTGATTATGTTTTTTCAATCATTGTGGAAGTGGCCCCACATTACAAGCGAGTTAGCGTGACCATTATGCACAAATGCATACATTTTAATTTTGTAGCCTGTAGGTGTATAGACACACAGGCGCACAACAAACAGGGTTTGTCTCTCTGAGCAATGATAATAACAATAAGACTAATAATAGGCTTCTTCAAACCTATTGCACACAAATGCTGTGTTAGTATTCTTTAGCACGTTTGTTAAAGGTAACAGGCAATTTGATTGTGTACAAATCCTGTGTATGTCGATAGATTTGAATCTAACTCTACCTCACCTACAATCTATCTGGCTCATTATGAAACTGCTAGATACTGTTGCACTGTGAGTGGCTAAAACACTTAAACCCCCCCCCCCCCCCCCACACACACACACACACAACCCCTGCCCCCACACACTAGCACCGCTTTGTCATGGGCCCAACAGAAAGGATTTGTTGACACAAATGAACAAACGTTCGGGACCGTCTACAGGGCAAAGCAAGCGTCTGTCCGCAGGGAAACAGCCAGCCGCAGCATCAAATTAGAAGCGACATAGAGGAGATATATATATATATATATATATATATATATATATATATATATATATATATATATATATATATATATATATATATATATATATATATATATATATATATATATATATATATATATATATATATATATATATATATATATATAATATATTATTAATACGAACATACCTTAAAACAATATACTTGCCCTTTATAAATAAAATGATAAAATAAAAACACAATCAATATTTTATATATTATAAAATAATATATAAACAGTCCCTATAGGGGCATGATGCCCATGTGTGTTTTATAGCCCTATGGAATGCATATTCTACTGAAAACATCTTAATACATCTTAATATCAGCATCAAAGCAATATAAAAGTCCTTAATTGTCACTTCACTGGCTTACCTCAAAATAGCGAAGGAAGAATTGTACTGAGAAATGAGAACCACTGATTAGCAGCACTAAGTAACTGTGCATGTCTGCGAATGTCTCTGCTTGGACAGCGTTACTATGGACACGCCAAAGTCTAACTCATGCACTTTTGCTGTGTTAATAAGCACCTTTGCTTATTAACCTGCCATTTAATCTGCTCATTGTTGAGCCAGAGTAAATTCAAACCAGCCTAAATCAACAGTTTGGGGTTCATTCATTTCTCCCCTCATCATCTCAAGGCACATTTACGTTGCATTCAATCGAATGTTGGCTTAAAACCCCAGACCTACAAGCTCACTCCGTTGTCTGGATTCCTGTTACCCCAAAATAGGTCTCAAGTGGTTAATGCGATTTTATACCCTTCCAAGACATCAATAACTATACTCCCTGCACAGTTTACAATATGTCTGTGTATTGGCACTATGAATCTTAGCTTTCTTTGTCGAGATTTAAATTACAAACAAACGTACATCGGTCCTCGATCATTCTTCTCGGCACAGAGGGAGCGTAGAAATTGATTCTCATCTTTTCAGAGCTGGTGATGTAGTGTCCCAAAGTAAAAAAAGATTATGTGTGTGTGTGTGCGTGCGTGCGTGCGTGCGTGTGTGTGTGTATGCGTGCATGCACGTGGGTTGCATGTTTTGTATACAAACTCTATAATGCCGTTGATATATTCAGGTCTTACGTAACATTGATCTGTCTGAGAGGTCCTTGACATGGAACTCCCAGTACCTTGGTGCATTATTAAGTATTCACGCACGTTAACTCTCCTGATCAGAGGGAGAATTGGGCCAACAACAAAATTAGAACTGAACAAGCATAAAAAAAAACTCAAATTTGGCCCAGATACAGCTTGTTTATGCACCCTGGATGAAACACAGACAGAATGTCTAGTCTATCGCTATGTGCAGCTGATGGCAAATGCACTACTAACTAATAATGAAATATGTATGCATGGGAAGTGATTGGGTGCACAGTGCACAGTTCTGCAATGCACAAATGTAAATATACACATGTAGCAAATATAATCAGGTAGGCTCCTTTGTGTTCAAACTGGATTTATTGGGGTGCACAGCTCCATGCTAAGTGGCACCCTCCTGAGCCTGTTCGACAGAGGACAAAAGGAATTTGTGCTTCATTTGCTGGTTACATTACATCACCCTTAAACTGTCCGGCAGCCTGTGCGAATTAGATGTATCCGTTTAATTTAGACTTGTAATTGGGTGCCAGAAGGCTATAGGGGCAAGCTGCGAGCTCAACAGCACACTCCACGAATTCCATTCCGAGACGTACATCAACGAGGCCTCACATCACTTTAAAACGTCTTTGACGTACATTTCCCAACATAATTACCTTCACATTTAATTAACCACCTTGAGCCATAGGGTCTCGCTCAGAGAGACGTAAAGACAAGTACAATCGCAGAAGTAGCTGCAGTTCTTGCTAAATTGCCTGATCATTAGTAGTGCAAGGGATAGATAGTGTACCTCTGTCGTCTAATAGGTCACGTGACATGTGTCTAGACAGCTTGTGATAATTTAGTTCTATATCACTATAATTGATTGGTTGACTGATTGACTGACTGACAGAGATGGGCATGTAGAATTGCTTTATACAACTGGAATGACTTTTTCTGACACAGAAGGAGAAAGTCAATGAGCACAGAGCTAGTGAATATCCTGGCCCAGCCATCATGCTTTTTTGGTCTAGAGCAGTGGTTTTCAACCTTTTTGATACCAGGGCCAACTATTTATTCAGTATTTGAGCTTTGGACCAGCATTTGATGATATTATATCTTTTGTTTTTGTCCACAATTACAGGCTGAATTTGGGAAACAAAACTGTCAAAAATACAGATCAAGATGACTATTTATCTTTTACATTCTCTAGTTGTGTATACTTATCCATCATCTAATTCAGATGATGGATATTTTAACATGAAAGTGTAAACATGAAACCAAATGGACCTGCAAGGGTCAAAGAGTTGCATCTGGTTAACAAACTTTCCATCATTTAGCCTGGGGATCACCTGGAACCCTCTCAAGGACCACTGATGGTCCCCGGACCACTGGTTGAAAACCTCTTGTTTAGAGGGGTGGTCACACAAGGAGCAAGCAATGGAGATTATTGGCTCATTGATTGCTCCCTGGTAGAAAAACAGGAGGATAAAAATGACATCACCATTATTTCAAGCAATGCCCCTCTGCACTGTAGTTCACTCCCACCCGTAGAACAGGAAAATGTGTCGCATCCCATTTCACATTTCATTTCTTTGAGGCAATCCAAACGAAAGTAAAAGCCTGGCTATTGAGGCTGAGGTCGTGATGTTCCGTTTTGAGTTGCATTTCACGTTTTCTTCCGGTGACCAGCCAAGCAAATCACATCTCTACTTATGCTGTGACCCTGTCACAAGAGCCTGCGTTTGCTTCAGTAACTCTGATACCTCATACACAGGTATTACCATAAACACCAACAATGACCTTCACAGAGTACGCGGCACTCCTCAACTCAAATTCATTTTCATATATACAAGCTGCGTTTTGTTGTTTTGTTGTCAACTACAGTCGAGGGATGCAGTCATATCTGTTATTGTTGAGCTTATAAGGTGTTTAGGCCAGATAGCAGGTAAATCATGTATTATACCTATGTTTTTTTTTTCCAGCAGGCTTGTCTTGTCATTTCAAAATTTCCCTTGCTTACCTTCCACTACAAAGACTGTAAGTGAGATAAATCGAAAACTACAGGCTGGATTGCCATGAAACATAAAGAGCCCAGTGAATTTGTGTTCCCAGGAGAATGAATGTATTCATGTTCCCTTTGGCCAAGAACTGTAGCTGCAATGGCTTATTTTGTTTATGAGGCCATTTCCAGTTCCAGGCTCAGTTCTATCATTGCTACTGCTGCTGCTCGAACTCCAAGCTTGTTTTTACTTTGCTTTGCTCCATAACACGTTGGCGATGGTTTACTATCGCGCAAACTGGCTTGAGTGAAGCGGTTCTCGCTTTTTTGGACAGCCTGCCACAGTGAAAATTTAATGAATACATCCAATGCACTACAAACAGAGCTGTCCATGGTTCTGAAATACCAGCACTGTGTTTTAGAACTGTGTTGGAATGCCGTTTTTTCTTTAAAAAAAAGGACTGGTTCAGCTGACAAGCTTTAAATCTCCTATGAGGGAATCTTCTGTCTGTGACACTTGGAGAATATCTTTTACGTATGTATAATTATTCCTAAAACTACTAAAGACAAAAATACAAACTACCAAAGAAGTTGCAAAGCAGGAAAGGTAGGAACACTCAGAGGGAGACAATGTAGATTGTAGACTAGAGGTGTCAGATAGTAAGACAGCCAGAATGTAGACGGAAGCTGAGTAATATGTTGCAGTTTGAGACAGAAAGCTGTGAAGGAGACCTTGTCGGGCCAGACTGTAGGAGGGCTGAGAGGGAGACAACATAGGGGGTCAGACAATAGCACTGCTTGAAAGGCAGACAGCGTGGATGAAGCAGACAAACTGAAAAAGACAGTGTAGACCAGTGGTTTTCAACCGGTAGCCTGGGGACCACCAGTGGTCCCTGAGAGGGTTCCAGGTGGTCCCCAGCTGAATGATGGACAGTTCTTTAACCAGACGTAACTCTTTGAGAGCGTAAACATGTTTACACTCTTAAGAGTTAAACCTTTCACCATCTGAATTAGCCCAAGTTTACACAATCAGTAGAAGATGAATGGTCATTTTTGATCTATGTTTGCCTGTTTTGTTTCCCAAATCAAGCCTGGCTGGTATTGTGGACAAAAGAAAAAGAAATCTTTAGTTTTGGGGTCTGTGGGGCTAAAATGTCCTCAAATAGTGGTCTGAGACTCAAATGCTGAAGAAATACTGGGCCTTGGTGCCAAAAAGGTTGAAAACCCACTGGTGTAGACCCAATAGTAGGAAAGCTGAGAGGGAGACGGTGCGGTGGGGGGAGTCAGTAAGGAGAGAGTCTAATGAAGACGATACAGTAGACTAAACACCTCAGATGGTTTTTGACCCTGAGCCAGTATAGGGTACATGCTGCCAGGGATCATGGCGGGTATTGACATAAAGCTTGTCTGAAAAAAAGAAAGGACTGTTCAACATGATTCCTCATTGCGAAGCCTTAAGCTGATGATGTTCTTATAAGCCCCTCCACTCACAGTACCTCATCAGGCTAATTAGCGTGCCAAACAAACGGACTTGCTTTCCCCATGCCGCGCGTTCCAGAAAAGAGGTTTGTTCGTAAGTGTTATTGGATTAGCATGCGCCGTTTGGTTGCATCCCAGGGATTTGCATGTGTAAACACGCTGCCTGAGTGCAGGAGTCTCCCCAGCACTGCACCCTCTTCTTACCGTCTTGAATATATGGTACACTGCACTCAAGTGAGCACAATCGATTAATCTATTGGCTAATTCGTAGGCTTGTGGAGTCCATGTGAAGCTGTCACTCATGCTTATGGCCAGTATGGATCGAGTGATGGATTACTGGTGCTGGACATGCAGCGATGCATGGAAAGCTGCAGGTCTACTAATGGGGTCTGCCTTAGGTCTTAGGGCTGAATTTAAATGTCATACAGAAACATTGAGATGCATTATTCAGTTAATTGCATGTTTTTGGCTTGGAATATTGTAACATGCGCACGAAAATGTATTTCTTTTGTCAGGCTTTGCTAACGATGATTGCACAGTGCACATAGTGACAGCTGAAACAAATACATCAACGGATTGTTCATAATGCATGTATGCTGCTCTTCTCAAAAATCTTCAAAAATGGACAAAACAAAAGCTGATCTACAGGTTCACAAGCTCATCTTTCTCCCGTGCTTGTCTTGACTTTGACATCTTTCCCTCTGGCCTTTCATCTCTCATCCTCTGTCTTCCTCGCCTCCCTTTTCTCCCTTTTCCCCATACATCCGTCCTATCCCCAGTGTCTCTGCGCTCTATGCAGTCCCTGCACAGCATATACAGGTATCCATCCACTCATCTATTTCTCCTCTTAACTCTCAATCTCTTCCTCTCCCAGATCTCATCCTGACTAACGAGCAAGCAGTCCCACAAGCTGGCGTATGGATTTATTTCTGCAGAGCGTCTGAATAATACATGCCGATAAATAGGCCAGTTGTTTTTTTTGGCAGTAAGGGGTGTGTATGTGGGGGCGGGGTGTGTGGGGGGGAGGTGGCTGCGTGGCAGGGCAGCACAGATAATCTCACGCTGGGGAGACAAATTAATTTGGCTGACAGATGAGCAACGTCGCAAGCTCTTCAACAGTTGCTGGATAGAAACACTGTGGGCTTTGAGGTGCTTATAATCCACTTAAAGCCTATATG
>CM076986.1:22115559-22135146 GCA_039105355.1 Benthosema pterotum
ACACACACACACACACACACACACACACACACACACACACACACACACACACACACACTGCAACAAGCTTCTACAGGGACCAAGTGCTCCAGCTGTCCTGATGGCCCATTTGATTCAGCCTCCCCTCCAGCTGCTCTCAACATGCGTGGTTCAGCACCATCATGGTGGTGAAGGACAGCTCTTTCATGAGAGAATATGCATGCTTCTATCTTGTTAACACAGAGAATGCCATAAACCACTTAAGCCCTAAATATGTAATTGACCACTATAACAGCCGGGTCGCCTAGGGGTCTGTGCACATATTGCCCTCCTCTTTCTCCTCAATGCCGCATCACTCGAGAACTAATATAGCCTATCGACGTATTTGCATTTGATGACGTGCCCAAAATAGTTTAAGTACCAGAGGTACAAAAATGTACTTAACATGAGTAGAAATTAGCCTACTATTTTTAAAATATTTGAAAATCTACAAACTGGGCCTGCAGCTTGTTCGTGGTTTTCTGGGCCTGCAGCTTCAGGTTGAAATGACTAAGGTGGCAGTCAAATTTTCTTTGATGGGGAACACTAAGTGTTGCTATTTTTCATTTCACACAGCTATTGCGTTGTTAAATCTGGTTAGCTTGACATGCAGTTTGAATAGCCTTTTAATAAAATAGTCTGCCGAGCTCACTTCATTATTACATATGGCAGGTCTATTAAAAACAATGAAACGACTTAAAATAGACAATAGCACATTTTCTTTTCTTCACATCAGGAATTACAAAAAAATATACAGTATATAAAATAAATAAAAATAAAAACACTTTCATGTGAGGGGTCAAGTCAAGTGCTTGAGTTGCAGGGCCGTTGACGTTCTATATGCAAAGTCTCAACTTCTGTACTGCATTTTAGATAGCATTTCTAGCATTACATGTAAACATCACTAACACAGCACTTTTTAACAGCTAAGGAATAAAGTCAATGCCGCTCGGTTTCCATTTGACACATTTTTGGATTTGTATCCCCAGTTTAATTAGCCCAGATTAGCCTAGATGTATCCCCATATTAACTACTTTTTATGTATATGAAATATTGCAATGCTGTTTCATTTTGTTCATGGCATAACGTAAGTCGCTCTGGTTTAAGAGTGTTTGCTAAATATCTAAATTGTAAACAGAGGGTGCATTGGTGCAGGGATCCCTTATTGCCCCTGCAGTAATGGCCAATCTACAGGTTCACAGTGTGTGGCAATGTGTGTACATTGTTTATTTATTTAAATGTCACTGGAGGATAGGCCCATAATTTGCAGCAATTCATTTTCAAGGCGGTCCTGAATGCATTGAGGGTAGGAGCTCAGTTCGGGACTCTCCTCAGGATGGCTGAGAGAGAGAGGGATAGAGAGAGAGAGAGAGAGAGAGAGAGAGAGAGAGAGAGAGAGAGTAGTGGCCAGGAATAGGCTCAGACAATTGGCATAAATGGGTTACGAAAAATCGAGAGATTAAAAACGAATAGTAATCGGCATGACATCAATGCTATTTCATTTCGACTCAATCTATAACCCTCATCCGTGCTCCTAATTGCCGCTCCATCGTGTGACAGTGGTGAGTTTAAATTGCCTTGAGTGCTGGCTTCCAGCTATCCTCATCAGTGTTGCTTAATTTGCTTCCTTTCATTAAATCTCCAGGAAAACCAATACGCAGCATGCCTACTTCACCTCCCCCGGTGGAAAATGGAGGAAAAGTCTCAGGCTTTGAATATCATTTCAGAAACAGCCAGAGGTGATGAAGTCAATAGAGCGGAGACGGAGAGGCTACAGTATGATGATGGGGAGATGTTTAAGATGACTCAAACTTGATTCATACTTTTGTGCGCGACGGAACAGACGACTTGCATTTCCTGTCGTTTCAGCGCGCTGCACCATCGCACCGACTAATTAAAGGTAGTAGAGGCAACCTTTTAGCCAAAAAAACTTTTTTTTGCCTTTTCCCCACTACGGTGCAAATCATGGAAACAAAACATTCGTCAGGCTCAGGAAAGGCGGTGCTAATTAAAGCTAATAGCAGCAGCTTTTTAGCCAAAAATCAAAATAGATATATGGCAGTTTCTGTTTCAAGCTGTGTGTATTATTTCCTAAAGGGATTGTGACATTTAAAAAAGTATTTATTATTGTATCCACCAGCCAAAGGCCTGTATGTTTTGCACTCTGTCTGTCCATGTGTCCTTCCATCTGTGTGTCTGTCCCACAATCCCTAGATGCTGAACCTCTGCCCGATGTGGAGTTTCCATGTTCTCCTCGTGTCCCCTAGGGTAGGTACCCTCACAAAAACACGCAGTAATACTGAACTCTAAACTGCCTCCCCCTGGCCAGCCTGGCCGCCTGATGGAGGGGATAGGAACTGGGTGGAATAACCTGTTCCTTCCACACGCCATGTCCAACCAGGGAAACTCCCCACGTGAAAAGAAGGCAGCTTGGACTACTCATGCATTGAAGGAAGCATGAGGCTAGTACGCTGCCTCCCCAGGTTGGTGGAGGGTGTGTAGATCCCAGGATCACATTAGGAACTGGCACTGGGCGAAAAAATGGGCTGCAAAATTGTGGGATGGAAATAGAAATAAAAAAGAAAAGAAACTCTGTCTGAAAGTTTCTAGAATGGCCTGTTATAGCACCACCAAGAGGCTGATCTTTGCAAGGCACATTATTGCTCCTCTAGTCACATGCTCAAGACAGATCTGTCACATACTTAATATTTCATCAAATCTTGATGTGAAACCTTTAATGCACTTTCCTACCAGGCAGACAAATATAACAGAATTAACCGCACGACATTGGCCTGTTATAGCACCACCAACAGGTGGATTTTTGCAAAACATTTTTTTAATGAACAAAAGCCTCAAATCATCAAATTGTCATAAACAATGGCCTATAATGGCCTATAGTGCCAGGCGGCCACAGCCTGATTTGATGGAGACCCAAAAAACGATTTTCGATTGGTCTGGGGTTTTCTGGCTCAAACAAGTGCTCTGATTTTCCTGCTAAATGTGATGTCATGTTCTGCAAATCACATTATGTCCATGGGATTTTCCAGCAGATGTCAGTTCCAGACCACAGAAAATCCACTGAATGTTCAAAGCTCAGGTTTTCTGGCTGTAATTGGAATCATAACACCTAAAAGAAAAACAAAAATGACAATAAATGAAAATTAATGTCACAAAAAGATGTATGTAAAAACAGTTTACTTTTTCCTCGAAGGCATAGCATAGTATAGCAAAAGTCATTCCGTGTATTACACAGAATGACTCTATGGTGTTTTACAATGGTGGAGGAGGGTCTTCCGTTCCCACCCTGGAGGGAGGCAAATATACACCTGAATTCAGGAAATTATCCGTGTCAAATGCGGAATAGAAAATGAGAAGGAAATAGAGAAGTGCCTGAAACCCCTAAAATGAAAGGATTAACACTTCAAAAGCTATTATTTGAATTCACTCTAAATTTATTTTATCAAGTGGTGTGGAGGAAGGTGTGTTCCACAAGCCCTGTTTTTGCACAAAAACGGGGCTTGCGAAAAGAATGTTGAATGGAAACACCTCAAAATGCGAATAAGTTTCCATTTTGCGCAACAATGCTTTTTCGCTGGAAGGTGGCAGATATTGGGGGCGGGGCTATATCGAAAGAGTCTAATGCACAAATGGGGTATGGAAACAGCTTGCGAAAAGGATTTATAATTGTAAAGCATTGGACATGCATTATATTGCATTGAACAGTTGGGAAAAGAAAGAAATTACATCTTTAAACAGGATACTGGTCTCCCCACTGAGAGTGTTGTTATGGAAGCTATATTACTACAAGACAGCTCGGAACGGAGAGGAGGCGTGCACACATAGACATCCAAGGGGGCTTCAAGCCTTTTTACCCAGGGTGTAAAACAACTGCCCCTTACTCCAGATCACGAATGCAGAATTTGCCATAGCGACATTAATGCACATGTCAATCCCTATCTTATGTGAGTCCTATAGGAGTCCTGTAGGACCAACGCATTTACTCATATAGATAATCCAGCTTTAATGACATTAAAACCCTTGCTCTTATAATAGTACAACATAAACATTACAGAGATGGTAGTTGTGAATGAACGATACTTTAAAACAGTTCTTTTGCATACGTACCTAAAATAGCTTTTATTTGTGCCAATCTCGTTGAAAACAATGTTTTCTCTCTTCTCTTCTCTGTGTCACGTGACGACTGGCTGCTTCACTCTGCTTCCGGGTACACGGATATCCTAACTCTCCCACTATAAGGCCTTGCTACATATTTTCATGCATATAAGCAAAAGGCATCTCATGCGCATGCATTTTACAGCTGCAATTTATCTATAAATGATGCAATCGAGTTTGGGCGTAAGCTACATGGATGGGCTCAACCCCTGGATATTATTATATATTCATTATTTGGTTAAAAAAATTGTTGCCCGCACCGCATGTTGTGCAGATAAGAATACAATATAGTGTATGGTATACAAACGGTGAAATATTTCAAAGAGTCCTTTTCAGGCAAACATGTCCACCATAAGATGAACCTAAATAGCCTTAAATGGGGTTTCTAGCTGTAGTATGTAGTACTAATAGAGCTGAGCAGTCTTTCCACTTTAGTGGCGTCGCCCCTGTTGAGAAATGGATTCCCCATTCATTTTCCTCATAGAATTTTCGCAAATGATCAATATAACGACGATTACGCCACGGACAATGCCAACTCTATCAAAAAATCTCACGCACAATATTATCATACATTATCTAATTAGCAAGAAGAAAACAAGATGAAAAATTGCATACTATAGCATGGTGTCCGAAACCATGTACTATAGACTGTTGTTTGTTGTAATTCTTTGAAAATCCCAAAAAACGATTAAAAAATGGCATAGTATACAGTAGTATGTTGTCCAAGTCCATGTACTATATACTGTAGCCTGTTGTTGTCTCCACCAGGCCGGAGGCATGGTGGGGATTATGTTTTGCCCTCAGTCCGTGTGTGTGTGTCCGTCCGTCTGTTACCAGGTAATCTCCTGCGCCGTTAACCTGATCAATGGCAAAATTTGCACACACACTCCCTGGATACCAACTATGAACCAAGCAAAGCAAATCATCGGTAGATGGTACTTTCGGTTTACTGAAACGGGATTCAAGTCACTGCGGTGATCATGGGTGACCAATCTGACCATGGTGGCCTAATGTTTTACATGTGCCCTGCTTGTGTGTTTATGTGAATTGTCATCATAGTTTAGAATTATACCTGAAGCACTAACTACTACGGTAATCCAACACCAGTACTATTTGTACCACAACCTACTGGAATTACAACACTGGTACTACCTGCATCACAAATTACTGTAATTGCAACACCGGTACTAGGTAGGCCTATTTGGTAACAGGTTTCACTCATTTGATTTCTGTAGGTCAACATTTCTGTAAATACAGTTTATCATTTTTAAAGCATTTTATAGCATTTGTATAGGAATTCAAATAGACATTATTATAGCGTTACCCTCAGTTTGAACTGAAATTGCAGGTAATCAAGATTACAGTTTTGTTCTTACTAAAATTAACAAAAAACATAAAACCATAATAACCTTTACTTTGGACAGTGAACACCATCACTTCAGGTAGTTTTGCAACACTATATTTATTGTATGTGAATTACAATATGATCAGTATGGCACAACACATATATCCTAATAATGAACGTTATAAACATAACCCAATTTAGTAATTTGGAAATAGCTGACCTCCAAGCTCTCTGATGACTCAAGTATATAGGGTTTAAAGTACCTAGCCCATGTAATATATATTGCAAAAAATGCTTGTTGCTATTTGGCCCAAACTGAGAATAACAGTGCTATTGTATATATTGTGATTACAGGTCAATCGCAAAACAATGAAAGCAAGTGGCGTTCATTCTTCATCAAGACAGGCTATTCTCATCATATTTTACCTTTTCACCAACAGTGCCTGGAGCATCCTAGTGTCACCAATTTCCCCACTGTCCGTCTGAGCGTCCTGTCCAGTGCCACTTGGCTACCAGCCAAAGTCTCAGCAGCCTATTATTGTATCATGCAAGTAAGGACATGTTAACATGGCCAAAGTAAATCACCGGTAGATGGTACTTTCAGTTTACTGAAACGGGGTTCAAGTCCCTGCGGTTAACGTGGGTGACCATGGTGGCCTAATGTTTTACATGTGCCCTGCTTGTGTGTTAAGTGAAATGTCATCATACCTTAATGATACCCGAATGCACTGCTACTAAGTAATCACAACACCTGTACTACTTGTACCACAACCTACTGTAATTACAACACTGGTATTAACCATATCACACACTACTATAATGTGCATTATCCGTGGATTGAACCCTGGACCTCTGGTGGTCTGGTGGATGTCAGATTTTGCTTTACACAATTCCAGGATCGAACTCTGGACCTCACAAAAATGCAAGGCTATACCATTTTTCATCGTTTTGAGGATTTTTGAAGATTTAAGAAAAAAGACAAACCTGGCAAAAACGCAAGGCTATAGCCTTACTGTTTTTCATCGTTTTGAGGATTTTTGAGGATTTTTGAGGAAAAAGTAAAAAAAACTGGCAAGACTGGCAAAAATGTAAGGCTATAGCCTGAGTGTTTTTCATCATTTTGAGGACTTTTTAAGGATTAAAAAATAGACAAAACCTGGCAAAATGCAAGGCATACTGTGCAAGACCCTAAGGCTATATCCTTGCATTTTTACCAGGTTTCATCATTTTTCGAAAATCCTCAAGAATCCTCAAAACGATGAAAAACAGCATGCTGTGCAAGACCGTAAGGCTATAGCCTTGTGTTTTTGTCATGTTTCGGCCTTTTTTGAAATCCTCAAAAATCCTCAAAACGATGAAGAACAGTGAAGCTATAGCCTTGCGGATTAAAGGATTTGAGGAGTTAAGGATTAGAAAAATGACAAAACCTGGCAAAATGCAAGGCATACTGTGCAAGACCCTAAGGCTATAGCCTTGCGTTTTTACCAGGTTTCATTTTCGAAAATCCTCAAGAATCCTCAAAACGATGAAAAAACGTAAGGCTATAGCCTTGCGTTTTTTCGAAATTTCGACATTTTTCGAAAATCCTCAAAAATTCTCAAAACGATGAAAAACGGCATGCTGTGCAAGACCGTAAGGCTATAGCCTTGCATTTTGCCAGGTTTCGTCATTTTTCGAAAATCTTCAAAAATCCTCAAAACGATGAAAAACGGTAAGGCTATAGCCTTACGCTTTTTGCAAAATTTCGACATTTTTCGAAAGTCCTCAAAAATCCTCAACACGATAAAAAACGGCATGCTGTGCAAGACCGTAAGGCTATAGCGTTGCGTTTTTGCCAGGTTTGGTCATTTTTTGTCATTTTTCGAAAATCCTCAAAACGATGAAAAAACGTAAGGCTATAGCCTTGCGTCTTTTCGAAATTTTGACATTTTTCGAAAACCCTCAAAAATCCTCAAAACGATAAAAAACCGCATGCTGTGCAAGACCGTAAGGCTATAGCCTTGCATTTTGCCAGGTTTGGTCAATTTTTGTCATTTTTCGAAAATCCTCAAAACGATGAAAAAACATAAGGCTATAGCCTTGCGTTTTTTCGGAATTTCGACATTTTTCGAAAATCCTCAAAACGATAAAAAACGCCTTGCATTTTGCCAGGTTTTGTCATTTTTTCGAAAATCTTCAAAAATCCTCAAAACAATGAAAAAACGGTAAGGCTATAGCCTTACACTTTTTTCAAAATTTCGACATTTTTTCGAAAGTCCTCAACAATCCTCAAAACGATAAAAAACAGAATGCTGTGCAAGACCGTAAGGCTATAGCCTTGCGTTTTTGCCAGGATTGGTCATTTTTTGTCACTTTTCAAAAAACCTCAAAACGACGAAAAACGGTAAGGCTATAGCCTTACGCTTTTTTCAAAATTTCGACATTTTTCGAAAACCCTCAAAAATCCTCAAAACGATAAAAAACGGCATGCTGTGCAAGACCGGAAGGCTATAGCGTTGCGTTTTTGCCAGGTTTGGTCATTTTTTGTCATTTTTTTTCGACAATCCTCAAAACGATGAAAAATGGCATGCTGTGCAAGACCGTAAGGCTATAGCCTTGCGTTTTTGCCAGGTTTGGTCAATTTTTGTCATTTTTTCGAAATCCTCAAAATGATGAAAAAAACGTAAGGCTATAGCCCTGCGGTTTTTCGAAATTTCGACATTTTTCAAAAATCCTCAAAACGATGAAAAATCGCATGCTGTGCAAGACCGTAAGGCTATACCCTTGCGTTTTTGCCAGGTTTGGTCATTTTTCGAAAAAATCTTCAAAAATCCTCAAAACGATGAAAAACGGTAAGGCTATAGCCTTACACTTTTTTCAAAATTTCGACATTTTTCAAAAGTCCTCAAAAATCCTCAAAACGATAAAAAACGGCATGCTGTGCAAGACCGTAAGGCTATAGCCTTGCGTTTTTGCCAGGTTTGGTCATTTTTTGAAAATCCTCAAAAACGATGAAAAAACGACATTTTTCAAAAATCCTCAAAAATCCTCAAAACGATGAAAAACGGCATGCTGTGCAAGACCGTAAGGCTATAGCCTTGCGTTTTTGCCAGGTTTGGTCATTTTTTGTCATTTTTCGACAATCCTCAAACGATGAAAAAACGTAAGGCCTTGACTTTTTTCGAAATTTCGACATTTTTCGAAAATCCTCAAAAATCCTCAAAACGATAAAAAACGGCATGCTGTGCAAGACCGGAAGGCTATAGCCTTGCGTTTTTGCCAGGTTTGGTCATTTTTTGTCATTTTTCGACAATCCTCAAAACGACGAAAAAACGTAAGGCTATAGCCTTGCGTTTTTTCGAAATTTCGACATTTTTCGAAAATCCTTAAAAATCCTCAAAACGATGAAAAATGGCATGCTCTGCAAGACCATAAGGCTATAGCCTTGCGTTTTTGCCAGGTTTGGTCAATTTTTGTCATTTTTCGTAAATCCTCAAAACGATGAAAAAACGTAAGGCTATAGCCTTGCGTTTTTTTTTTTTTTTTTTTTTTTTTTTTTTTCGAAATTTCGACATTTTTCGAAAATCCTCAAAAATCCTCAAAACGATAAAAAACGGCATGCTGTGCAAGACCGTAAGGCTATAGCCTTGCGTTTTTGCCAGGTTTGGTCAATTTTTGTCATTTTTCGAAAATCCTCAAAACGATGAAAAAACGTAAGGCTATAGCCTTGCGTTTTTTCAAAATTTCAACATTTTTCGAAAATCCTCAGAAATCCTCAAAACGATGAAAAATGCCATGCTGTGCAAGACCATAAGGCTATAGCCTTGCGTTTTTGCCAGTTTTGTCATTTTTTGTCATTTTTCGAAAATCCTCAAAACGATGAAAAAACGTAAGGCTATAGCCTTACGTTTTTTTTTTTTCTCGAAATTTCGACATTTTTTCGAAAATCCTCTAAAATCCACAAAACGATGAAAAACGGCATGCTGTGCAAGACCGTAAGGCTATAGCCTTGCGTTTTTGCCAGTTTTGTCATTTTTTGTCATTTTTCGAAAATCCTCAAAACGATGAAAAAACGTAAGGCTATAGCCTTGCGTTTTTTCGAAATTTCAACATTTTTTCGAAAATCCTCAGAAATCCTCAAAACGATGAAAAATGGCATGCTGTGCAAGATCATAAGGCTATAGCCTTGCGTTTTTGCCAGTTTTGTCATTTTTTGTCATTTTTCGAAAATCCTCAAAACGATGAAAAAACGTAAGGCTATAGCCTTGCGTTTTTTCGAAATTTCAACATTTTTCGAAAATCCTCAGAAATCCTCAAAACGATGAAAAATGCCATGCTGTGCAAGACCATAAGGCTATAGCCTTGCGTTTTTGCCAGTTTTGTCATTTTTTGTCATTTTTCGAAAATCCTCAAAACGATGAAAAAACGTAAGGCTATAGCCTTACGTTTTTTTTCTCGAAATTTCGACATTTTTTCGAAAATCCTCAAAAATCCTCAAAACGATGAAAAACAGCATGCTGTGCAAGACCGTAAGGTTATAGCCTTGCGTTTTTGCCAGTTTTGTCATTTTTTGTCATTTTTCGAAAATCCTCAAAACGATGAAAAAACGTAAGGCTATAGCCTTAGTTTTTTTTTCTCGAAATTTCGACATTTTTTCGAAAATCCTCAAAAATGATCAAAACGATGGGAAACGGCATGCTGTGCAAGACCGTGAGGCTATAGCCTTGCGTTTTTGCCAGTTTTGTCATTTTTTGTCATTTTTCGAAAATCCTCAAAACGATGAAAAAACGTAAGGCTATAGCCTTACGTTTTTTTTTCTCGAAATTTCGACATTTTTTCGAAAATCCTCAAAAATCCTCAAAACGATGAAAAACGGCATGCTGTGCAAGACCGTAAGGTTATAGCCTTGCGTTTTTGCCAGTTTTGTCATTTTTTGTAATTTTTCAAAAATCCTCAAAACGATGAAAAAACGTAAGGCTATAGCCTTAGGTTTTTTTTTCGAAATTTCAACATTTTTTCGAAAATCCTCAAAAATCCTCAAAACGATGGAAAACGGCATGCTGTGCAAGACCGTGAGGCTATAGCCTTGCGTTTTTGCCAGTTTTGTAATTTTTTTGTCATTTTTCGAAAATCCTCAAAACGATGAAAAAACGTAAGGCTATAGCCTTGCGTTTTTTCGAAATTTCGACATTTTTCGAAAATCCTCAAAAATCCTCAAAACGATGAAAAACGGCATGCTGTGCAAGACCGTAAGGCTATAGCCTTGCGTTTTTGCCAGTTTTGTCATTTTTTGTCATTTTTCGAAAATCCTCAAAACGATGAAAAAACGTAAGGCTATAGCCTTATGTTTTTTTTTCTCGAAATTTCGACATTTTTTCGAAAATCCTCAAAAATCCTCAAACGATGAAAAACGGCATGCTGTGCAAGACCGTAAGGTTATAGCCTTGCTTTTTTGCCAGTTTTGTCATTTTTGTCATTTTTCGAAAATCCTCAAAACGATGAAAAAACGTAAGGCTATAGCCTTGCGTTTTTTTTTTTTTTTTTTTTTTTTTTCGAAATTTCAACATTTTTTCGAAAATCCTCAAAAATGATCAAAACGATGGGAAACGGCATGCTGTGCAAGACCGTGAGGCTATAGCCTTGCGTTTTTGCCAGTTTTGTCATTTTTTGTCATTTTTCGAAAATCCTCAAAACGATGAAAAAACGTAAGGCTATAGCCTTACGTTTTTTTTCTCGAAATTTCGACATTTTTTCAAAAATCCTCAAAAATCCTCAAAACGATGAAAAACAGCATGCCGTGCAAGACCGTAAGGTTATAGCCTTGCGTTTTTGCCAGTTTTGTCATTTTTTGTCATTTTTCGAAAATCCTCAAAACGATGAAAAAACGTAAGGCTATAGCCTTGCGTTTTTTTTTCGAAATTTCAACATTTTTCGAAAATCCTCAGAAATCCTCAAAACGATAAAAAACGGCATGCTGTGCAAGACCGGAGGCTATAGCGTTGCGTTTTTTTTTGAAAATCCTCAAAACGATGAAAAAACGTAAGGCTATAGCCTTGCGTCTTTTCGAAATTTCGGCATTTTTCGAAAATCCTCAAATATCCTCAAAACAATGAAAAATGACATGCTGCATCAACGGAAGCAAGCCTTTGGTGTTCCTGCCACTTTCTATTTTGCATTTCGTGAGCTTGCTGAGCAGCCATCGTGGCTCACTGGATAAAGGTTGTGCCTGGGAATTTGTGGGCCCGGGTTCAAGTCCCAGGTCTTCTACTGTGTTCATTGTCGTCCGATGCATTTAACAGAGAAATAAAACCAGTAATTCTAGTATTTTTCTTCTTTCTTTGATTTTCATTAAAAAAATCAAAACGACTTAATATAGTACCGTACTATGTCATCCAAAACCATAAACTACAGTATATCTTTCATTCACTTTTTACTTTGAAATGTTTTGTAGTTTCTGAGAGTTTTTTAACCTCAACGCCCAATGCATTTTCAATGGCAATAGCACAAACTTTATAATGCTATTCGTCCTACATACTTATACCTAGAAACGCCATTTATGGCTATTAAACGCTCATCTTACGGTGGACATATTTGCCTGAAAAGGAATCTTTGAAATGTTTCATCGTTTCAGAAATATAGTGCTTCCAAATTTGAGACTTTTTATAATGGGGTCAATGGAGCTACAAGGGGGGTAGAAAAATCACCGTCACGAAAAAACTTCATTCACACTTTTTTAGATTCAGCTTACAGTGGAGATACATGCTGGAACTTTTTACTTTGAAATGTTTTGTAGTTTCTGAGTTATTTAACTTAAACGCCCAATGCATTCCAATGGAAAACTTTATTATGTAATTAGTCCTACAT
Source organism: Benthosema pterotum (assembly GCA_039105355.1). Taxonomy (NCBI): domain Eukaryota; kingdom Metazoa; phylum Chordata; class Actinopteri; order Myctophiformes; family Myctophidae; genus Benthosema; species Benthosema pterotum. The sequence goes on from CM076986.1 coordinate 22,127,939, forward strand.
ACTTACACATAGAAACCCCATTTAAAGTTATTTAGGTTCATATTACGGTGGACATGTTTGCCTGAAAAGGAATCTTTGAAATGTTTCATCGTTGTAGAAATATAAAGCTTTATAATTCATAATGGGGTCAATTCAATGTTATTCCAAAATTAAGTACTTGAGTGGGGTTTGAACTCCCAACCTCCACATAAAGGGGTATGGTCTTGAGGCAAACCCACTGCGCCACCTGAGACACTTGGATGTTGTAGGTCATTCTTCATTTGCCTTTGAGTAGCACCACTCATACAGAAAAATGACATTATCTCTGCTGTTTTTTATTTATTCATATCATAAAGTATGTTTGCCTGAAAGGGAATCTTTGAAATGTTTAATCGTTGTAGAAATATAAAGCTTTATAATTTATAATAGAGTCAATTCAATGTCGTTCCTAAAAGTAAATACTTCAGTGGGGTTTGAACTCCCAACCGCCAGATATAAAGGCCGATAGTCCGGAGCCAAACCCACAGAGCCACATGGGACATGCGGATGTTGTGGGTCATTCTTCATTTGGCTTTGAGTAGCACCATTTATACAGAAAAATTACATTGATCTCTGCTGTGTTTTATTTATTCATATAAATGATGTAGTTTTTCCTAGATTTCGACATTTTTCAAAAGTCTCAAAAACGATATAAAAGTCATACTATAGCATGTGGTCCGAGGGCATGTACTATAACCTGTCGTCATTCTTCGATTTAGTCATTTTTCGAAAATCCTCAAAAATCCTCAAAACGATGAAAAATGCCATGCTGTGCAAGATCATAAGGCTATAGCCTTGCGTTTTTGCCAGTTTTGTCATTTTTTGTCATTTTTCGAAAATCCTCAAAACGATGAAAAAACGTAAGGCTATAGCCTTACGTTTTTTTTTCTCGAAATTTCGACATTTTTTCGAAAATCCTCTAAAATCCTCAAAACGATGAAAAACGGCATGCTGTGCAAGACCGTAAGGCTATAGCCTTGCGTTTTTGCCAGTTTTGTCATTTTTTGTCATTTTTCGAAAATCCTCAAAACGATGAAAAAACGTAAGGCTATAGCCTTACGTTTTTTTTTTTTCTCGAAATTTCGACATTTTTTCGAAAATCCTCTAAAATCCACAAAACGATGAAAAACGGCATGCTGTGCAAGACCGTAAGGTTATAGCCTTGCGTTTTTGCCAGTTTTGTCATTTTTTGTCATTTTTCGAAAATCCTCAAAACGATGAAAAAACGTAAGGCTATAGCCTTGCGTTTTTTCGAAATTTCGACATTTTTCGAAAATCCTCAGAAATCCTCAAAACGATGAAAAATGCCATGCTGTGCAAGATCATAAGGCTATAGCCTTGCGTTTTTGCCAGTTTTGTCATTTTTTGTCATTTTTCGAAAATCCTCAAAACGATGAAAAAACGTAAGGCTATAGCCTTGCGTTTTTTCGAAATTTCAACATTTTTCGAAAATCCTCAGAAATCCTCAAAACGATGAAAAATGGCATGCTGTGCAAGATCATAAGGCTATAGCCTTGCGTTTTTTTGCCAGTTTTGTCATTTTTTGTCATTTTTCGAAAATCCTCAAAACGATGAAAAAACGTAAGGCTATAGCCTTACGTTTTTTTTCTCGAAATTTCAACATTTTTCGAAAATCCTCAAAAATCCTCAAAACGATGAAAAACAGCATGCTGTGCAAGACCGTAAGGTTATAGCCTTGCGTTTTTGCCAGTTTTGTCATTTTTTGTCATTTTTCGAAAATCCTCAAAACGATGAAAAAACGTAAGGCTATAGCCTTAGTTTTTTTTTCTCGAAATTTCGACATTTTTTTGAAAATCCTCAAAAATGATCAAAACGATGAAAACGGCATGCTGTGCAAGACCGTGAGGCTATAGCCTTGCGTTTTTGCCAGTTTTGTCATTTTTTGTCATTTTTCGAAAATCCTCAAAACGATGAAAAAACGTAAGGCTATAGCCTTACGTTTTTTTTTCCTCGAAATTTCGACATTTTTTCGAAAATCCTCAAAAATCCTCAAAATGATGAAAAACAGCATGCCGTGCAAGACCGTAAGGTTATAGCCTTGCGTTTTTGCCAGTTTTGTCATTTTTTGTCATTTTTCGAAAATCCTCAAAACGATGAAAAAACGTAAGGCTATAGCCTTGCGTTTTTTTTTTTTTTTTTTTTTTTTTTTTTGAAATTTCAACATTTTTCGAAAATCCTCAGAAATCCTCAAAACGATAAAAAACGGCATGCTGTGCAAGACCGGAAGGCTATAGCGTTGCGTTTTTGCCAGGTTTGGTCATTTTTTGTCATTTTTCGACAATCCTCAAAACGACGAAAAAACGTAAGGCTATAGCCTTGCGTTTTTTCGAAATTTTGACATTTTTCGAAAATCCTCAAATATCCTCAAAACAATGAAAAATGACATGCTGCATCAACGGAAGCAAGCCTTTGGTGTTCCTGCCACTTTCTATTTTGCATTTCGTGAGTTTGCTGAGCAGCCATCGTGGCTCACTGGATAAAGGTTGTGCCTGGGAATTTGTGGGCCCGGGTTCAAGTCCCAGGTCTTCTACTGTGTTCATTGTCGTCCGATGCATTTAACAGAGAAATAAAACCAGTAATTCTAGTATTTTTCTTCTTTCTTTGATTTTCATTAAAAAAATCAAAACGACTTAATATAGTACCGTACTATGTCATCCAAAACCATAAACTACAGTATATCTTTCATTCACTTTTTACTTTGAAATGTTTTGTAGTTTCTGAGAGTTTTTTAACCTCAACGCCCAATGCATTTTCAATGGCAATAGCACAAACTTTATAATGCTATTCGTCCTACATACTTATACCTAGAAACGCCATTTATGGCTATTAACGCTCATCTTACGGTGGACATATTTGCCTGAAAAGGAATCTTTGAAATGTTTCATCGTTTCAGAAATATAGTGCTTCCAAATTTGAGACTTTTTATAATGGGGTCAATGGAGCTACAAGGGGGGTAGAAAAATCACCGTCACGAAAAAACTTCATTCACACTTTTTTAGATTCAGCTTACAGTGGAGATCATGCTGGAACTTTTTACTTTGAAATGTTTTGTAGTTTCTGAGTTATTTAACTTAAACGCCCAATGCATTCCAATGGAAAACTTTATTATGTAATTAGTCCTACATACTTACACATAGAAACCCCATTTAAAGTTATTTAGGTTCATATTACGGTGGACATGTTTGCCTGAAAAGAATCTTTGAAATGTTTCATCGTTGTAGAAATATAAAGCTTTATAATTCATAATGGGGTCAATTCAATGTTATTCCAAAATTAAGTACTTGAGTGGGGTTTGAACTCCCAACCTCCACATAAAGGTCTTGAGGCAAACCCACTGCGCCACCTGAGACACATGGATGTTGTAGGTCATTCTTCCTTTGGCTTTGAGTAGCACCACTCATACAGAAAAATGACTATCTCTGCTGTTTTTTATTTATTCATATCATAAAGTATGTTGCCTGAAAGGGAATCTTTGAAATGTTTAATCGTTGTAGAAATATAAAGCTTTATAATTTTATAATAGAGTCAATTCAATGTCGTTCCTAAAAGTAAATACTTCAGTGGGGTTTGAACTCCCAACCGCCAGATATAAAGGCCGATTGTCCGGAGCCAAACCCACAGAGCCACATGGGACATGCGGATGTTGTGGGTCATTCTTCATTTGCCTTTGAGTAGCACCATTTATACAGAAAAATTACATTGATCTCTGCTGTGTTTTATTTATTCATATAAATGATGTAGTTTTTCCTAGATTTCGACATTTTTCAAAAGTCTCAAAAACGATATAAAAGTCATACTATAGCATGTGGTCCGAGGGCATGTACTATAACCTGTCGTCATTCTTCGATTTAGTCATTTTTTGAAAATCCTCGAAAATCCTCAAAACGATGAAAAATGCCATGCTGTGCAAGATCATAAGGCTATAGCCTTGCGTTTTTGCCAGTTTTGTCATTTTTTGTCATTTTTCGAAAATCCTCAAAACGATGAAAAAACGTAAGGCTATAGCCTTACGTTTTTTTTTCTCGAAATTTCGACATTTTTTCGAAAATCCTCTAAAATCCACAAAACGATGAAAAACGGCATGCTGTGCAAGACCGTAAGGTTATAGCCTTGCGTTTTTGCCAGTTTTGTCATTTTTTGTCATTTTTCGAAAATCCTCAAAACGATGAAAAAACGTAAGGCTATAGCCTTAGGTTTTTTTTCTCGAAATTTCGACATTTTTTCGAAAATCCTCAAAAATCCTCAAAACGATGAAAAACGGCATGCTGTGCAAGACCGTAAGGTTATAGCCTTGCGTTTTTGCCAGTTTTGTCATTTTTTGTCATTTTTCGAAAATCCTCAAAACGATGAAAAAACGTAAGGCTATAGCCTTAGGTTTTTTTTTCTCGAAATTTCGACATTTTTTCGAAAATCCTCAAAAATGATCAAAACGATGGGAAACGGCATGCTGTGCAAGACCGTGAGGCTATAGCCTTGCGTTTTTGCCAGTTTTGTCATTTTTTGTCATTTTTCGAAAATCCTCAAAACGATGAAAAAACGTAAGGCTATAGCCTTACGTTTTTTTTCTCGAAATTTCGACATTTTTTCGAAAATCCTCAAAAATCCTCAAAATGATGAAAAACAGCATGCCGTGCAAGACCGTAAGGTTATAGCCTTGCGTTTTTGCCAGTTTTGTCATTTTTTGTCATTTTTCGAAAATCCTCAAAACGATGAAAAAACGTAAGGCTATAGCCTTGCGTTTTTTCGAAATTTCGACATTTTTCGAAAATCCTCAAAAATCCTCAAAACGATGAAAAATGGCATGCTGTGCAAGACCGTAAGGCTATAGCCTTGCGTTTTTGCCAGGTTTGGTCATTTTTTGTCATTTTTCGAAAATCCTCAAAACGATGAAAAAACGTAAGGCTATAGCCTTGCGTCTTTTCGAAATTTCGGCATTTTTCGAAAATCCTCAAATATCCTCAAAACAATGAAAAATGACATGCTGCATCAACGGAAGCAAGCCTTTGGTGTTCCTGCCACTTTCTATTTTGCATTTCGTGAGCTTGCTGAGCAGCCATCGTGGCTCACTGGATAAAGGTTGTGCCTGGGAATTTGTGGGCCCGGTTCAAGTCCCAGAGTTTTTTAACCTCAACGCCCAATGCATTTTCAATGGCAATAGCACAAACTTTATAATGCTATTCGTCCTACATACTTATACCTAGAAACGCCATTTATGGCTATTAACGCTCATCTTACGGTGGACATATTTGCCTGAAAAGGAATCTTTGAAATGTTTCATCGTTTCAGAAATATAGTGCTTCCAAATTTGAGACTTTTTATAATGGGGTCAATGGAGCTACAAGGGGGTAGAAAAATCACCGTCACGAAAAAACTTCATTCACACTTTTTTAGATTCAGCTTACAGTGGAGATACATGCTGGAACTTTTTACTTTGAAATGTTTTGTAGTTTCTGAGTTATTTAACTTAAACGCCCAATGCATTCCAATGGAAAACTTTATTATGTAATTAGTCCTACATACTTACACATAGAAACCCCATTTAAAGTTATTTAGGTTTCATATTACGGTGGACATGTTTGCCTGAAAAGGAATCTTTGAAATGTTTTCATCGTTGTAGAAATATAAAGCTTTATAATTCATAATGGGGTCAATTCAATGTTATTCCAAAATTAAGTACTTGAGTGGGGTTTGAACTCCCACCTCCACATAAAGGGTATGGTCTTGATGCAAACCCACTGCGCCACCTGAGACAGTTGGACGTTGTAGGTCATTCTTCATTTGCCTTTGAGTAGCACCACTCATACAGAAAAATGACATTATCTCTGCTGTTTTTTATTTATTCATATCATAAAGTATGTTTGCCTGAAAGGGAATCTTTGAAATGTTTAATCGTTGTAGAAATATAAAGCTTTATAATTTATAATAGAGTCAATTCAATGTCGTTCCTAAAAGTAAATACTTCAGTGGGGTTTGAACTCCCAACCGCCAGATATAAAGGCCGATTGTCCGGAGCCAAACCCACAGAGCCACATGGGACATGCGGATGTTGTGGGTCATTCTCATTTGGCTTTGAGTAGCACCATTTATACAGAAAAATTACATTGATCTCTGCTGTGTTTTATTTATTCATATAAAAATGATGTAGTTTTTCCTAGATGTCGACATTTTTCAAAAGTCTCAAAAACGATATAAAAGTCATACTATAGCATGTGGTCCGAGGGCATGTACTATAACCTGTCGTCATTCTTCGATTTAGTCATTTTTTGAAAATCCTCGAAAATCCTCAAAACGATGAAAAATGCCATGTTGTGCAAGATCATAAGGCTATAGCCTTGCGTTTTTGCCAGTTTTGTCATTTTTTGTCATTTTTCGAAAAATCCTCAAAACGATGAAAAAAACGTAAGGCTATAGCCTTACGTTTTTTTTTTTTTTCTCGAAATTTCGACATTTTTTCGAAAATCCTCAAAAATGATCAAAACGATGGGAAACGGCATGCTGTGCAAGACCGTGAGGCTATAGCCTTGCGTTTTTGCCAGTTTTGTCATTTTTTGTCATTTTTCGAAAATCCTCAAAACGATGAAAAACGTAAGGCTATAGCCTTGCGTTTTTTCGAAATTTCAACACTTTTCGAAAATCCTCAGAATCCTCAAAACGATGAAAAATGTCATGCTGTGCAAGATCATAAGGCTATAGCCTTGCGTTTTTGCCATTTTGTCATTTTTTGTCATTTTTCGAAAATCCTCCAAAACGATGAAAAAACGTAAGGCTATAGCCTTAGGTTTTTTTTTCTCGAAATTTCGACATTTTTTCGAAAATCCTCAAAAATGATCAAAACGATGGGAAACGGCATGCTGTGCAAGACCGTGAGGCTATAGCCTTGCGTTTTTGCCAGTTTTGTCATTTTTTGTCATTTTTCGAAAATCCTCAAAACGATGAAAAAACGTAAGGCTATAGCCTTACGTTTTTCGAAATTTCAACATTTTTCGAAAATCCTCAGAAATCCTCAAAACGATGAAAAATGCCATGCTGTGTGCAAGATCATAAGGCTATAGCCTTGCGTTTTGCCAGTTTTGTCTTTTTTGTCATTTTTCGAAAATCCTCAAAACGATGAAAAAAACGTAAGGCTATAGCCTTACGTTTTTTTTTCTCGAAATTTTCGACATTTTTTC